>JAOPSE010000040.1:22836410-23475449 GCA_029449295.1 Zea luxurians
CAGATACAATACAAACCTCAAATAATACTTCGTTTACCTTCAGATACAATACAAACCTCAAATAATACTTCATTCATCTTCAGGGTGTGAATTAATCTCGTGGGTCATACTCGAATCATCATCATCATCAATATATGATTAAGCATCAATATAATACAATCATAAAGCATCACCATAGAGTTCAATTATGAAAGAATTCGATGATTCTGAATATTAGAGTGTAGGCGATGAAACAACAAGTCAAAACGGTAGCAACCACCGCTACATCCACTTGCCTTCATCGAAGAACAAAAATGTACTAGGCATGATCCAGAGTGTAGACACCTGCTGCGGGGCATAAAACTTAGTATAAATATTCACAAACATTTGCCAACAATCAACAAATCGCTCCTACACTTGAAACCAAGACCCGGTGGAATGACTCCCACCCTGAACCACATGCCAAACAGCAGCAGTGCTGTTTGTTAATTTTGTATCTTTAAAATTATAACAGTAGTGATATCAAACAAATACTCTAGGAGTTTCTACACAAAATACTCTACAACTTCGGTATTCAATGGATAATTAAATTTTGCCATCTATAAGTTCTAAAACATCTGACAAGATAACTGACTGAATCTGTTTTAGACAGCAGCATAGTTAACTTCATAATTCGATATCTCCCAAACTACTCAACCAAAAATTATTAAATCCTGCTGGAAATAAGAACTTTTATCCCTCTACAAAAGTCTCCATAGTTGGAAGAGCCAATTCGGCCATTTACTAAAAATGAAATCTACCAGTTAACAGACCCGCTCATTTTTGTCAGGCAAACAGGAACAACCACAGTAAAACAAACATAATGGAGTTTCAAAATTCATATGAATGCTCTCTTTAATAATCTGGAAAGCTTATGAAATTATCTACAACTTCTTTACCAACTTAAAGTTTAATTCTGTTGATAAAATTGCCTAAATCTTAAGAGAACAGATTCTGCACAGAATTGTGAGACTGAAAAACTGCTATAATCAAACTGCAATAACTTTCTGATCTGATATCCGATTGGGGTGTTCTTTGCGGCCACGGAAAGATATACAAATTATCTACGACTCATAGATAGACCTTTTATTTTTTGAGGCGACTAAGGGCACGGAAAACTGGTATGAACAGAAACTATCGAAACTGCCATTCTGCAGAAACAAATTTCGAGATCAAAAAACCCACCCATCTAATCCAACCTCTAATCCTTCAATCCCCATGATTCACAACCTCCAAAAACACATAATTACAGGGAGGAACATGGATCTTATCCTTACCTAGGGTTTCCCCAAGAAATACTGCAAGAAAAGATAGGGTAGAACATCTCCTTGATCCTCTCTTCCTCTTCAATTCAACGTGCTCCTCCTCTTCTCGATCCTTGCTGCGTGGGGGGAGATCTAGAGGGAGGAGAAGTTGTGGAGAGGGTAGAGGGCAGCTGCAAATGGGGAGGAGAGGAAGAGGGAGGGGGCGGCTGCAACAATTGGGGAGAGGGAGAGGGGGTCGGCTAGGGTTGGGGAGGAGAGGGGGCTCCCATCCATCGGATCGAGATCAATGGCCTGAACTCGCTCTCCCATCTGAGCTCCTGACCCCAGCAGAAAAAATGCTAAAAGATCTACTGTTTCCCTAAGGAATGCCTCCCGAAACTGCAAACCCCAATGCCACATAACATGGAAGAAAAGAGAAAAAGAAATTTAACTTCTTTTCAGAAAATTGGGTATCACACTCTACCCCCCTTAAAAAGAATTCGTCCTCGAATTCAACCACTCCATGCAAAGCATCCAAGGTACCCCATATAGCACCACCATTCAAAACATGAATCCATTATTGGTCTTAATTAACACAAGAACTTCTACCTCGGACTAATTGTCTAAGGAAACTACACAACCTGATATCCAGCATGAATCAACATGCAATGAAGCTCAAAGCAAATCATAGATGCAATCAACACTACGATTTCACACCTTCGAATTTGGATGCAGCTATACATCAACATCAATGTATTCAAAACAACACTCTTTTATGAAGGGGTATATGCACTAAGCACAACCCTTACCAGCTTCAACAATTCATTTTAATTCAATGGTGAAACATCCACACTAGATGAATGTATAAGAAGATCAAACACCTCACCTCAAAGCACCATAAAAGAAGTGGTTCTATTGAAACAAAACTCCTAATCTTCCTAAACCTTGTTCTTGCCATCATGAAAAGATAATCATGTAATCTAACATTCTTTGCACCCCACAAAAGGGAGAAAGTCTACAGAACTAATGGAGCAATAAAGCCGACAAGAAGCCAATAACATTCTGCGTGGCACAGTTCATCGAAGAAATGCCAAAACTCCACAAAGAGCACTGACAGCACAACAACAACACAATACTTGCTTAATCAATGTCACTATACTTCATCCAAAACTCAACTAAGAAAAATATCCAAACTAGTAAGGTTAACCTACACATAATATAAGTCTTCATCTACTGTAGTTCAGAAACTTACATTTCATTCTATCATACGATGCACTCAAAGTACCGGACATACAGGGTCAATAATAACCCCGTAAACCTTCACACATTTGACAAACATCTCAAGTTGATGTAAAAACCACATCATTCAGGAATAGGTGACTAACCACACCCAACCAACTCTAGGCTAGGCAATGACTTCATTCAAACCAATAGATAAGACAATGGCTCCACAAGCATGCATCAGGGAGATAACCATCAGATCCTCAACGTATTAATATATAATCAATGGATCAAGAAAATCAAAGATTTATTCTACAATTAGCATGACTAACATGCAACCACTTTAAACCACATCTAGGCTTTGTGGCTACTAAAACACACAATAGAAGTGAGACATGTAAGCCATTCTGGCTATGTAAAGACTTCCCCCAAAAATCCATATAAAGTACCAATATTCATTTCTTTTAGAACTGATTTCGCAACATAAACAATCATTCCTTGCAAAGATAGTTGGAGCTATCCACCAACCTCCCAACAACTTAAATCCAAATCGATGGTTACCTTGTAACCCAAAACACGCAATTCACACTCCTCTTAGAAACATCCTCAATCAAACATATATAACAATTTTATTGTAATAAAACTCAACCATGAAAAACATGTTGACAACAACATAGGCATACATGTATATCACAAGCATAATAACAACTTCAATCTCACAAAAGACCAGCGATATCATTCGTATTAATAAAACAATATCAAAATTTAGAAATGAATTATATTAGGCATTAAGTTATAACAACTTACCACATCACCGTAAAGGAATAGGGAGGGTGAAATCATTTCATCTGTACTTCTATTGGGGATATGCTTCGTAGCCGAAGATCCTAATGAAACAAACACCTTCGGCAGATCCTCTCCAAAACAGCGCCGAAGCTATCAACTATAAAGCTTCGGTACAGTGACATGTCTCAAGACGAAGGGGTGAACCGACTTAAAGATGAAATGACTTAAAGACCCATGATATTCTGTGTCATTATTATAGTTCATTGTAAAGGGCATGAATGTAATTATATACAGGCTGTGAACTGTGCCTATAAATAGGTGAACAGTACCCCTGTACTGTTCACGTGCTCTCTTGTAATCACGCATTGGGCATTTGTTTTTGCATCACGCTGATATTTTTGCTTTTCTTCGAGCCGAAGGTACATTTGTAATTCGTTATCATTTCTACAGTAATGAAATAAATATGAGTTAATAATGATAATCATATATTCAAATTATTTTATTTATTTTTTACCCTTCCTCATTATTTGTTGTGTTTATGAAGGTATAACCTTTCATAACCTTCGTCCGAAATCCATTATATCCCGAGGGAATAATGCTTCGAAGGACGAAGGACCCTAATATTTAACAATTTCTATGTTGCCTTGTTCTTGATTCATAGCATTTGAGAACAAGTCCCCAACAACTTCAAAGACATTAACATATATCAAAGATATTTGAACCCATACCCTTCCTATATGTGCAAGTGTGTCAAATTTATCTTCAAATTGCCAAGAATCTAAAGCCTATGCTTTGATACCAACTGTAACACCCCGGGATCCACAAACACCCCGAAATGCTACTAAACTACACAACTAACATTCATATATAAAATTTTGACAGCATCTCCTTTGAAAATTTGCATAAACGTGGAAGCAATAGAGTATAAACAGATATCATGATAAGAAAACATACTAGACATTAATAATCTGCTAGCAATGGGAAGATAACCATAACGACATAAACTGAATTAACTAGTGTGCACGACTAGTTAAAAAACAACATCCTTGACAAGAAGTTTCTAATTAAATCATGGCTATGCCTGGGCAGCGTTATTATGAGAGTGAAGGTGGTCGTGCTGCTACTTCCCTCATTCCCAACATAAATCAAGTACCTGCATTGAGTAATGCAAGAGTGAGATGAAAACATCTCAGCAAGTAAATTGTTTTGACGAGATATTTAAACCAAAAAAATATTGAATTAATCAACATTTTAAAGGGATCACAATTGAGATCAGAAATACTTGTAGATATAGAACTCAATAGTCCCAAAATAACCAATGCCATCTCATTTCCTCGAACAACCACAATAGGTTGTATAACACTTTCCTGCGTCAACAATACCTGCAAATATCACTTCAATGTATGCATAGGAATGCAATGTGTAAGTCCACTGCGTTCATACCTCTTAGAGTATAAAACCACACCATCTGCAAATATCACTTCAATGAATGCATATGAATGCAATGCATATGTCCTCTGCCTTCATACCTCTAAGGGTATGAAGCCGCATCATACCCCTCCTCGGGCAACATACGATGCTAAGTTGTACCGGTACGGTCGGACCATAGGTCACGACAAAACTTCAGATGCAAGTGAATCATGCAATGTATATGGCATGCTGCATTTATCAATATACTTCACTTACTTCATATACAATACAAACCTCAAACAATACTTTGTTTACCTTCAGATACAATACAAACCTCAAATAATACTTCGTTTACCTTCAGATACAATACAAACCTCAAATAATACTTCATTCATCCTCAGGGGTGTGAATTAATCTCGTGGGTCATACTCGAATCATCATCATCATCAATATATGATTAAGCATCAATATAATACAATCAAGTAAAGCATCACCATAGAGTTCAATTATGAAAGAATTCGATGATTCTGAATATTAGAGTGTAGGCGATGAAACAACAAGTCAAAACGGTAGCAACCACCGCTACATCCACTTGCCTTCATCGAAGAACAAAAATGTACTAGGCATGATCCGGAGTGTAGACATCTGCTGCGGGGCATAAAACTTAGTATAAATATTTCACAAACATTTGCCAACAATCAACAAATCGCTCCTACACTTGAAACCAAGACCCGGTGGAATGACTCCCACCCTGAACCACATGCCAAACAGCAGCAGTGCTGTTTGTTAATTTTGTATCTTTAAAATTATAACAGTAGTGATATCAAACAAATACTGTAGGAGTTTCTACACAAAATACTCTACAACTTCGGTATTCAATGAATAATTAAATTTTGCCATCTATAAGTTCTAAAACATCTGACAAGATAACTGACTGAATCTGTTTCAGACAGCAGCATAGTTAACTTCATAATTCGATATCTCCCAAACTACTCAACCAAAAATTATTAAATTCTTCTGTCAGTAAGAACTTTTATCCCTCTACAAAAGTCTCCATAGTTGGAAGAGCCAATTCGGTCATTTACTAGATGAAATCTACCAGTTAACAGACCCGCTCATTTTTGTCAGGCAAACAGGAACAGCCACAGTAAAACAAACATAACTGGAGTTTCAAAATTCATATGAATGCTCTCTTTAACAATCTGAAAAGCTTATGAAATTATCTACAACTTCTTTTACCAACCTAAAGTTTAATTCTGTTGATAAAATTGCCTAAATCTTAAGAGAACAGATTCTGCACAGAATTGTGAGACTGAAAAACTGCTATAATCAAACTGCAATAACTTTCTGATCTGATATCCGATTGGGGTGTTCTTTGTGGCCACGGAAAGATCTACAAATTATCTACGACTCATAGATAGACTTTTTATTTTTTTGAGGCGACTAAGGGCACTGAAAACTGGTATGAACAGAAACTATCAAAACTGCCATTCTGCAGAAACTAATTTCGAGATCAAAAACTAACCACCCATCTAATCCAACCTCTAATCCTTCAATCCCCATGATTCACAACCTCCAAAAACACATAATTACAGGGAGGAACATGGATCTTATCCTTACCTAGGGTTTCCCCAAGAAAAACTGCAAGAAAAGATGGGGTAGAACATCTCCTTGATCCTCTCTTCCTCTTCAATTCAACGTGCTCCTCCTCTTCTCGATCCTTGCTGCGTGGGGGGAGATCTAGAGGGAGGAGGAAGTTGTGGAGAGGGTAGAGGGCAGCTGCAAATGGGGAGGAGAGGAAGAGGGAGGGGGCGGCTGCAACAATTAGGGAGAGGGAGAGGGGGTCGGCTAGGGTTGGGGAGGAGAGGGGGGCTCCCATCCATCGGATCGAGATCAATGGCCTAAACTCGCTCTCCCATCTGAGCTCCTGACCCCAGCAGAAAAAATGCTAAAAGATCTACTGTTTCCCTAAGGAATGCCTCCCGAAACTCCAAACCCCAATGCCACATAACATGGAAGAAAAGAGAAAAAGAAATTTAACTTCTTTTCGGAAAATTGGGGTATCACATACAATCACTTCAGCCACGGTCGAAAAGTTTTTCTGTAAAAATATTGTTTGTCACTTCGGTGTGCCGAAGGCCATTATAGTTGATAACGGAACTCAGTTTGATGCCGAAACATTCAAAGCTTTTTGTGACCAAATCGGTACAAAAATACATTTTGCATAAGTGAGACATCTAGAATCAAATGGACTGGTAGAACGAGCTAATGGAATCATAATAACAGGGATAATGAAGTCAATCTTCAATCAGCCGAAAGAAAAGTGGCCAAACGAGTTAATAAAAGTGGTATGGAACACACTATTGTCTCAAGGTCAACAGGATTTACCCCGTTCAAGCTTTTGTTTGGTGACGAAGCAATAACACCGGAAGAAGCAAGAACGAGTTCAATAGACCCTAGCTTCGGCAGAAGACGAAGAGGATTGCAAAATAACAAAAGACACCATAGAAGGGACCCGAATTCAAGCAATAGATCACATCAATAAGTATCAAGCTGAAATAGTTAAATGGCGTGGTCGGAAGGTAAGACAGAAAAACATCAAACCAGGACACTTGGTACTTCGGAGAGTGGCCAACCTAGATACAGTGGGAAAACTTCAGCTCAAATGGGAGGGTCCTTTCTTGGTGGTGTCTTCGTCAAGACCTGGACCATACAGGTTGAAGGACATGGATGGTAATGACATTCCAAGATCATGGATTGCAGATGAGCTTTGTAGATATTATGTGTAAATTTTGTAATCTTCTTATTTTTTCTTTATGGCACCCTTTTCCTTTCAAAGAGAGGAGAAAGGTTTTTAATGGGGCCATAGGTTGTAATTTTTATTTTTTGTGCTGCCCTGTGCAATACAAGGGCCAATTCCCCCACATGTAAAATGTAAGGATCTGGGATTACACCATCGAGTGTAAAAAAAGTATGAAGAAGCTCCAAAGTCGTCCCTAAGGGGATGCAGAGCTAGAATGCCACCTAAGTGAAAGGTGAAGAAGTTCCAAAGTCGTTCCCAAGGGAATGTAGAGCTTAAATGCCACCTAAGTAAAAGGTGAAGAAGCTCCAAAGTCGTTCCTAAGGGGATGCAGAGCTTAGCTCCAAAGTCTTTCCCAAGAGAATGCAGAGTTGAACAACCACCTAAGTAAAAGGTGAAGGGACTCCAAAGTCATTCCTAAGGGGATGCAGAGTCTGGGTATGTGTTCGCGTGAGTTTCTTACCTTCGGCATACATTTGCATACTTCATCACATCATCTTTTGCATTCATACAAACATACATTAGGCATTTGTAGATTCATCATCATAACATAAAGCATAAAGCATTAACAGGAAAAGTGTGGGTTCCTGCCTTCAATGAGAAAACACTTCGAATACATGAAGAGGCTTCGTCTCAAATGAAATTTCGTTGTATACGAGAGGTGCTTCGATGTGAACGAAAAGAAGGGAAGATACTTCATCTCAAATGAACTTTCGTTCTATATAAGAAATAATCTTTCATTTTGCTTAAGAAGTGCTTCGATGTGAACAAAAAGAAGGGAAGGTGTTTTTCGCCTTTGGCTCAAAAAGCTACGAGCATTGGTTTTGTCCACTTCAAAGCAGACATCACACGAATGAAAGGTAAAATAGCATTACAAAGCATTTACAAATATTTACAATTTTGTTCACATTCAATTACAATCCTTCGTCAAATAATACACTTCTAGCATAAAGAATTTTCAAAAAGTCTTTCTACAGAGATCAACAAGGGGAAGCCTCTAAGGTCTTCGGTTCAGACCTAACTTCGGTTTGCTAACCTTCGGCACCATCACCCTGAAGAATGACGAAGAAAAGGGTAATGAGGAATCTGGTAAGGAAAAACGTAAAATAAAAGAATAGAGGTAAAGAGCTTCGGTTGCCTATGCTTCGAGCTTCGGTTGGAATATCAACTAGGACCGATGCCGAAAGGTTAAAATTTGGTGTGTTAACGGCCCTTGAGTGGTTACACCTGGCTTTTATGAAAGAAGTGGCCGTACCACGAGAAGCCACTAGCGCACAAAAGTCTCCATGGCCAGTTATGACTTTGTCGAGGACTTCAACCTCTTTCTCGACACATTCGAGTGCTCTGGGGACATCTTCCGCAGAGAGGCTAGCCTCCTCAGATGCAGCTCGATTTGAATTGAATATACACTTTAATCGAGTAGTACATTGGCTTGCAAAGTTGAAACTTTTCTCCTTAAGAGTCCTCAGAGCTTCATTGAGCTTTAGGTTCTTCTCAGCCTCAACCTTGAGTGTCATATTCAAAGCTTCGGTTTCACGGTTGAATTGGCTGGAGTTTTCTTCCAAAAGTGTCTGAGCCTCTTTCAGCTCCTTGATCAATTTCTTATTCTACGCTTGCGCTTCGGCAAGTGATCCTTCGGCTGAATGCAACAAATCATCTTTTTCATTTAGAGAATCTTCAATTTTTTGATTCTATCTTCGAAACCCTTGACAACAATTTCGTTCTTTCTATCTTCATCATCTTGTTGCATTTTTAAAGCTTTGCTTAATAACAAACTCTGTGAAAATGAATTAAAAGTTAGGATACCTAAGTCAACACGAAGATATCAATAGTAATTCGCAAAATGCATCTTACTTTCAAGTTCGAGTAAAATAAGCTTCCTATAATGTGTTGGCGTCTGTAGCAGCTGATGTTTTTTTCATGCTTCGAAAAACCAATACTCTTTGAAAGGGTGCTTATAATTTTAGCACCAGCGTGGTTGTGGATGCATCCCACAATTTCTTCATTGACCCAGCCAAAGAGCATTGACCCCGGCTGGTAGCCGCAGGAGATAGCAAATTCTTTTAGCTCTGATATGTCGTCTTCGGAGAGCTGTTGGCCGCCCAAGTGCCGTAGGTCGAAATTCACTCCTTCTATAGAGGTTTCTTCAATTTTCTTCCCCTTATCAGAAAATACTGCGGCTACCTCTTTCTCCGCAACCACGTCTGATATAAGTCTGTCCATTTCAGACAGAGTGGTTGTGAGATTTTTGTTTTTGGCTGCAATGGTAGCTTGGTCATCAGTCGATTTAGCAGCTTTGTCTGCTGTAATGCTCGAAATTGGTATAAAAGAAAGATAATAGGATAAATAAATAAATATACTTCTATGCTAGAATTTTTAGGATTTCTTGATCTTCCTTTCTTTGTGCATAGTCAACTAAAGGAAGTAAAGTAGCCAAATGACAAATAAATAAATACGTGAATGTGCATTCCATGCTGGATTCTTGTATGTTTGCATTTATATTCAAATTGTGAGATAAATTTAAGTTTGAAAATTTAGAATTTGGAAATAAAAGAGAAAAGAGAGGACAACTTATTCTCTGCTACAAATTTAAAAAATGCCCTTAAATATATTCAAGATAAAGTAGCTCTGGTAAAAGATAAAACATTGTTTTTCCCTAAACAAGTAAATTAATGAATATTTATTTTTCTTCTTACTAGGGATTTCATCAAACACACTCAAGTGTAATAATTGTTCCTAAAAAGAAATAACATGGGTGCATAATATACTTTGAACCTTTAACTAAACAAAGGAAACAAAATAATTAAAATAAATATATATAAGGCTATAAAAATATGTACTTTGCCTTCATGACTTAGAATGTTGCATTTAGATTAGAAATTGAAACTCATATTTGAATTTGAATCTAATTTGAGATTGGGAAACGAAACAGAAAAGAAAATATAAAAAAACTACCTGCTTACCTAGACCGAATTCCTCTTTGCCCGGCCCACTCATCTACATGCAAAGCCCACTACCGGACACCTCCACGTCTATGTCATGCCGACGTTTGGGCCCCACTCGCAGTCCCTCTCCCTCACCTACTGTGTCGTGTCCAGACTTCTGAACGCGCATCACCACCTCACACTAACATGTAGGGCCCACTAGCCAGCCCTCCCCAATGCAGCCTCGCGGGAGTCACTGACGGGCGGGCTGTATTGGGTAGGATCTCCTGCTCCCTTCCATCACCGTGATGTGCGAGCAAGAACATAACAGACCAACAAAAATCCTTAGAGTTTGGGAGGATCCATTCACTCGCCCCCATCGGGAATCTTTCGTGGAATATATATGCGACCCAGAACCCTGCCTCATCCTCTGAAGTCGTGACCGAAGCCGCCACCAGAGTACCGAGAGCCGAGTGGGGGGGGGGGGAGGCAAAGAGTGTCGCCGCCGCGTGTAGATTTTCGATTGCATCGTCGCCGTGGCTTCTGCGGTGTCCTGGGCGCTTCACTGGGGAGCACTGACCTTGATCGTGGTCGTTTCGGGTGTGGAAAGCTGCAGCTTGGTGTGAATTTTCTTGTCGGAGTAATTCCCAAGCCGACAGGCTGCCATATGTCGCCACCTAGGCTCCATGCTGCTCAATTTTTGGTAAGCTAGCTCCTACCGATTTTCTCGCGATCCCTGTTTCCTGTTGAGCTTGTCGATCGGATGACGTATGCCTCGAGGCGGTCGCCTTTGTGCTCACGGTTTGATGTACCAGTTAATTATAATTTGAGCCTTCGCTAGGAGATCAAACGGATAGGGATCACAGATACCCCTTAGGATCAGACACTTTGCATAAGAGCCCTCCTAGAAATTGGAAAATATCCCGCTGTCCGTTTCTCATTGTATAGAAAATAGAATTTAATGGAGACTTTGCATATAAACCCCTGGAAGTCGTTTTAGGTATAAACTTAACCCTAAATAACCTAGAATCTTGTTTAGCCCATATAACATTCGTTTTAACTCCGATTTACTACGTTCCAATTGCGATGGTTTCATAATGACATCTTCCACACAATAACAACATTAGTTTTATCATGGCGCATATTTTTTTTATGGATATAGTTTAAATTTATGTTTAGTAAATTGAACATGCTAATCAAAATTAACCTATCTACGTTTATAACCTGGCTATACTTATAATTTGACTGGAATATGACCTCTACTCCCATTATAACTTAGATTATAATTGAATTATGTATTTATTTAGAATATTATTTTCATATGATTTATGTTAATTAATATAGAATATACTTTCAAACTGTTTGATCATATAAAACTTCAGAAAACCCTATCCTATCAACCGTAGCTACAAATTTAGTGGTTCTCGATCCCACGACCTCGTAGTAGCGCGTAGATCAGTGTGAAGATGTAGCTCGAAGGTGATAAGAATGGATGACGAAGCTATAGCCGAAGAGCTTCAGTTTGATGTGATGACGAAGACCAAGTATGATGATGACCGAAAAGAGACAAAGACTACTCGGTCCTTAATGATCCGTGTTATGATTATAGGTGAATGTCAAGGGCATAAATGTAATTTTATTTGGGATGCGTCCCGTGCCTATAAATAGATGAACAGTAGCACCGTATTGTTCACGCTGAATTGTAATCTCCCCCGTGTCAGCGCCTTCGAGCAAGCCGAAGGTATCAATGCAATATATATTTTGTTAATACTCATATATACTTTATGGAATGCAGATACGAATGGATTAATGAGGTGTACTCATTATATTTATCCTTGTGTATTCTTATTTATCTATAACATGATGAAGGCATGTCCTTCATGACCTTCGTCTGATGATCATTATATCCACGAGGAGGTAATGTTTCAGAAGACGAAGGTCCTTAATACCTAACAATTATGTTGCCTTGTTCTTGATTCACATCATTTGAGAACAAGTGACCAATAGTTCTAATTTAAAGAGGTGAAAAACAATTATATTCAACATAAAAACTTAGCTAAAACTTTATAAAGTTAAACTTCAAAACTTAGTAAGCACTAACATAACTTTTCTCAGTGTTTCTTGAGCTAAAATAGTGCACAAATATTTACATCATTATTCTCCTACAAACGATAGAAAAATAAAAAAAGATTAAACAAAGTTACCATTGGCACTATGCTTTATAGGCATCCAGCCTATATTGACCCAGTCTAGATAACTATTAGCCCTCCCCCCTCCACGTGAACGCTACGCTGCAACATGGTTCTAGGTCATGAGAGCATTTCCGCACGTGGGCAAAAAGTAGGCTATGTCACCGTGTGCCCTTGGATGCTAATCTGATGGTCATAGTGCCTCTGTGTTCAATCCCAAATCATATAAAATGCAAGATTTTTACTGTCACCGGGGAAATTCTAACTAGTCTTTCTCCTTGGCGCGACACTGTCTTCTCCCTCTCCCTTCACAAGCGAAACTTCTCCACGTTCTCCCCTAACTCAAGTGAGAAAGAGCATGGTTGAGGCATGGCACTACCCGTAGGGCCCCTCGCCGGTGTGCGCACTCTCCTTTGGGCTAAGTGCACTGCCATTGAGTGGCCACTTGGTGGTGCCATGAGTGCCCATGGACGCGATGTGGCACATAAGGCCAGTGGCACTGCCGCCATCTACCCTGGTCTTTTATGACCAGATAAGTATCTTACCCTTTTCCATTCCTCTTTATGTGTAATCGAGGTGGGGTTAGGGGTAGGGTTAGGGTTAGTGGAAACCAAGAGAGGGTTCCATCTTTCCTCTCTATTTCTTACCTTCTAATGACAAATCCAAAGCTTGGGGGTTTGCTCGGGTTTGTTTAAAAGCCTACGGGCTAATGACATCTTGGGTTAAGATCCACGAACATACTAGCTCTGGTACCATTGTTAGACATCAAAAAGTGATCTGGTGCTCAAAACCCTAACCACTATATACAATAGAAGACAAGCTTTACCTTCAGCATTAGATGGAAAAGCCATTAGGGCAGTGGTGCTTGAACCGAGACAACGAGGATGAGCGGAGGCAATCTTTCCCTTTATTGGCCCCATAGGACACAAGATCAGATTTCTCACTGGATGTGTATGGAAGAGGAGGCTATATATTGACGTTGGTTCGCATGCCAACCCTCTCCCTATTTATGGACGCGATATAAGGGGACCACAACCATAGAGGTTGTTGTGCCCCTGATCATAGCGCGATTATTACGTTGAATTTGGTCCCTTGAATGAACCAAATGAGATCAACACAATGTTCTCCCCTTTGATCTTATACTTATTTGCTTATGCTTAGAGCTTACTTTCTTAATTACCTAATTTTTATCTTAAAATTTCTACTCTTCGATAAATCAATACATCAAGACAAAGGTGTTATAGCAGCATGTTATACGTTACTAAACTTAATGTTAGGTGCCGTTTGGTTCACATATTGGTAATGTAATGGGTAACCAATAACGTTAAATCATGTTTGTTTAAGTCCAATCATAATCAGATACCACACAAGACGTGGATACCGGTCTCTTCAAACTTGTTACCGCCGATATTCAAGCGTGAATCATTACCATTACCATTTACGTTATATTTCGTGAGGCAAACGGCACCAGTCTTGAGGGAGATGTTTACATTTTATAAGGTTCTTGCACCCCTATTAGGATGTGCAGCTATTGTGTCTGGTTTGGTCCCTTGATCGAACCGGATAAGATCACAACCTGCATTGAAAATCTCTCCCCCTTATAATAGGTTTCCCACGTGTGAGAATCCACAGCCGCAACTTTGGTCTCTCAAGCTTTTTTCGTTTTGTGAAGCGAGGGCATTCAGCACATGTGCTAGCTAGCTAGCTGCAACAAGAAGTGATAGATAGAATTGCTTCTGGATTTGATCACATCAGGTATAATGGCAGCAGGGCCAGCCACGTACTACTCTTCCGTCCGAGCCGGCTAAGCAGATTTGGGAGGAATAAAGCTTGCTTTCTGGTTGCTTGAAAGGCTTGATCACCCAAAAAAACCGTATAGATTTGGATCTTTGCATATACACTTGCTTGACCTTGGTCGACAAGTAATTGAAGGTACGTAGAGTGTTAGGTATTTGGCCAGGATGTCACGCACGCACCTGTCCCCTTCGATCTCAACCCCGCTGCTATATATAGCTCTGTATGGTGGCATCACCTTTTCTCATCTGTGTGTTTGGATAATACTTGCGCCGTTCCAAATCAGAAGATATTTTAATTTTTTTTAAAAGCAAAAGCATCTCAAGTTTGGTCAGTATAGAAAGACTTACAAATATATTTATGACATCAAATAGATATATTATAAAAATAAGAATCTATTGATACTTATTTAATATCATAAATATTAGTACTACACGAAACCTTAACACAGAAGATCATTTTGGGTTTACGAATGCCAGCCTCCACCCAAAAGCCTGCGTTAACACTACTTTACGGAGGCCAATTAATACCATTAACATAGACGATCTCATTATATCAAACTAGTCGGTTGCCCGTGTGTTGCGACGGCTTACAACAATACCCACATAAACTATCCATCAAAAAAATTTCAAAATTTTTTATTGATTGTCTCCGCTCTCTGTATAATATATTTTTTGATTTGGCTAACTGATGTTATTGTTTACTCCATACAAATATATCTTGGTACAACACGGTTAATGAAGTGAGCGATTAGAAGAGAGTTTACAATGATTGACTGAATGAACAGAGATTATAAAATGACATAATTCCATCATACAGAGACCAAATAAGAGAGTTTGTGAGATCAAGATTATAAAATAAGTCCCATGAAGTCAAACTTATAAAAAAGATAGATCAAAATATAGAGTGATTGCTAAAGTTAGGCATCAATAAAAACTGGATGCGCTCCATATAAATTATGCCACTTCGTAGCAATTACAAACGTTTAAAACCAACAAATAACCTTTCATTTTGCTGTTAGTATGACAAACCATTGCTGCTCCATCTAATTCAGCAACCTCAAACACCATGTAGTCCAATGCGCCAATGTGGTCTTAGAAACGACCTAATGCTTGCAAGAGCCAAGAACGTCGTGTCGTGCTTGGGTTGTAGCCTCGGCCCGTAGTGCTGGCCCGGCCCGACACGATTATTTTTTTATTTTACAAAATAACGTATATACTTATATACAATTTATAGTCAATATTAAAAACATTTTAGCGTGATGTTCTACTGGTTAGACAGTTTCACCCAGTGTTTCTTCCATCAGGGCATGGGTTCAAACCCACCTCCTGCACCGTTTTTTTTAATATTTTACGCTGATTTAATTAAATGGATCGACGGGCTAACGGGCTGGCCCAACACAGTTAGCAGGCTGACATGATGTGTCTGTGTCATAGTTGTGGCCCGCGTGCATCTAGCCCGTGTCGGGCGTTGTTACGCTGATTTAATTAAATGGATCGACGGGCTAATGGGCTGGCCCGACACAGTTAGCAGGCCGGCATGACGTGCATGTGCCATAGTTGTGGCCCGCGTGCATCTAGCCCGTGTCGGGCGTCGTTTGGTATCTATAGACGTGCAACGGATTAATTTGAAATAGTTGTGAGGGGTTATTTGTAAAAAAATGACGCATAACGACCGTTGAAACTGGTGCTTTAAGTATAGTATAGATATAATAAGGTGACATAAACCGTATATAAGAAATGTGACGCCATATTTATGATGATGTGAAAGAAAGATCGAGAAGTGAGGGAAGAGAAAAGCGGACTACTTAGTGTTAGGCAGCAAAGAATGAGTTGCACGCGGATTCCAAGGCCCTATAAGGGAGAGGTGGACTAACTATTAAATATACAATTTATATTGTAAAAGTGTTATTATATGAGTATATTTTTAGTTGCCTATATATGAGCATACGCCTAAGAGGGGTGAATTAGGACATCTAAAAATCTCACTAATCTAGGCTACAATTAAATCTCTAGAACAAAACCTATGTAAATAAGTAAACTAGAAAGTGCAAACTTTAATTTTACCTAAATGTTGCTATCTCTACCGCAAAAGGAGTTACAACCAAAGTTCCAATCCTATATTCTAAACTAAGAATAGTAAAGATTGCAACTTAAGTATAATTAATGTAAATGCGGAAATTAAAGTGCAAAGGTAGAGATACAAACTCTCATGGACGCCGCCGATATTTTTACCGAAATATCCGAAACCACACAAGGTCCCGACTAATCCTCGTTGGTGCCCCTACGCAAAGGGTAGCCCATGCGAGTGCCAAACGACACGGTCGAGTAACTCCAAAGAGAGTTGCAGCCTTCTTCACGCGCAAGTGGTGCTCCGCTTCTGGCTCCTCTCGGATGCTCTCCATCATCTCCACTATTGAGCTTTCAGTCGAATTGTCGTGGGCCTTTGGCCTTCCTTGATATGTTGCTTGGGCTCCCACATCTTCAAATGGCCGGCTAGGGTGTATTTATAGTGCCCACATCCAATTCTATGCGTTGGAGAGAAAGCAGACGTTTCTATTTGTGTCACATCGGACCAGTCTGGTGTAAACTGGACCGTCTGGTCTGGACTCTCCACGCAAGCTAGCTGTTGGCTCTGACGGTATTGTAGATGGGCTGGTGTGCCACCCACACAGTCCGAAGCAGCCACGTCAGGTGACCATTGGAGACTAGCCGTTGGGATCGCACCACTGGATCGGTCCAGTGCGCCAGCTGCCCAAGGGATATTTGCGGTGCTCTCTGCACACACGGTCTGATGCACAGAAGACAGGTCCAGTGCGCAAGGTGGCAGCCTATCTTCTTATTCTTCAATCCTCTTTTCTTGGGATCATGTGGTCTTGTGTCTTGGACTTGTGTTGAGTATTTGTGGGTTTTCTTGGAGTCTTTTCAAGTCGTCTTTTGAGGTGTTGCATCCTCAGAGCCTAAGTCCAATCCACTTCGCATCCTTTGAACTACAAAACACAAACACTTGGAAAACATTAGTTCACTGGTTATGTTGTTCATCAAACACCAAAAAACACTTAGAAAAATGGGCCATGGTCCATTTTCCTTACAATCTCCCCCCTTTTAGTGACTGATGACAACACAACCAAAGCAAGCAAATTTTTAAACACCAAATTGAAACATGCACTCTACTTGCTAAGGATGCATGTGCATAGGCAAGATATATGAGATACCAAATTGACAAATATGAAGTCATTTAGAATTTAAACACATTCTGGCAAATGCACCTAGCCCCCTATGTGTGATTATGGACTTAAGCCTCCCCGTAACTCCACAGTCTACATACGTCCTATCTAGGACCAAAACCAAACATAAGCTACCACATGAAAGATTACGAACCAAATGAAAGGTCATAAAAATTTTAAATAGCAAATTGATGGTTTTTGGTATTTGATAACTTTGGTTTGCTTTGGTCCAAAAATTTCTCTCCCTTTCGAATCAAACACCAAAAAGGAAGACATGATAAAGCATATATGAAGCAATTAAAGGCTTGCCCTCTAAAAAGGATTTCTCCTCCTAAAAGAAAGTTCTCCCTATTTGGAAAAGCAATCTCCCCCTTTAAGGAAAAATACATACTCCCCCTGTCGAAAAAGCCTCTTCTTAGGAAAAGCATATGAAAACCAGATGAAACAAGACATGATTGAAATAGACTAACTCCCCCTAAAGGTGTGCATGGGTAAATGATAGAGGATATTCTAGTGATACCAAATGAAACATTTAACAACATATGCATATATGGCAAAATGAGGGCATAGGATGTGAAATTAACATAGCCTATTCAAATATTGGAGAAGACATATATATGATACCAATCGAAAGATTTGGATGATGATTAATGGAATTCTTGCAGAAGCATGTTCTCTTTCTCCAGGGACTGCATTTTCCTTCAGTGGGACTACTACACACATAATAGACTTGCCAAGTGATGTTAGTACCAAAGATTTAGATTATAGAGTAAGATTCCCCTAAAAGTGTGCATACAAGTTTTGAATACTTGTAGGAGACATGCACTTGAGATCAAGTGGGGCAAATTATCTATAATCCAGACAGGCACATATAGTTCAAAATGACACCAATTGAAAAATATTATATTAGAAACAAGCAATAGTGTCATCTATTTAGGAATTTCAATTAAGCTATGTGCCTTGCTTAGCTACACATTTTAAATCATGTAGGTTTCCTTACAAAGGATATCGAATTGAAAATGAGCTTTCCTACCATATGATATACCATGTATGCATGCAATTGAATAGAAACTGAAAACTAGTTGAAAAGACATGAATAATAATCAATTGAAAAATATAACAATTGAAAAGCAACTACTAGGCATGAATGGTAAACTAGATACAAGAAAATAGATACACATATCTAAAAATAAGGAAATGCAATAAATCTAGTTAGCTTAGTCATGGGTGGGGAATTTTGGTCCATAATGTTCACTAATCTACATGGCAATAAATTTGATCTGATGTGATGCATCCCATGATATACATCTTGATTTTGCTAGGTCTCCAAATTCCTCGAAGTCCTTTAGACTTCTTACTTCTCTCTCGGGACCCAAACCTTCTTGGTGCCCTTCTTGGTTGAAATAATCTCCTTAGGCACTGTTGGTCACTTGCTCTCAAGTACTATGAATTAAGAACAAGGCAACACAGAAAAGGTTAATGGTAATTGTCCTTCGTCCTCCGAAGCATTATTTCCCTCAAGATATAATGATCTTCAGATGAAGGTCATGAAGGACATACCTTCATCATCATAATATGTATTAACAAAAGGAGAGGCATATGAAATATGAAGAATAATATAAATGATCATGTGACATTATAAATACTTTTCTATTATATCATTATGAATGAACATGAATAATATCGATTTACATTCATACCTTCGGCAGAAGGCAAAAATCCGAGCATAATGTGCAAGCAAATACAAGTCAACGTGAACAGTGCGGGGGTACTGTTCATCTATTTATAGGCACAGGGCGCAGCCTGTGAGATATTACATTCATGCCCTTTACAAAAGATTACAACTGTGACACAAACTCTCATGGACTAATCGGTCATTTCATCTTTAAGTCGGTGCAATCCTTCGTCTTGAGACATGCCATTATGCCGAAGCTTCATGGATGATAGCTTCGGCGCTGCTTTTGAAAGGATCTGCCAAAGGTGTTTCTTCCTACAGGATCTTCGGTGACGAAGCATACCCCCAACAGTAGCCCCTTCGCGGTGCTAGATCGTTTTTCGTAACGAGCTTGATCCGTGAAAGAGTCTCCTAGGCTTCGGGAAGCCGCAGATCAAAAAAACACCTTCCCCGAGCTCGTTGCCGAGAATCGATTAAAATATTCTGAGTGCAAAATGGTCCCACCATGCTGCGGATACACACGTCCTGGCGATTCACCTTCTCGGGTTCTGTGGCCCACCGCTCAGTGAGTGCGGGCGACTATTTGTCCGGTGCGGAAGACTTGACGATTCACCTTCTTACCTGCGGCACTATATAAACAGACGGATAGGTGTGAAGTTACCACAGCATTCATTGCTATTGCACTGTTTTGCTGCCAAAAATTTGACCATAGCCGAAGCTTGTTCATCACACTCAATCGAAGCACCTTTTGATTTTGCTTCGTCACAAGAGGAAAAGCTTCGGGAAATCAAAAAAGTCAGTAATCTTCATTAAAAATTGTAAGGAATTCATCATCAAATGGCAAGGGTACGTTCTATGGCCAGGGTTACACGTGACGGAGAGGAAGCCGAAGCTGCTGAAACCGCTCCGATTTCCGAAGTGATGAAACGGTCGGGGCTGGCAGTGCCGGAAGGAGCTTCTGAAGGTACCCCTGCTGCCGAAGCTGAGTAGATTGATGTTGAAGAAGGTGAAACTAAAGATGAATACAACGCCCTACCATCTAAACCCAGCCACCTGGAGTTTGGGAAGTCTACTATTACCGAAGGTGATATGCCTAAGTTGATAAAGCTAGGTTATATCAGTGAAGCCAAGAAGAAGCTAGTTCGTTTTGGTGGAGAGGAAATTACTCCAAAGCCAGAAAAGGATGAGGTGGTAGTCTTTAAAAGCTTCTTTAAAGCAGGATTGAGATTTCCTTTGCATGAGATGATTACGGATGTGTTGGAGAAGTTTGAGATTTATCTTCATCAGCTAACTCCTAACGCCATCGTTAGGCTTAGCGTTTACATTTGGGCTCTCCGAAGCCAGGGGCGGAACCGCTTGCTGAAGGCTTCTGCCGGGCACATGAGCTTCATTATCAGACAAAAGCTAGAGAAGATGGGCTGCACGAGAATTTTGGCTGCTACAATTTTGCTTATCGCAAAGATGCGAAGTCTCCCGTTATCAGCTATCGTACCAAATGACCCACCGGCTGGAAGACCGAGTGGTTTTATGTAAAGGTTGACGAGAAGAAGGAGAAGCTGGTTCAGAGCCCATTAGAGTTAATCTTTGGAGAAACTAGGCCCCCATGCAACATGTCGTAGGAATCACCATGCCAAATTGCCTTGGGTGAGTTTCGAGTTGTTTCGGAGCACATTGGCACTAGGGATTTGGTGCAAGAATTCTTAGCTTTCAGAGTATTCCCGACTTTGAAAGAATGGGACATGTCAAAGCCCAAAGGGGAGAAGAAAAGGAAAGAACTTGTTCGGCTACCCTATCATTATAAATTCAAAAAACACTTCAAAGAACCTTGCCAAGAATGGTTAGACACGATTGAAGTTATGTGCAACGAGATCCTTGGCAACTATTCTAAAAAAGAAGATCAACTAATGACTGCAGCCTTCGGCACTCGACCGAGGCGAAGGTTGAACCGTGTCTTGGATGCACTGAATTTTGAGTATCCTGACTATGAGCGATTGGACAGAGGGGCCGAAGGGCAAAAAAGAAAAAGAGTTGTCAGTGTTCTGAATAGAGAAACTGTTAAATTGGTGAAGAAGGATGAAGAAATTTTGAAGAAAAGAAAATTGAGCCCTGAGCCGAAGATGGCAGCTTCGAAGAAAAGAAAGGCTGCTGCTCCGAGGCCAAAAACGACTGGTATAGAGGAAGAGGCTCCTTCAACGCCTTCTGCTGCCGACGTGGAAGAAATTTTAAAGGTAATGACTGAATCTTTGCCTATCAAGCTAAGTCCACTAGGGCCACATCTGACAAAGCCTTTTCAGAAGGAAAAGGAGCCTTCGGCAGCGAAGAAGCCTGCGGAGCCGAAGAAACGAAGAATCATTCATGTAGTTGAAGTTATCGAGTAGACACCGCTGGTGGCCTCAGCATCAAAGACATCAGCCGTGGAGAGCACTGGTGCTACTGAAGCCGTAGCCATTGAAGCTGAAACTAAAGCTGACACTACCAAAGCTGAGGCTGCCGAAGATACAAAGCTAGAAACCACACTTGCTGATATTGATAACATGCTTCTGAATGAGCCCGTGGAAGAAGCTACTAGAGTTGCTGAAGAAACTCTGGCCACAACGTCTGGGAAAGGAAAATAGAAAGCCGAAGATATCTCGAAAGAAGAAGACTTCAATTTTCAGGATATACTTGGGCAAGAATTGTCAAAGGCTGAAAAAGAAGAGTTGAAGGAATATGCCATATCTTGCGGATACAGACCCGGGGCGCTGCTCTTCGGGGGAGTTAACGAGGAAAGCTTAGGATGCCTTGGGACTGCACTGGGGCAAAATTTGTTGGCACTCTATCAAAAAGTGTTGGCCTTCTGAAGGTTGAAGCAGACCTTAGCAGGTACCAGCGGCAGCATATCGCCGGTAGCCTATTCTATGCTAACTTTAAGGTAAAATTCTCAACCTTTTATTGTTTCGTTACGAAGATGTTATCTGATGAAGGTTATAAGCAAAGTACTCAGGATGCAACAAGACCTCGAAGACAAAAAGAATGAAATTATAATTGAGGGCCTGGAGAAGAAGATTAAAGACCACGAAACTGCTGTGGAGAAAAAGGACTTCATACTTCAAACCATGGAAGGTTCACTGGCAGAGGCCTAGGCTGAAATTGCTAGATTGAATAGTGAACTTTTCATGGAAAAGAAAAATTTTGAGGCCAAACTTGAAGCTGAAGCTAAGAAAAACTCAAATTTGTAGAAATCACTGAAAGAGCTTCAAGAAAAATGTTTAAGCTTCGGCACCCAATGCCTGCAGCGGCTATAGCAGGTTTTCAACTCGGTTGGAGCCAATGCTGAGAAATTCAGTCCTTCGGTTGAGAACCTGCCGGAAACCTTCGAACATATTGAAGGCGAGGTTGATGCCCTTGACGAAGTTATAGCTGGACATGCCGATTTCTGCGCTCTGCTAGCTTCTCGGGGCACGACTGTTGCCTTCATGAAATCTGGCTGCACGCATGGAAAAATTGTCAACAGACCAAATTTTAGCTTATCACCAGCAGATCTAATTGATATCCCTAGCCTAGCTCGAAGTATAGGAAATAGATTCACAACTCAAATTTGGGTAAAGGGCGGGCGAAAAATGGCTGGCGACGAAGCTCAAAGCCACCTTAAGCCGGTAAAAAATTTGTGTCTGTTACTTTACCTTCTCCTTGAACGTTGCACTTCTCTCATACCGCTTTAATATGTACAGGATGACGAAGCTGAGGAACAATGAGCCAAAGCTTGATAGATGACCCGAAGCTCGATAATGTCGAAGCTAAAGACCTTGCTGCGAAAAATTCTAGAGAAAATTTTGTAATATCGTTGTAAAAATATTGTAATTTTAAGGATCAGATACCAACTTTGTAAATTTGTGCATACCTTGTGATATATTTTTACCTTTTCGTCCATGTGTGAACTGCTTTGATGTGGACGAAACTTGTATTTTTCTTGAGCCGAAGGCGAAAAACACCTTCCCTTCTTTTCGTACACAACGAAGCTTGAAACTGCTTCTTTTTCTTTTTGCTGAAGCTTTATCCTTATAGCCGAAGCATGTGCCCGTGTCTGTATGGTATGATGATGATAATCCTGTGTATGTCTAAATGAATGTTTTATGAATGCAAATGTATGATGTAGTGTGACGTGCAAATGAATGTCCACCCATACGAAGCCACAACCATAGCCTTCATTCCCTTAGGAATGACTGAAGTCTCTTTGCTGCTTATTTTTTGGCTTCACCGCTTATTTTTCGGTGTATCAGCACTGACTTTTGGCTGTAAGTTCTGCATCCCCTTAGGAACGTCTTTTGAACTTCTTCGCCTTCTATTTCGGCGGTATTCGAGTTGACTTTTCGCGCTTCGCCTTATATTTCGGTGGTATATGGCTCTGCATTCCCTTAGGAACGACTTTTGAGCAGAAAACTTACGCTGCGCTCCCTTAGGAATGGCTTTTTGTAGCTTCGTCGTGCTCTGCATCCCCTTAGGGACGACTTTCGAGCTTCTCCCTGTTTTTTCCTTTTTCTCTGCACTCGATGGTGCATGCTCAGATTTTACATTTACATTTTTTGGGGGATTTTGCTCTCGTAGAGCTGAATAAGAAAAGAAAATTACATGTTATGGCCCCATTAAAACCTTTCTCCCCCTTTGGAAAGGAAAAGGGTGCCATAGGGACAATAAAAAGATTACATCAAGTTATACATAATATCGCCGAAGCTCATCCGCATTCCAAGATCTAGGAATGTCATTGCCGTCCATATCCTTCAATCTGTAAGAACCGGGTCTTGACGAAGATATTACCAGAAAGGGTCCTTCCCACTTCAGCTATAGCTTGCCTACTGTATCTGGGTTGGCTACTCTCCGAAGTACCAAATGCCCTGGCTTAATGTTCTTTAGCCAAACTTTTCTGTCATGCCATTTTATTGTTTTGGCTTGGTATTTATTGATGTTCTCCACAGCCTAAAGTCTGATCCCTTCTATAGCATCTTTTGCCACAGAATAATCAGCTTCGTCCTCTGTCGAAGCCATTGTTCTTATTGACCCTGCCTTAGCTTCTTCTGGGGTTATTGCTTCGTCACCAAACAATAATTTGAACGGTGTAAAACCTGTTGACCTTGATATTGTTGTGTTGTGGCTCTAGACCACTTTGATCAATTCATCTGGCCATTTTCCTCTGGGCTGATTGAAGATTAACTTCATTATTCCTGTCATTATAATGCCATTAGCTCTTTCGACAAGTCCATTTGACTCCGGATGTCTGACCGATGCAAAATGAATCTTCGTGCCAATCTGTCATAGAATTCCTTGAAAGCTTTGGCATCGAATTGTGTTCTGTTGTCTACAGTAATAACCGTCGGCACTCCGAAGCGACAAACAATGTTCTACTAGAAGAATTTCTAGACGGTGACTAAAGTTATTGTGGCCAGGGGCTTCGCCTCAATCCACTTAGAAAAATACTCTACCGCCACCACAACATATTTTAGATTTCCTTGTGCTGGTGGAAGCGGGCCTAACAAATCAAGGCCCCACCTTTGCAACGGCCAAGTGGGCTGTATTAACTGAGTGAGAGATGAAGGTTGCTTCTGGTCTCTTGCACATTTTTGACAGCCTTCACATTTTTGGACCAACTCTGCTGCATCCGAAGCTGCCTTTGGCCAGTAAAATCCTTGTCGAAAAACTTTTCCCAATAAGGGCCTAGACCCAATGTGAGATCCACACAAACCTGCATGTATCTCTTTCATTAATTCAATACCTTTGGTTCTTGATAAACACTTAAGGAGTGGGGAACAAACTCCATGTTTATACAATTCCCCTTCTATTATCACATATGGTTTTGTTCTTGCCCCTATTCTCTTGTTATAAACTTCGTCATCGGAGAGATAGTTGCCTTGGAGGAAGGATATGATTTTAGTTCTCTAGTCTTCACTATGCACTGGAGAAATGGTAAGTACAACTCTTTCCATAAGTTCAACCGAAGGTGCCTTTATTATTTCGAAAAATACGTCCGAAGGTAGAGGGAGCCCTTGGGCCGCTGATTTGGCTAGCAAATCTGCATGCTCATTTTCGCCTCTTGAAATATTCTTGACAGAAAAACCTTCGAAAGAAGCCTCCGACCTTCGAACTGTATCTAGATATCTTTCAAGCTTCAGATCTCGTGCCTTGCTACTTTTGTCCATGTGGCCCACAATAACCTGGGAATCAGTCTTTAGGATGGCCCTTCTTATTCCCATTCCCCTTAGCTTTCGAATCCCCAATAGAAGTGCTTCGTATTCAGCAATATTGTTTGTGCAACTGAAATCCAGCTTGACTGCATAACATGTTTTGACTTTTGAAGGTGCTACTAGAACCGCAGCTGCTCCTGCACCGAAGGCTTCCCAAGAACCATCGCAGAACACTGTCCAAGCTTCGGCATCTTTGCTTGTCTCCTCTTCGTGAGCCCCTAGCGTCCAATCAGCGATGAAATCTGCTAGCGCTTGGGATTGGATTGAAGATCTGTGCACATAATCAATAGTGAATTCATTGAGCTCCATGGCCCATTTTCCAACCCTTCCAGTGGCTTCTCTGTTCCTCATAATATCCTTTAGAGGCTGTGATGAGGGAACAATTATATGGTAAGCTTGGAAATAATGCCGAAGCTTTCTGGAGGCCATTAATACAGCATACAACACTTTCTCCAATTCTGTGTAATTTTTCTTTGATAAACTTAATACTTCAGAGACAAAGTATACTAGGACTTGCTTCTTAGTTTGTCCCTCAAGCTTCTCCTGCACAAGCGCCGCACTTACTGCAGAATGCGAAGTTGCTGCATACAATAGCAAAGGAGCCCCTAGCACTGGTGGAGTTAATGTTGTTAGATCAATCAGGTATTGCTTCAGCTCTTCAAAGGCTTTCTGTTGAGTTGAACCCCATTTAAAGACTTCGGCTGATTTTAGTACTTCAAAGAATGGTAAATTTCTTTCTACTGATCTAGATATGAATCGATTCAAAGATGCAAGTCTTCCTATCAGCCGTTGGGCCCCCTTCTTTGTGCTTGGTGGCTCCATCCGAAGGTTAGCTTTGATTTTGCTTGGATTAGCTTCGATCCCCTTCGTTGAATCTAGACAACCAAGGAACTTGCCCTTCTTCACTCCGAAGACACATTTTTCTGGATTTAATTTTAGGCCAGCTTGCCTAAAATTAGCAAATGTTTCCTGCAAATCAATAATATGGTTTTCTTGCTTTGTGCTCTTCACTAAGATATCATCAACATATGTTAGCACATTTCTGCCTATCTAAGAATGAAGGACCTTGGCCGTCATCCTGCTGAAGCTTCCTCCAGCATTCTTGAGCCCCTCAGGCATCCGAAGATAACAATATGTACCACTGGGGGTTATGAAGCTGGTCTTTGGCTCATCTTCCTTTTTCATTCAAATTTGATGATAGCCTGAATAACAATCTAGTAGACTCATGAGCTCTGACGAATCTGCTGCATCTACTAGAGAATCTATTCTCGGTAATGGGAACTCATCATTTGGACAAGCCTTGTTTAGATCAGTAAAATCAATGCACATTCTCCATTTACCATTGTCCTTCTTCACCATGACAGTGTTGGCTAACCATTCTGGGTATTTTACTTCTCTGATGACACTAGCACTGAGAAGTCTTTTTACTTCATTCCGAACACCTTCGGCTTTATCATCAGACATTTTCCAAAGCTTTTGCTTTCTGGGCCTGAAGGATGGATCAACATTGAGTGAATGTTCAATGACATCAAACAGAGATCGTTGGCTGACCATGCAAAAACATCCTTGTTGTTGAATAAAAACCTTATCAAAGTTTTTTCCTGCTCTTCAGATAATTGAGACCCCAGTAGTACCTTCTGCTCTACTATGTCTTCACATAGAAGCATGGGCTTTGGCTGATCAACCGAAGCGGCCTTCTCTCTTCTATACTTGTACTGCTCACAAGCTTCAGCTCCATCTATATTCTAGATGCCTTTCGAGTCTGTCCAATTTCCCTCAGCCTTCCTGGCAGCTTCGTGACTTCCATGAATTTCAATAGGCCCTTGTTCCAAAGGTATCTTCATGCATAGATATGCTGGATGAAGAATTGCTTCGAAAGCATTAAGTGTCCCACGACCAATGATTGCATTGTAAGGATATTCCATGTCAACAATATCAAACACAACCTGTTTAGTCCTTGTGTTGTGGACAAATCCGAAGGTTACTGGCATTGTGATCTTGCCGAGTGCTACAATCTGCCTTCCTCCGAAGCCACAAAGAGGGTGTGTAGCATCATGGATCTTGTCCTCTGGCTCTTGCATCTGTCTGAAGGCCTTAGCAAATATGATGTCAGCTGCACTACCTGTATCAACCAAAACATTATGGACCAAAAATCCCTTGATAACACAAGATATGACCATAGAATCATTATGAGGATAATCCTTGAGCTGAAGGTCCTCCTGGGAGAAGGTGATTGGGATGTGGGACCATTTTGTCTTGATGAAGGGTCCCTGCACCCCAACATGCTGCACCCTTCTATGAGCTTCCTTTCTCTGCTTCTTGTTGGCCGGCTCTGAGCATGAACCGCCTGTTATCGGGAGCACCAGCTTCGTAGCCGAAGCAGCTTCAGCTTGCTTGTTGGACGAAGCCACCAATTCAATCAGTGGAAGTGAGTTCACCGGAGGTGGGCGCTAATGTTGGTCACTTGGTCTCAAGTACTATGAATTAAGAACAAGGCAACACAGAAAAGGTTAATGGTAATTGTCCTTCGTCCTCTGAAGCATTATTTCCCTTAGGATATAATGATCTTCAGATGAAGGTCATGAAGTACATACCTTCATCATCATAATATGTATTAACGAAAGGGGAGGCATATGAAACATGAAGAATAATATAAATGATCATGTGACATTATAAATACTTTTCTATTATATCATTATGAATGAACATGAATAATATCGATTTACATTCATACCTTTGGCAGAAGGCAAAAATCCGAGCGTAATGCGCAAGCAAATACAAGTCAACGTGAACAGTGCAGGGTACTATTCATCTATCTATAGGCACAGGGCGCAGCCTATGAGATATTACATTCATGCCCTTTACAAAAGATTACAACTGTGACATGGACTCTCATGGACTAATCGGTCATTTCATCTTTAAGTCAGTGCAATCCTTCGTCTTGAGACATGCCATTATGCCGAAGCTTCATGGATGATAGCTTCGGCGCTGCTTTTGAAATGATCTGTCGAAGGTGTTTCTTCCTATAGGATCTTCGGCGACGAAGCATACCCCCAACAGGCACCCAGATGCGTTCAGCCCCCTTATCCATGTTGGCTTGCTTGTTGGCCTTTGTCACACCTGGATTTAAAGACAAACCAGGGCGTGAATAAAATGTGTGCTAGGATCAAGTCTCACACATATCATGACTCATGGTACAGAAAGCAATGTCATATCTTTATTACTTAATAGGATTTCTGTATAAAATAACTAAATAATTACATCATATGATGACAACAATCCTCCGCAACCATAGTTGACTGGGAGACGACGACCTAGAGCTCTCATGAACTCATCGCGACATCCTTCAAGCTCCTCATCTTGCGGTACCTGTTCTTGACCTAGGGGTGTGAGTACAACAAGGGTGAGCTCACATACATTCATCTTCAACAAGTTGTGGGGAATAATGTGCATGAGCTCATTTACGGTGGGGGCTTGTTGAAGCGAAGGTCATCAGCCCACCTCGACCAGTTTTCTTTAACATGAATTGAACAGTTAGTCCCAGGCACAGGAAGCAAAGTGCACTACAACCCTTACAGAAGCAGAGGTCTCAATCGGAGAACGGTTGAAGGCTTGGAGGAGAAGGGATCTACCGTTTAAAGCGAGGGCTCCTCACGACTTCGCATGGTGTCATCGCCAGCTTGGGCAGCTTTGAGTCGCAACCTTGGCAAGGATCAAAGACTCGGTGCCCCAGAGCGAAGAGTGGCGCGTCCCAGCGAGAAGCACGTCGTCTGATGGCTAGGCCCATGCAGCGCCTAGCTGTCCATTAGGGCCCATTTGTAAGCCTCTTCTAGGGGTAGGGTTTGTCGTGTATTTAATTAGACTGTACTTAACCTCACTGTAATGTCTTGTAATGACCCCCAAGTGGGGATATTCCGGGGTTGTAGCAGGTAACCGGGGGCATAATTGTACCTAGAAGAGCGTGCCACCCACCTTGTTACCAATAAATACCCCTAGTACTATACATTGATGGAACACGCTTAACAAGACACTACAGTTCCCTGTCTGTTGTTTTGTTGAGCACTTGAACATTCTTACATCCTAGTGCTCGGGCCCACTTAGCCACGTGTCGGTCGGTTCCAACATTTGGCACCCATCGTCCGTGCTTCGACAAAGCAATCCCACGATGGCTCCCAAGAAAGCGACTTCAAAGGCCACCACCTCTCTAGATGATGCGATGAAGGTAGCCCTCGCCGAAAAGGAAGGCAAGGTAGCCCTTGTCGGTGAAATTCCCCAAGAGGCACCCGAGGATGGAGAAGTCAACAACAAGTGACCTCACATAGAGAATCCACCCACCCTAGAAGGCATGGTTCGCACGTGCATCTCTAAAGGCCTCCCTCGGAACCATCCACCAGGCTTTACCCCCCCCCCCCCCGAAGGCTGACGATATTATCAAGGATGGCAGGTCCTAGGCATCTCAGTCGTAAACTAGCTAAAATTGCGAGCACTCCTCATAAAAAACAATCACCTACAGAGAAATACTTGCAAACAAGCGCCAACGCATCAACATGCAAGCCAAAGGCAGATAGATGATCTTAGATGACGAGCAGAAATCCAGAGAGTTGGAACAACAAATCGCAGAAATGCAGGGCGAGGACCCCCCATCACTAGCAGCAGGACCCTACGCGCTACATAAACCTTCCTCACCCCCACATGCTAGTCCTCGCACCATCTTCCTTCCAAGGGTTAAATTACCTTGATGAGCGAAGCCCTCTTGCACCACAGCTCTAGGCCTCCCCTGGCCGCAAAACTTCAGAGCAGGCACCTACCCAAAGTACAATGGCAGCACAGACCCAACTCAGTAAGTACATCATGAGCTATCAAGTTGCAATCGCATTATCTGGGGGGACGACGCCACCATGGCCAAGTCATTCATCATAGCCCTCAAAGGCCTAGCTCTCACATGGTACTCAATACTGCCACCATAGTCAATTGATTCATGGAAGACACTTTGTGACAAATTCTTGTTAAATTTTCAAGGGTATAGACCCAAGATAGACGCCCTGGTAGAACTCTTGCTCTGCAGGTAGCAACAGAAATAAACTCTTCGAGAATACTACAAAAAGTTTCTCTTACTAAAATCACAGTTTCCTTCGATCGATGACGATATAGCCATCCACTATGCAATCAGCGGACTTCGGGCAGGCATTCTATACATCCACTGCATAAGGGATCCACCCAAAAACCTGTAGGAGTTGTACCAGCTATTTTAAAAGTGTGCCCATTCAGAAGAGATCCACCAGAGGAAAGTCAAGTCTCAATGAAAACCTAAGGAGACTCTGAGATCCAGCAGAACATGGATCAGGCCTTCGCAGCCAGATTCAGCCCGGCAAGACCATGGCCATTTCTAGGTACATAATATTGCAAATCAGCATCAACTAGGAGATAACCCCCCTCGTCGTCAAGATTACCCCTGCAACAAGGCCGCGGTGGCAACACGACCAGGGGTAGAGGCAGGGGCTAGGGACTTCAACAACAGAGAAGATTCTATTGTGTTTTCCACGACGAAGACTCAGCACACCTGACCAGGGACTGCCCAAAGACTAAAGCAACAAAGGACCGAATGGCCAGGGCCATGCCAGCTGACAACCAAAGAGTCGTCGCTCACACCTACCAACCCCATAAATACAACCAGCATCAATTTCAAAATGAACACCACTATTACCCCTAGCAACAAAACCACAACCTTTTTATCGGTGTTTGTGATCTGATCACACACCATAGGGTTGCCCACATGATGATTTTGAGTAGGTCGGCGTCGTTGATTGCGACTCGATGGTTCATGTTGTACCACGACAGGGTGACTAGTAGACTTATATAGGTTTGGGCTGCGTACAATCACGTAATACCCTACTTACTATGGTGGTTTTGATATTGATGTGAGGATTACAAGCTGAGAGTTATGGGTGATGTAGGCTAAGATGAGATGAAATGGTAGGGGGTATCTCCCGACCTTATATACACGACCAGGGAGAGTTATCCCGTACAAGTGATGATTGCTATCTACTTGCTTATCTCCTAGTTGTAGCAGATTGTATCCCTACATATCCGAAGTCCTTCTCGCCCATTTGCCCGAGTTACCACCGAGGGCTTAGCCTGTCGGGTAATCACAACTGTACTGCCCAATACGTTCGTGCCCCTGTAGTGCTTAACTTGGGCATTGATTTTCATTGGCTTAGATCGAGCATGCCTAGCCTGGCTACGTTTAGTTGGCCCATCCCGTAGGACGACCTAGGAGAAGACCTGCCAGGCGGCCCATGACACATTTCATTGTACATGAGGACCTAGGGATATCCATCCCCCACAAGCCCTCGAGGCTCAAGACAACTTTTGAGGATAATTGACTTGAGACTCTAAAAGAGAACAAAATCTTATGCTTTTTCTGGGCTTTTTCAAAGGTTGCCTTGTCTTATTGTTGTAGCCATTAGGTGCACCTCAGGTGCACCCAATGGGTGTAGCCCCCGAGCTTTGAATTGATTTGAGTACTAATCAACTTAAAGGTCCTCATTGTTTGCTTTTGAGTTTAGCATTTTATTTTGGCCCTCGTGTCCATTGGGTGCACCGTAGGTGGTGCACTATAGGTGCACCCAATGGGTGTAGCCCTCGAGCTTTGAATTGATTTGAGTTCCAATCAACTCAAAGGTCTTCGCGACCTGTCTTTATGGAACTTTGATTTATTCTGGTGGTCATGGCCAGCCAGTTCTTATCTGGTTTGAACATGTCTTAACTGGAGCTCTTGCTAACTGGTACCAGACCGACTGAGACCAGACCGATGGAGACCAGGCTGGAGGGCACTCGACCACGATCTTCAATGCTTTTGTTGATTGGACTTTGGCCGATAGAGTTTCTGGCAACCTCAGTTTGACCAATCTTGTTTTTTGTCATTTGGTATTCAGTACGGATATTTTGCAGATCGGATTGCTTCAGAAAATTTCAAAAAATCCAGGTTGTACACCCAATGGGTGTGCCCAATGGGTGTGTATCCATTGAGTAGTGTACATTGTCTTGTCCAAAAATAGTAACCTAACATGATGGGGAGAAGTAATGCTTCATCTAAGTGGTTGACTTTACTTTCTTCTGGTGTCATGTTATGTGAATAGATGTCAGCAATCTGCTCCCATTCTTGGAAACTTATGTGGCTATTGAAGTCCTCGCGACTATTCGCTGAATGTGCAGGATGCAAAGGGTCGCCCTTTTCCCTCTTTAAATAGTCTGCTTGCCTATGTCTGTTTTCCTCACTCGCTCTTGCTCTTTTGTATTCTTATTTTTCTACTCCCACTTGCCAGAAAACACCATGGTCGGTGGCAAAGGAGGCAAAGGCAAGCGCGGCCTGGCGGAGGGAAAACGCAAGCGTCCTCTGACTCCTCCATCAGACAACTTTGGAGACTCAGAGTTCTCCGAGGAGGACTTCTCCTTCGAGGGAAACAACTCTCTGCCACTGGCACCCCCACAGTGTTGTCCGATGAATCGGACAAATCCATGGGGCTGTCGGCTGCCGAGTGAGCCTACATCTAATCCATCGAGCGAGGGGGCTCAAAGGGTCGAATGACTTAGAGGGTAAGGACTCCTTGGAGGACTCCAAGGAGGAGGACTTCGAGGTGGAGGGCAGTGGCGGCGATGGTGAGGGCGGCAACGCGGGTGGGGGACGACAGTGGGTAGGACGGAGGCGACGAGAGCGGTGGCGGCGGCAGCGTGTCGGCAATGTCGGTGGTAGGGTGCCATGACATAAATTGTAGTATAGTGTAGAAGTATGTAGTAGGTAGCAGGCAATATGTCTAGGTAGTGGTAGTAGTAGTAGGTAGTAGGTTGTATGTGTAGTATGATAGGGTCGGTTCATAAAGGGTTGTCCCTCTTCCTTTGTAATGAACCACCTCCAATGAATGAAAAAATTTGTTTGCTGCTTTCTTTTGATGTGTTCACTCTTCTGCTCAACTTATGTGTTGCCTGATGACTTTGGTTACGTGTGCCCATTTTGATAATCCCGACTGAATAGTTCTGTTGATAAGTCTCACTGAAATCTTCGGTTAGCGCTTCTGTTTGATAAGCCCGACTAACTTTGCTTTGTTGAAGGTCTGGTCTGAGTTACTTTGTCCATCTTGATGCGCTAGACTTAGTGTGCCCCTATACATCCTCGCTAACAGTTTTCTCCTAGTGAATGCTTGTAACACCCCAGAGTCCACAAACACCCTGGAATGCTACTAAACTACACATCTGACATCCATATATAAAATTTCGGCAGCATCTCCTTTGAAAGATTGCATAAACGAGGGGCAACAGTGTATAAACATATATCATGACAAAAAACATACTAAGCATTATTAATATGCTAGCAAAGGAAAGTTAAACATAACAACATGAACTGAATTAACCAGTGCACACGACTAGAAAACAAACAAACATCATTTGACATCGAGTTTCTAATTAAATCATGGCTGCAACTGGGCAGCGTTATTATAATAGTGAAGGTGGACGTGCTGCTACTTCCCTCATTCCCAACATGAATCAAATACCTGCATTGAGTAATGCAAGAGTGAGATGATACATCTCAGCAAGCAAATTATTTTGACGAGATATTTAAAGCACAAATTGAATTAAACAACATTTTAAAGGAATCCCAATTGAGATCAGAAATACTTGTAGATATAGAACTCAATAGTCCCAATATAACCAATACCATCTCATTTCCTCGAACAACCACAATAGGTTGTATAACCCTTCCCTGCGTCAACAATACCTGCAGATATCACTTCAATGTATGCATAGGAATGCAATGTGTAGGTCATCTGCCCTCATACCTCTGAGAGTATAAAACCACATCATCTGCTAATATCACTTCAATGAATGCATATAAATGCAATGCATATGTCCTCTGCCTTCATACCTCTAAGGGTATGAAGCCGCATCGTACCCCTCCTCGGGCAACGTACGATGCTAAGTTGTACCGGTACGGTCGGACCATAGGTCACGACCAAACTTCAGATGCAAATGAATAATGTAATGCATATGGCATGCTGCATTTATCAATATACTTCACTTCCTTCAGATACAAAACAAACCTCAAATAATACTTCATCTGCCTTCAGATACAATACAAACCTCAAATAATACTTTATCTGCCTTCAGGGGTGTAAATTAATCTCATGGGTCATACTCGAACCATAATCATCATCAATATAGGATTGAGCATCAGTATAATACAAGCAAGTAAAGCATCACCATAGAGTTCAATTATGAAAGAATTCCATAATTCTGAATATTAGAGCGTAGGCGATAAAAAAACAACAAGTCAAAACGGTAGCAACCACTGCTACATTCACTTGCCTTCATCGAAGAAGAAAGATGTACTAGGCATGATCCGGAGTGTAGCCACCTGCTAGCGGGCATAAAAATTAGTACAAATATTTCACAAACATTTGCTAACAATCAACAAATCGCTCATACACTTGAAACCAAATCCCGGTGGAAAGACTCCCACCCTGAACCACATGCCAAACAGCAGCAGCGCTGTTTGTTAATTTTGTATCTTTAAAATTATAACAGTGGTGATATTAAACAAATACTCTATGAGTGTCTACACAAAATATTCTATAACTTCGGTATTCAATGGATAATTAAATTCTGCCATCTATAAGTTCTAAAACATCTGATAAGATAAATGTCTGAATCTGTTTCAGACAGCAGCATAGTTAACTTCAAAATTCAATATCTACCAAACTACTCAACCAAAAATTATGAAATTCTGCTGGCAGTAAGAACTTTTATCCCTCTACAAATGTCTCCATAGTTGGAACTGCCAATTTGGCTATTTACTCTATGAAACCCACCAGTGAACAGACCCGCTCATTTTTGTCAGGCAAACAGAAACAGCCACAGTAAAACAAACATAACTGGACTTTCATAATTCATATGAATGCGCTCTTTAACAATCTGGAAAGCTTATGAAATTGTCTACAACTTCTTTTACAATCCTAAAGTTTAATTCTGTTGATAAAATTGCCTAAAGCTTAAGAGAACAGATTCTGTACAGAATTATGAGACTGAAAAACTGCTATAATCAAACTGCAATAACTTTCTGATCTAATATCCGATTGAGGTGTTCTTCGCGGCCACGGAAAGATCTACAAATTATCTACGACTCATAGATAGACTTTTTATTTTTTTGAGGCAACTAAGACCACGGAAAACTGGAATGAACAGAAACTATTGAATCTGCCATTCTGCAGAAACTAATTTCGAGATTAAAATCTAATCTCCCATCCAATCTAACCAAAAAAACTAATTGCAGGGCCTAAAACTCATCCAAAACAAGGGAAAACATTCATCAAGTGGATAAAAGAGAGAGAGGAAAGGAAATCCAACCAATTCTTGGAGAGGAACGACGATTATGGGCGACGGTATGCCCTCATCTCCCCTCTCTTCTCTTCTTTTTTTCTTCCTCTCTTCTCTTGGGGCAAGGCACAAAAGGGTGACGGCTGCTAGGGGTGGGAGGACGTGGCTTCTAGGGTTAGGGAGGTATAAATAGAAGAAAACTTCCACAATCCTAATGTCCAATGGCTCAGATCAACCGGCACTCAAAAAGACTCATCCGGACTCCAAACAAGGCAAACTAGTGATTGATCGGAATCATCTTGATGAGATCAATACATCTACGGCCTCCGATCATCCATAGGACATACCATATTTGGATTATAAAAATGGTTTATTTTTTTAGGGTGTTACATTCTACCCCCCTTAAAAAGAATTCGTCCTCGAATTCGACCACTCCAAGCAAAACATCCAAGGTACCCCAAATAGCACCACCATTCAAAACATGAGTCCATTATTGGTATTAATCAACACAAGAACTTCTACCTCAGACTAATGGTCTAAGGATGCTACACAACCTGACAACAAGCATGAAACAATCTGCAATGAAGCTCAAAGCAAGTCATAGATGCGATCAACACTATGATTTCACAACATCGAATTTGGATGCAGCCATACATCAGCATCAATGTCTTAAAACGACACTCTTTTATGAAGGGGTAATATGCACTAAGCACAACCCTTACCAACTTCAACAATTCATTTTAATTCAATGGTAAAACATCCACACCAGATGAACGTATATGAAGATCAAACACCTCACTTCACAGCACCACAAAACAAGTAGTTCTATTGAAACAAAACTCCTAATCTTCCTAAACCCCGTTCTTGCCATCATGAAAAGATAATCATGTAATCTAACATTCTTTGCACCCCACAAAAGGGAGAAAGTCTACAGAACTAATGAAGCAATAAAGCCGACAAGAAGCCCATAACATTCTGCGCGACACATTTCATCGAAGAAATGCCAAAAACTCCACAAAGAGCATTGATAGCACAACAACAACACAATACTTGCTTAACCAATGTCGCTATACTTCATCCAACAACTCAACTAAGAAAAATAACCAAACTAGTAAGGTTAACCTACAAATAATATAAGTCTTCATCTACTGTAGTTCAGAAACTTACATTTCATTCTATCATATGATGCACTCAAAGTACCAGATATACGAGGTCAATAATAACCCCGTAATCCTTCACACATTTGACAAACATCTCAAGTTGTTGTAAAAACCACATCATTTAGGAATAGGTGACTAACCACACACAACCAACTCTAGGCTAGGCAATGACTTCATTCAAACCAATAGATAGGTGGTCCAACAATGGCTCCACCAGCATGCATCGGGGAGAGAACCATCTGATCCTCAACGTATTAATACATAATCAATGGATCAAGAAAAACAGAGATTTATTCTACAACTAGCATGACTAACATGCAACCACTTTAAACCACCTCTAGGCTTTGTGGCTACTAAAACACACAATACCTCTAGGCTTTGTGGCTACTAAAACACACAATAGAAGAGAGACATGTAAGCCATTCTGGCTATGTAAAGACTTCCCCAAAATTCATATAAAAGTATCAATATTCATTTCTTTCAGAACTGGTTTCTCGACATAAATAATCATTCTTTGCAAAAATAGTTGGAACTATCCACCAACCACTCAACAACTTAAATTCAAATTGATGGTTACCTTGTAACCCAAAACACGCAATTCACAGTCCTTTTAGGAACATCCACAATCAAGCATATATAACAATATTATTGCAATAAAACTCAACCACGAAAAACATGATGAAAACAACATAGGCATACTTGTATATCACAAGCATAATAACAACTTCGATCTTACCAAAGACCAGCGATATCAATCACATTAATAAAACAATATAAAGATTTAGAGATAAAACATATTAGGCATTAAGTCATAAACAACTTACCACATCACCGTAAAGGAATAGGGAGGGGTGAAATTATTGTCATCTGCACTTCAAAGACACTAATATATATCAAAGATATTTGAACCCATACCCTTCCTATATGTGCAAGTGTATCAAATTTATCTTCAAATTGCCAAGAATCTAAAGCCTATGCTCTGATACCAACTGTAACACCCCAGAGTCCACAAACACCCTGGAATGCTACTGAACTACACATCTGACATCCATATATAAAATTTCGGCAGCATCTCCTTTGAAAGATTGCATAAACGAGGGGCAACAGTGTATAAACATATATCATGACAAAAAACATACTAAGCATTATTAATATGCTAGCAAAGGAAAGTTAAACATAACAACATGAACTGAATTAACCAGTGCACACGACTAGAAAACAAACAAACATCATTTGACATCGAGTTTCTAATTAAATCATGGCTGCAACTGGGCAGCGTTATTATAATAGTGAAGGTGGACGTGCTGCTACTTCCCTCATTCCCAACATGAATCAAATACCTGCATTGAGTAATGCAAGAGTGAGATGATACATCTCAGCAAGCAAATTATTTTGACGAGATATTTAAAGCACAAATTGAATTAAACAACATTTTAAAGGAATCCCAATTGAGATCAGAAATACTTGTAGATATAGAACTCAATAGTCCCAATATAACCAATACCATCTCATTTCCTCGAACAACCACAATAGGTTGTATAACCCTTCCCTGCGTCAACAATACCTGCAGATATCACTTCAATGTATGCATAGGAATGCAATGTGTAGGTCATCTGCCCTCATACCTCTGAGAGTATAAAACCACATCATCTGCTAATATCACTTCAATGAATGCATATAAATGCAATGCATATGTCCTCTGCCTTCATACCTCTAAGGGTATGAAGCCGCATCGTACCCCTCCTCGGGCAACGTACGATGCTAAGTTGTACCGGTACGGTCGGACCATAGGTCACGACCAAACTTCAGATGCAAATGAATAATGTAATGCATATGGCATGCTGCATTTATCAATATACTTCACTTCCTTCAGATACAAAACAAACCTCAAATAATACTTCATCTGCCTTCAGATACAATACAAACCTCAAATAATACTTTATCTGCCTTCAGGGGTGTAAATTAATCTCATGGGTCATACTCGAACCATAATCATCATCAATATAGGATTGAGCATCAGTATAATACAAGCAAGTAAAGCATCACCATAGAGTTCAATTATGAAAGAATTCCATAATTCTGAATATTAGAGCGTAGGCGATAAAAAAACAACAAGTCAAAACGGTAGCAACCACTGCTACATTCACTTGCCTTCATCGAAGAAGAAAGATGTACTAGGCATGATCCGGAGTGTAGCCACCTGCTAGCGGGCATAAAAATTAGTACAAATATTTCACAAACATTTGCTAACAATCAACAAATCGCTCATACACTTGAAACCAAATCCCGGTGGAAAGACTCCCACCCTGAACCACATGCCAAACAGCAGCAGCGCTGTTTGTTAATTTTGTATCTTTAAAATTATAACAGTGGTGATATTAAACAAATACTCTATGAGTGTCTACACAAAATATTCTATAACTTCGGTATTCAATGGATAATTAAATTCTGCCATCTATAAGTTCTAAAACATCTGATAAGATAAATGTCTGAATCTGTTTCAGACAGCAGCATAGTTAACTTCAAAATTCAATATCTACCAAACTACTCAACCAAAAATTATGAAATTCTGCTGGCAGTAAGAACTTTTATCCCTCTACAAATGTCTCCATAGTTGGAACTGCCAATTTGGCTATTTACTCTATGAAACCCACCAGTGAACAGACCCGCTCATTTTTGTCAGGCAAACAGAAACAGCCACAGTAAAACAAACATAACTGGACTTTCATAATTCATATGAATGCGCTCTTTAACAATCTGGAAAGCTTATGAAATTGTCTACAACTTCTTTTACAATCCTAAAGTTTAATTCTGTTGATAAAATTGCCTAAAGCTTAAGAGAACAGATTCTGTACAGAATTATGAGACTGAAAAACTGCTATAATCAAACTGCAATAACTTTCTGATCTAATATCCGATTGAGGTGTTCTTCGCGGCCACGGAAAGATCTACAAATTATCTACGACTCATAGATAGACTTTTTATTTTTTTGAGGCCACTAAGACCACGGAAAACTGGAATGAACAGAAACTATTGAATCTGCCATTCTGCAGAAACTAATTTCGAGATTAAAATCTAATCTCCCATCCAATCTAACCAAAAAAACTAATTGCAGGGCCTAAAACTCATCCAAAACAAGGGAAAACATTCATCAAGTGGATAAAAGAGAGAGAGGAAAGGAAATCCAACCAATTCTTGGAGAGGAACGACGATTATGGGCGACGGTATGCCCTCATCTCCCCTCTCTTCTCTTCTTTTTTTCTTCCTCTCTTCTCTTTGGGCAAGGCACAAAAGGGTGACGGCTGCTAGGGGTGGGAGGACGTGGCTTCTAGGGTTAGGGAGGTATAAATAGAAGAAAACTTCCACAATCCTAATGTCCAATGGCTCAGATCAACCGGCACTCAAAAAGACTCATCCGGACTCCAAACAAGGCAAACTAGTGATTGATCGGAATCATCTTGATGAGATCAATACATCTACGGCCTCCGATCATCCATAGGACATACCATATTTGGATTATAAAAATGGTTTATTTTTTTAGGGTGTTACAATGCTAACTCTGCTTTTTCCGCCGTAATCTAGTTTTTGAAATCCTTGCTCGTCTTTGTGACTGCGCTCAACCCCGCTTGACCATAAGGTCTGAAGGCAACCAGGAAGAAGAAACAAGGGACCACCATCCCTGTCATTCCCCAAATCAACCCTAATAGCCAACTTACATTTTGCGGTAACTATGCTTCCATTGTTTCCGAGTCCGATCTTCTCCACCTCGTTGAAATTGGGGTTCTGCTTCCAAAGGAACTGTGCTCTTGGCAGATCTTGCAGGGGATTACCATCCCCATAGAGGACACCCATGAGTTAGTAGTCTTCATTCCCTTCCTGATCCTAGGATTAGGTCTACTAGTTTCTCCTTTCTTCCACGACCTTCTCGATTTTTCTTCTCTCAACCTGACTCATCTGAATCCCAACTCTGTACTTCAAATTGCTATCTTTGTCCATCTCTGTGAGGCCTTCTTGAGGGTTTATCTGCACTTTGGATTGTGGAGGTATCTGTATCACTACAAACCTAGAATGGCCAGGGGTAGCATCAATTGGTTGGTGGCGCTAGTTTGGAACTTCACCAAGGTAGGAAGACCGAGTATCTTGATATCCCTTTGAGTGGTTTACCAAGGAAAATCACAACATGTCGTTGTCCGTTTGCTCTAGGAGACAACTTGATGTTCGAGTGATGAGTTGGATAGAGGCCCCAACTGACTTAGAGGTTGCGGAAGCTAGAGTTCTGCCTACTGAGATAGCTAGTTTGAAAGACAGAGGTTTGACTGTCGAGGCCGTTGTCATCGACTATGTCTTCAAGAACATCTAGCTTTTGAAGGATAGAGTTTACCCAACCTATCTGTACACTGGAATGAATGACTCTTCCTTGGTTACGAACAGACAGATATCTGAGGGGAGTCTCTTGAAGCACGTTGAAATTATGCTGAGAGGTGTTGTCATGAATGTCGGTGCTCCTCGTTCTTACTACGCTTGGAACCTTCCCTCGATGGTAAGTTTTAGTTGCCTGTACTTTACTGTCAGGTCGGTGTATGTCCTATTCTCACTGTGGGATTTTGTTGTTGTACAACTCTTTTTCTGAGTCCATGTCTAATCCCCCCCGTCTAAGGGGAGGATGGGACTATAGGTCGTAGAGTGCGACCTTCTTCCGATGACATTGTGGAGGTCGTACTCGCTGCATCGGGTACCTCGAGCAATCCATCTGCTTCTGGTGGTCCTGTAGACAATGTTCCTCGTGGGGATGCCCTGCATAGTGCTTAGAACAAAAAACTGGATACTGGTTGGTTAAGTTAGAGGACAATTTATTTCGATGTGGTTTATTTTTTGACGTCTACTGAGGCCTTGAAGGGCATTGAGTTGCTTCCATCTTTAGCCGATTTTTTCTATTAATAGTGTATAGTAAGCACCCTTGGTTTTGTAAGCGTGAGCGTGTTGCACCGACTTAAGGCCTTTCCGACTTAAGATGATCGCTCTGTTAGTAGGGTATAGTAGGCACCCTTAGTTTTGTAAGAGTGAGCGTGTTGCACTGACTCAAGGCATTCTCGACTTAAGCCGATCGCTCCGTTAGTAGGGTGTAGCAGGCACCCTAAGTTTTGTAAGCGTGACCGTGTTGCATCGACTTATGGCGTTCCCAACTTAAGCCGATCGCTCCGTTAGTAGGGTACAGTAGGCACCCTTAGTTTTGTATGCGTGAACATGTTGCGTCGATTTAAGGTGTTTCCGTCTTAAGCTGATCGCTACTTGAGAGTTTGTTTGTATGTGCATGAACACAGAAGCTTTATTGATAATGAGTTCTCCAGTTTACAAAGTGTAGTTCACCATCTAGAGTTTATGGTGCTACAATGGATAGAACTTTCTGAGATGCTTGATATTCCATGAGTTCCCTACTGGAGTCCCATCCATCTAAGTTAGTCAGTAAGACCCTGGCTGAGTTACTTCTACGATAACAAAGGGTCCTTCCCATGGTGGTGATAGCTTATGTCGTCCTTCCCCTGACTGTATGCGATAAAGCACTAGGTCTCCTACTGCGAATGCTCGGTGTTGTACTGCCTTATCATGGTAGCGCCTCAGGGTTTGCTGGTACCTGACCGACTGAATGACAACATTCAGGCATTCCACCTCTAACACATCGACTTCCTCGAGCCTAGTTGCTTCCACCTCTGCTATGTTCCCAAATGTTAGTCTAGGTGCTCCGAAGACTAGGTCTGCTAGTAACATTACCTCTGATCCATATACCATGAAAAATGGAGTATTTCCGTGTATGGCTCGGCTGGGTTGGGTTCATAGACTCCAGGTTACATAGGGTAGTTCCCTGATCGACTTCCCCACGACCTTTTCTTGTTTATCAAATACTTTCTTTCTGAGCGCTTCGAGTATCATCTCGTTGGCTCTCTCCACTTGCCCATTAGCTCTTGGGTGTGCCACCGACGCATACTTGATTTGGATGCATCTCTGCTCGCAAAAGTCAAAGAATTCTACACTGGTGAAGTTTGATCCTAGGTCTGTGATGAATGGGCCTGTTTGGTTTAGCTTTTTTCTGACCAGCTTTTCTGAAAATTTGGCTGTGGGGAGAATCTGGCTGTGGGGAGAATCTGAGTATCATTAGGATTACTTGTGGAGGAAGATAAAGTTGTTCATAGGGCTCAGGATCTAGAAAGTGAAGGATTCCTACTATTACAACAACTCAACCGATTATGTGTTTATGTTGATTTTGGATGGTTTTTGCCCCAACGAATTTTATAGAAGCTGGCTGAAAAGCTGAGCGTTTGGCAGTCCGCAACAGCTTTTGGTGGCCAGAAGTTGCCAGAAGCCGAAACAAATAGGCCCAATGTTGGGTATCCCAAATCTAAATATGATTTCCTGGATGAACTCCACAACCTTGGCTAAGGTCAGAGATGCAATTGGCTTGTACTATATCCACTTTGCAAATTTGTCAAGAGCCACCAGCAAGTGGGTGTACCCTCCTTGAGCCTTCTTGAAAGGCCCAATCATATCTAGCACCCAACACGCGAAGGGCCGGGTGAAAAAATAGTTTGTAGTTGTTGAGTTGGTAAGTGCTGCTATTGGGCTAGAAACTGGCATGCTTCGCATCTTTGGACTAAGTCAGCGCTATCCTTCTTTGCTATTGGCCAATAGAAGCATGCTTTGAAAGCCTTCCCCACTAGAGTTCTTGATGATGCATGTACTTTGCACTGCCCTACGTGGATCTCTTCCAGTAAATGCTTCCCAACAGATGAGTGAATGCATTTCATGAGGACTCCGGTAGCCCCTCTCCTGTATAGCAATCCCCCTATGACGGCATAATGGGCCGACTGCCTTCCAACGCGCTCGGCAACAGCCTTGTCGTCTGGCTCTTCCTTATTTTTAATGTATTTGATAATTGGCTCCCTCCAGTGCCGGGTGGAACTTGTGCCTGGCTCGACCCCAGCTTTGACATTGCATCTATTGCTACGTTGTGATCCCTTTCTATGTGGTGGAATTCTAAGCCTTCAAATTTATATTCAATCTCCCTGACCACATCGCAGTAGTTTCCATTGAATTGGTGGAGCATTCCTAGTCTTTGTTGACCTGGCTGATGACGACATGGAAATTTCCGTACACCATCAGTCTTCTGATGTCGAGCGACACAACAATGTTGACCCCATGTATCAATGCTTCATACCTACTACGTTTTTGGAGGCTAGGAATAAAAGTTGAAGTGTGTACTTGAGTTGGTCCCCTCTAGGGGCGATGAAGAGGATCCCAGCCCCTGCTCCATGCAATTTCAGTGACCCATTGAAGTACATCTTCCAGACCTCGATGTCGGTGTTCTCGGGAACCTGGTGTTCAATTCACTCTGATATGGAACCTACTAGAGCCTAGGTCTTGATTGTCGTGCAAGGTCGAAACTCTATGTCATGAGCTCCGAGTTCACATGCCCACTTAGCTATCCTCCCCACTGCCTCTCTGTTGTGGAGTATGACTCCTATTGGGAAACCCATGGCTACTATGACTTTATGATCGTCAAAGTAGTGGCACAACTTTCACACAGTGAGGAGTACCGCATACAGTAGCTTCTGGACTTGAGGGTACCTTATCTTGGAGGGCCCAAGGACTTCGCTAATGAAGTAGACATGGTGCTGAACTAGGTATGCATGCCCTTCTTCTGCCTGCTCGACTACCAACACAGTGCTTACCACATGAGTCGTGCAGGAGATGTATAGAGCACGTCTTTAGCCAGCCGACTAGCCGTGGCTCGATGGGGTGGCTTGAGGACCAGTGGGGTGGCCAAGAATTTCTTGAGTGCCTCTACTGCTTCTTAAGTCTCTAGAATCCACTAAAATCTTTCCACTTTCTTGAGTAGTTTATAGAATGGCATCCCCCTCTCACCGAGTCTTTATATGAAACAACTCAATGATTCCATGCACCCCGTGAGCCTTTATACTTTTTTCTGTGATCGTGGTGGATCCATCCTCGGAATGGCTTCAATCTTCTCTGGGTTAGCCTCGATTCCTTGATGGATAACAATAAACCCAAGCAGCTTTCTGGCTGGTACCCGAATACACACTTCTCTAGGTTAAGCTTCCAGCGTTAGCGCCTTAAGCTGTTGAAAACTTGCTGGAGATCTTCGATGAAGTCCTCTCGGTTTACTGTTTTGATTACCACATCATCAACATAGGCTTCCACATGCTTGCCCCAGTGGTCGACTAAGCACGTCTATATAGCTCTCTGGTAAGTCGCTCTAGCGTTTTTGAGGTCAAACGGCATGGAGGTTTAGTAGAAGGCTCCGAAGGGCATGATGAACACGGTTTTTTATTCATCCTCCTTCGCTAGACTGATCTGGTGATATCAAGAGTAATAGTCCAGGATGGAGGGCATGGAGCAGCCAGCAGTTGAATCGACTACCTAATCTATTCTAGGGAGCCCAAAGGGATCCTTCGGGCAGTGTTTTTTGAGATCGGTATAGTCAACGCACATGCACCAAACAACTTTATTCTTTTTGAGTACAAGAACAGGGTTTGCTAGCCATTTAGGATGCAGTACTTGTCTAATGAAGCCTATTGATACTAGGTGAGATAATTTAGCCTGTATAGCTTCTCTTTTATCGGGCGTGAAACAGCGCAGCTTCTGTCGGATCGGCCTTGCCTGAGGATACACCTTGAGGTGGTGCTCGACTAGCGCTCTCGGGACTCCCGACATGTCCACAGGTTGCCATGCAAACACGTCTCAGTTATCTTGCAGAAATTGGATGAGCATCCTTTCCTATTTGTTAGTCAGGTTGTAGCTGATGACCGTAGTCTTGCGCTCGTCAGAGAACCCAAGGTTTATCATTTTGTTTCTTCAATTGGCCGCATAGGGGTAGTGACAGATGCTTCGTTACTGGGGATTGTGAGGTCATCCCCAACTAGTGTGTCGTCGCTCCGTGCTAGAAGCGCCATCGAGGGTCTGGTTGTGAGAGCCATTTGAATGGCCCCCAAAAGCACTTCGCAGCTCCTTGGAAGTGGGTGCGGATGGTGATGATATCATGTACGGGTATTATGGGATGGCCATGAACGGGTAGTGCGGGATGGCCATGAATTTAGCCAGTCCTGGTCTCCCGATGATGGCATTGTATCCACAATCAAACTAAGCTACCTCAAAGCATAGGAACTCGGTTCAATTGTTGTCTAGGGCACCTATGGTGACTGGCATGTAGAGGTGTCCCAGCGGGTACTCCCCCTCGGTCGGCACGATGCTGAAGAAGGGAGTGTTCGACTGGGTGAGGTCGGTGATCGAAATTCCTAGAGCCTGGAGTGTCCACGGGAAGGTGACCTTGATGCTACTGCCACCATCCACCAGAACCTTCTTGACCCGGATTTCTTGAACCACTAGGTCGACAAGTAGGGGATACTTGTTGGGGTGATAGAAGTTGAGCCACTGGTCGACACGGCTGAACGTGATGGCATGTTTTGACCATCGATATGGGGCTGGGGCACTTTTGGTTGCCACCAAAACCTGTCCATCGGTGAGCTTTTGTTGCCTCTTGTTCTCCTATGCCCCATGGCCTCCGAAGTTGACGTTGACCTCCTTGTCATTGCGCGGGAAAGCCCCACCACCACCTCCTCCCTATTACAGCGGTTGACCCTACACGACGAGCTCTCCTCACGGTGGGGGAGGCAGTAGCGGTTAGAACGATCAGCCATGCCCGACCGAGTTCTTGAAGTCTTGACAATTCCACAGGGTGTGGTGCATCTCCTTGTGGTATGGACCCTGGGAGTCAAGGATATCGTCCAGCATCCATACACCACTGCATCACATGTCGTGGAACTGGGTAGCCAGCGGTCCAGCCGTGTGCACTTCCCCTGAGGCCTCTTGTCCTAGCGCTTGTCTGGTTGCTGGTTCACGTCCTTCCACGGTGCTGGAGGTGCAGGCTTTGTGCTCCCGATGAGGTCTTGGGCTCGTTCGTCTGCAGTGATGTAGGCATCTGTCTCTCGGAACAGTTGTTTCGAGGTAAAGGGTGCCTTTTGGAGGATAGCCTGGATGAAGGCTGAGTCATTGGACCCTCGGTACGGCTGCCTCCGTGATGTCAGGGACGCGGTTCGTCATTGTTTGGAAATGCCTGAGGAACGAGTGGAGGGTCTCGTTGTTCTGGTGCTTGATGGGCTTGAGGTCCCACGGCTGCGCCGATTTGTCGGAGAGGGATTGGACGTTCACGACAAACCGGCAGCTGAAGTCGTCCTAGTCGTCTATGCAGTGCGATGGTAGATGTTGGAGCCATTGCAATGTGTCCTGCCCGAGGACAATGGGCAGGTAGGCTATCATGACGTCCTCCATCACCCCAGCAGCCTAGGCAGCAGTCGTGTAGACGGCCAACCAGCCTACCGGGTTTTGCTTGGGTTCATACTTGTCGACATTGGAGACCTTATAGTTCGAAGGCCATTGGATCACTCGGAGTCGCGCTGTAAGGGCAGATACTCCACACGTCCCCCCTATCCTCCCGGTGGTGATCATGTCGATGGTCCCATGGAGGTGAGAGAGCATCGTGTCACCTTGATTGACTCGGGGCCAGACTGTTGGTGGAGGCTGCTGCTGACTCGGTTCTGGTAGCATGACTGTGTGTCGGTGTACCATGATCTCGATCATACTCTTATCGTAGACTCATCTCTTCCTCGTGTCGGAGATCGTGTGAAGCATTGATATTGCTCTGTGGGTCTCGCCGATTGTTGATGGCATGGCATAGGTCGTTTGGCGAGTGAGTGAGGGGGAGAAGATGTTTCATCGCTTGGGTGAGCACCTGTCGTAGCCCTTCGCATTAGGGGTGCGCGGTAGGCCATTGGCGATCTAAGCCAGGACTCCTCTGACCTCGCTCAGCGTATTCAGTGCTCGAGCAAAGTTAGGGAATAGGTTTCGAGCGAGAAGTGGATTCTCACGTCAGAGCATTGTGTCCTGCTTAGCTTGTTCCCGCTCATGCTCCTGGGCATGATGACGATCATGGCAAGGGTAGTTGCAGCACCCTCGGAGCACTCTTTCTTCGAGGGTTTTCCCTGCTTCAGAAGCTTCATCCCTGTGATATCCTGGCCCCTAGGATGGTTATATCCTGGCCCAAAGCTTAATAGAATTAATAGAGTATCCATACCAACAAGGTGGATCTTCTTTTTTGGAAGCCTATCTCAAAAGAACCTCTAAGTTAAGCGTGGCATCAGAGCCAACCCTTGCGGTTTCACGGGCGTGTGTGGGTTAAGGGGTTCGGATATATGGTGCATGGCACATGTGGTCCTGGAGTGGTCACAAGCCATGGCATATGACGACACTAGACACACAGACGTGGCTAAGAGTGGAGGTTCCTAGATTGGGGTTGACCGACGAAGACGTTGGTCTTCTAAGGGGGGGATTGTGATATCCCAGCCTCTAGGATGGTGATATACTGGCCCAATTCTTAATAGAAATAATAGAGTATCCATACCAACAAGGTGCATCTTCTTTTTTGGAAGCCTATCTCGAAAGAATCTCCAAGTTAAGTGTGCTTGCGTCGATCTTCTAAGGGAGGTGGATTGTGATATCCTGGGCCTGGGATGGTGATATCCTAGCCCAAGGCTTAATAGAATTAATAGAGTATCAATTCCAACAAGGTGCATATTCTTTCCTGTAAGCCTATCTCGATAGAACCTCCAAGTTAAGCATGCTTGGCTTGGAGCAATTTGGGATGGGTTGTGGCGGAACTGTCCGAATTATTCCAACTTAAGTGCCTAAGCCCCGCCTTAGAGGCTAGACTACACTTAAATGGGAATAACCCGTCAATCCCTCGGATCTAGTCCGACGCGGCCACTGACAGGATCAAGTACCACGTTCTCACTCGATGGTGAGTCACAGAGCAAATACAATAAAGCATATAACCATACATGTCAAAGTATTAAGTTATTACATCATCATCATCATCGGAGTTTTGCCAAAAGTAGCCATCATTGTTTTGAAGTGTAGCGGAAATAAACTAACGATAAATAAATGGAGAGATGGGGAAGCCTGTCCCATCACTCCTCATGCTCCTCCTCAGCCGAGGCGGGGTCCCACTCGACAGTCCAACCCGGTGGCAGGGTGGATGGCCAAGTCACTCCAGCAACCATGTCCTCCAGAGAACCTATAAAATTATGCCACAAGCAAGGCTGAGTATACTAATACTCAGCTAGACTTACCCGGTGTGAGGAGTCTATACTCCTCTACCTCTAGACATGGAGCTATTTGGCTGTGGGGTTTGGTTGCCAAAAGCACTAGCTGAGTTTCTAAATCAAGAATTTAACTTTGTCAAGATTAAGTGTGACTCTCTTAAGGCTAAAAGTGTACTATCTACTCATACATAGTAGCAAGCATTTTTAACAATCAACAGCTTGTATCATCTCATCACAGTTTCACTTGTTACTCAATGCAGTACAATGGATCAAGCAGTCTCATTAGCTGCGAGAAGTAGACGATTCGAATCGAGTTTTTATCCTTGCAAGGTAAACCTAAACACACGACATGTAGGGGCACTCCGTCCCCACACACATCAACCGTCCCCATCGATTCCCTGGCAACAGATCAGGTCTCACCGCCTTGGCGTACAATGCCTCACTAACCCCGACTGGCCGTCGTGCAGTGACCGCACTTGCACCCACCATAACCGGAATGGGAGACTACGTCTCAGGTCGCGTGAGGGGGTATGTCTGCGGGCAGGTTCACTCAGGTACTAGGCTTACCGATTTACCATATTTCTCGGTATGTGTTTAGTACATTCAAACGCTTGACACAGGTATCCGCACGTTAATCCTTATTTCCATTTTACCTCATAGACCACGTATCCCCATGGATCCGTGTCCACATACCAACACCAATATGATATGGAAGGTGGTTACAATCAATGTCCTGACCTCGCGCGAGTGCTAGAAAAATCACTCGACTTCTACCGAGATCCCTAATTAGCAAAGCAGCTATTCGACCTAGCATACTAGTATTCATCTCAATAGGATTCCTGAGATCATGCAACTAGGGTTTCAAACAATTCCTACACCTAAGTGCACAATCAATCCTACAATCATTAAGTGAAGTAAAATAGCATAAATAACAGGTTATGCATAAACCGGGGCTTGCCTTCCAAAGCAGTGGCAGGCAGGTCCTCTGGTGCAGGCTCTGGTGCTGGGTCTGGGGCAACCTCCTGGGCAGCTCCTTGCTCCGGCACGAGGATGTACTCTCCGTCAGCAAGATTACAGTCTATCAAAATGCAATGAACATGTATGTCATGATTATGCAAGATTTAAGAACATTAAGCCACAGAAATTAAGTCAAGAATTAACTTAGGGTTCCTTGGCTACGCGGGTCTTCTAGTGGTATACATAGACTTATTACCTTTTAGGTTTAGGTTTTCTTTTAGGATAATATATTGGATTTGTATTGCCTTTATGGATTTCAGTGGACAACTAATAAAGGTCTTAGGAGGACATTAAATTCCATCATCCATTTTCCTTTCTTTAATTTCCCTCTAGGGTTTCTAGTAGGGGTTTGAACTATGACAGTAGTTTAAAAATTTCCAAAAATTTTGTAATAATTACAGTGGGTTGTCACTGGCTATTCTAGCTTGTTTCAAGAATTTGAGGCTTAAAGCACAAAAGCTAGTCCTTAAACAAAAATAACAATAGTTAGGCAAAATGGGCCACTTTACTCTACAAGTCTTAGTTAGGGGTAGGTTTTGTCCTACAGGTTATTTTTGTTGGCCTCTATTAGTGATACTAAGCCCTTGTACCAAAAATGGCAGAGAGCAACATGATGGTTAATTAATGATGGATTTCTAAAGTTGGGTGCAAAAAGGGTGATTAGAACTAACTTGTCATTTGAAAAATATCAAACAACAGATTTCAGATTTTTCTTAAGTTCTTCTTATCAATACATTAGTTATCCTAAGGTTTGGGGAGGTTTCACCTTAGGGTTATTTTTGTAGGGTTTTTCTAAGTTATCCTTGTTTTATTAATTTAAAAGGTGGCTTTCTTATTTTACACTACAACAGGGTATGATACATTTTTCCAGTGAACTACATTGACTAAGTATCTCAACAAAAATAGGGGTGCCCTCTGGTTCATTATTTATGTCACTTTCTCTATTTTTCTTAAACTTAAGCATATTATGGAATAAGGGGTTAAAACTAACTTAATTTAGTAGACAGAGAGGTTTAACATTTTTAGCTAGGTCAGTAGGTAGACAATAACTTCTCCAAATTTTTCCAACCCTAGTTAAATAGTACAACTATTTTTCTTGCTATTATTAAGCTTTTCGCCAAAACTGAAATTAAATCAGAACCTTATATTTTTCTCTAGTACTTATGGGGTTTTATATTTTTCTTAGACAGGTTATATTATTTAGAGTCTGGCAAAATTAGTTTGACCAAATTTGGATAAACCAAACAGAAGTTATGGGTTTTAAAAGTTTCTGTTTGAATTTAAATCAGGTTTTATTTAAGTTTTTCTGAAAAAAAACAGTTTGCGCCGAGGCCCCTGGTTTTAAACCGAATCAAACCTCGCAGATCTACCCTCGGGCCACTATTCATTTGAGTCTCTGACTTTTCACTTAACCCCCTGGATTTCTCTCCCTCTCACCTGCAGTCCTTCCCTTAACTAAAACAGTAGCCGCGGAAGAGAAAGGATGGCGCGGCTTACCGGCGGCGAGGGAGGCCCGGCGAGGTGGTCAGTGACGTTCGGGAGGTCGTGACGGTCACGCCGATGTGCGGGTCGTCGCCAGAGGTGGTCGGAGTCACCCTGGCCACGAACACAGGCGGCGGAGATCGTCGGCGACGCCTGCTCCGGCCAAACCACGGCGGTAGAGTTCAATCAATGGGCACGAGGAGCTTCACGGGATGACACAGAGGCCATACGCGCAACGAATCGGGAAATGGTGAAGGGGTTTACCCGGTCCACGTGCGCCGGCGGGTTCTAGAACTCTGGTGAGCGCGATTCGGCTTCACCGGTGACGCGGGGCCTCGGGTCAAGCTTGAGCACGGCTCACGGCTTCACCAGGAAGCTATCTGGGGGCTTGGATCGAACGGAGGGGGACTGGAGAGGGGTTGGCCACGGCGGTGGCTTGCGGGCGGCACTGGCGGGTCGCGGGGAGGTCGCCGGAGGCAATGGCTGGCTCGGGCGAGTCCGGCGAGGTACGGAGGAGGCAATGGGGAAGGCAACCGAGCGCTGGGGCGGGTTTTATAGCCGCGGCTCGGGCGTGGTCACGGGCGGCCGCGGGCGCGCGGGGGTTCGCGCACGGGCGTGCTCTGAGCGCGCCCCCGGGTGCCAGCTCGCGTCGAACACGTGGAGGGTTGCTTCTGCCAAGGTTCAACGGCCGATTTGAGCGCCATGGCGTGCGTATCTTGGCAAAGTCACTGTGTACGGTCACTTCTCTGCTCCAAATCCTACCCTTTTGCTGTGAGTTCCAAGTCGAGATATGGTCAGGGCAGGGAGATAGAGAGGGGAGAAGTTTGCTGTGTCAGCTGGGTTCAAACCGAGACAAAAGGGGTGTCAAGTCGTGTCTAGCGCCCTAGGGTAGGTGTCATCTCTTGCCAGGGTGTTCTAGGGTTAATTTGGCGCCATTTTGTTAATTGGGTCGACTGGTTTTGAAAAGGGAATCAAGGTGAACATGAGGGATCATTGCTCAAGGGTTGGTTTTTGACTTAGACAAAATCTGCATTTTTCCCTTGTGTTCAACCTTTGGTGATCTTTTTAGGACCTTTCTGAAAACTTTTTGGGGGTACTTCCTTACTATTAATTGTAGGTTATTAAGTATATTACAACTTTTATATTTGGCCCAAACCATGATCATGATGTTTACATGATCTTTTGATCATGGCTTCAATTAGGGTTATAATTGCCTATGGGGGTTTTGTTCTAGGGTTTTGGGAGATCCCCACTTAGATGTGCATTACAAGCTAGGGCATGAAAACCAAGATAGTTTGCACTTGATTAAGACCTTGAATTCCAAGATTGGAGTGCCTTGCCCACAAATCTTTATGTAATTATGGGCTAAAAAGGGGGTAACCCTGGGGTGGACACCCTGAGTAACACCTAGGGTGTTACAGCCCTCCCCCCTTAAAGGAATCTCGTCCCGAGATTTCAGGTAGAGTCCCTTGGAGGGATGCTTTGAAGGTGTCCTGGTGCTACTTTCCCCTTATACTCATGTTTTACCTTTATAACTGCTCTTCGAATGTCATCCTCTTTGCAACTTCAGAAGGAAGCCCTTCTTAAGTCAATTTCACAACTTAGACTATCCTTGTTATCTAAGTTTTTCTTATAATTGACTTCAAAGGGCAGGCGGGGGTGGGGTTTTGGGGTTACATACCGATTTCTTTGGGTAGAAAGTCGGGGAAGCGAGAGCGTAGAAACTCCTCCGTCTCCCATGTAGCTTCTTCTGCTGAATGATGACTCCACTAAACCTTATACATTTTGATGGATCTTGCCCGAGTTGATCTTTCCTTCTGATCCAATACCTGGACGGGGTACTCTTGGTAGGACAAGTCTGGTTCTATCTCAATGTCTGGTTCTGGTAGCACTTCAGTGGGTAGACGAACACATTTCCGCAGCTGAGATACATGGAACACATTATGAACTGCTGACATATGGGGTGTCAATTCCAATTGGTAAGCTACGGGTCCACAACTTGCCTTGATCTTATAGGGGCCAATGTAGCGAGGGGCCAACTTGCCCTTGATCCCGAATCTCTGGACACCCTTGGTTGGCGATATCTTAAGATAGACATGATCTCCCACCTCAAACTGTAGAGGCTTCCGCCTCTTATCATGATAACTCTTTTGCCTGGCCTGAGCAGCTTCTAAGTTCTTCCTGATAACTCTGACCTTTTCCTCTGCTTCAAGTACCAAATCCGGCCCAAATATCTCCCTCTCTCCTGCTTGAGATCAGTTCAGCGGGGTCCTACATCTCCTCCCATATAAGGCCTCAAAAGGTGCCATCTTCAGACTGGACTGATAGCTGTTATTGTAGGAAAACTCTGCCAAGGAAAGACATTTATCCCAATCCTTTCCGTAGTGTAGTGTACATGCTCGCAACATATCTTCCAAAATCTGATTTACCCTTTCTGTCTGACCATCGGTTTGAGGGTGATAAGCTGAGCTTCGGATTACGTGGGTCCCGAGAGCTTCTTGCAGTTTCTCCCAAAAGCGTGCCACAAACAGTGCTCCCCTGTCCGATATGATGGTCCTTGGGATGCCATGCAATCTTACTATTTGATCCACGTAAATTTCCGCGTACTTTTCTGTCTTGTGGGTGGTGTGCACTGGCAAGAAATGAGCAGTCTTGGTCAATCTGTCCACAATAACCCATATAGAATCATGGTGCCTGGAGGTATTGGGCAATCCCACTATGAAGTCCATGCATATGTCCTCCCATTTCCAAGATGGTATGGGAAGGGGTTGCAAAGGGCCTGCTGCCTTCAAGTGACTAGCTTTTACCCTCTGGCAAGTGTCACACTCGGAAATGTACTTGGCAATTTCCCTCTTCATTCTGGTCCACCAATACAAGGGTCTGAGATCATGGTACATCTTGTTGCTACCAGGGTGCATGGAGAACTTGGAAAGGTGAGCTTCATCCAGTATCTTCCTTCTGAGCTCTGGGTTCTTGGGAACCACCTGTCGATCTTCAAACCATAAAATTCCTTTGCTGTCCTGACGGAAACACTTGTATTTCTCTGCCTTCAGCTTGATCATTTCTTTGATAACCTGAACTCCCTTATCCCCAAACTGTGCCTGAGCTATTTGCTCTTGCAATGTGGGCTCCACTGCGATATACCTCAATCCACCGGAAGGAACAACTTCCAGATTTAGCTTGCACAACTCATCACACAAGGTGGTGATTCTTGCATCCATGTTCATGCAATGACATTGGGCATTTCGGCTCAAGGCATCTGCCACAACATTGGCTTTGCCAGGATGGTAATGCACCTCCAAATCATAGTCCTTGATTAATTCCAACCATCTTCTCTGCCTCATGTTCAGATCTGCCTGAGTGAAAATGTACTTGAGGCTCTTGTGATCAGTGTAAATGTTACAGTGAGCTCCCATCAAGTAGTGTCTCCATATCTTGAGGGCATGAACTACTGCTGCCAACTCCAAATCATGTGTCGGGTAGTTCTGCTCATGGGGCCTGAGTGCTCGGGAAGCATAAGCAATTACTCTGTTCTCTTGCATCAAAACACATCCCAATCCGGTACCAGAAGCATCACAATAAACTTCAAATGGCTTGGTATTGTCGGGTTGGGCTAGCACTGGGGCTGTTGTCAATTGTTGCCTCAAGGTATGAAAAGCCTCTTCACACTTTTGGCTCCAATCAAATTTGACTCCCTTCTTCAATAGTTCAGTCATTAGCTTGGCAATTCTGGAGAAATCCGGAATAAATCGTCGGTAATATCCTGCTAATCCCAGAAAACTCCGAATCTGTCTCACTGTAGTCAGAGGTTTCCAGTCCATCACTTCCTGTACCTTTTCAGGGTCAACTGATATCCCATCCTGAGAAATTGTGTGACCCAAGAATTTTATCTCCTTCAACCAGAACTCACACTTGGACAACTTAGCATACAACCGATGGTCACGAAGTCTCTGAAGCACGATATGCAGATGTTTAGTGTGCTCAGCTTCATTCTTGGAATAAACCAGAATGTCATCAATGAAAACAACCACGAACTTGTCCAGCTCTGGCATGAATACTGAGTTCATCAAGTACATAAAATAAGCCGGGGCATTGGTTAGCCCAAAAGACATTACCAGAAACTCATAGAGCCCATATCTGGTAGAGAAAGCCGTCTTGGGAATATCACTGGCGCGGATCTTGATCTGATGGTAGCCTGAGCGAAGGTCTATCTTGGAGAATACCTTGGCTCCTACCAACTGATCAAAGAGGACATCAATGCGGGGTAACGGGTACTTGTTCTTGATAGTCACCGCATTGAGAGGGCGGTAATCAACACACATCCTCAAACTCTCATCCTTTTTCTTCACAAATAAAGCTGGACATCCCTATGGTGAAGTACTTGGACGAATAAACCCCTTGTCCAACAATTCCTGCAATTGTTTCTTCATTTCTGCCAATTCCGCGGGAGGCATCCTATAAGGTCTCTTGGAGATAGGAGCAGTCCCGGGTTGCAATTCAATGGCAAACTCAATATCTCTGTCAGGTGGCATTCCTGGCAATTCATCCGGAAAAACATCGGGGTAGTCGCAGACTACTGGGATCTGCCTTACTGGGGATTCTGCCATAACAAAGGCACAAGACCGGGTATCACCCTGGTTGGGTAAATACAAAACAGTCTCGCCATAAGCAGGGGAATGAATTTCAATGGCTCTGGATGCAATATCCAATATTGCCTGATGTTTGGTCAACCAATCAGTTCCCAAGATGATATCCACACTATCCAGTCCCAAGATAAGAAGGTCAGTTTTAATTATCAAACTACCAAACTTTAGAGGCACCTTCATGCTGATTTGATTAGTGGCAATCCTGCCTCCTGGGGTTGAAATGGTAATAGCCCCGTTGGTGTGGTGAAAAAGCAACTGGCACTTGACACTAAATTTGGCACTAACAAAGCTATGCGAAGCACCAGAATCAAAAAGAACAATAGCAGGAAAATTTAAAACTGTAAAGATACCAGTCATGACGGGGGCTCCCTCTGGAATATCAGCCATTGTAGTGAAGTTCAGCTTGCCCTGCCTCACTTGCACTTTCTGCCTCTTTCCTTGGTTCTGATTGACATTCTGCCCCTGCCTCTGCTGATTTTTGGGGCAATTCTTGGCATAATGCCCAGTGCTGCCACAAGTGAAACACCTGTTATCATTGGCCTGACGGTACTGCTGCTGCTGATTGTTCCTCTGAGCTGGAAACTGGGCGCGGTTGGGTGCCTGCTGCTGCTGCTGCGGTGGCCTGATCACCCATCTCCCTTGCTGCTGCTGAGGCCCCTTGCTCTGCGTGTCAGACACAATCCTGAAGCGCTGTGGCTGAGACGAGGGTCCTGCCACAGGGGTCTTCCTCTTCTTTTCCGCCTGTCGAGCCAAGATGCAGTCCTCCTGGGAGATAGCCATGTTGACCAACTCATTGTAACTGTTGGCCCTGACGGTGTTGAGACGGTCACGGAGCTTAGTGCTGAGCCCCCTCCTGAACCTGTCTCGCTTCTTCTCATCCGTATCTGCATGATATCCAGCATACTGACACAAATCATTGAAGGCCTGGGCATACTGCAATACCGACCTGCTGCCCTGAGTGAGTGCCAGAAACTCATTGAGTTTCCGGTCCATGATGCCAGCTGGAATATGATGCCCTCTGAAAGCGGCCTTAAACTCCCTCCATTCCACTTCTCTGCCTTCTGGCTGCATGGCAAGAAAATGGTCCCACCAAGTCCTTGCAGGTCCGCGAAGCTGCTGGGTGGCGAACCTGACCTTGGTGACCTCTGAGCAAATTCCATGGAGCAGTGGGAATTTGGATTCTACCACCCTCAACCACACATCTGCATCAAGCGGGTCCTCCGCCCTGGTAAACAATGGTGGCTGAGTGCTGAGGAACTCCTGGTAGGTAGCAGCGACGGGGTGACGCTGATGGTCTCCACCATAATGCTGAGGTGGTGGCTGACGCTGAGCTAGCTGTCTCAGGATCTCGTTCTGCTGGGCCATGAGCTCCTGTAGAGTGGGAGGCGGTGGCGGTGGAGGAACGTGCTCATTCTGACCACGGCGCGCTCTCCCAGCCATCTGAAAAATCACATGGTTGCTTAATAACTCATCTCCAAGCTTAAGGTTCAAACACAGTAGGGGAGCTAAAGCAATTTAATAAATTTCATATGAACAAAACGAGAACAGGAATCTTCCATCCAAAAGTAAACTGCCATTAATCATCCCTGAACTTCCAAAAGAGTTTTACCACTGGTTACATCAATGATCCAAAAGACTCAACTCTACCTAGCCTAGTACCCTAAGGGTGCAAAAGCTAAGCTAGCGGCGAGGAGTCCAACTATCATCAATCTCTAGGATTAGCCTGGCATCTAGTGAGCGAACGAGGCAACGCTGGACTCGGGGGAAGGTGGTCTCCCTGAGCCAGCGGTGTCTACACTGGAAGCAGACTCGTCTCCTCCCTCGATGTCAACGTCCTCGTCAGCTTCCTCACCATGGATCTCTTGGTGATGCATGTCCAGGTGCTCATTTGCTTCTGCCAGCTGCTGCTGAGTGTTGAGGAGCTGATCCTCGAGAACCTCGATGGTGTTCTCCCGGGTGCCACTAGCTCCTCTAACTCATGAATCTCATCAGACAGCTGCTCCACTTGCAAATCTTTTTCCACGAGCTCCTGGGACAAGTCCACCATGAGTTCCTCCCTGTTGTCCAGGGTGATCTTGGTTGCCTCTAGTAGTGCCATCAAATGGGACATGGCCTCCCCACGCATCACTTGGAGACAATACAGCGCGTTCATGCATCGTACCGACAAGTGAGCGGTGTGGCCTGGGTAGAGAGCCCAGATGTCCTTGGCATGCTCCACCCGGTCCTTCCACATCGGGTCGTCCTCCTTTTCCGCAGGGAACAACCCAATGGGGTGGGTAGCCAGCTCCAAGGGATGAAATCCACAGAAGGTAGTCAGTCCATGCAGAGCGATAGCCTCAATGGTGTCCTCAGCCCGGTATCCATAGGACTCAGAGTCCAGTGAACGCCAGCCTGGCTACAGGGGATGAGGCTCCAAAGTCATCCTCACCCTACAGCGAGGCACCCGGTGCTTCTCGAACTGCTGCACCGCGTACTGAGGGGGTGTCAAATATCCTGCCCCCTGAAGTACCTCCCACAAGATGCGGGGAAAACCCTCTCGTGCAAGTCCGTCAGTGTGGGTCAGTGCATTTCCGTCCTCGGAGGATCCGTGGGAAGTCATCTGTGCATGGTTAAGCGTAAGTAAAAGAAAAAGAATTTCAAAAAGAACAAGGAAAATAAAACTTAGCCTGCCTCTAACTAAAAGAAAAAGGCACTGGGGACCTAGTTGATTGTTACCTGGTTTTTATATCTCTTTTACTTAGTTATCCATTTGCTTAATTATGAATGCATGCATGCTCGTCCTGAACGACCTTTCCAAAAGATAAAAAGGAATAGGGAAGGACTCCCATCCTTTAAAAAGTGGCCTATAGGGCCTAGTCACTTAGCCACCTAGCTACCCTTCTATTATCCTAAGGCTTCACGTCCTAGGTCTATCCTGCTCGTCCTATAATCTATCCAACAGTGTTTCTATCAGATTTTACTTTAGAAAAAAGGATGGCATTTATGTTTTATTGATTCCTCTGTGGTGGTACAAGCTCCGATACCAGCTGTGGCGGAACTGTCCGAATTATTCCAACTTAAGTGCCTAAGCCCCGCCTTAGAGGCTAAACTACACTTAAATGGGAATAACCCGTCAATCCCTCGGATCTAGTCCGACGCGGCCACTGACAGGATCAAGTACCACGTTCTCACTCGATGGTGAGTCACAGAGCAAATACAATAAAGCATATAACCATACATGTCAGAGTATTAAGTTATTACATCATCATCATCATCGAAGTTTTGCCAAAAGTAGCCATCATTGTTTTGAAGTGCAGCGGAAATAAACTAACGATAAATAAATGGAGAGATGGGGAAGCCTGTCCCATCACTCCTCATGCTCCTCCTCAGCCGAGGCGGGGTCCCACTCGACAGTCCAACCCGGTGGCAGGGTGGATGGCCAAGTCACTCCAGCAACCATGTCCTCCAGAGAACCTGTAAAATTATGCCACAAGCAAGGCTGAGTATACTAATACTCAGCTAGACTTACCCGGTGTGAGGAGTCTATACTCCTCTACCTCTAGACATGCAGCTATTTGGCTGTGGGGTTTGGTTGCCAAAAGCACTAGCTGAGTTTCTAAATCAAGAATTTAACTTTGTCAAGATTAAGTGTGACTCTCTTAAGGCTAAAAGTGTACTATCTACTCATACATAGTAGCAAGCATTTTTAACAATCAACAGCTTGTATCATCTCATCACAGTTTCACTTGTTACTCAATGCAGTACAATGGATCAAGCAGTCTCATTAGCTGCGAGAAGTAGACGATTCGAATCGAGTTTTTATCCTTGCAAGGTAAACCTAAACACACGACATGTAGGGGCACTCCGTCCCCACACACATCAACCGTCCCCATCGATTCCCTGGCAACAGATCAGGTCTCACCGCCTTGGCGTACAATGCCTCACTAACCCCGACTGGCCGTCGTGCAGTGACCGCACTTGCACCCACCATAACCGGAATGGGAGACTACGTCTCAGGTCGCGTGAGGGGGTATGTCTGCGGGCAGGTTCACTCAGGTACTAGGCTTACCGATTTACCATATTTCTCGGTATGTGTTTAGTACATTCAAACGCTTGACACAGGTATCCGCACGTTAATCCTTATTTCCATTTTACCTCATAGACCACGTAACCCCATGGATCCGTGTCCACATACCAACACCAATATGATATGGAAGGTGGTTACAATCAATGTCCTGACCTCGCGCGAGTGCTAGAAAAATCACTCGACTTCTACCGAGATCCCTAATTAGCAAAGCAGCTATTCGACCTAGCATACTAGTATTCATCTCAATAGGATTCCTGAGATCATGCAACTAGGGTTTCAAACAATTCCTACACCTAAGTGCACAATCAATCCTACAATCATTAAGTGAAGTAAAATAGCATAAATAACAGGTTATGCATAAACCGGGGCTTGCCTTCCAAAGCAGTGGCAGGCAGGTCCTCTGGTGCAGGCTCTGGTGCTGGGTCTGGGGCAACCTCCTGGGCAGCTCCTTGCTCCGGCACGAGGATGTACTCTCCATCAGCAAGATTACAGTCTATCGAAATGCAATGAACATGTATGTCATGATTATGCTACATTTAAGAACATTAAGCCACAGAAATTAAGTCAAGAATTAACTTAGGGTTCCTTGGCTACGCGGGTCTTCTAGTGGTATACATAGACTTATTACCTTTTAGGTTTAGGTTTTCTTTTAGGATAATATATTGGATTTGTATTGCCTTTATGGATTTCAGTGGACAATTAATAAAGGTCTTAGGAGGACATTAAATTCCATCATCCATTTTCCTTTCTTTAATTTCCCTCTAGGGTTTCTAGTAGGGGTTTGAACTATGACAGTAGTTTAAAAATTTCCAAAAATTTTGTAATAATTACAGTGGGTTGTCAATGGCTATTCTAGCTTGTTTCAAGAATTTGAGGCTTAAAGCACAAAAGCTAGTCCTTAAACAAAAATAACAATAGTTAGGCAAAATGGGCCACTTTACTCTACAAGTCTTAGTTAGGGGTAGGTTTTGTCCTACAGGTTATTTTTGTTGGCCTCTATTAGTGAAACTAAGCCCTTGTACCAAAAATGGCAGAGAGCAACATGATGGTTAATTAATGATGGATTTCTAAAGTTGGGTGCAAAAAGGGTGATTAGAACTAACTTGTCATTTGAAAAATATCAAACAACAGATTTGAGATTTTTCTTAAGTTCTTCTTATCAATACATTAGTTATCCTAAGGTTTGGGGAGGTTTCACCTTAGGGTTATTTTTGTAGGGTTTTTCTAAGTTATCCTTGTTTTATTAATTTAAAAGGTGGCTTTCTTATTTTACACTACAACAGGGTATGATACATTTTTCCAGTGAACTACATTGACTAAGTATCTCAACAAAAATAGGGGTGCCCTCTGGTTCATTATTTATGTCACTTTCTCTATTTTTCTTAAACTTAAGCATATTATGGAATAAGGGGTTAAAACTAACTTAATTTAGTAGACAGAGAGGTTTAACATTTTGAGCTAGGTCAGTAGGTAGACAATAACTTCTCCAAATTTTTCCAACCCTAGTTAAATAGTACAACTATTTTTCTTGCTATTATTAAGCTTTTGGCCAAAACTGAAATTAAATCAGAACCTTATATTTTTCTCTAGTACTTATGGGGTTTTATATTTTTCTTAGACAGGTTATATTATTTAGAGTCTGGCAAAATTAGTTTGACCAAATTTGGATAAACCAAACAGAAGTTATGGGTTTTTAAAGTTTCTGTTTGAATTTAAATCAGGTTTTATTTAAGTTTTTCTGAAAAAAACAGTTTGCGCCGAGGCCCCTGGTTTTAAACCGAATCAAACCTCGCAGATCTACCCTCGGGCCACTATTCATTTGAGTCTCTGACTTTTCACTTAACCCCCTGGATTTCTCTCCCTCTCACCCGCAGTCCTTCCCTTAACTAAAATAGTAGCCGCGGAAGAGAAAGGATGGCGCGGCTTACCGGCGGTGAGGGAGGCCCGGCGAGGTGGTCAGTGACGTTCGGGAGGTCGTGACGGTCACGCCGATGTGCGGGTCGTCGCCGGAGGTGGTCGGAGTCACCCTGGCCACGAACACAGGCGGCGGAGATCGTCGGCGACGCCTGCTCCGGCCAAACCACGGCGGTAGAGTTCAATCAATGGGCACGAGGAGCTTCACGGGATGACACAGAGGCCATACGCGCAACGAATCGGGAAATGGTGAAGGGGTTTACCTGGTCCACGTGCGCCGGCGGGTTCTAGAACTCCGGTGAGCGCGATTCGGCTTCACCGGTGACGCGGGGCCTCGGGTCAAGCTTGAGCACGGCTCACGGCTTCACCAGGAAGCTATCTGGGGGCTTGGATCGAACGGAGGGGGACTGGAGAGGGGTTGGCCACGGCGGTGGCTTGCGGGCGGCACTGGCGGGTCGCGGGGAGGTCGCCGGAGGCAATGGCTGGCTCGGGCGAGTCCGGCGAGGTACGGAGGAGGCAATGGGGAAGGCAACCGAGCGCTGGGGCGGGTTTTATAGCCGCGGCTCGGGCGTGGTCACGGGCGGCCGCGGGCGCGCGGGGGTTCGCGCACGGGCGTGCTCTGAGCGCGCCCCCGGGTGCCAGCTCGCGTCGAACACGTGGAGGGTTGCTTCTGCCAAGGTTCAACGGCCGATTTGAGCGCCATGGCGTGCGTATCTTGGCAAAGTCACTGTGTACGGTCACTTCTCTGCTCCAAATCCTACCCTTTTGCTGTGAGTTCCATGTCGAGATATGGTCAGGGCAGGGAGATAGAGAGGGGAGAAGTTTGCTGTGTCAGCTGGGTTCAAACCGAGACAAAAGGGGTGTCAAGTCGTGTCTAGCGCCCTAGGGTAGGTGTCATCTCTTGCCAGGGTATTCTAGGGTTAATTTGGCGCCATTTTGTTAATTGGGTCGACTGGTTTTGAAAAGGGAATCAAGGTGAACATGAGGGATCATTGCTCAAGGGTTGGTTTTTGACTTAGACAAAATCTGCATTTTTCCCTTGTGTTCAACCTTTGGTGATCTTTTTAGGACCTTTCTGAAAACTTTTTGGGGGTACTTCCTTACTATTAATTGTAGGTTATTAAGTATATTACAACTTTTATATTTGGCCCAAACCATGATCATGATGTTTACATGATCTTTTGATCATGGCTTCAATTAGGGTTATAATTGCCTATGGGGGTTTTGTTCTAGGGTTTTGAGAGATCCCCACTTAGATGTGCATTACAAGTTAGGGCATGAAAACCAAGATAGTTTGCACTTGATTAAGACCTTGAATTCCAAGATTGGAGTGCCTTGCCCACAAATCTTTATGTAATTATGGGCTAAAAAGGGGGTAACCCTGGGGTGGACACCCTGAGTAACACCTAGGGTGTTACATGGGTGACCAACCATGAAGTTTTCTTAGGTGCATATGAGTGAGGACAAAGTGCACACAAAAGACTCGTGTTGGTCTGTAGGGACGATATATGATCCTAGAGAGCTGCTAGGAGTAAGTACCGCTGGTCCAAGGATTGGACGGGGTGTTACAACCCCGGGAGACGGGTTGAGTTGGATCACATTCCCTGGCTTCATGGTGACGCCGCACATTGCAGCGCCAGTTCTAGCGTTGACGTGCGTCGCTCTAGGGGGCTCCTCCCCTAGCACGGTGGGCTCATCGTTGGAAATGGGTGCACCCTCCACTATTCCCTGGATGAAGAGGATGTCCAGGAAGTAGGAACTTGGCGCGATGGTGTGTTCTCCCTCCATATCTGTTGGGGACTTGTTCTCAAATGCTATGAATCAAGAACAAGGCAACACAAAATGTTAAAAGTTAATACCCTTTGTCCTTCGAAACATTATTTCCCATGGGATATAATGATCTTCAGACGAAGGCGATGAAGGACATACCTTCGTTATTGCAGTGTATATTAATGTAAGAAGAAGCATATGAAATATGAAAGATAACGTGAATAATCATGAATAATCATATGATGTTTTTAATATATTTTTATTGTCATGGATAAACAAAAACGATATTGAATTACATTTATACCTTCGGTTTGACAAAAAGAAGAGGTCCAAGCGTAATGCACAAGCGAGTACCAATCAGCGTGAACAGTACAGTGGTACTGTTCATCTATTTATAGGACCAGGACGCAGCCTGTGAGAAATTACATTCATGCCCTTTATATTTACTATTGATTTATAGATGAAACTATGAGGACTAGATGGCCTTTTCCCCTTTAAGTCGGTTCCTTTTTTCGCTATTTAGCCGAAGCTCCCTTGTGCGTAGCTTCGGAGCAACTCCAACCTTCATCACGATCATGCTTTTCACATCGTACATGCTTTTAACCCAAGTCCGAAGGTACCTGTTCATATGTCACACTTGGAAGATATTGTTAAATCACGTTTTTGAGGACCTTCGTAGGACGAAGGCCCCCAATAGTAGCCCCTCGAAGTATTAATTTGTTTAAGATACCGAATTCAAAGTGCGACATGGACGAAGGCCTTAAGCCGAAGGTCCGAAAAAACACCTTCCCTTTGCTACAATAGCAACAGTCAATGACAAACGCCCCCCCCCAATTTGGAGCGTGCTGAGTGTATAAATAAGAACTCACACCAGCTATATTTGATACGCTGCTTGTGCCATTTGTATTACTTCCTCAATTTCACAGTACTTTCTCACTAACGCTTGCTAGTTTTTCAAGCTTTCTGAGCTTTGGCTAAAAAGACGCATTTTCATCCTTGCTGAAGGAGGCTGCTGCTGAGACGAAGCTGATTGAAGAGGAGAAGCTTTTTGAGGAGAAGAAGGCTGTGAATCCCTACATTACTGGATTTATCGAGTCAATGGCAAAAACAAATATAGAGAAGATTACTAAGGAGATACTGGAAGGCTTGTCTGAAGATACTAGTGACAGTGACAGTTATGATGCGGAAAGCGGGGGCGAAGATTCGGAGGATCAGCCCTGGAGGCCAAGTCATACAATATTTGGGAAATCAACAATAAAACAGGGTCATCTTGACAATATGAGAGGAAGGTACTATCGGGATATGTCTATTGTAAGAGCTGGTGGAGACAACAACGTCCCCGCCCTCGAGGAAAATGAAGTTGTGATCTACCGAAGCTTCTTCAAAGCTAGGCTTCGGTTCCCACTAAGCAGGTTTGTAGTTGAAGTGCTAAAAACCTACCAAATCTTCCTTCATCAGTTGACCCCCGAAGCCATACTGAGGATGGGAGTCTTCGTCTGGGAAGTAAGAAGCCAAGGGATAGAGCCCAGCGCGAAATGTTTCTGCAGCATGCACGAACTTCTGTATGAGACGAAGGCCATGGGTAAAGAATAGTATCACAACAACTTCGGTTGTTATGGATTTATTGCCCGTGCCAACGCAAGCCACCCTGTGCTAACATTTCGGAAGAGATGGCCTAGAACTTGGATGGAAGAATGGTTTTATGTGAAGAACGACTTGACGGCGAGGGAGGACATCAAGGAGGTTATCATGCGCCCCATATGGTCCTGCTTCGGTCTCCAAAAGTCGAAGGTTGAAATTGATGAAGCAGCCGAAGCGTATCAGAAGGCATTTGGTACTGTCTGCTTCTTCATTGGTATAAGAGATTTAATTCAAGAGCATATAGCATTCAGAGTGTGGCCGCTTGCGGAAGGCTGGGAAATGCCGAAGGAAACCATCACTGATTCTAGCGAAGGTGATTTGGTCCGTGTAACACCCTAAATTTGGGGGTATAAAATTTCTTTTCTAATATCCACCAAAATCAAGACTTACTCTCTCAGTTCTTCGCTTTCCTTTCTCTTTTTCTTAAAAAATGGAGAATTATTTTGAATCGATGTGTAAGTCTAGTAAAATAAAATCCTAGAGGTGTTTTCGTTGTCGCATCATGCTGGAGCATTCTTTCATTTTGTTTGATGAGTGAATTTGTGAAGCATGCATCTAGTAGGGAATTTGATTGGAAATAAAAAGGAGAAAAAGGAAAGAAAATAGAAAAAAAGGCCCAGCGCGCCCCTTTCCCCTTGGCCTGTTCGGCGGTTTGACCGGCCCAGGCGCAGCCGCGGCCCACCTGCGCGCGCAGCCCACCCAACGCGCGCCCATCCCTTGAAACCCTAGCGCCGCCGCCCACCCACCAGCCCGCCCACTCCCTGTTCCTCTTCCCCAAACTGCCTCCCCCTGCTTCTAGCTCCCCCTCCCATGGACGAACCCGCCATCCTGCGGCTCCGGCGCAGGCGCGCTGCCTCGGCGCGGCGCGGCAGCCCTGGCCCGAGTGCGCGGCCCCAGCGCGGGCGCTGCCTCGGTGCGGGCGCGGCGGCCCTGGCCCGAGCGCGCGGCCCCGGCGCGGTCGCTGCCTCGGCGCGGGTGCGGCGGCCCTGACACGAGTGCGCTGCCCCAGCGCTGGCGCGGCCTGGCGCCGGCGCGCGGCCTCGACTCGGCGGCATGGCCTCGGCTCGGTGGCGCGGCCTTGGCTCGGCAGTGCGGTGCGACCCCGGCTTGGCTGCCCGGCGCGCGACCCTCGGCGCGGCCTGGGGCTTGGTCCAGCGCCCACGGCGCGCGGCCGGAGCTCGGCCGGCGCGCGGCCCGCGCAACCCTCCCCTCGCTTCCCCGTGGCGCGGCGCAGTGCGCGCGTGGCTCCGGCGGCCCGTCCTGCGCACGGTGCCCCCGGCGAGGCTCGCTGTGCTCGCTCGCGGCCAGGGCGCGCGTCCTCGGCCCGGTCCCCTAGCGTGGTGCCCGGTGCGGCCCTGGCGCACGGCCAGCGCCCCCAGCGCGGTCCTGGCATGCGGCTTGCCCGCCTGCACTTCCTGCTCAGCTAGCTTGCCTGCGACGTCGAGCGCCCTGTCCCATCCCCGTGCTCGCCGTCACCTCTGTTTGCCACAGCAGCATCTACGTCGCTCTAGTCGTCGCCAAGGTGAACATCGTGTACCTATCGTCATCTACCCATGCTCGTAGTCCGTTGTCGCCTAGCTGGTATGTTCGTGCCATGCGCCGCAGCTCGCGTGTTGTCGCGTGTGGCACATAGGTTGTTTGCGAGCCATCGCCGTGCTGTTCACGTCATCCGTGTGGGTCGCGTCAACTCCGTAGCAGCATCAACTCCATATTAGTAACATTATTATGTAATGACGTAAGTTTTAATCAACTGGCTAGATATTCGTTATCCGATATTTGTGAGAATAACAATTTGAATAAAACTAATTTCTAGTTCTATTTGTGTTTTTATAAATACAAACTAAGGTGATTAATGCCTATTCAAATGTTGTAATTTATAAGTGTTTAGTCTGGACACGATGACTGTTAGTGATTTTCGTGTGTCGCGCGCTGTCGGGCGCGTTGTTTCGCGCGCCGTCCACTCGTAGTCTCGCACAGGATCGCGTGTCGTCACGCATCATTCGTGTGGGTCGCGCGTTGTTCATGCACGCCGTTCGTGTGTGTCGCGCGCCTAGCCGCGCGCCGTTCACGCGTTATCCGCGTGCAAGATTAAATCATTCGCACGTAATCGCTCAGGTCAGTTAATTAATTATTGGTTCAATTGTTCATTATTAAAAAAATAGTAAGTTAGCCAAAACTGAGTAGTAGATATTATTTATATTTGAGAAATGTCGAATTAAACTTTCCAATTAATACTTTCTCAGTGTAAACATGCTAACCCCTCGACCATCCGTAGAGGCGCTCTCTATTTTTATTTTGCTTGCTTTTATAACATTTTATCTTGCATGGTGTAATGTTCTTATGCATATGTACATGTTTGTTTGCTTGTGCTTGTTCGTCTTCGCTTCGCGCTGCGAATAGTCTGCGATCCATTTTCGAGCTTCGAGGAATCGACAGTTAAGCTTCGGTGACCAAGAGATTGAACTCTCCGAGTTCTATGAGGTTGAAGACCCTCAGCATCTGTTTGGTGAAGGCAAGTGTCCTCTGACCCATTATGTCCTATTTACTTTATAATTCACCATCCCACATACTATGAACAACCTAAGGATTGACTAGCTTTCTATTTACCTTGTCCTTGATTACCTTTTTGGTTACTATGGTTAGCTTCATGCTATTGCTTTACTTTAATCAATGAACATGATGTGAACACTTATGATACGATGTTGTCATTATGATTATGATGTTGGACTGGTGATATTCAAGGGGGCTCACGCGGTTTCTCGAGTGCCTCTCCGTAAGGACCTATTCGTTGGATGACCGCCCGGGAAAACAGTGCAACCATGAGGGTGGAATGGGACGCCCTTAGCTGAATAATTAGAGGAACTGAGGTGTAGTTCGCTTCGCCATCGTGCCGTCAGTGGGGCTCGGTGTATGCGGCTCGCTCTGCCAAGGTTGTTTTGCCCCTTGGGGAGGAGTGCGGTACATTTAGGAAACCTAACGGGTGGCTACATCCTCAGGGAATCTTTATAAAGGCTACGTAGTGAGACCCTTCCTATTCACCTTGGTAGTGTTTAAGGGTTTGATCGGCCCGAGGCAAGAGGGAATCACGGCTTGTGGGTAAAGTGTGCAACCTCTGCAGAATGTTATGAAAACTGATATATCAGCCATGCTCACAGTTATGAGCGGCCAAGGGAGCTCCATTGATTAGAGATGTATGGTTTATAGGTGGTGATGAGGATGAAGGTTTTGGTTGACAACGGTAATGGTAAGTGGTATTCTTTCTGTTTGGAAACGGTACATTGGGTTAATAAATTGGGTTAATGCTAAAACCTGGCTTTCTACTAGTAATAATAACCTGACCAACTAAAAGCAACTGCTTGACTTAACCCCACATAAACCTAGTCCACTTCAGCCAAACGGGACATTTGCTGAGTACGTTGTTGTGTACTCACCCTTGCTTTCACAAAACACCAGGTTGCCTTTGGTGCAATCTATGCTTAGGTAAAGAAGGAGGAGAACGGTGTCGAGGCGGATCTCCAGGAGTTCCAGGACTTCGACGAGTTCGAGGATTAGGCTAGCGACCTCCCCCAGTCAGCTGCCTGTGGTGGGTTGTGTACGTTGGCTACATTTCAATTCTGTGTACTTTGATTTTTATTATGTAAATGGCTCTAGTCTGTAATATTATTACTTACTCTTTACTGTAATTCGAAGCATTGTGCTATGATGAGTCATTTATGTAATCGTTGTGTACGTGAATTACCGATCCTGGCATGTACATGGTTCGCATTCGGTTTACCTCCAAAACCGGGTGTGACAGTCCGGCTGAAATACACCTTCAGGTTTGGAGATAAGTTTGATGAACCAAATGATGATTGGCTGAAGTGTATTGAAGTTACAAGTGATGAACAGCTTGGATCATATTCCAAGGCAGAAGATAATGCATTATCCACAGCCTTTGGAAGTCGGGAAAAGAAGAGAGAGTTTTTGATGCTATTGGCTTCGTCTACCCCGACTAACGCTACCCGCTGCGGGGACAGGGGAAGAAGAGAAAAGCTGATGCATCGACCGCCCCAGCTGAGCCTGTGCCGAAGGCTGCGAGCAAAAAGATGAAGGTACTAACCCACCGGCCGCGTTACATTGAACCGGTCGTGGTTCCTGAGTTTGGCGCAAGGACATCTTCTACTACGGAAAGAAAAGAAACTGCTTCAACTACACAGAATACTGAAAAGCCAGCTACAATGTCGACGATACCTTCGGCTGAGCTAGTTAAAACGAAGGTTGACAAAGATAAGGATGAAAGGTCAAAAACTAAAGAAGTAACAAAGATGCCATGGATTTTAAGTCCTTCAACAGAAGCAACGGCGCTGAAGGCACAAAAGAGTTCTACCACAACTCCTAAGAGAAGGAGGATGGTAAATATGTTAGATGTATTGGAAACGACTGACTCCATAAGTCTTGCTCCCATAGGGAAGGTTGCCGAAGCTGACAAAACACAACCCAAAGCTGATACTAAGCAAATAGAAGTTGAAGCTACAAAAACCCAGGCTGAATCCGAGGCAGGGCCCACAATGTCTGCTGAGACGAAGCTTGCCAGAACCGAGCAGGGGACCGAAAGAATAACTCCAGATACTAATATAGGTTTTGAGAAAAGTGTGGCCAAAGAAGGCGAATCCCTTACTCCCGAAGCACTCTCCCAAGATTTTGATTATGTCATTCGACATGCTGCGGGAAAAAGATTGTCCGAAGACTAAATTTTCGAAGCCAAACACTATGCCCAGGAACTGAAGTACCCGAAGGGGGCTTTAGTGTTCAACGGTATGGACGAAGATGATTTCTTGTACTATCTCTCGGACAATAAAGAATTATCCGTCTGTCGGGAGATGGCTAGAAGTATGGGCTTCCCGAACCTCGAAGCTGGTCTTTGCGCCATGACAAAGGCCGATCTCGCAGATAGTCTTGCATACAACAGTCTGAAGGTATGGAAATTGTGAATTTTGAAGCTTATGAACTCTGGAATGAAGTCTTTTACTCTCATGTTAATCCTTTTATTATTTCTTGCAGGGCTTAATACTTAGCAACACCCTACAGGCGCAAAAGAATGCTGAAGACGAGAGCTGCACTATAGCTCTCAACAACCTTCGAACAGAGGTGAAACGAAGCCGCAGAAAAAGACAAAATTCTGCTTTCATTGGTGGATAAAGTAAAAGAAGATGAAGCAAGCTTCAAGGCTCAAGCTGAAATTCAAAAGAATGAGATCGAAGACCTTCGGAAACAGCTGGCCGAAGCCAAAGAAAAATGTGGGCTCATAGAGGCCAACCGAGATATTAGTCAATATTGGAAAAACTATTTAGAAAAAACAGTTGAAGAACTGTGCGCATCCAAAGAAAGATGCTTCAAAAAATCCCTGGGCTGCATGGAGAAGATAAAGGCTAGCTTTGCCAAAGTGGGTGCGTACTCCAACGAAGATAACTTTATACGAGGCGACCCTAAAGGTGTTACCAAATGGATAAGAAGAGAGGCCGAAGCTTTTGAAGAAATTTTAAGTAATCGCAGGGATGTCTGCGTGTTCTCCAGTGCAAGAGGAATTTTAGCCATCCTGGAGAAGGCAGGTTGCGATCATGTCAAGACACTGGCCCAAGCCAAAGTTGCCTTCTCCGTGGATGACACAGAGGATCATTCAGCTGAAGCAATCTTAATGAGCGGAAAATTTTATACTGATATCTCGGCAAATGGTGGCCGAGAAATAGCTCACGAAATTATGAAGAAAAGTGAAAAAGACATCCATGATGCCTGAGTACAAGCTAAGCAAGCTGAAGAAGCTGCGGAGCGCGAGAGGCGCATAGGTATTGTTTCGCGGCATCTAGCTTCAGCATTTGTTTTCGTGACTTCAAAATGATTAGTTTTTTCTACTGTAGCTGAACTATCTCCTCCACCGGAACCGTTGGACCCCCTAGCCGACCCAGAAACGAAGAAAGCAATAGAGACGAAGTTGTTAACAAGTTGTTGAATGAAATTGCGGAGAAGGTCCTAAAAGAGGACTAGTAATTATTGTAAGAACATTTTTAGATAATCAATGTAGCTTTGCTGTATGAATACTGTAATATTCAATGTGCATATTTTTGAATCTAATATGTAAATTATTTGTAATTCAGTTCTTTGTGATGCATGAAACTTTTATATACATACCGTTTTTTAGCCTTCGGCGAAAAAACACCTTCCCTTCTTTTCATGCTTCGTAAAGAAGAAAACTCGTGCTTCGTGAAAATATCCATGCTTCGTAAAGACATCCCAGCTTCGTAAACAAAAGATCCCTTCTTTTTCAATAGAGCTGACGAAGCTGTATTTCTCAGCTTACTTTGTGCCTTAGCACATTTTCATTTTTTATAAAGCAATCTCCGAAGGTCGTCTTCGTATTCAATTCGTGTCATCGGTGCAATATGATGTATGATGTGATGCTATGCGGGATGATGTGATGATGCGAAGGATGATGCTAATGCCAAAGATACGCACCCACACGCCCACACTGGAACACACCGTCTCTACGTCGCCTTAGGAACGATCGGAATCTCTTTGCCGTTTATTTTTCGGCTTCACCACTTATTTTTCGGTGTAAGTTCTGCATCCCCTTAGGAACGTCTTTTGAACTTCTTCGCCTTCTATTTCGGCGGTATGATGCTAGCTTTGCTAGATTTTTATTCCAAGCCTGGAATTATTTAGCATTTTATGATGCTCAAACCAAGCCTTTTAGAATTTTAGAAATAATTTAGTAGCTCCAAAAATAGTAAAACTTTTTGGATAATCTTAGCTTGATGATTAAAGACCTTGGGTGATGTTTGAAATGATTTGGACATTGTTTGGTCCCAAACCCAATAAACTAGCCTCCTAGGGTTTAATTGCTTAATACTAATAGAATACTAACCTATGAAACCTTAGTGATTAGTAGGTACCGTGAAGGAAAGTTGTATTCAAGACACAACTTAGTATGTTTCTATTATGTAACTGCATATTCATAGCATCACATAAGCATTCATGTATATGTATTGTTATGTATAGAAAATGAGGAAGAGACTATAGTTGAAGAAAAGGTTGTCCCGCAAGCTAAGAATCCACCTGTCGAGAACAACTTCTACTTTAACATCTGTGGTGTAGACCCAAAACGTGCTACAACACAAGGCACGCCCCGGTACATTTACCCATTTCCTTGTTGTTTTAAACTCTTTATCACTTGAGATGATGCATTAGGTGATGGGAGTTGTGTGCTAAACAATTGCTGCATTTCCTTCCTTGGAAACTGATTATCATTCCTTGTTACCTGATTTACTTAAAGTTTTCTAATGCTTAGCTTTTCTTTAGAAAACAAAATGTTTTGTTTGAAAACAAAAGGTGATGCTTCATATGGGATGAATTTTACAAAGAAAAGACTGGTGATGGTGAATCCATCATGGTAGTGATGGGTTCAACATCTGAAAAGATGTACCTCTGCCAGGTACCAAACTTTGGGTTGTAAATGATAAAGACGAGACTGGGCGGGTGACTTGCACGAGAAAGAAGTCTCGGTGTAGTGTCTCCGTCTAAGTCGCTTAAGGACCGAACAGATGTAGGCTTAATGATCGAGGACCTTTTAACTGGCCACATGCCTCATCATGGGTAACCTTTGCCTCGGTCGGACCAATACTAGAAAGGCCACCATGCAATGGGAGTGGAGAGATGGCGAGAGTAGCGTGTACCCTCTGTGGCAAGAGGCTGGACGGTGATGTTTCTATGCTCTTTGTTGGTGTGAACCCATTCTGGTCTTGAGAAACCTGGTGGCGAGTTGACATATGCAAGGGTTAAGTGCTACATATGTCGTGTGGTTGGAGATCCCTAGCTAGGTATTAATCGATTCGGATCACCGTTACTTCTCGGATATGAAGACTTGTCACTGGCTTAAACGTAGCAATCAAGGGAACTAAAGGGTTGATAAAAGACGGCTAGCATAGGCCAAGTGCCTGATCTAGGATAGAAAGAACTTTAGATGCAGGTAACTACTTAACCTGATAATAAAAAGGGATTCTTAAGGATCCACTCATAGTAAGCTTTTCTGCAAACATGAGTCTTTGAATTTTGATGAGCCACCACAGGAATTCAAAGCATTCCCGTCGGCTATAGTAATTCCCGTCGGCCCAGGAAAATGCCGACGGGAATAACATAATCCCCGTCGGCCAAAAGAAAGCCGATGGGAATTAATTTAATTCCCATCGGCCGGAACCCTAGCCCACGGTGATTAATTAACTCCCGTCAGCCTTGCTGCCTAGCCGACGAGAATTAATGAACTGCCGTCGGCCAGTCAACGAGGCCGACGGGAATAATTTAACTCCCGTCGGCCCAGTACCTCGGCCGATGGGAGTTATTCGAATTACAGCGTGGCCTCCACCCCACACGAACTCATTTCATTTGTGTGAAACCAGCAGCCACCGTCGCCGCTTGCCGTGCCTCACGCCCGCCGTTGCCCGTGCCCGCCCGCCATCCTCATTGTTAATTGATGAATGTCATGTATGTATGTATTGATTATACTACCTCATTGTTGCAACTATATATATACCATACATGGTATGTATGTGACATGTAGAAACATGAATGTCTCACACGCACTCTTACTCATACGTAGACAACTACAATAATGGGTGATAGACGTGATTGGATGTATGAAGGTTTCAAGAAGGGTGGGTGTCACACAAGTGAATGGTTTGCCAAGACTCAAATGTTCTGGACCATGCAGTTGCTTTGTCACAAATAGATAATATTAGGTGTCCATGCAATAAATGTAGAAATATGACGAGCCACACCAAGAGGCAGGTCACACTACACCTGTGCTCGCATGGTTTTGTGCCAGGCTATAAGGTCTGGTATCTCCATGGGGAGTCACGCCTTGAACGAGTAGCAGAAGTAGAAGTTGATGACGGTGAAGATGTTGATAGGATGGACCATATGCTTGAGGATCTACAGCCTGAATTGGCCCCAGATCATCATGATTCACCAACCCTGGAGGTTCAGAAGTTCTTCGACCTCTTCAAAGCATCAGAAGAGCCTCTTCATGGGCACACCGATGTGACCATTCTTGAATTCGTGACACGACTCATGTCAATCAAGTCCAAGTTTGCATTCTCTATTAATTGTTACAAAGAGCTCATGGATTTGATTAGCGAGGTTCTTCCTGCGGGTCACAAGATGCCTAAAGAAATGTACCAGTCTAAGAAATTGCTTGAAGGTCTTGGTATGGAGTATGAGAAGATTGATGTTTGCCAGGACGACTGCATGCTTTTTTGGAAGGAATATGACAGAGAGCAGAAATGCTTAAAATGTGGGAAGTCGAGGTACATGGAGCATGTAAATGAAGATGGGGAGAAGGTGGTGACAAAGGTTGCACATAAACAGCTTCGGTGCATGCCTCTCACTCCTAGAGTGAAACGTTTATTTCTCTCGAGGAAGACCACTATGCACATGAGGTGGCATAAAGATTATATGGACAGACAAGATGGGTTAATGGTGCACTTGTCAGTTGGTGATGCATGGAAGGCTCTTGACAACTTTGATCTAGAGTTTGCCAGTGATGCAAGAAACGTTCGTATTGGCTTGGCAACTGATGGTTTCACGCCTTTCAATATGACCGCTGCGTCGTATTCATGTTGGCCTGTCATTACCATACTGTATAACCTTCCACCTGCTCTTTGCATGAAATATGAGTTTATGTTCCAATGTCTTGTTATACCTGGGCCTGAGCATCCTGCCGTATGCCTCAATGTGATGCTTCAACCACTGATTGAAGAGTTAAAGAAGCTATGGCAAGGAGTGGAAGCCTATGACTGCTTCAAGAAGCAGAAATTCAATCTTCGTGTTGCATATCTGTTCTTGGTTCATGATTTTATGGCGTATGGTATTTTCTCTGGATGGAGCGTGCATGGTAGATTGACGTGTCCTTATTGTGCTAAAGATATATATTGTTTTTATCTTAGTGCTGGTGGCAAGATATGTTACTTTGATTGACATAGATGTTTTCTACCCTTCAATCACCCCTTCAGAAGGCAGAGAAAGGAGTTTAGGAAGGGCACCATCGTCACGAAGGGACTGCCCAAGCGACGTAGTGGGGTAGAAATTACAGAAGAGCATTGGAAACTTGTCCTAGACGAGAGTGGGAAAAGGTATCAAGGTTTTGGTGAGGACCATAACTGGACTCACATATGTGGCTTGTGGGAGCTTCGTTATGCTAAGTCATTGATTTTGATGCACAACATCGACGCCATGCATCAAGAGGGTAACTTTTGCCAAGCCCTCATAAATACATGCATGGATTTCCCTGATAAAACGAAAGACAATGACAAGGCATGCATGAACTTAGCCATGATATGTGATCGTCCAACCCAAGTGCTTAGAGAAAACGGAGGCAAACCAAAAGCTGACTATTGTCTGAAACCTAAGCAATGGAAAGAAGTGATGAGGTGGATGAAGGATATTAAATTCCCCGATGGTTATGCTGCTGGTTTTAGAAGATCTATGAACTTGAAGACAATGAAGATGAATGGCCCGAAGAGCCATGACTTCCACATAATTATGGAAAGGCTCATGCCTGTAATGTTTCGTGGGTACATTTCTGATGCTGTGTGGAAAACTTTAGCTGAAGTTAGCTATTTCTCTAGATAGTTGTGTGCTCAAGAAATCAGAAGAGATGTGATGGAACAGCTGGAGAAAGAGGCACCGGTGCTTTTGTCCAAATTGGAAAAAATATTTCCACCAGGTTTCTTCAATCCTATGCAGCATCTCTTTATACATCTTCCATATGAGGCTAAGGTCAGTGGTCCTGTTCAATATAGGTGGATGTTTCATATAGAAAGAGCATTAAAGAAGCTTAGAGCAATGGTGGGCAATAAGGCAAGAGTTGAAGGATGTATTGCGGAACAATTTAAACTGAAGGAGGTAGCACACTTCACAAGTTGTTACTTTGCAGAAGAACATAATGTATTTGCTCGAAAGAAGAGGTACCATGATGATGAACGAGAGATGCCTCTGTGTAGTGATCTTTCAATTTTTCAGACAAACGGCAAAGCCGTTGGTCCACCTAAGGCATATCACCTCACTATGGAAGAACGAAAGTCTGCTTTACTGTACATGTTCACGAATATGCCTGACGTGGAGAAATACTTTGTGTAAGACTTATTTCCTTAAATTGTTCATATGTAAATTAGTTTATGTTATCAAATATCTCATGTCATACAATAATATTTGATAGCGAGTTTGACGAACAAAACATGATGTGTCTCAGTAGGCCAACAACGAGAGACATAGACAAATTGCGACGCGATGGAATGCATGGGCGACCTAATTTCATTATGTGGCTTCGGAACCTTGTAAGTCTCAATTATGTGACTTCGAGACCTAATTTTAGTTAACTAATATTACAGAATTTGCTAATGCTTTGTGGCATAATTGACAGTTTGGGGAGGAAATGAATTTGAATGATGACTTACGTCGTTATCTATTGGAAGCGTAACTGCCAAAAGCTATGGACGTTACAATGTCAATTGATATTGCTTTCGTTCAAGCATTTTTGAATCTAGTCATCCTATGGCCGCCACTCAAAATAGTGGAGTCATTACTAGGGTAACCGACATGGAAGGACACAAAGACTGCTATTACGGGAAAATCAAAAATATAATCGAGATTACATTTGCTGGAAATAAGCCTTTAGTGCCAGTTTTCTTTGAGTGTAAATGGTATGACCCGAAGTATTATAGGACCGAATTTGGGATGACACAGATCCAACCTAAAAAATTGCTTCAAGGACACGACACATATATCCTTGCCCATCAACCAGACCAAGTTTATTTCTCAACATATCCATGCAAAAAGTTGTATACATGGAGGGTTGTGTACAATGTAAATCCCCGCGAACGCCTATACACTCCTGGTGAGGATGAATATCAATTTGGTCACCTTGAGCATGTTGATGAGGTGTTTCAAGAAGAAGAGTTGCCAACTAGTTTTCATAATGATCCTGCACCAGCATTAGATTCACTAGTTGCAGATGTTAACGACTAAACTTTTCCCGAGAGACCGAGAAGACAACCTGTTAGGATAAAAGTTACATGGCGACCTCTTCATAGAAGAGAACAAATAGATCCTAATTTTGATGATATTTAACAAGTAAAGTTATTTTGTTCTTTCATTTGTTTCTAATTATTTTGTTCTTTCATTTGTTTCTAATTTTTAAGGATTATGTCATTTTTATGCACTAATGAATAATTTCTTATTTTTGCTGCAGGATGCCGCCAAAGTCAAAGAAGTCAATAAAGGGGTTGTTCAAGGGCCTGGGCCTATTTCAGGGAAGTTCTTCGAGCAGCAGCAGACGTCGAGAGCTGTTGAGCGCTGTACATGGAGATGAGGTAACATATCTTGTACAAATAAATTTGTTTACATATTTACTTGTATCTAAATCTTGAGTTGTATGTACCAGGATGAGCAGCACACCGAGGAGCAGCATAATGAGGAGGAGGAGCACAATGAGGATGAACAGCACAATGAGGAGGTGCAGCACGCGACATGGACCAGGCCACACAGCAGCATCAGCCATGGGACCAGTGGGACCACCAGAGAGAGCAGCAACAGGTGTGGGACCAGTGGGGCCAATAGGCCCAACCGGCTGACAACCCGATGGATGATGGCACAGGAGGCTCTTCAGCGACACACACATGTCACTCAAGAAAAAGCCGCTCAGTAAAGCCTCGTCATGTGATAGAGCGAGAGGCTGATAGGATCTTAATCATGCCTCATGGAGATCGGTGAGTGTAATATATTAACTTGTCTCATATAACTATTATGTGTATTGTTAATGTTTTTGTGTAATGCAGGAATTGGGAGGATATGTCCTTTGACAGCAAGGGACACCACACTCAGGTTAACCTTATGTTGGGTTCTCTTTGCCGCCTTCACTACCCCGGTATAGTGAAGGTGTCAGACGGAGATAGCGCCGATGAGGTGCTCGTCAGTACCTAGGACGAGTACAAGTTAAAAAGGAATGAAACCACACCGACAGACAGGGACTTGTGCGTTATGACTTTCAGGTATGAATTCTTTATTGTTTTTGTCCTGTTTCTTAATATTGTAATTCTATGACTTATACCATTGTATTTGTATTTTTATGTTGTAGCTTCGATATCGTTTGCCTGACGGAGAGGATTACATGGGGCACGCTGAACGTGTGTTCCAAAACAATGCAAAGAAGCTAGTGAAGGATGCCATATACTATATGAGAATTCAGGCTACAAACCTGTATTTTCAAAATCATCCGGAAGAAGCAGGCCCCTTGAACAAAAATGAATGATCCTCAAAGATATATTTGATTGAGGTTCAATATCGTGAGGTTAGTATTCAATTTGTTTTACCCTTTTTATTGATTGTTGTGATTGATATAAAATGTAACATTGTGTGTGCAGGTGATGGTTCCATGGATGGCGCCCGTGCCTGATGCGTACTATGCTTGGTGTCGATATTGGGCTTCCGAAGGCTTCCAGAAAGCGTCAGCGCATCGCAGGCAATGTCGAGGAACCAATCCTAACCACAAGTTTGGCGGTGACGACATGCTCCGATAAGCTAAAAGAATGGTAAGTTTGATCTAGCTATGTCGATCACCAAATAGTACGATTTCTTATGGATGTTTTTGTTTATACAGGAAGCTATGTGTGGCCAAAAGTCTAGTGACATTGAGGTCTACCAGGAGGGCCACAAAGGACCAGACCCTACCAACCCTGACCAGCTCTGCAGCCAGAAAGCCACAGATCGGTTGGTGAGTTTTGGCCCAAAAGTACAAACGTTCAAAGTATAGAAATATCTGCATTTGTAACGTCGTGAATGATGTATAGGCGGCATATGGGGAGGAGATGGTACGTTGCCATGGCCCTGACTTCGACTGGCGACATGAACCATTGGATCCCTCGGTGGTGTATGCAAGTGGTGGTGGAAAAGCGCATGGATAGTAAGCTCTAACTTATGAAATTACATGGTTGACACTAAATTGATCATGTAGTAACCACAATTTTTGAATCACTTATAGATACGGACTCTTCGACGGATTCATTGACTCGTCATCGGTGAGATCTCAGAGGACGGGTTCGTCTTCCCGTAGCTCGTGCTCTCGTCGACCGAACGTGAGGAGATGAGACAGCAACGAGAATTTATGAAGGCTTGCAATGCACATAACCAAGCGATGTATCAAGTGAGTATACTCAACCCGAACTCTAAATTATTATATTTCAATACAACATCTTCCATAGTAACTCATATGTTTAACAGTTAATGCAGCAAACAGGGCATGACACCAAATATTCCACCGCCACCACAATGGAGCCAGTTTGCATCCACACCATCTCCGGTACGTTAATCATAGCCAATTCGGTTAATAACATTGTCTAAACTAGCAATTCATTTAGTTAGCAAAACATGAACCGTATACTTAACTTGTTGAATATTCATTAAATAGGGATTGGGGACTCAACAGTTCAACACCCCTCCGACACATATACCTGCACCTGGAGATAGGGTACGTTTGATAACTCTCGATGAATTTATACACTTGTATACTTGTTGATATTTACATTTATCGTATTGATATTTGCATTATAATGTTGATATTTTCTAACTTGCATAGGTTACACCCGAAGCGGATGGTAGTGGGTCTGATCTGTAACACCCCTGGTGTTACCCAAGGCCCTAGCCAAAGAAGCACACCTATGGCCTCTAGTCCATATGTGTAAAATAGGAAGTGAAGGAACTCAAAGTTTAGAGGCATGGTTAAGATAAGCATTAATCATAACAAGAAAGAAAACCCTATCTTTCATACAATGTTCAGCCACAAATAAGATTCTAAAACCCTAATTCCTTCTTAAGCCCTTAAACCCTAACCATGGGATTCAAGGAGAAAGAGTAGGTAAATGACTAAAACATAAAAAGGGACCTTTACTAAAGGTGAAGTGTAATAGTGAAGCTACAAAATTTATTAAGAGAAACATTGCAAAAAGAACCAACAAAAACCCCAAAACATTTCACCAAGTGGGGAGCACACTTGAGCCATTCAAATTTTTTTCTAAGTCCCAAAACCAACCATAGCCTAAAGATCAAAGGTGTTCACCTTTGTGCCGGCGCCAAAACCACTTGGACCAAATAGCAAAAAGTACCTGTTGGGGGCTTGTTCTCAAATGCTATGAATTAAGAACAAGACAACATAAAAGTGTCAAATGTTAAACTCCTTCGTCCTTAAAAGCAGTATACCCCTTTGGATATAATGAATCTCGGACGAAGGTTACAAAAGAAAAGACTTACGTAAAGCTGATAAATGGTAAAACAGAGCAATCATATATAATACACGAATAATAATAACGGTATTACCATCAATGTATTTCTACTATTAAATTCATAAAAACGAATTACAAATGTACCTTCAGATTGATGTAAAGTAAAGGTACAGACGTGATGCGAAAAAGCGCATGCCAAGTCAGCGTGAACAGTACGGGAGTACTGTTCACCTATTTATAGGCACGGGACGCAGCCCTTGTAAAATTACATTGATGCCCCTTACATTTATCAATAACTCTATAGTAATTCTTCAAGGTCCAATTTGGCTTTTCATCTTTAAGTCGGTTCCTCTTTTCTGTCGTTATGCCGAAGCTTTTCTGCACATAGCTTCATGACCGTCTTATCCTTCGTCATGATCGTTTTTCATTCCAGTCAAGCTTCGTCTTAACCCTGCTCTTGTATATCCACGACCTGACTCCGAAGGTGCCTGTTCACATATTACACTCGGAAAACATTGTCAAACTATGTTTTTGAGGACCTTCGGGAGCCGAAGGCCCCCAACAGTACCCAAATCACCCAAGACACCTCCCTGAAAAATTTGAATTCAAACCAAGGTCGTTTGACATGGTTTGACTTCGGTTTTGTCACTTGTGAACAGTGCCGACAGACCTGAGTTGGCGCCCACATATCTCACAAACTAGGGCATATCTCCCATTGGAACTTACACAAACTAGATAGCCCTAGGTGCCAGGAAGAGATCTTGCACAAGACCCTTGGCGAGATTCACACGTTTGTGCCCCCCAGCAGGCGTTTGAACAAGGGCAGAAACAAACGCACACATGTTTGACGCGTTCTAGCCTACGATCGAGGCTGGGATGGCTTTTATAGCCACGGGCACGATCGTGGGCGCGGTTTTGGCGCGGCACGGGGCTACGCGAGTTTGCCCCGTGAGCGAGGTGCCAGCGACCGCGCAAGCCACCGTAGACCGGCCAACTCAGCCACTCCCCGCCACATCTGACCCTCGGGTTAGCTTCTACGGACCCAAGTGAACCTCCCAGAGCTGGGGATTGGACTCTACCTCACCGGAGACGCCGGATCGATGTCGCCAGACTTCAACCGACCGCCGGCGCACACGGACCGAGCTCCACGGTAAGCCGTTCGTCGATTCCTTGCACCGGTAGTGTCCTTAGCACCCTATGAAGCTTCCGATGCCACTGGATTGAGCAATACCACCGTGAGCGGTCCGGAGCCCACGCCGCCGACGAGCCCGACCGTCTGCGCACGTGGTCAAACCGATTCCAGCCATCACTGTCGACGAGTCGCACCTCGACGTGACCACCAGGACCTCCTAGATCTAACCCCACCCTTCACCGGACCTCCCTCGCCGCCGGTAAGCCGCGCCACCCTTTTTACTCCCCACGGTTACTGTTTCAAGGGGGGAGGGAGCTCGGTTGAAAAGAAGAAGAAGCCGAGGGGGTTTTGCGTAGTCAGTGACTCTGTGGAATAGTTCCGTAGGGGTATGGTTTAAAGATTTAGTTAAGGGAAACGCCAGGGGTCTCGGTGTAAACTGGTTTTTCATTAAACCTTTTTAACATTATTCTTTAAAATGCAGACAGAGCTTACAAAATTCATAACTCCAATTATATCCAGCCAAATTTTGGTCAAACTAATTTTGCTAGGTTCTCAATAATATGAACTACTTAGGAAAAATACCAAACACCCAGGGTACTGCAAGACCTTTTAAAGTTTTGATTTAAATAGTAAACTGAACAAAAGCTAAATAAAGAAGGGAAAAATAGCTATATTGTTGGACTAAGGTTGAGAAAAATTAGAGAGATACTTAACCACTAACTAGTCTGTTTAAAAATAATAAACCCCTCAGTACACTAGATTAGGGAGGGGTTTACCATTAAAACTTGCTTTGATTCAAATTTAAGGAAAATGAAAAGGGGAGATTAAAATAAAAACCAGAGGCCAACCATATTTTTCCTAGCTTACTTTAGTAACATAGTTCACTAGAAAATTTTGTTGAGCCCTCTGTTAGTACAAAAGAAATGAACCCCATTTTATTTCATGAAAACATTGAAAACTTAGAAAAATCCTAGAAAAATAACCCTAAGGAAAACCCACCCCAATCCATGGGATAACTAATAATATGCTAGTATGAATCTAGGAAAAATATAGTTCTGTTGTTTGATATTTTTCAAATAACAAGTTAGTTATAAGAACACTTTTGGCATTAAACCTTAGAAAATCACAACTAAATACCTAATGGGTCTTTTTCTGTAATTTTTGGCATAGAGATCTATTATCACCCATGAATCTTAGCAAAAATAAATTCTAGTCCAGAAACCTCACCTAAAGCAGAGCTATAGTGTAAAGTGCCCTTTCACCTTTACTTTTGTTATTTTTGCACAAGGATGATCTGAATTAGTTCCAACCTCAAAATTTTAGAATAAACCACATAGGTCAATGTTTGCCCACTGTAATTTTTTTCACATTTTTGGAAAATTCTGAATTTCCATGGTGGTTCAAAAGCACTTAATAAGGAGCATAATAGAAAGTAAAATGGGAATTTTGGGAGAAATTAATAATGTGCAAATAAATCCTCCTAAAAGTACCATAGAACATAAAGGAGGCGATTGAAGGTTTTAAGTTCATGCAAGACCCTAAAATGACTATATGAAACCATTAACACCCCAGCCGACAAGGAAAACACTAGTTTGCTCACTGATTTAATATTGTTCACCTTATGTAGCATTTTCAAATTGGCATATCATTATTATGCATATATCTTATTCATTGCATTCAATAGATTGTAATCTCACTGACGGAGAGTACATCCTCGTCCCGGAGCAAGGAGTTGCTCAGGAGGTAGTCCAGGAGCCAGCACCAGATCCTGCCATCGAGGATCTGCCTGCCCCAGCTTTGGAAGGCAAGCCCCGGTTTTATGCATAACCATTATATATGCTATTTTACTGCACTTAATGTTTGTAGGCTTGTACTGTGCACTTAAGTGTAGGAGTTGACTGAAAACCCTAGTTGCATGAACTCACGATTCCCTTTGAGATGGATACTAGTATGCTAGGCCGAGTAGCTGCTTTACTAATTAGGGATCTTGGTAGAAGTCGAGTGATTTTTCTAGCACTCGCGTGAGGTCAGGAATTGGTTGTATCCATTTTTATATCATAATGATGATAGTCTGTGGATTACGGTCCATGGGGATGCATTGTCTACAAGACAGAAATTGAAATAAGGATTAAGGTGTGGTACCGTGTGTCAAGCGTTTGAACGTACTAAACATATGCCGAGAAATATGGTAAATCGGTAAGCCTAGTACCTAAGTGAACCTGCCCGCAGAATTTACTCCTCTCGTGACCTGAGACGTGGTCTCCCATTCCGGTTATGGTGGGTACAAGTGTGGTCACTGCACGACGGCAGTCGGGGTCAGTGAGGCATTGTACGCCAAGGCGGTGAGCCCTGATCTGTTGCCAGGGAATCGATGGGGACGGTTGATGTGTGTGGGGACGGAGTGCCTCGCCACGTCGTGTGTTTAGGTTTACCTTGCAAGGTTTAAAAACTCGATTCGAATCGTCTGCTTCTCGTAGCTAATGAGACTGCTTGATCCATGCTCCTACATTGAGTAACAAGTGGAAATGCGTTGATTTGGCAAAAGATGTTGATTGCTAAATGCTTGATACCATGTATGATTAGCTAGGTACACATTTAGCCTTAAGAGATTCACACTAAAACTTGAAAAGCTAAAACTTGATTTTAGACTTAGCTAGTGCTTTTGGCAAACCAAACCCCTCAGCCAAACAGCTACATGTCTAGAGGTAGAGGAGTAGACTCCTCACACTGGGTAAGTCTAGCTGAGTATTAGTATACTCACCTTTGCTTGTGGCATAAATTTTTACAGGTTCTCTGGAGGATATGGTTGCTGGAGTGACTTGGCTGTCCATCTTGCCACCGGATTGGACAGTCGAGTGGGACCCTACCTCAGCAGGGGAGGAGCATGAGGAGTGATGGCCTAGGCTTCCCCATCCCTCTGTTTAATTATTGTTAGTTAATTTCTGCTGCATTCCTAACAATGATCATTACTTTTGCAAAACTTCGATGATGTTGTAATAACCTTAAGCACTTCCTTAATGTTTGGTTTTATGCTTTATTGTATTTGCTCTGTGCCTCACCTTCAAATGAGTACGTGGTACTTGATCCTATTAGTGGCCTCGTCGGACTAGATCTGAGGGACTGACGTTTTATTCCTATTTAAGTGTGATCTAGCCCTTAAGGTGGGACTTGGACACTTAAGTTGGAATAATTCGGGCAGTTCCGCCATAGCTGGTATCAGAGCTTGTACCACCACAGAGGAATCAATAAATCGTAATTGCCAACTTTTTCAAAAGTAAAACTTGTTAGAAACCAATGTTGGATAGATCGGTAAGACGTTAAGGATGGACATAGAACGTGAAGCCTTAGGATACTAGATGGGTAGCTAGGTGGCTATTTGAATATGCCCTACAGGCTACTATGATATAGGTAGGGGATTTCCATACCCCCATGTACTTTATGTGAGGTCGCCTAGGACGAGCATGCATGCATCATTTTTCTAGCTACTTCGTAAAGAGAACAATATCAATAAAAAGCTATAAAATCAGGAGGTACCCGTAATAATAATTCAATTTGGCATCACAAATACCAACTTAACCATGGGAAAGCCAAGCACTAGTTCCTTTTATTTTGGTAATTCTTTTTCATTTTCGCTTACGCTTACCCCTACACAGATGACTTCTCACGAATCCTCAGAAGGAGGGAACACACATTCCCACACGGACGGGCTTGCACGAGAGGGTTTCCCCCGTATTTTGTGGGAGGTACTGCAAGGAGCCGGTTATGCCATGCCTCCCCATTACGCAGTGCAGTTGTTCGAGGAGCACTGGGTACCCCATTGTAGGGTGAGCATGATGTTGGAGCCTCATCCCTTGTAGCCGGGCTGGTGTTCGTTGGACTCTGAGTCTTTCGGTTTCAGGGCTGAAGATACTATCGAGTCCACCGCTCTCCACGTGCTGACGACCTTTTGTGGCTTTCACCCCTTGGAGCTATCGACTCATCCCATTGGCTTATTCCCCACGGAGAAGGAGGACGACCCAATGTGGAAGGATCGAGTGGAGCATGCCAAGGATGTGTGGGCTCTTTACCTAGGGCAGACTGCTCACCTGATGGTGCGGTGCATGCATGAATGCCCTGTATTGTCTGCAAGCAGTGCAAGGTGAGGCTATGTCCCAACTGATGGGAATAGTAGAGTCTACCAAGATCACCTTGGATAACAGGGAGGACTTCGTGGTAGAATTATCCACTAGGTTGGTGGAAAAGGACCTCCATGTGGAGCAGATGGCCACTCAAATCCAAGTGCTTGAGGATCAGATAGGGGCTAGGGAAAACACCATCGAGGTTCTGGAGGATCAGCTCCTGACCACGCAGCAACAACTTGAGGAAGCCAACCAACATTTGGATATGCACCATCAGGAAATTCAAGACATGGAGGCAGAGGGGGTCGATGAGGATGTCGACATCGAGGGAGGAGATGAGCCGAAGCCGGCATCCAGCTTGGACACTGCTAGCTCAGGGAGACCACCTTCCCCCGAGTCTAATGTTGCCTCGTTTGCCCATTAGGTTTCAGAGATTGGGGCGGAAGTGTGTGGCAGTAGAACTCCTCGAAACTAGCTTAGCTTTTGCACCATTGGAGGTACTAGGCTAGAGAGAGTCGAGTATTTTGAGCACTACTGTAACTATTAGAAAATTCTTTTGGCTTGATGAATGATGGATGATTTCTATTTTAAGTTATGAAGGAAATTATGTCAGGTGATACCTCTTGTGAGAATGCAAGGAAATGTTTGACCTTTTACCAACCTTGTCATTTAAAATCTCTTACATGTGCAATCCCTAATTTCAAAAGTATGATATTAAGAGCATTCTAAATTTCAGATGGCGGGAAGAGCGCGCACGTGGACAGAATGAGCGCATTCCTCCACTCCCGCCGCAACCTCCTACCATGCAAGAGCTGATGGCTCAGCAGAATGAAATTATGTGATAGTTAGCTCAGCGTCAGCCACCACCCCAGCACTATGGTGGTGGTGATCACCACCAGCGTCCCCCAGCAGCGGCTACCTATCAGGAGTTCCTCAGCACTCAGCCGTCGTTGTTCACTCAGGCAGAGGACCCACTTGATGCTGATGTGTGGCTCAGGGTAGTGGAATCCAAATTCCCACTGCTTAATGGAGTTTGTTTAGATGTGGCCAAGGTGCGTTTCGCCACCTAGTAGCTTCGCGGACCCGCGTGGACATGGTGGGATCACTTCCTCGCTATGCAGCCAGTTGACCACATGGTTGAATGGGGAGAGTTCAAGGCAGCATTCAGAGGGCATCACATACCAGCAGGCATCATGGATCGCAAGCTCAATGAGTTTCTAGCACTTACTCAGGGAGGTCGTACAGTCTTACAATATGCTCAAGACTTCAATGACCTGTGTCAGTACGCAGGCTATCAAGCTGACACGGATGAGAAGAAGAGGGACAAGTTTAGGAGGGGCCTCAGTACCAAGCTCCGTGACCGTCTCAACACAGTAAGGGCCAACAGCTACAATGAGTTAGTCAACATGGTAATTTCTCACGAAGACTGCATCACAGCCCGTCAAGCAGAAAAGAAGAGGAAGACCCCTATGGTAGGACCTTCAGCTCAGCCTCCGCGCTTTAGGATTGTGTCCGACACTCAGAGTAGGGGACCTCAGCAGTAGCAAGGACGATGGGTGATCTGACCACAACAGCAGCAGCAGGCACCCAACCGCTCTCAACCCCCAGTTCAGAGGAGCAACAACCAGCCACAGCAGCAGTATCGTCAGGCCAATGACAACAGATGTTTCACTTGTGGCAGCACTAGATACTATGCCAAGAATTGCCCCAAGAACCAGCAGAGGCAGGGGCAGAATGCCAATCAGAACCAAGGCAAGAGGCAGAGGGTGCAAGTGAGGCAAGGCAGGCTGAACTTCACCATGTTGGCTGACATTCCAGATGGAGCATCCTTCATGACTGGTATCTTTTCCATTTTGAATTACCCTGCAGTCATTCTTTTTTATTCCAGTGCATCACACAGTTTTATCAGTGCAAAGTTTAGTGCCAAATGCCAGTTAACTTTTCATCACACAAATGGGAGCATTACAATTGCAACACCAGGAGGCCGGGTTGCCACCTGTCAAATCAACAGGCAGGTGCCTATAAAATTTGGTAGTCTTGTAATTAAAACCACCCTCCTTATCTTGGGATTGGATAGTGTGGATATCATCTTAGGAACTGATTTGTTATCAAGACATCAGGCAGTGATTGATATCGCAGCAAGGGCCATTGAGGTACACTCACCTACTTGTGGTGAAACCACGTTATATTTGCCTAACCAGGGTTGTACCCGTTCCTATGCTTTTGCCCTGATAGAGTCACCCGTTAAGAGGATTCTAGTGGTCTGTGAGTACCTCGATGTTTTCCTAGATGAATTGCCAGGGATGCCACCCGACAGAGACATAGAGTTTGCCATCGAATTGCACCCTGGGACTACACCTATATCCAAGAGACCCTATAGGATGCCTCCAGCAGAGTTAGCAGAACTCAAGAAGCAGTTACAAGAGTTGTTGGACAAAGGTTTCATTCGCCCAAGTACATCACCATGGGGATGTTCGGCATTGTTCGTGAAGAAGAATGAGAGTCTGAGATTGTGTGTGGATTACCGCCCTCTCAATGTGGTAACGATTAAAAATAAGTATCCTTTACCTCGCATTGATGTGTTGTTTGATCAGCTGTTGGGAGCGAAAGTGTTTTCCAAGATAGACCTTCGCTCTGGCTATCATCAAATCAAGATCAGAGCTAGTGATATCCCGAAGATAGCTTTCTCTACCAGATACGGACTTTATGAGTACTTGGTGATGTCATTCGGGCTGACCAATGCCCCGACATATTTCATGTACTTGATGAACTCAGTATTTATGCCAGAGCTGGACTAGTTTGTGGTAGTCTTCATTGATGATATCTTGGTCTACTCGAAGAATGAAGACGAGCATGCAAGGCATTTGCATACCGTACTTCAGTGACTGCGCGATCATCAGTTGTATGCCAAACTTTCAAAGTGTGATTTCTGGCTGAGGGAAATCAAATTCTTGGGTCACACCATTTCTCAGGATGAAATATTAGTTGATCCTGAGAAAGTACAAGAAGTGATGGATTGGAAGCCTCCTACCACTGTGCGACAGATTCGGAGTTTTCTAGGATTGGCAGGATACTACCGGCGATTCATTCCGGATTTCTCCAGAATTGCAAAGCCAATGATTAAATTGTTGAATAAAGGAGTAAAGTTTGATTGGAGTCAAAAGTGCGAAGATGCCTTTCATGCATTAAGGCAACATCGGACGATAGCACCCGTGCTAGCATAGCCTGACAACACCAAATCTTTTGATGTGTATTGCGATGCTTCGGGCACTGGATTGGGTTGTGTTTTGATACAAGACAACAGAGTTATTGCATATGCATCTAGAGCACTCAGGCCTCATGAGCAGAACTACCCCACTCATGATCTGGAGTTAGCAGCAGTAGTTCATGCTCTGAAGATATGGAGACATTATCTAATGGGAGCTCGTTGTAACATCTATACTGATCACAAGAGTCTCAAGTATATTTTCACTCAGGCTAATCTTAATATGAGGCAGAGAAGATGGTTGGAATTGATCAAGGACTATGATTTGGAAGTGCATTACCATCCTAGCAAAGCCAATGTTGTGGCAGATGCCCTAAGTCAAAAGGCCCAGTGTAATTGTGTAACTATGGACTCTAAGGTCACCACTCTGTGTGACGAGTTGCACAAGCTGAACATGGAAGTTATTTCCCCAGGTACCTTGAATTATATCTCAGTAGAGCCCACTCTACATGAGCAGATAGTCCTGGCGCAGATTGGTGACAAGGGAGTTCAAGTCATTAAGGAGATGCTCGAACAAAAGGTGGATAAATACAAATGCTTTCGTCAGGACAGCAAGGGAGTTCTATGGTTTGAAGACCGATTAGTTGTTCCTAAGAATCCAGAACTCAGGCAGAAAATATTGGATGAAGCTCATCTTTTCAAATTTTCCATGCACCCCGGCAGTAACAAGATGTATCATGATCTCAGATCTTTGTATTGGTGGACCAGAATGAAGAGGGAAATTGCTAAGTATGTATCTGAATGCGACACTTGCCAAAGGATCAAAGCTAGTCATTTGAATGTAGCAGGTACCTTACAGCCTCTTCCCATACCATCTTGGAAATGGGAGGACCTCAGCATGGATTTTATTGTGGGTTTACCTAATACATCCTGGCACCACGATTCGATTTGGGTCATTGTGGACAGGCTAACCAAGATAGCTCATTTCTTGCCAATACATACCACCCACAGGGCAGAAAAGTATGCAGAAATCTATATTGACCAAATAGTGCGTTTGCATGGAATACCAAGGACTATTGTGTCAGACAGAGGAGCACCGTTCATGGCACGTTTCTGGGAGCAACTGCAAGAGTCACTTGGAACCCATGTGATAAGAAGCTCAGCATACCATCCCCAAACAGATGGCCAGACAAAGAGAGTAAATCAGATTCTGGAGGACATGTTGAGGGCATGTGTGTTACACTATGGTAAGGATTGGGATAAGTGCCTTTCTTTGGCAGAATTTTCTTACAATAATAGCTACCAATCCAGCCTAAAGATGACACCTTTTGAAGCCTTGTATGGGAGAAGGTGCAGAACACCACTAAATTGGTCACAAGCTGGAGAAAGGGAAATTTTTGGACCTGACTTAGTACTTGAAGCCGAGGAGAAGGTCTGAATCATTAAGAAGAACTTGGAAGCTGCTCAGGCCAGACAGAAGAGCTATCATGATAAGAGAAGGAAGCCTCTACAGTTCGAAGTGGGGGATCATGTATATCTTAAGGTGTCACCCACCAAAGGTGTTCAGAGATTTGGGATCAAAGGCAAGTTAGCTCCTCGCTATATTGGGCCCTATGAGATCAAAGAGGCTTGTGGACCTGTAGCATACCAGTTGGAGTTGCCACCTCATATGTCAGCAATTCATGATGTGTTCCACGTATCTCAGCTGTGGAAGTGTGTTCGCTTACCCACAGAAGTGCTACCTGAACCAGAATTGGAGATAGAACCAGACTTGTCTTACCAAGAGCACCCCGTCAAGGTTTTGGACCAAAAAGAAAGATCAACTCGAGCAAGGTCAATCCGAATGTATAAGATTCAGTGGATCCACCATTCAGAAGAAGAGGCTACGTGGGAAACTGAGGTTTTTCTACGTTCTCGCTTCCCCGATTTTCTACCTAAAGTAATCGGTACGTAACCCAAAGCACCCACCCCAACCTACCCTTTGAATCTAAATATAAAAGAAACATAGTTAATAAGAGTAGAGTAAGATATGAAAACAAATCTAGAAGGACTTCCTTCTGAAGTTGCAATGAGGATGACATTCGAAGAGCAGTTAGCTAGAAAATCTTGAGTAAAGAAAACCACAACACACTAACACACACCTTCTTGGTACGCCACTAGAGGATCCCTACCCAATCTCGGGACGAGATTCCTTTAAGGGGGGAGGGCTGTAACACCCCTTGTGTTACCCAAGGCCCTGGCCAAAGAAGCACACCTATGGCCTCTAGTCCAAATGTGTAAAATAGGAAGTGAAGGAACTCAAAGTTTAGAGGCATGGTTAATATAAGCATTAACCATAACAAGAAAGAAAACCCTATCCTTCATACAATGTTCACCCACAAATAAGATTCTAAAACCCTAATTCCTTCTTAAGCCCTTAAACCCTAACCATGGGATTCAAGGAGAAAGAGTGGGTAAATGACTAAAACATAAAAAGGGACCTTTACTAAAGGTGAAGTGTAATAGTGAAGCTACAAAATTTATTAAGAGAAACATTGCAAAAAGGCCCAACAAAAACCCCAAAACATTTCACCAAGTGGGGAGCACACATGAGCCATTCAAAAATTTTTCTAAGTCCCAAAACCATCCCTAGCCTAAAGATCAAAGGTGTTCACCTTTGTGCTGGCACCAAAACCACTTGGACCAAATAGCAAAAAGTACCCAAATCACCCAAGACACCTCCCTGAAACATTTGAATTCAAACCGAGGTTGTTTGACATGGTTTGACATCGGTTTTGTCACTGGTGAATAGTGCCGATAGACCTGACTTGGCGCCCACATAACTCACAAGCTAGGGCATATCTCCCATTGGAACTTACACAAACTAGCTAGCCCTAGGTGCCAGGAAGAGATATTGCAAAAACCCTTGGCAAGATTCGCACGTTTGTGCCCCCTACAGGCGTTTGAACAAGGGCAGAAACAAACGCACACGTGTTCGACGCGTTCTAGCGCGCCAGAGCATGCCCTCGGCGCTCCGCCCATGCGCGCAGCTCCACTCCACGCCAACCCCACGCCCACGACCGCGCCCGCGGCTATAAAAGCCATCCTAGCCTCGACCGTATGCCCCCGCGCGTCGCTGACCCAACCCGAGCTCAAGTTCGCCGGAGTTTGCCCTGTGAGCAAGGTGCCAGCGGCCGCGCAAGCCACGGCCACCGTAGACCGGCCAACTCAGCCACTCCCCGCCCCGTCCGACCCTCGGGTTAGCTTCTATGGACCCATGTGAAGCTCCTAGAGCTGAGGATTGGACTCTACCTCACCAGAGACGCCAGATAGACGTAGCCAGACTTCAACCGACCGCCGGCGCATGTGGACCGAGCTCCACGGTAAGCCGTTCATCGATTCCTTGCACCGGTAGTGTCCTTAGCACCCCATGAAGCTTCCTGTGCCACTGGATTGAGCAATACCGCCGTGAGCAGGCCAGAGCGCACGCCGCCGACGAGCCCGACCGCCTGCGCACGTGGTCAAACCGATTCCGGCCATCACCGTCGACGAGTCACACCTCGACGTGACCGCCAGGACCTCCCGGATCTAACCCCGCCCTTCACCGGACCTCCCTCGCCGCCGGTAAGCCGCGCCACCCTTTTTACTCCTCACGGTTACTGTTTCAAGGGGGGAGGGAGCTCGGTTGAAAAGAAGAGGAAGCCGGGGGTTTTTTTGCGTAGTCAGTGACTCTGGGGAATAGTTCCGCAGGGGTATGGTTTAAAGAGTTAGTTAAGGGAAAACCCAGGGGTCTCATTGTAAATTGGTTTTTCATTAAACCTTTTTAACATTATTCTTTAAAATGCAGACAAAGCTTACAAAATTCATAACTCCAATTATATCCAGCCAAATTTTGGTCAAACTAATTTTGCTAGGTTCTCAATAATATGAACTAGTTAGGAAAAATACCAAACACCCAGGGTACTGCAAGACCTTTTAAAGTTTTGATTTAAATAGTAAACTGACCAAAAGCTAAATAAAGAAGGGAAAAATAGCTATACTATTGGACTAAGGTTGAGAAAAATTAGAGAAATACTTAACCACTAACTAGTCTGTTTAAAAATAATAAACCCCTCAATACAGTAGATTAGGGAGGGGTTTACCATTAAAACATGCTTTGATTCAAACTTAAGGAAAATGAAAAGGGGAGATTAAAATAAGAACCAGAGACCAACCACATTTTTGCTAGCTTACTTTAGTAACATAGTTCACTAGAATTTTTTGTTGAGCCCTCTGTTAGTACAAAAGAAATAAACCCCATTTTATTTCATGAAAACATTGAAAACTTAGAAAAATCCTAGAAAAATAACCCTAACGAAAACTCACCCCAATCCTTAGGATAACTAATAATATGCTAGTATGAATCTAGGAAAAATATAGTTCTGTTGTTTGATATTTTTCAAATAACAAGTTAGTTATAAGAACACTTTTGGCATTAAACCTTAGAAAATCACAACTAAATACCTATTGGGTCTTTTTCTGTACTTTTTGGCATAGAGACCTATTATCACCCATGAATCTTAGCAAAAATAAATTCTAGTCCAGAAACCTCACCTAAAGTAGAGCTATAGTGTAAAGTGCCCTTTCACCTTTACTTTTGTTATTTTTCCACAAGGATTATCTGAATTAATTCCAACCTCAAAATTTTAGAATAAACCACATAGGTCCATGTTTGCCCGCTGTAATTTTTGTAACATTTTTGGAAAAATCTAAATTTCCATGGTAGTTCAAAAGCACTTAATAAGGAGCATAATAGAAAGTAAAATGGAAATTTTGGGAGAAATTAATTGTAATACCTAGCTTGTAATTAGTGGAAGATAACCTAAAAGGAGAAAATGATATCCCTTTTGTATATATGTGTGTTATCTATATTTGTCATTTCATGAGAACATCACATGAAAATAAATAAATAAATAACAAAGGACACCCAAATAAAAATAATACATGCATCATGCTGAGGTTTCCATTTTGTGTACATTTTGTGACAATATAAAAATAATACAAAAAGAAATAGGTTAAAATCCAAATTTGGAGAGTTGACCCTAATTTGCAAATTGGAGTTTAGAATAGAGGAAGAAAAAGGTTATACAATATATATATACATATAAATATATATATATATAATATAGTTAAAACCATCCATATTATGGGGATCAATTTGTACATTCAAAATGAATATGAGTTCACATGTAAGGTTTGATTCAAATTTGAATCTGAAATTCAAAAGTAGAAAGGAAAAATAAAAAGAATAAAGAAGGGGGGTCATGTGGGCTCAATCTACCGAAATCGGCCCAGCCAAACTTAACACCCGCGCGGCCCACAACCTCATTCCCGCTCGGCCCAGCCGCTCACTGTCGCGCCTGCTGCGCGGCTTGTTGACAGGTGGGCCCCGCATGTCGGTCTCGGTGTGCGCACGTGAGTCACTGCGACTTGGGTCCCACTTGTCACCCCGTCCAACGCGACGGTAACAACCCAGGCGACTTGCGCGGCGTGATTCGCTCCCCTCGGCACGAGCTGGCGTCCCGCGTGACCGCGTCTCTGGGGATAAAAACGGATCTCCCTCCGACGACCCTCTCCTCGTGCACCACTATTCGCGCCCCATTCCACCATTGGTACCTCCGCGCCTGGCCATCGTCCACACCTCCAGGAAGAAAACCGAGAGCCGGGTGCCGCCGCGAGTGACCATCTGCATACCGTCGACCCGGTCCTCGGTGGAGTGACCCTGGGATCCGTCTTGTCGGAAGGAAGGTGTCCGTGGCGTCACTGCTCGGGAACCCGGGACCAGCGCGGCGGAATTGCTCGCCGTTGCTCAGGCTTCGTGGCGGAGAGGCGTCATCACGTGGAGCGGAGCCCCTACGCTGCCATCCTTCGGTAAAAAGCATCTCCGAAGTTCCGCCTTCATCCCTAGATTGCGTAGCCGTGGTCAATTTGGAAGTCGGGGCACCGGGGTGCCAGGTTCTCGTCGCGCCGACGAGGTTCGGCCGCTGGGGTTCGTAGCGCCGCCGCACTCCGCAGTCGGGGGTTGGTGGGGGGCCTCGGGGTCGTTAGATCCTGGTTCAACGGCGGAGATTAGAAGTCTGCATACCGGTTCAATCTTTCTGATCCTGCCGTTGATCCCGAGTTCGACGGCTGCGATTCAAAGACACATAACGATTCGGTAGCTTAATCCGTGCCGTTGATCTCGGATCCGACGGTGTCGAGTCAGAGCGGGTTTTAATCAGACCGATCTAATCTAGGCCGCACATGGGTGATCGGACGGCTGAAAACCCTAGATACCCCTTCGGCCGCCTAATATGCATAAGAGCCCCTGGACTTTGCTGAAATCAACCCGCCGTCCCATATTGCTGTTCACTGTGTCTAGGATATTTTGCACCGTAGTCCCTGCGCTTTCTAGAAATTGGGGCCCAATCCAGAGAGGGCTGAAAATAGGGAATTAATATCAGAAATCAATTTTTAGTGCATAAATAAATGTTAAAACTTGTATAATTCATAGAAAATGCATAGGAACTCCAAATTGGTCCATTCTAGTTCCTAAATTTTTGTAATAATATTGTCTACCCATTAGTGCCTCTGTTCTGACATGACAAACACATTAAAATTATTCCTTCACTTAATCTTGTATTAAGCACATAAAACATTAGAAAATCCATAACTTAAGATCTATAACTCCAAATTTAATGATTCTAGTTCCTGTGATCTTATTTTAATGTCTAGTTTATTACTGTATATTTTATTTACATGGTTGGTGTAATGTTAATTCCTGCTATACTATGTATGTATTGTGTTGATGCGAGTAGACGAGCAAGCTACACAGGATTCTGAGGTTCAACAAGTAGAGATAGCTGAGCAGGAGCTCGTTGAAGGCAAGTTGTGCCCTTGATCACTTCTTTTACCCATTCATGTTCTTATTATTCATAATGATCTGCATAGGATAATTTTGCTGGGACCCAATAGGATACCCTAGATTTGACTATCTTTATACCTTGCTTCACCACTGGTTTTACTACTAAAGTTTTGGGTAGTACATGCTATTGCTTTATGTGGATTTGGGTATAGAGATATTCATCACTCATACTATTTATTGTTATCTGTTTTATTCTTCAATGTTCATGCTAAGATCATTATGTTAATGGGAACATGGAGAACCACCCGGGAAAACAGTGCTACCACAAGGGTTTAATGGGACGCCCTTGGCTGATTAACTAGGAAAGCTAGTGGAGGGCTACCTTACCCGAAAGGGGCAAGGGCAGTAGGGGAGTGGTCAGTGTAGGGAGGTCCTTGTTTGATTTTTGCTGCGATGGCGGTCGGCAAGAACCCTGCACTGGAGCTTCCTATAAACTGTAGCGGGTAGTCTGAAGCTAGTGGAACTTTGTAAAGGCCTCGTAGTGGTACCCTGCCTCGCTTCCTAGGTAGAGGTGTATGGAGTCTGATCAACTCCGTGGCAAATGGGTAACACGACTTGTGGGTAAAGATGCGCAACCTCTGCAGAGTGTAAAACTGGTATACTAGCCGTGCTCACGGTCATGAGCGGCTCGGACACTCACATGATTAATGTATGGAACTTAAACTTAACCTGTCATTTCATTGCATTTGGGATCATTTTATTATTACTTTTATTTATTATTACTATGGTTTGGTATTTATTTACACTTAGTAACTGCTAATAAAATTTTGACCAACTTATAAAAGCAAAGCTCAGCTTCAGCCTTTATTTCATTGATCAACCTTACACTTCATGAACTCCCACCTTTGGTGAGTTCATGCCACATTATTCCCCACGACTTGTTGAGCTATGAACGTATGTGAGCTCACTCTTGCTGTCTCACACCCCCCCACAGGAGAAGAGCAGGTGGTCGAAGAGGAGCCGCCTAACACTGAGGAGTTTGATCTGATCTAGGTGGCGTTTCTCAGTCGACATTAGCGCCGACGATCCTTAGTTCGTTTTATCTTCATTACTTTATTTTGTAATAAGTCTTCCGCTATGTAATAAATACTCTGATGTTTTATGACATTTATCTCTATACACTCTGTTATTATATATGTTGTCTTCTTGGCGCATGTATGAGATGCACTCGGCTTTGTTCCTTAAAGCCAGGTGTTACAGAAGTGGTATCAGAGGAATGTTGACTGTAGGACGAGACCTAGATAGAAATGGACAAACCCATACCTACTTATCTCATTCCGAATCATTCTACACTTACCTTACTCTGATTCTTTCTATACTTATCTTGATCCTGTCTCACCTTCTACTGTTCTACTCTGATCATTCTTACCTTTTCTACTCTGAGACAAGATGGATTTCACACCTTGGAATCCCTACCCCTATGACATTTTTAAGAGATAGGAAGCCTAAGACAAAATTAAAACTATTTTCTCTATTAAAAATATTGGTTGATTGTTCTGATGATCAATGCCTGATTTGCTTCTTTGATTGATTGAAATATTACATGGACATCTTAGCATGTGCCAGCATAAGATAATAAATTAGCTATGGTAGGTAAAACATTAAACTGCTTAGCTAATAAATCCCCCAAAGTAACATGATTTGTAATTACTGCCTTGTCTACTATTGTCTTACCTTATGTATCTAACTCAGATGGTCAATACCAGGAAAGGAAAGATTATCACGCAACAGCAAACAGAAATGAATCCTCCAAATCCTTCACCTGTTGAAATCGATCAAGTGATTGCAGCCCAAAGGCTGGTAATACAACAATTGACAGACATGGTGACCGAAATGCAAAACCAGATAAGACAAGAACGCGAGGAAATACGTCAGGCCCGTCTGGAGATACATCAAGAAATAAGGCAATCACGGTTGGAGAGACAACGACAACAACCACCATCTCCACCACCAACAGCTCCACCAAGCTACATAAACATATATATAAATTACTACTATTTGTAAGATCTACATGTTCCTTTAGTTAGTATTCGGTATGATACTATTTTAGGAGGAATAAAAAGGTCTATTTGACCCCATGTGTTGCTAATAAAATTATGCGTCATGCTGAGATTTTGGTTTGTGCATATGTGTTGGACAATATGAGAAAACCCATGAGAGTAATTACACCTAAAGGGCCTGTTGAGGCGAATCAAATGACACATAGATTGACATTGACCATTATGAGTAGAGAATTTGGAGCTACTGCTATAACATTAGAGTCAAGCAGTATAGATCTAATCCTTGGTATGTCATGGCTGAGAAAGGCAAAGGCCGTTATAGCATGTGGTAGAGGTACCGTAGAACTCACTACCACTAAAGGAGAGAGATTTCAAGTTAATATTGCAGTAACCTCCTCATCCATGCGTGCAATGTTCTTTATACCTGAGGAGTTTGTTGGTGACAACATCCGGGTGGTTAGAGATTTTCCGGATGTCTTTCCAGAGGAGTTACCAGGGATGCCACCTGATAGAGAAGTTGAGTTTGTGATTGATCTTTTACCTGGAACTGCCCCTATTTCTAAACGGCCATATAGAATGTCCGTAGAGGAGTTGAAGGAACTGAAGAAGCAGTTGACGGAGTTACAAGAGGCTGGTTACATTCGTCTGAGTTCCTCACCTTGGGGAGCACCAGTGTTATTTGTGCAGAAGAAGGATGGATCGCAACGAATGTGTGTGGACTATAGATCCCTTAATGATGTTACAGTGAAGAACAAGTATCCATTACCCCGTATAGAGGATTTGTTTGATCAAATGAGAGGAGCAAGAGTATTTTCGAAGATTGATCTCCGATCGGGATACCACCAGATGAGGATTAGACCATCGGATATTCCCAAGACGACTTTCTCGACTCGATATGGATTATATGAGTTCACTGTTATGTCGTTTGGATTGACCAATGCACCGACTTATTTCATGAATTTGATGAACAAGGTGTTTATGGAGTATTTGGACAGATTCATCATGGTGTTCATCGACGATATTCTTATTTATTCTAGAAGTGAAAGTGATCATGAACAACATCTAAGGTTGGTGCTACAAAAGCTGCGAGATAATCAACTCTATGCTAAGTTCAGCAAGTGCGAGTTTTGGATTGGCGAGGTGCCATTTCTTGGACATATCATCTCTAATGGAGGGATATCAGTGGATCCTGCTAATGTTAAGGATATAGTGGTGTGGAGCATACCCACTACAGTTACGAAGATTCAGAGTTTCTTAGGACTAGCAGGATATTATCGGAGATTTATTGAAGGATTTTTCTAAGATTGCTAAGCCCATGACCTCGCTTCTGGAGAAGGGAAGAGAATTTAAGTGGGACGAGAAGTGCCAAGAAAGCTTTGATCAATTGAAGGAGAGACTAATGTCGCCACCAGTATTGGTTATGCCAGACTTGCAGAAGGGATTTGACATCTACTGTGATGCATGTGGCCAAGGACTTGGATGTGTGCTTATGCAAGAAGGCCATGTGATTGCCTATGCATCTCGTCAGTTGCGGAGGCATGAATTGAACTACCCCACTCATGATTTAGAGCTGGCTGCCGTTGTGCATGCACGTAAGATTTGGAGACACTACATTATGGGAACTAAGTGCCAAGTATACACGGATCATAAGAGTTTGAAGTATATATTCACTCAGAAGGATCTCAATCTTAGGCAACGCCGTTGGTTAGAGCTCATCAAGGATTATGATTTGGAGATTCACTATCATCCAGGCAAGGCAAATTTGGTTGCAGATGCCTTGAGTCGAAAGGAGCATGTTCACTCCGCTTCCGTTGTCCAACTGCCCGATGAATTAGCAAAAGACTTTGAGAGACTCAATTTGGGAATTGTTACTCATACTGAAGGAGTTACCATTGAGTTGGAACCTACCTTGGAGCAAGAGATTCGTAAGGGTCAGGTTGGTGATGCTAAAATCCAAGAGATTAAGGATCTAATCACGGATGGTCGTGTTCCGGAATTCACGGAGGACGAGCAAGGTACTATGTGGTTCAAAGATCGGATATGTGTTCTAGAGATTGATAGCCTCCGGGAGACTATATTGAGGGAAGCCCATGATTCTGATTATTCAATCCACCCTGGTAGCACTAAGATGTATCAAGACTTGAAGCGGAAGTATTGGTGGTATGGACTGAAAAGAGATGTGGCTGCTCATGTGGCTAAGTGTGATGTATGTCAAAGAGTCAAGGCCGAACATCAAAGACCCGCTGGACTATTGCACCCATTGAAGATACCTGAGTGGAAATGGGAAGAAATTGGTATGGATTTTATTGTTGGACTACCCCGCACTCCAGCAGGATATGACTCTATTTGGGTAATTGTGGACAGATTGACAAAGGTGGCTCATTTTATACCTGTGAGGACTAATTATACGGGAGCCAAGCTAGCAGAATTGTATATGACTCGGATAGTTTGTCTACATGGAGTGCCTAAGAAGATCGTGTCTGATCGAGGATCACAATTTACTTCTCGATTTTGGAAGAAGTTGCATGAGAGCTTGGATACAAAGTTGAATTTTAGTTCAGCCTACCATCCCCAGACTGATGGACAGACAGAGAGGACAAATCAAGTACTGGAGGATATATTAAGAGCTTGTGCTCTTAAACATGGTGGCAGCTGGGAGAAGAGCTTACCATATGCTGAGTTTTCTTATAATAATAGCTATCAGGCTAGTTTGAAGATGTCACCATTTGAGGCTTTGTATGGCAGGAAATGCAGGACTCCCCTGTATTGGGATCAGACTGGAGAAAGAGAGTTCTTTGGGCCTGAACTTATACAAGAGGCAGAAGAACAAGTTCGGATGATAAGAGAAAATTTGAGAATTGCACAATCCAGGCAAAAGAGCTATGCTGATAATAGGAGAAGATTACTGGAGTTTAAGGAGGGTGATCATGTCTACTTGAAGGTGTCACCACTTCGTGGTATGAGGAGATTTAAAGTTAAAGGAAAGTTGTCCCCTCGCTTCATTGGACCTTTCTTGATCTTAAAGCGAGTGGGAGAAGTTGCATATCAACTGGAGTTACCCGATCACCTATCAGATGTACATAATGTATTTCATGTATCTCAGCTAAAGAAGTGCCTCAGGGTACCTGAGGAGCAACTACCAATGGAAGACCTTAGTGTGCAGGATGATCTGACTTATGCTGAGTATCCCATCAAGATTTTGGACACTCTGACTCGAGTTACGAGGAACAAGGTTATAAAGATGTGCAAAGTTCAATGGAGTCACCACGGTGAGGATGAAGCTACATGGGAGCGAGAAGAAGAGCTTCGCATAGATTTTCCCCATCTTTTCCCTAGATCTTCTTAAATCTCGAGGACGAGATTATTTTTAAGGGGGGTAGGATTTGTAATACCTAGCTTGTAATTAGTGGAAGATAACCTAAAAGGAGAAAATGATATCCCTTTTGTATATATGTGTGTTATCTATATTTGTCATTTCATGAGAACATCACATGAAAATAAATAAATAAATAACAAAGGACACCCAAATAAAAATAATACATGCATCATGCTGAGGTTTCCATTTTGTGTACATTTTGTGACAATATAAAAATAATACAAAAAGAAATAGGTTAAAATCCAAATTTGGAGAGTTGACCCTAATTTGCAAATTGGAGTTTAGAATAGAGGAAGAAAAAGGTTATACAATATATATATATACATATAAATATATATATATATATAATATAGTTAAAACCATCCATATTATGGGGATCAATTTGTACATTCAAAATGAATATGAGTTCACATGTAAGGTTTGATTCAAATTTGAATCTGAAATTCAAAAGTAGAAAGGAAAAATAAAAAGAATAAAGAAGGGGGGGTCGTGTGGGCTCAATCTACCGAAATCGGCCCAGCCAAACTTAACACCCGCGCGGCCCACAACCTCATTCCCGCTCGGCCCAGCCGCTCACTGTCGCGCCTGCTGCGCGGCTTGTTGACAGGTGGGCCCCGCATGTCGGTCTCGGTGTGCGCACGTGAGTCACTGCGACTTGGGTCCCACTTGTCACCCCGTCCAACGCGACGGTAACAACCCAGGCGACTTGCGCGGCGTGATTCGCTCCCCTCGGCACGAGCTGGCGTCCCGCGTGACCGCGTCTCTGGGGATAAAAACGGATCTCCCTCCGACGACCCTCTCCTCGTGCACCACTATTCGCGCCCCATTCCACCATTGGTACCTCCGCGCCTGGCCATCGTCCACACCTCCGGGAAGAAAACCGAGAGCCGGGTGCCACCGCGAGTGACCATCTGCATACCGTCGACCCGGTCCTCGGTGGAGTGACCCTGGGATCCGTCTTGTCGGAAGGAAGGTGTCCGTAGCGTCACTGCTCGGGAACCCGGGACCAGCGCGGCGGAATTGCTCGCCGTTGCTCAGGCTTCGTGGCGGAGAGGCGTCATCACGTGGAGCGGAGCCCCTACGCTGCCATCCTTCGGTAAAAAGCATCTCCGAAGTTCCGCCTTCATCCCTAGATTGCGTAGCCGTGGTCAATTTGGAAGTCGGGGCACCGGGGTGCCAGGTTCTCGTCGCGCCGGCGAGGTCCGGCCGCTGGGGTTCGTAGCGCCGCCGCACTCCGCAGTCGGGGGTTGGTGGGGGGCCTCGGGGTCGTTAGATCCTGGTTCAACGGCGGAGATTAGAAGTCTGCATACCGGTTCAATCTTTCTGATCCTGCCGTTGATCCCGAGTTCGACGGCTGCGATTCAAAGACACATAACGATTCGGTAGCTTAATCCGTGCCGTTGATCTCGGATCCGACGGTGTCGAGTCAGAGCGGGTTTTAATCAGACCGATCTAATCTGGGCCGCACATGGGTGATCGGACGGCTGAAAACCCTAGATACCCCTTCGGCCGCCTAATATGCATAAGAGCCCCTGGACTTTGCTGAAATCAACCCGCCGTCCCATATTGCTGTTCACTGTGTCTAGGATATTTTGCACCATAGTCCCTGCGCTTTCTGGAAATTGGGGCCCAATCCAGAGAGGGCTGAAAATAGGGAATTAATATCAGAAATCAATTTTTAGTGCATAAATAAATGTTAAAACTTGTATAATTCATAGAAAATGCATAGGAACTCCAAATTGGTCCATTCCAGTTCCTAAATTTTTGTAATAATATTGTCTACCCATTAGTGCCTCTGTTCTGACATGACAAACACATTAAAATTATTCCTTCACTTAATCTTGTATTAAGCACATAAAGCATTAGAAAATCCATAACTTAAGATCTATAACACCAAATTTAATGATTCTAGTTCCTGTGATCTTATTTTAATGTCTAGTTTATTACTGTATATTTTATTTACATGGTTGGTGTAATGTTAATTCCTGCTATACTATGTATGTATTGTGTTGATGCGAGTAGACGAGCAAGCTACACAGGATTCTGAGGTTCAACAAGTAGAGATAGCTGAGCAGGAGCTCGTTGAAGGCAAGTTGTGCCCTTGATCACTTCTTTTACCCATTCATGTTCTTATTATTCATAATGATCTGCATAGGATAATTTTGCTGGGACCCAATAGGATACCCTAGATTTGACTATCTTTATACCTTGCTTCACCACTGGTTTTACTACTAAAGTTTTGGGTAGTACATGCTATTGCTTTATGTGGATTTGGGTATAGAGATATTCATCACTCATACTATTTATTGTTATCTGTTTTATTCTTCAATGTTCATGCTAAGATCATTATGTTAATGGGAACATGGAGAACCACCCGGGAAAACAGTGCTACCACAAGGGTTTAATGGGACGCCCTTGGCTGATTAACTAGGAAAGCTAGTGGAGGGCTACCTTACCCGAAAGGGGCAAGGGCAGTAGGGGAGTGGTCAGTGTAGGGAGGTCCTTGTTTGATTTTGCTGCGATGGCGGTCGGCAAGAACCCTGCACTGGAGCTTCCTATAAACTGTAGCGGGTAGTCTGAAGCTAGTGGAACTTTGTAAAGGCCTCGTAGTGGTACCCTGCCTCGCTTCCTAGGTAGAGGTGTATGGAGTCTGATCAACTCCGTGGCAAATGGGTAACACGACTTGTGGGTAAAGATGCGCAACCTCTGCAGAGTGTAAAACTGGTATACTAGCCGTGCTCACGGTCATGAGCGGCTCGGACACTCACATGATTAATGTATGGAACTTAAACTTAACCTGTCATTTCATTGCATTTGGGATCATTTTATTATTACTTTTATTTATTATTACTATGGTTTGGTATTTATTTACACTTAGTAACTGCTAATAAAATTTTGACCAACTTATAAAAGCAAAGCTCAGCTTCAGCCTTTATTTCATTGATCAACCTTACACTTCATGAACTCCCACCTTTGGTGAGTTCATGCCACATTATTCCCCCCGACTTGTTGAGCTATGAACGTATGTGAGCTCACTCTTGCTGTCTCACACCCCCCCACAGGAGAAGAGCAGGTGGTCGAAGTGGAGCCGCCTAACACTGAGGAGTTTGATCTGATCTAGGTGGCGTTTCTCAGTCGACATTGGCGCCGACGATCCTTAGTTCGTTTTATCTTCATTACTTTATTTTGTAATAAGTCTTCCGCTATGTAATAAATACTCTGATGTTTTATGACATTTATCTCTATACACTCTGTTATTATATATGTTGTCTTCTTGGCGCATGTATGAGATGCACTCGGCTTTGTTCCTTAAAGCCGGGTGTTACAGAAGTGGTATCAGAGGAATGTTGACTGTAGGACGAGACCTAGATAGAAATGGACAAACCCATACCTACTTATCTCATTCCGAATCATTCTACACTTACCTTACTCTGATTCTTTCTATACTTATCTTGATCCTGTCTCACCTTCTACTGTTCTACTCTGATCATTCTTACCTTTTCTACTCTGAGACAAGATGGATTTCACACCTTGGAATCCCTACCCCTATGACATTTTTAAGAGATAGGAAGCCTAAGACAAAATTAAAACTATTTTCTCTATTAAAAATATTGGTTGATTGTTCTGATGATCAATGCCTGATTTGCTTCTTTGATTGATTGAAATATTACATGGACATCTTAGCATGTGCCAGCATAAGATAATAAATTAGCTATGGTAGGTAAAACATTAAACTGCTTAGCTAATAAATCCCCCAAAGTAACATGATTTGTAATTACTGCCTTGTCTACTATTGTCTTACCTTATGTATCTAACTCAGATGGTCAATACCAGGAAAGGAAAGATTATCACGCAACAGCAAACAGAAATGAATCCTCCAAATCCTTCACCTGTTGAAATCGATCAAGTGATTGCAGCCCAAAGGCTGGTAATACAACAATTGACAGACATGGTGACCAAAATGCAAAACCAGATAAGACAAGAACGCGAGGAAATACGTCAGGCCCGTCTGGAGATACATCAAGAAATAAGGCAATCACGGTTGGAGAGACAACGACAACAACCACCATCTCCACCACCACCAGCTCCACCAAGCTACATAAACATATATATAAATTACTACTATTTGTAAGATCTACATGTTCCTTTAGTTAGTATTCGGTATGATACTATTTTAGGAGGAATAAAAAGGTCTATTTGACCCCATGTGTTGCTAATAAAATTATGCGTCATGCTGAGATTTTGGTTTGTGCATATGTGTTGGACAATATGAGAAAACCCATGAGAGTAATTACACCTAAAGGGCCTGTTGAGGCGAATCAAATGACACATAGATTGACATTGACCATTATGAGTAGAGAATTTGGAGCTACTGCTATAACATTAGAGTCAAGCAGTATAGATCTGATCCTTGGTATGTCATGGCTGAGAAAGGCAAAGGCCGTTATAGCATGTGGTAGAGGTACCGTAGAACTCACTACCACTAAAGAAGAGAGATTTCAAGTTAATATTGCAGTAACCTCCTCATCCATGCGTGCAATGTTCTTTATACCTGAGGAGTTTGTTGGTGACAACATCCGGGTGGTTAGAGATTTTCCGGATGTCTTTCCAGAGGAGTTATCAGGGATGCCACCTGATAGAGAAGTTGAGTTTGTGATTGATCTTTTACCTGGAACTGCCCCTATTTCTAAACGGCCATATAGAATGTCCGTAGAGGAGTTGAAGGAACTGAAGAAGCAGTTGACGGAGTTACAAGAGGCTGGTTACATTCGTCCATATTTCTAAACGGCCATATAGAATGTCCATAGAACATAAAGGAGGTGATTGAAGGTTTTAAGTTCATGCAAGACCCTAAAATGAGTATATGAAACCCTTAACACCCCAGCTGACAAGGAAAACACTAGTTTTCTCACTAATTTAATATTGTTCACCTTACGTAGCATTTTTAAATTGGCATATCATTATTATGCATATATCTTATTCATTGCATTCGATAGATTGTAATCTTGTTGATGGAGAGTACATCCTCGTCCCGGAGCAAGGAGTTGCTCAGGAGGGAGTCCAGGAGCCAGCACCAAAGCCTGCCATAGAGGATCTGCCTGCCCCAGCTTTGGAAGGCAAGCCCCGGTTTTATGCATAACAATTATATATGCTATTTTACTGCACTTAATGTTTGTAGGCTTGTACTGTGCACTTAAGTGTAGGAGTTGACTGAAAACCCTAGTTGCATGAACTTAGGATTCCCTTTGAGATGGATACTAGTATGCTAGGCTGAGTAGCTGCTTTACTAATTAGGGATCTCGGTAGAAGTCGAGTGATTTTTCTAGCACTCGCGCGAGGTCAGGAATTGGTTGTATCCATTTTTATATCATAATGATGATAGTCTATGGACGACGGTCCATGGGGATGCGTTGTCTACAAGACAGAAATTGGAATAAGGATTAAGGTGTGGTACCGTGTGTCAAGCGTTTGAACGTACTAAACATATGCCGAGAAATATGGTAAATCGGTAAGCCTAGTACCTGAGTGAACCTGCCCGCAGACTTTACTCCTCACGCAACCTGAGACGTGGTCTCCCATTCCGGTTATGGTGGGTACAAGTGTGGTCACTGCATGATGGCAGTCGGGGTTAGTGAGGCATTGTATGCCAAGGCAGTGAGCCCTGATCTGTTGCTAGGGAATCGATGGGGACGGTTGATGTGTGTGGGGACGGAGTGTCTCACCACGTTATGTGTTTAGGTTTACCTTGCAAGGTTTAAAAACTCGATTCGAATCGTCTTTTTCTCGCAGCTAATGAGACTACTTGATCCATGCTGCTACATTGAGTAACAAGTGGAAATGCGTTGATTTGGCAAAAGATGTTGATTGCTAAATGCTTGATACCATGTATGATTAGCTAGGTACACATTTAGTCTTAAGAGAGTCACACTAAAACTTGAAAAGCTAAAACTTGATTTTAGACTCAGCTAGTGCTTTCGGCAAACCAAACCCCTCAGCTAAACAGCTGCATGTCTAGAGGTAGAGGAGTAGACTCCTCACACCGGGTAAGTCTAGTTGAGTATTAGTATACTCAGCCTTGCTTGTGGCATAAATTTTTATAGGTTCTCTGGAGGATATGGTTGCTGGAGTGACTTGGCCATCCATCTTGCCATCGGGTTGGACAGTCGAGTGGGACCCTACCTCAGCAGGGGAGGAGCATGAGGAGTGATGGGCCAGGCTTCCCCATCCCTCCGTTTAATTATCGTTAGTTAATTTCCGCTGCATTCCGAACAATGATCATTACTTTTGCAAAACTCCAATGATGTTGTAATAACCTTAAGCACTTCCTTAATGTTTGGTTTTATGCTTTATTGTATTTGCTCTATGCCTCACCTTCGAGTGAGTACGTGGTACTTGATCCTATTAGTGGCCTTGTCGGACTAGATCCGAGGGTCTGACGTTTTATTCCTATTTAAGTGTGGTCTAGCCCTTAAGGTGGGACTTGGACACTTAAGTTGGAATAATTTGGGCGGTTCCATCACATGATCCCACAGCAGGGACTGGATTTGTTGATTACCTCTTTGCGTTCCCTCCTCCTAGTGGCAGCAGCGGTCAAAGCTCTAACCACCCAAGTGGTGGTTATCTCTAAATATGGTGTTATGTCGTAGTTGTTTCTTAACTCGTGCACGCTATGTTTTTCGTGAACTAAACACTTCAACTTATCTCGTTGTTCCTATTTGAAATGTTTGTGTAAACTATATTGGTGATGTGAAGTTTGTGATGTGTGAATTGATTATCAATGTATGTGTTTGTAATGTGTCTGTTATGTATGATGATATATATGTTATGTGTGCAATTGTGGAGACATAATAACCTCATTTGGTGCTGGTTTTACAGCAGTATAGGTTAATCCCCGTTGGCTATGGTCAAACCGACAGGGATTAACAATTAATGCATGTCGGCCCAGTAACTCCCATCGGCTAGAAAGGGCCAACGGAAGTTACTGGGCCGACGTGCATTAATTGGTAATCCCCCTCGGCCAGCCATAGCCGATGGGAATTAACCATAATTCCCGTCGGCTCGTAAACAGCCGACGGGAATTACTAATTCCCGTCAGCGCCCGACGTGGATAAGCTTATCCCCAACACCTGATGCCCATCGGCTTAGGGCCGACAGGAATTAACCATATACCGACGGGGATTAGTAATCCCCGTCGGTTTAGTGCTTATTCCCGTTGGTTCTAAGCCGATGGGAATTAATTGGATTCCTGTAGTGAGCTTTACCTTGATTCCCAAAAGCCAGCATATCCTTGAGACTCTTTTTCCTTTGACGGGTAAGACTTGCGAAAATAGACTCCATACTTAGGGTTTTCGAACCCATGTTGTTGTAGGTGATGAAACAGCCGAGTTTTGCTATTTCTGCTCTAAGGTGGTGCCAGAGCAGGAGGAAGATCACTAAGTTTGTTGGTGGGAGGGTGTTTTGCCTCCCAGTTATGTAATAATAAGTGTTGCACTCGAACACACGTTATGTAATAAATAGTCTCTCTATATTTGGTATGATTGTAAATTATATTATTGTAATCCTTCCGCTTATTCTCTTCTCCGATTATGTGTGTAATGTATGTGTGATGGGTGAAGCGCTCTTGGGCGGTATGATGAAGATACAGATAACCGAACTTGTCGAGGATTATGTGCACCTACATGACTGTCTGAGGTCCTTAGGACAAGGACATCTGTAGGTGGGCCTAATACCTTGGGAGGTTCCGTGACAGCTGGTATCGGAGCGAAACCTGTCTCTTAGTATATGTAGGAGGTAGGGGATCAATGAAAAGTTGATTCCATAATCATTAGGTTATGCATGCATCATATTTAAACTATACTAAATAAATTTTCCCCTCTTATGGAGATATGGTGCGTACCAAGACCACCCAACGGAAAGCAACCGGACCTCATGGTGTACCCCGACATCAGCTGGCCCCTAGACATGAAGGGAGCAGCAGCGGAAGCAACGACCCAATAGGGGGTCTAGAGGCCAGGGTGGAACGACTTATGTCGGAACTACGCCACGGGAGTAGGGAGCGTGTGCAAGATAGCCGCCTCATCGCTGAGCTGCCAGCGGAGGTTATTCGCTTGCTGCAGGAAATTATTGAACGAGACACGACCATTGACTGGGTTGTAAATTCACGCTCTTTCGCCTAGGATTGTGAGGCCAAGGCTCTAGCCAGGGTAGCAGAGCTAAGCGCATCCCTGGAAAATCTGCAAGCGTATTGTAACACCCTGCATGAAGACGTGCACGTGTTATATGATCGGCTGCATCCAAATGTGCCACCAGAAGTTGCAGCTACGGGAGCCGGACCATCTAGAGCAGCTAATGGAGGACCTGATGAGGAGTTGGACCCTTTTGGAGCCCCTCCTTCCATGAACCTCGCAGATGAGCATTCTCCCGAAGACGGCAATGGAGCGGCCAAGACGAAGATAATTAGAGTAGTGTAGTTTAAATAGTGTCCTTATGTGAAGTAAATAAGGAAGCTGAGTTGTACTAATAAGTATGTATAATTATTACAGTTCAGTATAATGTAATAAAGATGATGTACGTTTGGCTTGTAATAATTCAGGATGTTTTTCTTCCTCAGATGCCATCAAGAACTCGTGCTCATGATGGGGCGGTAACTTCCCGCGGTGGGGAGGAAACTCCAAACCCGCCACCTGTACCTCCTACCTTGGCTGAGGCTATCACTGCCTTAGTCAACGCTACCGCTGACAACACGTGATTCCTGCATAAATTAGCGGGAAATCAATTTCAGCAACGTGGAGGCAGAGGTCAACCTCAAGGGCCACGAGACACCACTTACTTGGAATTTTTTGAAACTCATCCACTGCTTTTTTTCAAGGCGGAAGAACCCCTGGAAGCTGATGAATGGGTACGGGTTATGGAACAAAAGTTTAGGCTGATCCGATGTACTGAAACATAGAAGCCCCTATTTGTCGCTCAACAGTTGAGAGGTCCTGCCAGCACGTGGTGGGCAAATTTTTCAGCCATTCAGCCTGCTAGACATTGGTCATGTGGGCAGAATTTAAACAGGCGTTCAGGGAACATTATGTTCTGGAAGGGGTGCTACAGATGAAGCTGGAGGAGTTCATACGTCTGAAGCAAGGGGGAGATTCCATGATGCAGTACCTCAACAAGTTTAATCACCTCTCCCAATATGCTATTGACCAAGTGGACACAGATCTGAAAAAGAAAAATTGCTTCATGAGAGGGTTGAATGACAGACTCCAACACAAAATGGCTACTTGTCTGGATCTCACGTATAGCAGGGCTGTTAGCACAGCACTGTCAGTTGAAGCCAAAAATTCAGGACAAGGAAAGCCAAAAAGATATGTGGGTGAAGGATCATCTGAGGGGTCTGAAAAGCGGACAAGGTTGGTAATCCATCCTTTCAACCCAAATCGTTCTTCTCCTCGTCCACCCACATATCCCTTCAGGCAACCCGTGTTCATCCGTCCCACTCCTACCCCCGCCCAGAACAATCAGCTGAGTGCCCCTGGTGCTCCTTTCCCTGCCCTTCATAGTTCCTCAAGTGGCTGCTTTAATTGTTGTAAGTCTGGACATTTCATCAAACACTACCCCTATCCGAAGCAGAACAAATCAAATTTTCAACGGACTTCGGGGAACACGAATCAAGGAAAGGGAAACATCGTCAATCCTCCTGTAGGCAAGAATATGAAGAAAACTGGGCGAGTTTATTATGCCCAGGTGGCGACTACACCGGAAGGAGAACCGGTGACGATGGGTACATTTCTCGTTGCCAACCATCCAACAATTATCCTTTTTGATTCTGGTGCATCACATACCTTCATGAGTAAGACTTTTGTGGAGAAACATTGCATACATAGCACTGAATCAAGGGAGGGATTTGTTATTCACTCACCTGGGGGTCAAATATTTACTAAGGAAGTAGTCTTCCACGTACTCGTACCATTGGTCGGATGTGAGTTCCCTACAAACATGATTGTTATACAAGGACAAGATATAGATGTAATTCTAGGCATGAATTGATTAGCCTAGAATAAGGCCATCATCAATGCGGATCAAAGGCCCATTCAATTGAGTTATGGTCAAGAAGAAGTCCCAGTAAAAACATCTGGACAAGTTTTTGAGGCCATAGTACAAGAAATTCAGGATATTTCGGTTGAATGTGAATTCTCGGATGTATTTCCCGAAGACTTGCCCGGGTTACCTCCGGAAAGGGACGTGGAGTTTGTGATCAAATTGAAGCCTGGTACGACCCCTATTTCTAGAAGGTCGTACCGTATGCCACCCAATGAACTGGCGAAACTCAAGACACAATTACAAGACTGTTGGGACCATGCTTCATCGCCGAAGGTCCTGCAGGAAGAAACAGCTTCGGCTAAAGCTGTTTATACATGATGACCGAAGCTACCACTCATGAAGCTTCGGTGTTATAGCATGCTCGAAGACGAAGGATCGAACCGACTTAAAGATAGAATGCCCTTTTAGCCCATAAGGGTCTGAGTCATTGTTGTAAACTTTTATAAGGGGCATGATTGTAATTCCTTATAGGTTGTGTCCTGTGTCTATAAATAGTGAACAGTATTCCTTTACTGTTCACGCATTCCTGTAATTGCAAACGCATTGCCCAGGAATTGTTATCTGTCAAGGAGAAGGTATAAATGTACTTATATGTTCTGACATTTTTATGTTCATATAATAAAATATGTGAATGATGTTACTTATTTCTGATACATCTATCTTTAATGTCTCATGTTTTATATATTATTTCGTATTATTTTGTAAGTTTAATCACGAAGGTATGACCTTCGTGATATTTCACTCATGGTCTTCGTCCGAAGTTCATTAAATCCTTGGGGAAATAATGCTTCAGCGGACGAAGGGCATTAATATTTAACATTTTATGTTGCCTTGTTCTTAATTCATAGCATTTGAGAACAAGTCCCCAACATTGGCGCCCACCTCCGGTGAACTCACTTCCACTTTCCTGAGACAATGGCTTCGTTCAAGAACCAAGCTGGAACTGCTTCGGCTCCGAAGCTGATTCTCCGGATAACAGGCGGTTCATGCTCAGAGCCGGCTAACAAGAAACAGAAGAAGCAGGCACAGAGAAGAGTACAACATGTAGGGGTACAAGGACCCTTCATCAAATCAAGATGGTCTCACATCCCAATTACCTTTTCTCAAGAGGATCTTCAGCTCAAGGATTACCCACATAATGATGCCATGGTTATTTCTTGTGTGATCAAAGGATTTCTGGTCCATAATGTTTTGGTTGATACAGGCAGTGCAGCAGATATCATATTTGCTAAGGCCTTCAGACAAATGCAAGAGCCTGAAGACAAAATTCATGATGCTACACACCCTCTTTGTGGCTTCGGAGGGCGACAGATTGTAGCACTTGGTAAGATTACCATGCCAGTAACCTTCGGATTCGTCAACAACACAAGGACTGAGCAAATTGTGTTTGACATTGTTGACATGGAGTATCCTTACAATGCTATCATTGGTCGCGGAACACTCAATGCCTTCGAAGCAATTCTTCATCCAGCATATCTTTGCATGAAGATACCTTCGGATCAAGGACCTATTGCTATTTATGGGAGTCAGGAAGCCGCCAGAAAGGCCGAAGGGAATTGGACTGATTCAAAGGCAATCCATAACATAGATGAAGCCGAAGCTTGTGAGCAGTACAAGCATAGAAGGGAGAAGGCTGCATCGGCCGATCAGCCAAAACCCATGCTTTTATGCGAAGATATCGCAGAGCAGAAGGTGCTGCTGGGATCTCAATTATCTGAGGAACAAGAGAAAACCTTGATAAGATTCTTGTTCAACAACAAAGATGTTTTTGCATGGTCGGCTAATGATCTTTGCGGAGTTAACAGGGATGTTATTGAACATTCGCTTAATGTTGATCCATCCTTCAGACCCAGAAAGCAGAGGCTTAGGAAGATGTCTGATGACAAGGCCAAGGTGCTCGAAATGAAGTGAAAAGACTTCTTGGTGCTAGAGTTATCAGAGAGGTAAAATACCCAGAATGGCTGGCTAACACTGTTATGGTAAAAAGGCCAATGGTAAATGGAGGATGTGTATCGATTTTACTGATCTCAACAAGGCCTGTCCGAAGGACGAGTTCCCGCTGCCAAGGATAGATTCCTTAGTTGATGCAGCAGCTTCATCAGAGCTTATGAGTCTACTGGACTGTTATTCAGGCTATCATCAAATCTGGATGAAGAAGGAGGATGAGCCAAAGACCAGCTTCATAACCCCTAGTGGAACATATTGTTACCTTCGGATGCCTGAAGGGCTCAAGAATGCTGGAGGAAGCTTCAGCAGAATGACAGCGAAGGTTCTTCAGTCTCAGATAGGCAGAAATGTGTTAACTTATGTTGATGATATCATTGTAAAAAGCACAAAGCAAGAGAATCACATTACTGACCTCCAGGAAACCTTCGCTAATTTCAGACAGGCCGGTTTAAAGTTGAATCCAGAAAAATGTGTCTTTGGGGTGAAGAAAGGGAAATTTCTTGGCTGCCTAGTTTCAACAAAAGGGATTGAGGCTAATCCAAATAAAATCGAAGCTATCCTTCGAATGGAGCCACCCAGTACAAAGAAGGGGGCTCAAAGATTGACAGGAAGACTGACATCTCTCAACAGATTCATATCTAGATCAGCAGAGAGAAATTTACCATTTTTCGAAGTGCTGAAGTCAGCCGAAGTTTTTCAATGGGGACCGGTCCAGTAGAGAGCCTTTGAAGAGCTAAAGCAATATTTGATAAACCTAACAACGCTAACTCCACCAACGCCAGGGGCTCCTCTATTGTTATATGTGGCAGCCTCGCACTCAGCGGTAAGTGCGGCACTTGTCCAGGAGAATCTTGAAGGGCAAATCAAGAAGCAAGCTCCAATATACTTCGTATCTGAAGTTCTTAGTTTATCAAAGAAAAATTATACAAAATTGGAGAAGGTGCTATATGCTGTTTTGATGGCTTCTAGAAATCTTCGGCATTATTTCCAAGCATACAATATAATTGTCCCTTCTTCACAACCATTGAAGGACATTATGAGAAATAGAGAAGCTACTGGAAGGATTGGAAAGTGGGCTGCGGAACTTAATGAATTCTGCATTGATTATGTACACAGATCTTCGATTCAGTCCTAGGCGTTAGCTCACTTCATTGCTGACTGGACGCCAGGGGCTCAAGTAGAAGAGGCAAATAAAGATGCCGAAGCATGGACAGTATTCTACGATGGTTCTTGGGGAACCTTCGGAGCAGGAGCAGCCGCTGTGTTGGTCGCACCCTCCAAAGTTAAAACTTACTACGCAGCAAGACTTGATTTTAGCTGCACAAATAACATTGCTGAGTACGAAGCTTTACTTTTGGGTCTCCGGAAGTTAAAGGCAATGGGAATCAGAAGGGCGGTTCTCAAAACTGATTCCCAGGTTATCTCTGGTCATATTGACAAGAGTTGTAAGGCAAGAGACCTGAAGCTTGAGAAGTATCTAAATACTGTCCGAAGGATTGAAGCTTCCTTTGAAGGGTTTTCTGTAAAAAATATTCCTCGAGGGGAAAATGAGCATGCTGATTTGCTAGCCAAGTCAGCAGCATAGGGGCTGCCCTTACCTTCGGAGGTATTTTTTGAAACAATAAAAGCACCTTCGGTTGAACTTCTTGAAAGGGCGGTCCTCAATATATCTCCTGTTTATAGTGAAGACTGGAGAACTGAGATTATCTCTTACCTTAAGGGTAATTTCCTTTCAGATGACGAAGCCTATAACAAGAGAATAGAGGCAAGAGCTCGTCCATATATGATAATAGAAGGGGAGCTGTACAAGCATGGAGTCTGCTCTCCGTTACTCAAATGTTTATCCAGAGCCGAAGGTATAGAGTTGATGAAGGAAATGCATGCAGGCTTGTGTGGATCTCACATCGGATCTAGGTCTTTGCAAGGAAAAGTTTTTCGCCAAGGATTTTATTGGCCAAAAGCAGCTTCGGATGCAGCGGAACTAGTCCAAAAGTGCGAAGGTTGTCAGAAATGTGCAAGAGATCAAAAACAACCTTCGTCTCTAACTCAGTTAATACAACCCACTTGGCCGTTGCAAAGGTGGGGCCTTGATTTGTTAGGTCCGCTACCACCAGCACAAGGAAATTTAAGATATGTTGTAGTGGCAGTGGAATATTTTTCTAAATGGATTGAGGCAAAGCCTTTAGCCACAATAACTTCGATTACTGTTCAAAAGTTTTTTTGGCAAAACATTGTTTGTCGCTTCGGAGTGCCGAAGGCTATCACTGTGGACAATGGAACGCAGTTTGAGTCCGAAGCTTTTAAAGAATTTTGTGACCAAATTGGCACAAAGATCCATTTTGCGTCAGTTCGACATCCGGAATCAAATGGACTAGTTGAAAGGGCTAATGGCATCATAATGACAGGAATAATGAAGTTAATATTCAATCAGCCAAGGGGAAAGTGGCCAGAAGAATTAATTGAAGTGGTATGGAGCCACAACACAATAGTATCAAGGTCAACAGGTTTTACACCATTCAAATTGCTGTTTGGTGATGAAGCAATAACCCCAGAAGAGGCTAAGGCAGGATCAATAAGAACAGTGGCTTCGGCGATAGATGAAGCTGATTGTTCTGTGGACAAAGATGCTATAGAAGGGATCAGGCTTCAGGCTGTGGAAAACATCAATAAATACCAAGTCGAAACAATAAAATGGCGTGATAGAAAGGTTCGCTTGAAGAACATTAAGCCAGGACATTTGGTGCTTCGAAGAGTGGCCAACCCAGACATAGTGGGCAAACTACAACTAAAATGGGAAGGCCCCTTTCTGGTAGTATCTTCGTCAAGACCCGGTTCCTACAGATTAAAGGATATGGACGGCAACGACATTCCTAGATCGTGGAATGCGGATGAGCTTCGGCGGTATTATGTGTAACTTGATGTAATCTTTTCTATTTTTTATTGTTGTTTTAGTTTTTCATTATGGCACCCTTTTCCTTTCCGAAGGGGGAGAAAGGTTTTTAATGGGGCCACAACATGTAATTTTTCTTTTCCTTATTTCAATTCTATAAGAGTGATATCCCCCAAAAATGTAAATGTAAAAGCTGACAACGCACCATCGAGTGCAATGAAAAAGAAAAGAAGGAGAAGCTCAAAAGTCGTTCCCAAGGGAATGCAGAGCTTACAGCGAAAAATAAACGCTGATTCCGCCGAAAGTAAAAGGCGAAGAAGCTCCTAAGGGAGGCTTACAGCGAAAAATAAACGCTGATTCCGCCGAAAGTAAAAGGCGAAGAAGCTCCTAAGGGAGGCTTACAGCGAAAAGTCAGCGCTGATACACCGAAAAGTAAACGGTGAAGCCAAAAAATAAACGGCAAAAAGATTTGAGTCATTCTCAAGGGAATGAGGGCTATGATTATGGTTTTTTGGATGTACATTCAAATAATCATTTGCACAATGCATTACATCATGACATTTGCATTCATAAACATTCATTTAGACATATATAGGATCATCATCATTGTATCATACAGAAAAGGCAAATGCTTCGGCTATGAGGAAAAACTTCGGAGAAAGAGGAAATTTTCATGCTTTGTTGTGTACGAAAAGAAGGGAAGGTGTTTTTCGCCTTCAGCTCAAAAGTAAAGTTTCGTTCGCAACAAACAGACTTTACACGGATAAAGGAGAAACGATATATTACAAGGTATGCACAAATTACATTAGTTATTTCCACAATTATATTACAAAGATCTCTTCAGAATTTTTTGCAGGAAAGTCTTTTACAGCAACTGTTAAGCTTCAGCCCGTCATTCTTCAGCTTCATCATCCTGTATATATTAAAGCAGAATAAGAAAAGTTCAAATTTCAAGGAGAAGGTGAAAGTAACAAGTATAAGTTTCTCACCGGCTTAAGGTGGTTCCGAGCTTCGTCACCAGCCATTTTTCGCCCGCCATTTACCCAAATCTGAGTCATAAATTTGTTTCCAATGCTTCGGGCTAGACTTGGGATGTCAACTAAATCTGCTGGTGACAAGCTAAAGTTTGGCCTATTTACAATTTTTCCGTGCGTACAGCCAGCCTTCAGGAAAGCGGTGGCTGTGCCTCGAGAAGCTAGCAGGGCGCAGAAGTCAGCATGCCCAGCAATAACTTCGTCAAGTGCATCAACCTCGCCTTCAATATATTCTAGGGTGCTGGGCAGGTTTTCAGCTGAAGGTGTAAATGTATCAAAGCTGGCTCCAATTGAGTGAAACACATCCTTCAGCCGCTGCACGCATCGGCTGCCGAAATTTAAGCATTTCTCCTGAAGCTCCTTCAATGATTTTTGCAAATTTGAATTCTTCTCGATTTTGGTCTTGAGATTTGTTTCGAGGTTCTTCTTTTCCTGCTCATATTTTTCTGACTTTTTGAGTAATTCATTGTTTAACCTGTTATTTTCGGCTTGGACTTCAGCCAATGAACCTTCCATAGAATGAATGACGAAGTCCTTCTTTTCCAAGGCAGCTTCGTGATCTTTAACTTTGATTTTAAGATCTTGAACAACGGAGTCTTTTTCCTTCAGAGCAGCTTCGTAATTTTTTACTTTTCTTTCTAGATCTTTGATAGTAGCTTCGTTCTTTTCATCCTCAAGATCTTGTTGCATTCTCAGCACTTTACTTAGAAGTATACTCTGCCAAAACAACCTTCGCCAGGAAAAAACTTAATTCAAAATAAAAATATATAATAATAAAAAATCGAGACTTTTTTACCTTGAAATTAGCATAGAGCAAGCTACCGGCGATATGCTGTCGCTGGTATCTGCAGAGGTCTGCTTCAATCTTCGGCAAGCCAACGCTTTTGGAGAAGGTCCTAACAACCTTGGCCTCGGTTCGGTTCCAAAGGCATCTCAGCTTCCCTTCATTATCTCCACCAAATAGCAGAGACCCTGGTTTATATCCACAGGATATAGCATATTTCTTCAGCTCTTCTTTTTCAGAGTCTGACAACTCTTGTCCAAGTATATCTTGAAAATTAAAATCTTCTTTTTCCAAAATATCTTCAATCTGCTCTTTTCCTTTTTCTGTTGCCGTGTTCACTGTAACCACAGCAGTTTCTTCTTCAGCCATTCTCAGAAGCATATTGTCAATATCTCAAGTGTAGTTTCCAGGTTAGGATCATCGTCGGTCCCGGTTTCGGCTCCGGTGGTTTCGGCTCCGGTGGCTTCGGCTCCTCCGGTTTCGGCTTCGGCGGTTTCGGCTTCGATGGTTGTGGGATCGGCAGTGACAATTTTTGACGCCGAGGTCGGTGGTGGTGTCTGATGAATGACATCAGCCACTTCGATAATTCTTCGTTTTTTCGGCTTTGCGAGACTTTCTGATGCTGAAGCTTCTTTGCCCTTCTGAAAAAACTTCGTCAGTTCCGGCGCCAGCGGGCTTAGCTTGACAGGCAAAGGTTCAGTCATTACCTTCAGAATCTCTTCTACTTCGGCAGCAGAAGGTGTCGCAGGAGCTTCCTCCTCCTGGGCCGATGTCTGTGGTTTTGGAGATGCAGGTTTTGGAGATATATCTTTTCGTTTCCTTGAAACAGCTACCCTCGGTCCAGGGCCCAGTTTTTCAGAAATTTCTTTTTCCTTTTTGGCCAATTTCGTGCTTTCTTTGTCCAGGGCGCTGGCAATCCTCTTTCTCTTCGGGCCTTCGGCATCTCCGCCCAGTTGCTCGTAATCACGGTAATCAAAATTCAAAGTATCTAGCACACGATTCAATCTTCGCTTCGGACGAGTGCCAAAGGCTGCAGTCATCAACTGATCTTCTTTCTTAGAGTAATTTCCGAGGATATCGTTGCACATTATCTCGATTGTGTCCAGCCACTCTTGGCAGGGTTCTTTAAAGTGTTTTTTAAACTTGTAGTAATATGGCAATCGAACAAATTCTCCCTTTTTCTTTTCTCCCTCTAGCTTCGGCATCTCCCAATCCCTCATTGTTGGAAACACTTTAAAAGCCAAAAATTCCTGCACTAAGTCTCTAGTGCCAATATGATCTGAAATCACGCGAAATTCAGCCAAAGCAATTTGGCTCGGGCTTCCGCTTATCATGTTGCATCGGGGCCTCGTTTCTCCGAAGGTTAGCTCTAGTGGACTCTAGACCAATTTATCTTCATCTTTATCAACTTTAACATAAAACCACTCAGATTTCCATCCGGCTGGCCATTTGCTTCGGTAGCTTATCACTGGAAACTTCGAAGTTTTGCGATAAGCAAAGTTGTAACATCCAAAATTCTCATGAAGACCATCTCCTCTGGCTTTAGTCTGATAATGTAGTTCATGGACTCGACAGAAACCTTCACCGAACGGTTCCACTCCCTGGCTACGAAGGGCCCAAATATAAACACTTAATCTAACAATAGCGTTAGGGGTTAGCTGATGAAGGTAAACCCCAAACTTCTTCAACACATCAGCAATCATCCCATTTAAAGGAAATCGTAATCCTGCTTTAAAGAAGCTTTTGAACACAACCACTTCATTCTTTTCCGGCTTCGGAGTAATCTCCTCCCCGCCAAAACGAACTAGCTCCTTTTTTGTTTCACTAAAGTAGCCCAGCTTCACCAATTTTGGAAGATCAGCTTCAGAGATGGTGGACTTTCCAAAGTCCAAATGACTAGGTTTGCTTGGCATCCCACAGTTGTACTCATCTTCAAAATCAACTTCTTCAACATCAGCTTGCGTTGCTTCGGCAGCAGGTATGTCTTCTGATGGAACCAGCCCGGAACGCCTCATCGCTTCAGAAATCGGAACAGTTTCAACGGCTTCGGTTTCGTCTCCATCACGCTCAACCCTAGCAGTAGAGCGAATTCTAGCCATTTGATTTTAAATTTTCTTGAAAAAATTCTTTGGAAGTCAATAACCTTTTTTCCGAAGCTATCCTTGTGACGAAGCACAAACCAAACTGGAGCTTCGTTTTGAATGCAAAAATCAAGCTTCGGCTATGGTTAAATTTTTGGCAGCAAAACAATGCAATAGCAATGAATGCCGTGGTAACTTCACACCTACCTGTCTGTTTATATAGTGCTGCAGGTAAGAAGGTGAATCGTCAGGATTTTTTCACCGGGCAAACAGTCACTCGCACCCACTGCACAGTGGGCCGCAACAACCAAGAAGGTGAACCTGCATGGTAGGACCGCTCCGCGCTCGAAAATAGTATCGTTTCTCGGCAACGAGCTCAGGGAAGGTGTTTTTCGGACCTTCGGCTTCTCGAAGCTTAAGAGATTTTTTTTCACGGATCAAGCTCGTTACGAAAAACGATCTAGCACCGCGAAGGGGCTACTGTTGGGACCATGCTTCGTCGCCGAAGGTCCTGCAGGAAGAAACAGCTTCGGCTAAAGCTGCTTATACATGATGACCGAAGCTACCACTCATGAAGCTTCGGTGTTATAGCATGCCCAAAGACGAAGGATCAAACCGACTTAAAGATAGAATGACCTTTTAGCCCATAAGGGTCTGAGTCATTGTTGTAAACTTTTATAAGGGGCATGATTGTAATTCCTTACAAGCTGTGTCCTGTGTCTATAAATAGTGAACATTATTCCTTTACTGTTCACGTATTCCTGTAATTGCAAACGCATTGCCCGGGAATTGTTATCTGTCAAGGAGAAGGTATAAATGTACTTATATGTTCTGACATTTTTATGTTCATATAATAAAATATGTGAATGATGTTACTTATTTCTGATACATCTATCTTTAATGTCTCATGTTTTATATATTATTTCGTATTATTTTTGTAAGTTTAATCATGAAGGTATGACCTTCGTGATATTTCACTCATGGTCTTCGTCCGAAGTTCATTAAATCCTTGGGGAAATAATGCTTCAGCGGACGAAGGGCATTAATATTTAACATTTTATGTTGCCTTGTTCTTAATTCATAGCATTTGAGAACAAGTCCCCAACAAAGACTTTCTGGAGAAAGGGTTCATTAGAACAAGTTCATCGTCGTGGGAATGTCCAACAATCTTTGTCAAGAAGAAGGATCAGAATCTTCGAATGTGCATGGACTATAGACCCCTCAATGAAGTTACTATTAAGAACAAATATCCTCTTCCTCGGATCGATATTTTATTCGATCAACTCACTGGTGCTCAGGTGTTTTCTAAAATTGATCTCAGATCGGGCTATCATCATATCTGAATTCGACCCGAGGATATACCCAAGACCGCATTCACCACTCGGTATGGGTTATTTGAATATTTGGTTATGTCTTTTGGATTAACAAATGTTCCAGCCCACTTCACATACTTGATGAATTTGGTATTCATGCCCGAGTTAGACAAGTTTGTGGTGGTCTTCATTGATGACATTTTGATCTATTCCAAGAATGAGGAGGAGCATGCAAGACACTTACGGATCGTGTTAACGCGCTTAAGAGAACATCAGCTTTATGCCAAATTCAGTAAATGCGCGTTCTGGTTGGAAAAAAAATCCAATTTCTTCGACATGTTTTGTCTGCCAATGGGATTGCGGTCAATCCCAGCAAAGTCAAGGATATTCTAGAATGGAAATCACCCACTACAGTGCATCAAGTTTGGAGTTTCCTTGGATTGGCTGGTTATTACCGTAGATTTATTCCGAATTTCTCCAAAATTGTTAAACCCATCACTGGGTTATTGATGAATGATACTAAGTTTGACTGGTCCTCTAAGTGCAACGAGGCCTTTGAACAGTTGAAAGTATTGTTGACCACTGCACCGGTTTTGGCCCAACCGGATATTGAAAAGCCTTTTGATGTGTATTGTGACGCGTCAGGCAGTGAACTTGGATGTGTCCTGATGCAAGAAGGACAAGTAATAGCCTATGCTTCAAGGCAGCTGCGCCGGCATGAGGAACATTATCCCACCCATGATCTGGAATTGGCTACAGTTGTTCATGCCCTTAAGATTTGGCATCATTATCTGCTGGGAAATATATGTCACTTATATGCGGATCATAAGAATTTGAAGTATATCTTTACCCAGTCAGAGCTAAACATGAGACAAAGAAGGTGGCTCGAGCTAATCAAAGATTATGACTTGGAGATTCATTATCACCCAGGAAAGGCTAATGTGGTGGCAGATGCTTTAAGTCGTAAAACTTCTTGTCATCGTCTCACAGTAAGAACACCTGACACCACTTTATGTCAAGAAATGGAAAAGTTGAATCTGGGGATAGTACAACAAGGAACTTTGACACATTTGAAGATTGAGTCAGTTCTTCTACAAAGGATTATTGATGCTCAAAGAACAGATAAAGGTATAAAATATATTCATGAGAAAATGGAGGCCAGCAAGGCTAATTGTTTTAGGAAAGATGATCAAGGAGTAATGTGGTTCAAAGACAACATAGTAGTGCCAAAGGATGCTGAAGTCCGTCAACATATTCTGGACGTAGCTCATCTTAGTCGGTATTCCATTCATCCCGGAAGCACTAAGATGTATTAAGACTTGAAACAACATTATTGATGGTCTAAAATGAAGATTGAAATCGCACGCTATGTGGCAATATGTGACACTTGTAGATGTGTCAAGGCGATACATATGAAGGCTACTAGACCGTTACAATCCTTGCAAATCCCAACTTGGAAATGGAAAGATATTAGCATGGATTTCATTGTGGGATTACCCAGGACGGCTAAAGGATTTGACTCTATCTGGGTCATAATTGATTGGCTTACAAAGACAACTCATTTTCTGCCAGTCAAAACATATTACCCGGTTGTCGGGTACCGTAATTAGGGGTACCCCCAACACTCCTAAACACGGCTGATAAACACCTTCAGAACAAACCATAAAGACTGACAGTTCGGGTCAAAGTCAAAGCTTCATCTACCAAGGGACGAGATCTTGCCTCGACCGAGCCCAACCTCGGGCGGGAACAGTAGTCCCAAACGAATTCATGTCTCGTCCGAGGGTCTCCTCAGGCAGCGAGCACACCCTCGGCTCAGCCAAAGGCAAGCCTTGTCGTGCAAGCGACCTTGGCCAAATCGCCTTACCAGCCGACCGTATTGCATGCGCATTTAATGTTGGGATCGCCTGACACCTTATCCTGACACGCGTGCCTCAGTCGACAAGGTCGAAGTGACCGCAGTCACTTTGCCCTTTCACTGACCGATCTGACAGGAAAACAGCGCCGCCCGCCCCACTCCGGCTGCTGTGCCAACCACCCGGGTGAAACCGACAACAGCCAAGTTCAGCCTCGGGCGCAACAGGAAGCTCCGCCTCACCCGACCTTAGGCCTCGGCCTCGGGAAGAGTCACGTCCTCGCCCGACCCTAGGCCTCGGCCTTAGCCTCGGCCTCGGAGGAGCCGTTGCCTCGCCCGACCTTAGGCTCAGATCGACCGCGCCACAAGGGATACATCAATACCCTACTCCTAGCTAGCTCAGGCTACGAAGGAACAAGACCGGCATCCCATCTAGCTTACACCGATAACAAGCAATGATGGTTCCCTGCATGCGTCCATGACGTCGGTGGTTCTCAAGCCCCCTATGAAAGCAAGGAGACGTCAGCAGGATCCATGCAGCGCCAACAGCTGTGCTTCTACAGGGCTCATGCACTTCTCCAACGGACACGTTAACACGTGCATAGCGACCAGGCACTTCCCCACTGGCCACGTAGCACATAACTACACCACTATTGTACAGCTGGGCCATCTCCTTATGTCTATAAAAGGGGATGTCCAGGAGCACGGCAAGAAGGAGAAAAAAGAGGGGAAGAGGAAGAGGAGGGGTAGACGCACGACAAAGGGACAGGAGAAGACGGGCAGGGCCAGACCCTCTCTCTCTCGCTCGCTCTCTCCTACTCGCTCTCCCGCTATCGCTCTCTCGCAACGCTTGTAACCCCTACTACAAGCACCCTGGTGCAGGATAATACAAGGCTCATTTTCCCCTTGTGTTCCATCTCGCACCAACCCATCTGGGCAGGGACACGCAGCGACAAATTTACTAGTCGGTCCAGGGACCCTGGGTCCAAAACGCCGACAGTTGGCGCGCCACATAGGGGCCTGCTACGTGTTAACGAACACTTTCCCGTTGAGTTCCAGATGGGTAGACTTCAACAACCTCTTCAGCCCAGGACGGTGCTCCGCTTCGGGAGTCTCGATTTCATGTCCCTCGACGGCAGCTACGACATGGTACTCCTCCTCTCGCAGCACGACAACAACGACAGTCGGCTCGCCCGGTGGCAGCGAACTCGACGACGGCACCCCTCCGCGGTAGAGGAGGAACACTCGGGTTGTCCCCACCACCCTCCTCGCCGGAGGAGACGGAGACAGGGCAACCGTGGCCACGCAGGAGGTGGCATCTTATTGGCTGTCGAACCAGAGCGAGTCGACGACACCGGCACTCCTCCGGGGGACATGTCAGGAGTTGTCCTCACGCCTGAGACAACAACGAGCGTCGCTTCCCCGCAACGTGCCAGCCCCAAGCGGGCTGATGACGCCAGCACCCTCGTAAAAGACCTGCTGGGCGTTAGCCTCATACCTGAGATGACGGTGCGTTCTGTCCCCGACGCGACTTCACCACCATCCATCCACCAAGAGGTACCGTCCGTATTCCAACCTGTTCCCTTTCGATTCAGCTTCGATCCACCTAGCGACCCCGCTTCGGTGAGCGCTTTCTCAAGGGCGTATCCAGACCTTCCGGGGTACCATATGTGGTCAACCTGGGACCGACTGATAGCCGTCTCAACCTCTGGACCAGCGGGTTCCGAGGAAGAGGACGACCCCGACTTCGGTTGGGATTTTGTGGCCTCAGTGATCCCGGTGCCATGCGGGACTTCATGTCCGCATGTGACCACTGCCTCTCCGGTTGCTCTGACGATGGCCACGGCCTTGACGACGAGGGTTATGGCCCGAGTCGTGAATGTTTCCATGTCGATCAGGGAGATAACGACGAAGGCAACCACCTTGGCATGCCGAAGTTTGGCGATCCCCCTGGGCCTGCATCTCGCGTTGACATCCCGCGGGAGCTAGCTGTGGTCCCAGTCCCTGCGGGGGTCAGGACACACAGCTCGAGCAAATCCGCGAGATGCAGGCCAAGGTCGACGAGGAAGAAGGGCGACTTGTGCAGCTCCGACAGAACATCGAGCAGGAGTGGGCAGGCCAAACACTCGCTGGAGGAGCCAATCATCAGGCCCAAGACGTCCAGCGCCGTATCGTTGACAATGCCAGTGCAGCGCTGCCCCCGGCCGTCAGCGGGTCCGGCCAGGACCTAGCTGCGGTGGCGATGCTACTTCGAACCATGCCGGAGCCATCCACCATCGAGGGATGGTGTATCTAGGTTGAACTCAAGGATCTCCTGGAAGGTGCCGCAGTTCGACGAGCCGAGAGCTCTGCCTCCAGAAGGCGAGCTGACCCCTCGGAGCATCACGCGGCGACCTCCCGACGCATGTGGGAGGCCACGGTCCATCCCGAGCGCAAGTGGGACGAGGCACCTGCCGCCCGGGATCGCCTCAGTGATGAGCAATACCGTCGCGACCGTCGAGCCCGCCTCGAGGATAAGGTGCGCCGAGGCTACCACCCCAGGCACGGGGGACGCTGCGATAGTGGGAGGATCGAAGTCTCTCGCCCGAGCCACCCGGTCCGTGAGTCTTCAGCCAGGCCATACGACGAGCGCCATTCCCCGCCCGGTTCTGAGCCCCGACTACCATCACCAAGTACTCGGGGGAGACGAGGCCGGAGTTGTGGCTCACGGATTACCGGCTGTCATGCCAGTTGGGAGGGGCGGACGACGACAACCTCATCATCCACAACCTCCCTTTTCCTCTTTGACGCCCGGGCCTGGCTGGAGCATCTGCCTCCTGCGCAGATCTCCGACTGGGACGACCTAGTCAAGGCTTTGACGGGAAATTTCCAAGGCACGTACGTGCGCCCTGGGAACTCATGGGATCTTCGAAGCTGTCGCCAGCAGCCAGGGGAATCCCTCCGAGAGTACATCCTGCGGTTTTCGAAGCAGCGCACCAAGCTGCCCAACATTATCGACTCGGATGTCATCGGGGCTTTCGTCGCTGGCACCACTTGCCAAGACCTAGTGAGCAAACTGGGGCGCAAGACTCCCACCAAGGCGAGCGAATTGATGGACGTCGCCACCAAGTTCGCCTCGGGTCAGGAGGCGGTCGAAGCCATCTTCCGGAAAGACAAGTAGACTCAGGGAGAGCCAAAGGAAGACGCCCCCGAGGCATCCGCCCAGCGTGGCGTGAAGAAGAAGACCAGGAAGAAGGCGCAAGCAAAGCGCGAGGCTGCTGATGCGAATCTTGTCGCTGCTGCCGAGCATAGGAACCCACAGAAGCCTCCTGGAGGGGCCGGCGTGTTCGACAAGATGCTCAAGGAGCCGTGCCCCTATCACTAGGGTCCCATCAAGCACACCCTTGAAGAATGTGTCATGCTCCGGCACTACTTCCATAAGGCCGGGCCCCCGGCGGAAGATGGCATGGGCCAAGGCAACAACAAGAAGGAGGGCGACCAGGAAGAGGAGTTCCCGGAGGTCCACAACTGCTTCATGATCTACGGGGGGCAGGTGGCGAACGCCTCGGCTCGGCACTGCAAGCAAGAGCGCCGGGAGGTCTGCTCGGTGAGGGTGGCAGCGCCAGTCTTCCTAGACTGGTCCGACAAGCCTATCACCTTCAACCGAGGCAACCACCCCGACTTCGTGCCAAGCCCAAGGAAGTACCCACTCGTCGTCGATCCGATCATCGGCAACGTTAGGCTCTCCAAGGTCCTCATGGATGGAGGCAGTAGCCTCAACATCATCTACGCCGAGACCCTGGAACTCTTGGGGGTTGATCGGTCCGAGGTCGGGGCCGGTGTGGCACCTTCCACGGGATAGCACCCAGAAAGCGCATCCTGCCCCTCGGGCAGATTGACTTGCCCGTCTTCTTCGGAACTCCCTCCAACTTCCAAAAGGAAACCCTCACCTTCGAGGTAGTTGGGTTCTGAGGGACATACCACGTGGTGTTGGGAAGACCGTGCTACGCCAAGTTCATGGCCGTCCCCAACTACACCTACCTCAAGCTCAAGATGCCAGGCCCCAACGGGATCATCACCGTCGGATCCACGTACCGCCATGCGTACGAATGCGACATGGAATGCGTGGAGTACGCTAAGGCCCTTGCCAAGTCCGAGGCCGTCATCGCCGACCTGGAACGCCTCTCCAAGGAGGCGCCCGATGCGAAGCGCCATGCCAGCAACTTCGAACCAGCTGAGGCGGTTAAGTCCGTCCCTCTCGACCCCAGCAACGACGCCAGCAAGAAAGTCCGGATCGGCTCCAAGCTCGACCCCAAATAGGAAGCAGTGCTCGTCGACTTTCTCCATGCAAACGCCGAAGTTTTTGCGTGGAGTCCCTCGGACATGCCAGGCATACCAAGGGAGGTCGCTGAGCACTCACTGGACATCAGAGCTGGAGCCCAACCCATGAAGCAGTCCCTGTGCCGTTTTGATGAAGAAAAGCGCAGGGCCATAGGCGAGGAGGTCCACAAGCTACTGGCTGCAAGGTTCATCAAAGAGGTATTCTATCCTGAATGGTTAGCTAACACTGTGCTTGTAAAGAAAAAGGGTGGGAAATGGAGGATGTGCGTAGACTACACTGGTCTAAATAAAGCATGTTCGAAGGTTCCCTACCCTCTGCCCCGCATCGATCAAATTGTGGACTCCACTGCTGGGTGCGAAACCCTGTCTTTCCTCGATGCCTACTCAGGCTATCACCAAATCAAGATGAAAGAGTCCGACCATCTCGCGACTTCTTTTATCACACCCTTTGGCATGTATTGTTATACTACAATGCCATTTGGCTTGAGGAATGCAGGTGCCACCTACCAGAGGTGCATGAACCACGTGTTCGGAGAGCACATCGGCAGAATGGTCGAGGCTTATGTCGACGACATTGTTGTCAAGACAAAGAAAGCCTCTGACCTCCTCTCTGACCTTGAGATGACATTCAAGTGTCTAAGAGCGAAAGGCGTGAAGCTCAATCCCGAGAAGTGTGTCTTCGGAGTCCCCCGAGGCATGCTCCTAGGATTCATCGTCTCCGAGCAGGGCATAGAGGCCAACCCGGAGAAAATCGCGGCCATCACCAACATGGGACCAATCAAAGATTTAAAAGGAGTACAGAGGGTCATGGGATGCCTTGCGGCTCTGAGCCGCTTCATCTCACGCCTCGGCGAAAAAGGATTGCCCCTGTACCGCCTCTTAAGGAAGGCCGAGCGCTTCACTTGGACCCCCGAGGCCGAGGAAGCCCTCGGAAACTTAAAGGCACTCCTTACCAATGCGCCCATCTTGGTGCCCCCCGCTGCGGGAGAAGCCTTCTTGATCTACGTAGCCGCAACCACTCAGGTGGTCAGCGCCGCGATCGTAGTCGAGAGGCGAGAAGAAGGGCACGTGCTACTCATCCAGAGGCCAGTCTACTTCACCAGCGAAGTGCTATCCGAGACCAAAGTCCGCTAGCCGTAGATCCAGAAGCTGCTCTACGCAGTGATTCTGACATAGCGAAAGTTGCGACACTACTTCGAGTCCCATCCGGTGACTGTGGTATCATCCTTCCCCTAGGAGAGATCATCCAGTCCCGAGAGGCCTCGGGTAGGATAGCAAAATGGGCAGTGGAACTCATGGGCGAAACACTCTCATTTGCCCCTCGGAAGGCCATAAAATCCCAAGTCTTGGCCGACTTCCTGGCTGAATGGACTGACACCGAGTTACCGACGGCCCCAATACAGCCCGAACTTTGGACCATGTACTTCGACGGGTCGCTGATGAAAACCGGAGCAGGCGCGGGCTTGCTCTTCATCTCACCCCTCGGAGAACATGTTCGTTACGTACTGCGCCTCCATTTCCCGGCGTCAAACAACATGGCCGAGTACGAAGCCTTGGTTAATGGCCTGCGCATCACCGTCGAGCTAGGGGTTCGGCGACTCGATGCTCGTGGCGACTCGCAGCTCGTCATTGACCAGGTCATGAAGAACTCCCACTGCCGCGATCGAAAAATGGAGGCCTGCTGCGACGAAGTTCGGCGCTTGGAAGATAAGTTCTATGGGCTGGAACTCAACCATGTTGCTCGACGGTACAACGAAACCGCAGATGAGCTGGCGAAAATAGCCTCGGGGTGAATGACAGTTCCCCCGGACGTCTTCTCCAAGGATATATATCAGCCATCCGTCAAAGTCGATGACGCGCCCGAGCCTGAGGAGGCCTCGGCCCAGCCCGTGGTACCCTCAGTCGCCGAGGGTGAGGCCCTGCGCATTGAGGGGGAGCGAAATGGGGTCACACCGGTCCCGAACTGGTAGACCCCGTACCTGGAATATCTCCTCCGAGGAGAGCTGCCCCTCGGCAAGGCCGAAGCTCGACGACTGGCTTGGCGCGCCAAGTGGTTCGTTTTGCTGGGTGATGAAAAGGAGTTGTACCACCTCAGCCCCTCAGGCATTCTCCAGCGATGCATATCCATTGCCCAAGGGCAAGAGCTGCTGCAAGAAATACACTCAGGGGCTTGTGGTCACCATGTAGCACCTCGAGCCCTCGTGGGAAACGCTTTCCGACAAGGTTTCTACTGGCCAACCACGGTGGCTGACGCCACTAGGATTGTACGCTCCTGCCGGGGGTGTCAGTTCTACGCAAGACATACGCACCTGCCCGCTCAGGCCCTGCAGACAATGCCCATCACTTGGTTGTTTGCCGTTTGGGGTCTGGACCTCGTCGGTCCCTTGCAGAAGGCACCTAGGGGCTTCAAGCACCTACTGGTCGCCATCGACAAATTCTCCAAGTGGATCAAGGTCCGACCCTTAACCAGCATCAAGTCCGAGCAGGCAGTGGCGTTCTTCACAAATATCATCCATCGCTTTAGGGTCCCGAACTCAATCATCACCGACAATGGCGTGCAGTTCACTGGGAAAAAGTTCCTGGACTTCTGCGAGGACCACCACATCCGTGTGGACTAGGCCGCCGTAGCTCACCCAATGACAAATGGGCAGGTGGAGCGCGCCAACGGTATGATTTTGCAGGGACTAAAACCGAGGATCTACAACGACCTCAACAAGTTTGGCAAGCGGTGGATGAAAGAGCTACCCTCGGTGGTTTGGAGTCTGAGGACGACGCCAAGCCAGGCCACGGGCTTCACGCCATTTTTCCTAGTCTATGGGGCCGAGGCCATCTTACCCACGGACTTAGAATACGGTTCCCCGAGGACAAAGGCGTACAACAACCGAGGCAACAAGACCAGCCGAGAAGATTCCTTGGACCAGCTGGAAGAGGCTCGGGACGTGGCCTTACTACACTTAGCGCGGTATCAGCAGTCTCTGCGATGCTACCACGCATGAAGGGTTCGGCCCGGAGACTTCCAAGTGGGGGACTTGGTACTTCGGCTGCGACAAGACGCCCGAGGGCGCCACAAGCTTACTCCTCCCTGGGAGGGGCCGTTCATCATTGCCAAAGTTCTAAAGCCCGGGACATACAAGCTGGCCAATGATCAAGGTGAGGTCTACATCAACGCTTGGAACATCGAACAACTACGTTGCTTTTACCCTTAAAATGTTTCAAGTCGTTCATGTATCTTGCTTTCTTTACATACACAAATAGAGTCTAACCATCAAGGAAGGATTGGCCTTGCCTTGGCAAAGCCCGACCCTCCCTCGGGGGCTAGAAGGGGGGAACCCCCTCTGCGTCAAAATTTTCTTCGGAAAAGTTTTCTACCAAGAAAAGTTTCTACCAAAACAACTCTCGTGCTTTCCGACTACATCGATAACGGAACCCTGAAAACGAGCGGGAGAGACCTTGAATGGCAAGGCCGACCGAGCCGAGGGACTCTTACGCCTCCAGGATACGGATACCTCACTTGTCACCTTCCGCGAAAAGTAAATCACGCTCGAATAAGCGGTTCTGCTATCGAACAAGTCCTAATGCTCGGGTAGAAAACGACTTCCGTGCTTTCGACTATATCGATAGCAAGATCCTACAAACGAGTGAGAGAGCACGTAAACGGCAAGGCTGACCGAGCCGAGGGACTCCTACGCCTCCGGGATACGGATACCTCACTCGTCACCTTCCGCAAAAAGTAACTCACGCTCGGATAAGCGATCCTGCTACCGAACAAGTCCTAATGCTCGGGTAGAAAACGACTTTCGTGCATTTTCGACTATATCGATAGCAGGATCCTACAAACGAGTGAGAGAGCACGTAAACGGCAAGGCCGACCGAGCCGAGGGACTCCTAAGCCTCCGGGATATGGATACCTCACTCATCACCTTCCGCGAAAAGTAACTCTCGCTCGGATAAAGCGATTCTGCTACTAACAAACAAGTCCAAATGCTCGAAACGAGAGGAAAGAAAACGCAGCTTTATAATCCAAACACTAAATATGTTTAGGCCTCAGCGGCCGCAAAAAACATACGCATGCTTCAGACGAACTGTTCCTGTAGGCTCAGACATCGGCAGGGGGAGGAGCAGCACCCTCGGCGTCATTTCCACCCTCGGCGGAATCTGGCCTAGCCTCAGACGGCAACACGAGCAGACGCCTCGGCTAGCCACTCCGTAGCCTCAGCCAGCTGTCCCCCGACGATCTCATCCCGGCTCACGGCTTCGGTAGCCTGGCTCTGGGACTGGTCCCGCTCACGGATGATCTAGCCAAACTCCAGCTGCCGCTGCTACATCTCCTCGGCCTAGGAAGCCACCTGCTCCCGCGCCGAGAAAGCCTCTGTCCGAGCCGACACCGCCTCTGTCCACGCCACCGCTGCCTCCAGCTTCCGCTCATCGCAGAGCGGTCGAAGGTTCTAAAACCGGGCGAGAGAGACCTTGAACGGCAAGGCCGACCGAGCCGAGGGAATCCTACGCCTTCGGGATACGGATACCTCACTCATCACCTTCCACGAAAAGTAACTCGCGCTCAGTTAAGTGGTTCGGCTACCGATGGGCAAGTCTTAATGCTCGAGATGAGGAAGAAGCATGGCTTTATGCTCAAATACCCAAATGTTCAGGCCTCAGCAGCTACAAACAACAAACACACGTACTCAGGATAACTACGCTACGTAGATGTCGGCAGCTTTCCCGACCTACGACAGATATCTCAGTACTTGGAGCAATCACATTTTGCTCTTACATTCCCTTACAAACGGGACTCCAGCTCCATTCCCGCGGGAATGAACTACCTCCACACCAACAGCGCGACAACAACCTCCGCCTCGGGCGGCTAGACAGCAGCAGCGATGGCCTCAGGGCAAACGCTACTGCTAAAAGGACTTCGTTCACGTCCCTCACGGAGGACGAGAACCAGCCATTAAAGCCAAAGAGCCGGAGGTCTGGAGCGCAGGTGGCACCGATGGACTCATCGGCGGAGACAACCGCTTGTGCAAGAGGAAGCCTCACCTATGGCGACAACCACCTCAGCACCGACGACAGCGGCCACCTGCCCACCAACACCGCGCCGGCGAACGGCGGTCGCCCCAAATCGCACCGGCAGGTCCTCACTCCCGTCCTCGCCGAGGCTGTCCCAGAACACGAGTACCGCCCTCATGACGTACGACATGTTGTGCGACCCCTCGGTGCAGCCGACGGTGCAAGGAGGACCTGGACGTAGCCGGCCCGCGCGCGGCACGACCGTCGCCCGGGTGGAGGACGGACAGCTGCACACTGGCCAGGTAGCAGCAGTTCGCCTTCCCCTGCATGGCTGGAGGACGTCACCTCCGCAGGGCTGGAGGATGCCCTTCCCCCTGAATGCTGGAGGGAGAAGCGGGTCACCGGCCCACGCGGGTGGCAGAACCCAGCTCGGCGCGCTCCTCCTCCTCAGCCCGGATGATGAACATCCTTAAAGCTGAGGGCAGGGTAGAGGCCACAGCCCAGCTTGCTTCTCCCCACCACAAGGCTGGTGATCATCCCTACAGATGACCATTGGTGAGGGACTACAGCCGGGCTGCATGATGAAAATCCTTGAAGCCGAGCGACGACTGGAGAGCGCCAACCCCCATGAGGTTGCGCTTCTCAAACAGCAGCAAGAAGAGAGCCACACAGCTACGCCCCATTTGGGGGCTCGGAAGGTGGAAGGGAACGATACAAGAGAGGAGTGTGAAGGCATGGCTACTGCCTGGGGGATCGATCCCCTTTTATAGGCAGATCTCCTCACTTGCACCCCCAAGCGTCACGGGCAAAGTCTCACCCGACGTGCTCCAGGGTTCCCACCTTGCGACATGGGGGCTGGGTCCCACACGTCATGAGAGGCTGACCCGAAACGCAAAGGAGGCAAACCGCCGCACGCATGTAACCGCACTGCGGTTATAAGCGTTCCCTCATCCTCGCCGAAACCAGCGGATGAAAGGGCGTGCCGCCACGCAGGGAGCATGCAACCGCACCGCGGTTATGCACCCTTTCGACTTCGTCACATCCAGTGGACCAGCACGGAGGCCCGGTCCCACATATCATGTAACCGGCGCGACGGTCACTACGTGCAAGGAAACCACACCGCCACTTGCGCCAATGCTGCATCTTCTCGACTGCGGAACCAGTGCCGCGACTCGAGGCAGCCCCGCGCGTGACCCAACAGTGCCAATTAAGTGTAGCGATCACGGGTCATTTAGCCACGAGGGTAGGCGCGGCAGTTGATATGGCCAAAAGCGGACCGGCAATAACTGCTGCGACAGACGGGCGGGAGCAGCGGTCAAATCACCCCCAGGCTCGCATCCTTTCCTGAAGCGGCAGGGGAGCCCTCGCCCACGGCGTAAAGACAACGCGCCCGTGCTCCGTTCCTCGAACGTCCCACGCACGGCAACAGACGCCCCGCGAATCGCCCGTCCCGTCGCATTAACTCCTTGGCAGAGCAAGCGACACCTTTGGCAGGCGAAGCGGGCGACGTTTCACCTCCGTCATGATGACCGGGTCAAAAAAGGTGTGCCACATTATTTAAATTCATATCCTTTTCCGTTTCCCCTCTCTCCCTCTTGCCACAAGGACCGGGAAAGGGGATATTTCGAAAAGGATCCTTCTCCGTGAAGGAAACGGGCCCCCGAGCCCTCCTACTGATCAGGGGTTCGAAGGCTGCGCCCTGCGGGGTCTAGCAGCTGCCCTAGAGCACTCGGGCCCCCGAGCCCTCCTACTAATCAAGGGTTCAAAGGTTACGCCCTGCGGGGTCCAGCAGCCGCCCCAGAGCACACGGGCCCCGAGCCCTCCTACTGATCAGGGGTTCAAAGGTTGCGCCCTGCGGGGTCTAGCAGCCGCCCCAGAGCACATGGGCCCCCGAGCCCTCCTACTGATCAGGGGTTCGAAGGTTGCGCCCTGCGGGGTCCAGCAGCCGCCCCAGAGCACACGGGCCCCCAAGCCCTCCTACTGATCAGGGGTTCGAAGGTTGCGCCCTGCGGGTCCAGCAGCCGCCCCAGAGCACTCGGGCCCCCGAGCCCTCCTACTGATCAGGGGTTCGAAGGTTGCGCCCTACGGGGTCCAGCAACAACCCCAGAACACTCGGGCTCCATGCCCATTACTGATCAGGGGTTCGAAGGTTGGCCCCTCAGAAGGGCTCGACAGTCGCCCTAGAGCACTCAGGCTCCGCGCCCACTACTGATCAGGGGTTCGAACGCTGGCCCCTCAAAAGGGTTCGACAGCCGCCCCAGAGCACGCAGAGTGAGGGATGACCCTGGGTACGTCCGTTACATGGCCGAGGTTCGGGCTACACTCCCGAGGTACCCTAGGACATTTCTGAGACCAGCGGGAACGATTTGTAATGGAATCCCACCGGAGGGAGGCACCGAGCCCTTGGACCCTATCGAAATTGGTCCGGGTCTAGCAAATCCCGTGCAGGTACTTTTGGAGCATGCCTCTGGGCCACTAGCCGACCCTTAACGAACAGGGCACGGGCGTCCACTTGGATCACCCGTTAGCAACTCACTAGAAACGCCATGATCAGTACCCTCCGAGGGTAACGTGGCGCTTTCCCCCCTTCCTCCTTGTGAAAAGGCGACGAAGGGGCGTATAATAAAAGTCGAGATAGTCCTTGATCGTCCTCTCGCTCCGTGCAGAGGCTCGGGGGCTGCCCTCACACCCGGCTGCGGCCAAAACTGTTAACAGCGTCAACAAACCAGCTCAAAAACTCAGAGCCTGACCATGCACCCGGGCTGCGGCCAGACCGCATGAGGGAACAACCAGGCCGACCGAGGCATCACAGCAAGAATTAAGACCTCAGAGGAGTCAAACCACTCCTCCGAGGCCTCGGGGGCTACACCCAGTGATTGCGCTCGCGCGCTCCCACCGGAACGAAACATAACTGAGAAAGGCTGGTCCCCTCACAAATATCCGGCAGAACCTCCAAGCGAGTGCCTACACTCCCTTCGAGGCTCGAGGGCTACTGTCGGGTACCGTAATTAGGGGTACCCCCAACACTCCTAAACACGGCTGATAAACACCTTCAGAACAAACCATAAAGACTAACAGTTCGGGTCAAAGTCAAAGCTTCGTCTACCAAGGGACGCGATCTCGCCTCGGCCGAGCCCGGCCTCGAGCGGGAACAGTAGTCCCGGGCGAATTCACGTCTCGCCCGAGGGTCTCCTCAGGCAGTGAGCACACCCTCGGCTCAGCCAAAGGCAAGCCTTGTCGTGCAAGCGACCTCGGCCAAATCGCCTTACCAGCCAACCGTATTGCATGCGCATTTAATGCTGGGATCGCCTGACACCTTATCCTGACACGCGTGCCTCAGTCGACAAGGTCGAAGTGACCGCAGTCACTTTGCCCTTTCACTGACCGATCTGACAGGAAAACAGCGCCGCCCGCCCCGCTCCGGCTGTTGTGCCAACCACCCGGGTGAAACCGACAATAGCCAAGTTCAGCCTCAGGCGCAACAGGAAGCTCCGCCTCGCCCGACCTTAGGCCTCGGCCTCGGGAGGAGATCTTCGCCTCGCCCGACCCCGGGGCTCGGCCTCAGCCTCGTCCTCGGGAAGAGTCACATCCTCGACCGACCCTGGGCCTCGGCCTCAGCCTCGGCCTCGGAGGAGCCGCCGCCTCGCCCGACCTTAGGCTCAGATCGACCGTGCCACAAGGGATACATCATTACCCTACTCCTAACTAGCTTAGGCTACGAAGGAACAAGACCGGCGTCCCATCTAGCTTACCCCAGTAACAAGCAATGATGGTTCCCAGCATGCGTCCATGACGTCGGTGGTTCTCAAGCCCCCTACGAAAGCAAGGAGACGTCAGCAGGATCCATGCAGCGCCAACAGTTGTGCTTCTACAGGGCTCATGCTCTTCTCCAACGGACACGTTAACACGTGCATAGCGACCAGGCACTTCCCCGCTGGTCACGTAGCACATAGCTACACCCCCATTGTACAGTTGGGCCATCTCCTTATGTCTATAAAAGGGGATGTCCAGGAGCACGGCAAGAAGGAGAAAAAAGAGGGGAAGAGGAAGAGGAGGGGTAGACGCACGACAAAGGGACGGGAGAAGACGGGCAGGGCCAGACCCTCTCTCTCTCTCTCGCTCTCTCCTACTCGCTCTCCCGCTCTCTCTCTCTCGCAACGCTTGTAACCCCTACTACGAGCACCCTGGTGCAGGATAATACAAGGCTCGTTTTCCCCTTGTGTTCCATCTCGCACCAACCCATCTGGGCAGGGACACACAGCGACAAATTTATTAGTCGGTCCAGGGACCCCCCGGGTCCGAAACGCCGACACCGGTCATCACCTATGCTCAGATATATGTGGCCCATATTCTCAGTTTACATGGAGTTCCAAAGACGATAGTGTCGGACCGGGGACTGCAATTGGTATCCAAGTTTTGGGAAGAGCTACACAAATCTTTGGGTGCTAAATTACTCCACAGTTCGGCCTATCATCCTCAGACAAGTGGACAAACTGAGAGGGTAAATCAAATACTTGAAGATATGTTACGAGCATGTGTCCTGGAATTTCCACATAAATGGGATGATTGTCTATCGTTGGCAGAATTTTCTTATAATAATAGTTATCAAGAAAGTATTAAGATGGCACTGTTTGAAGCTCTGTACGGACGATGATGTAGTACACCCTTAAATTGGTCAGAACCCGGAGAACAGTAGTTTTTCATGCCTGATTTGGTTAAAGAAATGGAAGAAAAAGTCCAACGTATAAGACATAACCTGAAAGAAGCTCAAGTTCGACAGAAAAACTATGCAGATCAACGACGTCAACCATTGGTTTTTCAAGCCGACGATCATGTACACCTGAAAGTGTCACCGATGAAGGGTGTTAGTCGATTTGGGGTAAAAGGAAAATTGGCACCCCGATATATTGTTCTGTTCCCCATTCTTGATCAATGTGGGCCAGTGGCATACAGACTTCAACTGCCCGAATCATTGTCTGTCGTGCACAATATGTTCCATGTATCTCAGTTGAAGAAATGCCTTCGAATTCCTGATCGAACCATATATGTGGTGGATGTTACTTTGGAACTAGACTTGACTTATTCAGAACATCCCATTCAAGTTCTGGATCAAAAGGATAGAATTACTTGAAAGAGGACTCTCAAATTTTGTAAGGTACAATGGAACCAACACACTGAAGAAGAAGCTACTTGGGAGACTCGAGAATTCCTAGAAAAATTTTTCCTAGGTTTTTTGCTTCATGTAACCGGTAAGATTTATGTACTTTATTGTAAAGTTGGAACAAACCCCACACCACCCCCAGCTTTGTAAGATAAATAAGGAAATAAAGTTGTGACGCGTTTCATTTTCCATTACTTACCCTAGGACATTAAATCTCAGGACAAGATTCTTTTATGGGGGAAGGATGTAACACCCCTCGTGTTACAAGAACTAAAACTTGGGCATGACATCATATGCATTGACATGTCATTATTGTTGGGGGCCTTCCTCTTCCGAAGGTCCTCAAAAATGTGACTAACCATATGTTTTGAGCATGATTATGAATAGTTACAGGAAGCTTCGGTATTAGGACAGAGAACTTCGGCTGAACATGTTGACGAAGCTAGAAGCCAAAGGACTTCGGCTAAATATGTCGACGAAGCTGAAGCATGATAACGACTGGAGAAGAATAAAGACCATACAATCCTTAACAATCCTTGTTAAGATTATAGATAGTTGCCAGGGGCATAAATGTACTTTTATCCGGGCTGTGTCCCATGCCTATAAATAGATGAACATTAACACCGCACTGTTCATGCTGAATTGTAATCGCTCTCGTGCTCCTCTCGCTCTCTCACCTTTTGGCAAGCCGAAGGTACCAATGTAATATGAATATTGTTAATGCTTATTCATGTTTAATGAAGATAATAATAAATGAATCATTGATATATAGCTATTATTATCTTCATTTATCTATATTCCTCCATTTTCTTATTTATGTCCATATTTATATGATGAAATGATGAAGGTGTGTCCTTCATGACCTTCGTCTGAAGATCATTATACCCGAGAGGAAATAATGCTTCGAAGGACGAATGTCTTTAACTATTACGATTGTGTTGCCTTGTTCTTGACTTATAGCATTTGAGAACTAGTGAACAACAATTATGTTTGTTACACCTAGAATGCATCCATTAGGCTAAAACTTCAAAACAAGTTGTGATGTGATGACTTGAAGTGCTTCTTAAACCTAGAATAGGGTACTTAACCAAGGGGTTGAGGTATATGGGTGTGTGTGATACCAAATTGTGTATTATCTCAAAAATTAGTGAAAATGTTCCTAAGGGACTAAACTTGGAGAATTTGAGTGGCACATAAACCCTAGAACACTCAAAACCCTAATTGAAACACTAGAAACCCTAATTTGTGCCCTATAAGGAGATTTCAATTTCTATACACTTTTGGACCAAAGTGCATATATCAAAGTGGTAGAGTATCAAAAACTAAACAACTTTTACATTGGAAGATTTTTAAGTGATGTGGAGCAAAATGGAGTAATTTGCAAAAAGCCCCAATGGCACCATGTGGCTTAAACTCTTAAAATCAGTGACATTAGGCCAAGTTTATGACCTTGTATCTCTTAATCCATGAAGATTTTGCCCTAAGTCATTACAACAAAATGATAGAGCTATGTTAGTAGTTCAAGTTTGATTAACTGACCAAGCCTTGGAGCTGTATGGAAGTTGTAGAAAAAGGGACCTAAAGTTGGGCTGTGAGTCACCACTAAAACTGAAACTCGATTGACAGTGTGCTCGGATGAACTTTGAGATCGATTTTACATAAGATCCAGTGGATGTTTGATCGAGGTTGCTATAACAAAATCAAAGCTGGTTTATAGAAGAACAACTTTGCTACAGACGAATCAGTGGGTTATTACATAAAAATTTGAGAAAAGGGCTCCTGAACTTGCTCTGTCTGAATGACTGAATGAGATTGCGATGGTACAGTACTAAAAAGATCTTCAGATGCAGCGCACCTCGCCGCTGGTGAACTTGCACCGCGATTCACACCGGCCATCTTGATTCATGCACTCTGGTGTGCGGATAACGGCTGGCGGTGAAAGATCTCGCACGGGAGATGAACTTGGGGCACTGTTACTGCTCAGTCGCCATACCCACTTGCACCAGTGATGTGGCCGCACGACCACCGCCGTCGTGCCGCCGTTTACTTCGGTCACGACACACCTTAAACCATTTCACCACGTCATCGCGGGTTGTGGAGTATAACCAGTGACGGCCATAAGTCTTTTACCCAGTAAATGCCACGTTAGCGAACTTCGGTGACTCACCTGTGCTCCGGCCGCCAGCTTATCTTCCCCAAATTCGAAACCACCGCTTGCGGACGCTATAAATTGAGTGTGCGGCCTGCTCCGTTAGCTTGTTACTAAGCCAGAACATGAACTCTCACCCCCAATTAGCCACCATAGCGCCTGAATTTGGTTTTTCCCCCAATTCGGTCGCCATCGCCACCGAGGAGAGCTCCTCCATGGCCAGCTTCGCCTAAGGTAGTTCCAACCCAATTACTGTCCGTTCTAGCTTCATTTAGGTATGGTGATGCTCCCTGTTGGTAACTTGTTCTCAAATGCTATGAATCAAGAACAAGGCAACATAAAATGTTAAATATCAATGCCCTTCATCCTTCGAAACATTATTTCCCTTAGGATACAATGATCTTCAGACGAAGGCTATGAAAGACAAACCTTCGAATATCGAAGGTAAGATGGTAATAGAAAAGGTGTGTAAAATACAAAAGATGACATAAAGAATCATATAGCATTATAAATTCATCTCCATTCTATTATCATGAGAATATAAAAAACAATATTGAATTACATTCTGTACCTTCGACTTGATAAACAGCAAAGGTATGAGCGTGATGCAAAAGCAAATACCCAGTCCGCCTGAACAGTACGGGGGTACTGTTCATCTATTTATAGGCATGAGACGCAGCCCACATGAAATTACATTCATGCCCTTTACATTTGCTAATGACTATAAGGTAACTCATCGGGGTCTAAATAGCCTTTCCCCTTTAAGTCAGTTCCCTTTCCTGCTGTCATGCCGAAGCTCTCTTGCGCGTAGCTTCGGCGCTGCGTCAATCTTCGTATTGTTCGTGCTTCCCCCACTGTGGTTCTGATTCGAATCCGAAGGTACCTGCTCATGTATTACAACTCCGAAAACAATGTTAAATCATGTTTTTGAGGACCTTCGGAAGACGAAGGCCCCCAACAGTAGCCCCTCGCAAGGTTAATTTGTTAGAATAACGAATTCAAATTGCGATATGGACGAAGGCCCTAAGCCGAAGGTCTGAAAAAACACCTTCCCTTTGCTAGAATAGCAACAGTCAATGACAGACGGGGCCCTCCAACTTGGAGCGCGCTGGGCGTATAAATAAGAACTCACCCCAAGCACATTTGGTACGTTACTTGCCGCCTACTTTGCTTTGTTCAATTTCTTAGCTCTTGCTTATCAACAGTTGCTTAGTTTCTTAGATTTCCTAAGCTTCGGCTCTAAGGACACATTTCCGCCATTTCCAAAGAAAAAGATGTCTCAAGACAAAAAAAGTTGTTGCTGAGATGAAGCAGAGGGAGGAGGAGAAGCTTCTTGAGGAGAAGACTGCTGGATTTATTGGCTTATCTGAAGATACTAATGATAGCGACAGCTATGATATGGAGAGTGGAGGCGAAGACTCGGAAGATCGTCCTTGGCGACCAAGTCACACAATCTTCAGAAAATCAACTATCAAACAGAGTCATCTTGATAATATGAGAGGAAGGTACTTTTGAGATATTTCTATTGTGAGGGCTGACGTAGACAGGGTCGTTCCTGCTCCCGAAGAAAATGAAGTTGTGATCTTCCAAAGCTTCTTCAAAGCTAGACTTCGGTTCCTGTTGAGTAGATTTGTGGTTGAAGTTTTGAAGACATACCAGATCTACCTTCATCAGATTACTCCCGAAGCAATTATTAGAATGGGGATTTTCGTCTGGGCTGTGAGAAGTCAAGGTCTGAAGCTAAGCACAAGATGTTTTTGCAGTATGCACGAGCTCTCGTATGAGACGAAGGCCTAGGGTAAAGAACAATATCACAATAATTTCGGCTGCTACAACTTCGTTGCTCGCTCTGGCGCAAGTTATCCAGTGCCAACATTCCGGAAGAGGTGGCCCGGAGACTGGATGAAAGAATGGTTCTATGTAAAGAATGATTTAAAGGTGAGAGAAGATATTAAAGAGATCATCATGCGCCCCATTTGGTCCTGCTTCGGCCTCCGGAAGCTGAAGGTTGAAATTGACGAGGCAGTCGAGGCATGCCGAAGGGCCTTCAGCACAGTTTGCTCTTTTGTTGGGACAAGGGACTTGCTTCAAGAGCATATAGCATTCAGAATATGGCCACTGATAGACAGCTGGGAAATGCCAAGGGAAACCATTACTAACCCTAGCGAAGGTGGTTTAGTTCGATTGAAATATACTTTCAGGTTTGAAGACCAATTTATCGAACCAGACGATGACTGGCTGAAATATACTCCAAGTCTGAAGATAATGCACTATCTGCGGCCTTCGGGAGCCGATAAAAGAAGAGGCTAAATAGAGTTTTTGATGTTATCGGATTTGTGTACCCTGACTATCGCTACCCGCCACGGGGGCAGAAAAGAAAGGGTGTGACTCCTGAGAAGGCTACTGCTTCGACTACCTCAAGCGAGCCCACACCGAAGAGGAAAAAATTGAAGGTCCTTACTCACCGACTGCGCTACATTGAACCGGCCATAGTGCTTGAATTCGGCGGTGAGACTTGTTCAGCTACTGGAGCCAAAGGACCTGCTCTTACGCAAAAGATTGAAGACCCGGCTGCAATGCCGAAGATTGACAAGATTGAAGAACCAAAAACCGAAGAAACGAAAACATTAGAAGTTCTAAGCCCTTCGGCGGGAGTGGAGGTGCCAAAGACACAAAAAGGTCTAGCAGCGACCCCCAAGAGAAAAAGGATGGCTAGTGTATTAGATGTGCTAGAAACAATAAAAGCTTCAAGCTCTACTCTAGGGAAAATTGCCAAGGCTTCGAAGGCGTAGATTGAAACCGAGACAAAGGTAACCGAAGCCGAAGCTACAATGAGCCAGGCCAATGCCGAGGCTGGGCCCTCAGAGCCTATCAAGGAGAAATCCTCGGACACTGGAGAAAAGGCAGCGGGAGAAGAAACTATAAAACAGATTTTTCTTGAAGAAGCTGTCGCACCTACTCCCAAAGCGTCTTCCGAAGTCCTTGATTATATTATTCGACATGCTTCAGGAAAAAGATTATCTGAAGAAGAAATTTTTGAAGCTAAACACTATGCCCGCGAACTGAAATACCCGAAAGGGGCCTTAGTGTTTAATGGCACAGATGAAGATGACTTCTTGTATTGCCTCCCAGAGAACAAGGAATTATCTGTCTGCCGAAAAATGGCCAGAAGTATGGGGTTCCCGAAGCTTGAAGCTGGCCTCTGCGCCATGACGAAGGAGGATCTTGCGGATAGCCTTGCAATAACAGTCTGAAGGTACAAAAATTGTGTATTTGGAAGTTTATGAATTTTTGAATTATTCTTTTGTTCTTATGTTAACCTGTTCATTTTTTCGTATAGGGTTTAATACTTAGCAACGCCTTAAGGGCGCAAAAGAATGCCGAAGACGAGAGTTGCACTATTGCTCTCAACAACCTTCGATCAGAGGTTATCAAGCTGAGGAATGAAGCTTTGGAAAAAGACAAAATTCTACTTACATTGGTGGACAAAGTAAAGGGGGATGAAGCTAACTTCAAGGCTCAATCTAAAATCCAAAGGAATGAAGATGAAAACCTTCAAAAACAATTGGCCGAAGTCAAATTGAAATGCGCTATTGCCGACGCTGACCGAGATGCCAGTGAGTACTGGAAAAAATATTTTGAAAAAACAGTTGCAGAGCTTCGCTCGTCGAAAGAAAGATGTTTTGAAAAAGCTATAGAATGCGTCAAAAAGATAAAAACTAGCTTCGCCAATGTGGGTGCATATTCAAGCGAAGAAAACTTTATAAGAGGCGATCCTGAGGGCGTAATTGAGTGGATCAGCAGCGAAGCCGAAGCTTTCAAAGAAATTCTGAGCGGCCGCGGGGACGTCTGCGCGTTCTCTGGTGCGAGAGGAGTTGCAGCTATTTTGGAGAAAGTAGGGTGCGATCATATTAAAACTTTGGTCAAAGCCAAAGCTGCTTTGTCTATTGATGATACGAAGGACCCCTCGGCCGAAGCAAGCTTAATAGGTGGAAAATTTTTTACTGATATTTGGAAAAATGGTGGCCGAGGGATGGCGCATGAAATAATGAAGAAGAGTGAGAAAGACATTCATGACGCTCGAGAAGCAACAAAAGCAGCTGAAAAAGCTGTGGAACTAGAAAAACGGATAGGTATTACTTAATGGCTTTTAACTTTATTGCTTATTTTTGTGATTTTGAACTAATTTATATCTTCTATTGCAGCTGAACTATCTCCTCCCCCAGAGCCCTTCAACCCGCTGGCCGACCCAGAGACAAAGAAGGCAGTAGAAATTATTAATATGGCCGAAGCTATTGTGGACGAGGTTGTCACGAAATTATTAACCGAAGTTGCAGAAGAAGTCCTGAAGGAAAAAGAATAGCTATTTGTAAAAACATTGCTAGAATATTAATGTAACATTTGCTGGAACATACTTGTAATATTCGGTGATCGTAGGTTTTGAATGTAATATATGAATGGTTTTGCGATTCATTTCTTTGCGATGCATGAAACTTTTATGTACATACCGTTTTTGAGCCTGTGGCGAAAAACACCTTCCCTTCTTTTCATGCTTCGTAAAGAAGAGCTTCTTTGCTTCGTAAAAATCCTCCAAGCGTCGCAAAAACATTAATGCTTCGTCAACAATAAATTTGTTCCTCCACCTTAGAGCTGATGAAGCTGTATTTCTTCAAACTTATTTTGCGCCTTAGCACAACTTCATTTTTTTCATAACATTCTTCGAAGGTCAACATTGTATCCCCTTCTTGTGCCGTCGATGCAATATGATGTATGATGTTATGTTATGCGAAATGATGTGATGATATTATGTTATGCAAGATGATCTTTATGCCGAAGACACACACTCACATCCCTATAGTGGAATACACAATCTCTTTGTCGTTTATTTTTTGGCTTCACCGCTTATTTTTCTGTGTATCAGCGCTGACTTTTCGCTGTAAGTTCTGCATTCCCTTAGGAACGTCTTTTGAACTTCTTCGCCTTTTATTTCGGCGGTATTCGCGTTGACTTTACGCGCTTCGCCTTATATTTCGGCGGTATTTGGCTCTGCATTCCCTTTGGAACGACTTTTGAGCAGAAAACTTACACTACACTCCCTTAGGAACGACTTTTGATATCTTCGGTAAACTTACGCTGCATTCCTTAGAACGACTTTTTGTAGCATTGATGATACTTGTAATGTGATTTCTAGGTCTGCGTTCCCTTAGGATCGAGTTTTGTGCTTCAGCGACTTTTTGGACTTCGTGAGTCTGTGGAGAAGATATATTTCGCTATGACAAGAACGAAGCTATTACAAGAAATTGAAAATGTCAAGAGAACTAGGCTTTCAACAATTGTTCCTTATTAAAAAAATGACAATGAATGTAAAGGTTGTTTCAAGGGTAGGATATCTCTCAATAGATATGCTTTAATTCTGGCACAGTACTGTTGACTGCGAGCTTCGGACTCCTCCCTGAAATCTCGCTGTTGATGGGTCTATTGGCTCCCTTCTGGATGCTAGCCTCGTGAATACACAAGCTATAGTGGTGGCGGAGGTGGAAGCTGTGGCCAAGACGGCTGTGGCTGGCTAGCCGAAGCAACAGAAGCTGCAGGATGGTTACCCACATACTCTGGTATGTAGGGTGAGTGATACGAAGCGGTGTGCATGACCTGCTTCGGCTGGTTCTGCTGAGCTGCAGCTTCTGCTATTTCCTTTTGTTTTTGAATGGTGACATGGCACATCCTTGTAGTATGGCCCTTGTCCTCACCACAGAATAAGCAATATTTTTTTCTAGGCTGATCCCCAAACCTTCCTCCGAAGCCCCTGGCGCCTCTACCTCTTGGAGCTGTCGGCCGGAAAGAGCTTTGTTGCTGCCCCGAAGATTGTGAAGTATATTGTGACTTCTGCAGCTGACTTCCTCTGTCATCATTCTGAGTGGAGTGAATTGACCTGACATGCCTTGGGTGGATTCTTCCTCCGAAGCCCCTGGTCATCTCAGAGAACCTATAGGCTTCCTCCCTTCTTTGGCGAAAGTCATTGTTAGCCCGGATGTATTCATCCATCTTTTGGAGCAACTTCTCCAGGGTCTGAGGGGGCTTCCTGGCGAAGTATTGGGCCATAGATCCTGGCCGAAGCCCTTTGATCATGGCCTCAATGACGATTTCATTGGGCACAGTTGGTGCTTGTGCCCTTAAGCGCAAGAACCTTCGGACATACGCCTGGAGGTATTCTTCGTGCTCTTGTGTGCACTGGAACAAAGCTTGAGCAGTAACCGGCTTCGTCTGAAACCCTTGGAAAATGGTGATCAGCATGTCCTTCAGCTTCTGCCATGATGTGATTGTTCCTGGCCGAAGAGAGGAGTACCAGGTTTGCACAACATTCTTGACTGCCATGACGAAAGATTTTGCCATGACTGCGGTATTGCCCCCATATGAAGATATGGTTGCTTCGTAGCTCATCAAAAACTGCTTCGGATCTGAGTGCCCATCATACATGGGGAGCTGGGTGGTTTGTATGAGGGAGGCCATGGGGTACCCTGCAGTTTTGCTGACAGAGGAGAAGCATTATCAAAAGCAAAATTTCCATGATGGAAATCATCATACCATCCATCCTCGTTGAAGAAGCCTTCTTGATGAAGCTCCCTATGTTGGGGCCTTCGTTCTTGTTTGTCCTGAGCAAGATGGCGTACTTCTTCAGTGGCTTCGTCAATCTGCCTTTGAAGATCAGCTAGTCGGGCCATCTTCTCCTTCTTCCTTTGTACTTGCTGATGAAGTATCTCCATTTTTCTAATTTTTTGGTCCAACTCCTCCTCCTGGAGTGTTGGACTAGTGGCCTTCCTCTTCTGGCTTCGGGCCTCTCGAAGAGAAAGGGTTTCCTGGTTTGGGTCCAGTGGCTGCAGAGCGGCAGCCCCTATTGCTGAAGCTTTCTTCGGTGGCATGACGGAGGTCAGTGCTTGCCGAAGGTGGTCGAAAAGGATTCACCGGAGGTGGGCGCCAATGTTGGTAACTTGTTCTCAAATGCTAAGAATCAAGAACAAGGCAACATAAAATGTTAAATATCAATGCCCTTCGTCCTTCGAAACATTATTTCCCTTAGGATACAATGATCTTCAGACAAAGGCTATGAAAGACATACCTTCGAATATCGAAGGTAAGATGGTAATAGAAAAGGCGTGTAAAATACAAAAGATGACATAAAGAATCATATAGCATTATAAATTCATCTCCATTCTATTATCATGAGAATATAAAAAACAATATTGAATTACATTCGTACCTTCGACTTGATAAACAGCAAAGGTACGAGCGTGACGCAAAAGCAAATACCCAGTCCGCCTGAACAGTACGGGGGTACTATTCATCTATTTATAGGCATGGGGCGCAGCCCACGTGAAATTACATTCATGCCCTTTACATTTGCTAATGACTATAAGGTAACTCATCAGGGTCTAAATAGCCTTTTCCCCTTTAAGTCGGTTCCCTTTCCTGCTGTCATGCCGGAGCTCTCTTGTGCGTAGCTACGGCGCTGCGTCAATCTTCGTATTGTTTGTGCTTCCCCCACTGTGGTTCTAATTCAAATCCGAAGGTACCTGCTCATGTATTACAACTCCGGAAACAATGTTAAATCATTTTTTTGAGGACCTTCGGAAGACGAAGGCCCCAACACTCCCCATACTTAGAATTTGAACGCTATCGCGCCTAGTCGTCGGGAACAGTTCGACCTACCCTCGGTGTTCGCCGTCGTCGTGGGCAGAGGGGATTCAGGGTCGGCTTTGCTCAATTAGGGCATGGACTAGGTTTGCCTAGGTTTTGGGATGCTGGTCCGACGCTCGGTTTCGACCATCGTCGCCGTTTGTGGCGAGTTCTAGCGAGGGGATGGCCGGCGGGCGAGCGCGTCGCTAGGGACTAAGTTAGTAAAGAAATAGAAGTTCAGGGGTTTTCGCGCAAACGTCAGCGAGATAGATGAATAGTGCTAGGGGTTCTTTACCGTTTGTTCAAATAGCCGAGGGTCTCTGTGCAAAGTCGCCTGCGCGGGCGCGCGCAGACGCGTTTCCTTCGTTCGCAGGCTGTGTTGGGCTGAATTGAGTCCAGCACTATTCATAGTTTTTCCTTTTCTTTCTACTACTAGACTTAGAAATTTGTAGCACATACTAGAAAAATGGTCAAATTATGAGACCAATTTTGCTAGACTCCTAAAATCATCTAGTATTTAATAAAAATAGTTCCAAGATTTTTATTCCAAGCCTGGAATTATTTAGCATTTTATGATGCTCAAACCAAGCCTTTTAGAATTTTAGAAATAATTTCGTAGCTCCAAAAATAGTAAAACTTTTTGTATAAGCTTAGATTTATGATTAAAGACCTTGGGTGAAGTTTAAAATGATTTGGATATTGTTTGGTCCCAAACCCAATAAACTAGCCTCCTAGGGTTTAATTGCTTAATACTGATAGAATACTAACCTAGGAAACCTTAGTGATTAGTGGGTACGGTGAAGGAAAGTTGTATTCAAGATACAACTTAGTATGTTTCTATTATGTAACTGCATATTCATAGCATCACATAAGCATTGATGTATATGTATTGTTATGTATAGAAAACGAGGAAGAGACTATAGTTGAAGAAGAAGTTGTCCCGCAAGCTAAGAATCCACCAGTCGAGAACAACTTCTACTTTGACATCTGTGGTGTAGACCCAGAACCTCCTACAACACAAGGCAAGCCCCGGTGCATTTACCCATTTCCTTGCTGTTTCAAACTTTTTATCACTTAAGATGATGCATTAGGTGATGGGAGTTGTGTGCTAAACAAATGCTGCATTTCCTTCCTTGGAAACTGATTACCATTCCTTGTTACCTAATTTACTTAAAGTTTTCTAATGCTTAGCTTTGCTTTAGAAAACAAAATGTTTTGTTTTGAAACGAAAGGTGATGCATCATATGGGATGGGAATTTTACAAAGAAAAGACTGGTGATGGTGAATCCATCATGGCCATGATGGGTTCAACATCTGAAAAGATGTACCTCTGCTAGGTACCAAACTTTGGGTTGTAAATGATAAAGACAAGATCAGGCGGGTGACTTGCACGAGAAGGAAGTCTCGGTGTAGTGTCCCCGTCTGAGTCTCTTAAGGACCAATCCGATGTAGGCTTGATGATCGAGGACCTTTTAACCGGCCACATGCCTCATCATGGGTAAGCTTTGCCTCGGTCGGACCAATACTAGAAAGGCCACCATGCAATGGGAGTGGAGAGATGGCGAGAGTAGCGTGTACCCTCCATGGCAAGAGGCTGGACGGTGGTGTATCTGTGGTCTTGGTTGGCGTGAACCCATTCTGGTCTTGAGAAACCTGGTGGCGAGTTGACATATGCAAGGGTTAAGTGCTACATATGTCGTGTGGTTGGAGATCCCATCTGGGTATTAATCGATTCAAATCGCCGTTACTTCTCGGATATGAAGACTTGGTCACTGACTTACACATAGCAATCAAGGGAACTAAAGGGTTGATAAAAGACGGCTAGCATAGGCCAAGTGCCTGATTTAGGATAGAAAGAACTCTAGATGCAGGTAACTACTTAATCTGATAATAAAAAGGGATTTTTAAGGATCCACTCATAGTAAGCTTTTCTGCAAACATGAGTCTTTGAATTTTGATGAGCTTTACCTTGATTCCCAAAAGCCAGCATATTCTTGAGAGTCTTTTTCCTTTGACAGGTAAGACTTGCGAAAGTACACTCCGTACTCAGGGTTTTTGAACCCATGTTGTTGTAGGTGATGAAACAGCCTAGTTTTGCCATTTCTGCTCTAAGGTGGTGCCAAAGCAGGAGGAAGATCACTAAGTTTGTTGGTGGGAGGGTGTTTGTCCTCCCAGTTATGTAATAATAAGTGTTGCACTCGAACACACGTTATGTAATAAATACTCTCTATATTTGATATGAATGTAAATTATATTATTGTAATCATTCCGCTTATTCTCTTCTTCGATTATGTGTGTAACCTCTACGTGATGGATGAAGCGCTCTTGGGCGATATGATGAAGATACAGATAACCGAACTTGTCGAGTGATTATGCGCACCTGCATGACTGCCTGAGGTCCTTAGGACAAGGACATCTGTAGGTGGGCCTAATACCTTGGGAGGATCCGTGACACACGCTTTCGACCATATGGGCATGTCACAACCTGCTCAACCAGCAGACAACCCCCTCTACGGCTTCTAAGGAAAATGAACCTTTCCACTCAGCAAAATTGAACCACCATTATCACTGGGCACTTCGTCAAATGTAAGAAGCGAGTAGATCACCAATGTAAGAAGCGAGTAGATCACCTTCGACATAGTCGATATGGTTCACCCATACAATGCCATCATGGGGCGAGGATCCATCAATAAACTTGTAACACCCTGAATTTTGGGGTATAAAAATTTCTTTGCTCTATACTCAAAATTCAAGTGTTAGACTTTCCTTTCTTCGATTTTCTTTTCCCTTTATTAAAACAATAGAGAGTTATTTTGTTCTATGTTGGGGTGAGCCCTAGAAATGCCTTGGTTGTTGCATTCATGTTGTTTCATAGCATTTCTAAGTGCAAAAAATGTTTGAAACATGTTAATATACCTTATAGAAGTAATTGGTAAATTTTCATATCTTTCTAAATATTTTTCTATTTTCCAAAATTTAAAATCTATTTATTTGAAGTACTTAAAAACATTTTCAAAAGATCTAAATATGTTTTTTGAGTTTATTGGGTGTCAAATCATGTCTAGGAATTTTCCTAGAATTGTTCAAGCCTTCGCGAAATTTTTTGGACATTAAAAACGATTTCAGCCTTTTTCTAGAATTATTTTAATTTTAAAAATGGAATTATTATGAAAAATAAAATATCTTCAAACCCTATATATATGGCTGGAACCCTCTTGTCAAGCCCTTTCCAAATCTCAAAATTGTTTCCCTAGTTTCGATCCACAATTCGTGGAATTGCTCGCCGAAGTTCGGGGCGGTTCCAACTCCTACGTGTGTCCGTCTCATCGAGAACTTCATCCCGGTGCTTTCGATTCGTCGATCTGATAGTCGGTTCACCGTTAATCGACTATTTTCTTCTCGGCTCTAGTGAATCTGTCTTCTCCGGTGAGCTTCCCTCTATTGTTGTCCAAGTTCTTTCTTTGTTTTCCCCTATATGCGCAGCCCCTCTCTCTCCCATCTTCCCCCCAGCGCGCCCCCTCCCTCCCACCTCATTTTCCCCGTGCAACCGCCTGCGGTGGCGCAACGGCGACGACCCCTTCCCCCCTTGTGCAGCGGCAGCCTACCCACTTTGTGTTTCCCTTGCCATGGTGAGTGGAAGAAGATGGAGGGAGGTAGAAGATGGTCAATTTTGTGAAAAGGCCCCTATGATATTTTAAAAATGTGCGTAGAGAAGTCTTCTAATTTAAAAATGTGTTATCTTTTACGTTTTAAATCTGATTCGCTTCGTTCATGTCGCGTTAGATTCATATTAAAATTGTCTACATGTTACAAATATTGTTTTCCACTATTACATATTTTATTTCACTATTTAAATGTTTGTTTGACCGATGGTTATTAAAGTAGTGTTCCAATTAAATATAATTTAGGGTTTTCAACATGCGAGTTTATAACTAATATCAACATGGTTAATATTAGCTAAAATATTTTTTATTATAAATTGTTTAGTATAAACATGTTATCTATTTAATAATCCTCGCATGTGGTGTTGGTCCGCGCGCCGTGCGCGTCCTGTTCGCGTGCTGCCGTGTTGTTTCGCACGTTGTGCACTTCGTCTTTCGCCATTAATTCGCCTCGCCTAGAGTCGCTAATATTACTTAAATTACTTGTTTAACCAAGAGCTATTAGTGTAATAGATTAATTAAAACTAGGTGATAACTCTAGGTTACATTTAATAAATGTCGATTAATGCAAGTATGTCGAATTAAATATTCTATTTCATATTTATATAACGTAAACACGGTGACTTCTCAATCGTAGTTTCGATCTTAGCGTTTCTTTTTCTCGTGTGACCGTAGAAGCAAGCTCTATTATTTATTGCACGTTTTTTATTGCATGTGTTTATAATGTTTTCCCTTGTATGGTGTATTGTTCCTTTCTGTTCAAGAATGTTGAATACATGTTCACACTCGCTTAGATAACGTTCCATCCGCAGAGTCTAAGGAAGTTGCAGGAGAAGCCCCTGAGCAGTAGCAGTTTAGTGAAGGCAAGTGTCCTCTGACCTATTTTGTCCTATTTACTTTATAATGCATTGTCCCGCATATGATGATTACCCTAAGGATTGACTAGCTCTCTATTTATCCTTGATTACTTTTTTGGGTTGGGTTATTATGATCAGCTACATGCTAGTGCTTAACTTCAATAACAAACATGATGAGAATTACTTTATGATACGATGATTCATTCTGATTATGATTATGAGCTTATGCAATTTTAGTGCTCGAGCTGTTTCCCGAGTACCTCTCTGTAAGGACCTGTTCGTTGAGAGACCACTCGGGACAACAGTACAACCATGAGGGTAGTATGGGACGCCCATAGCTGATTAATTGGAGGAACCTGGGGTGTAGTTTGCTTCGCCGTTGTGCCGTCAATGGGGCCTGGGGCATAGTTCTTGCTCTGCTAAGGGTGGGTGCTGAGGTTCATTCGATTTGGTTTTGTTAGTCACCCACCTTACGGAGTACTTTATTTGTACGACTAGAGAAACCTAACGAACGGCTACATACAGGAGAATCTTTGTAAAGGCTACGTAGTGATACCCTGCCGGATCACCTAGGAAGTGATCAATGGGGAGTCATGATCCTCGGGTAGAACGGGAATCATGACTCGTGGGTAAAGTGGGCAACCTCTGTAGAGGGTTAGAAACTGGTATATCAGTCGTGCTCATGGTTAAGAGCAGCCTTGGGATCCTTTTTGATTAGAGATACTCTGGATACAATTATGTTGATGGTTTAATGATGATGGCTAAATTATAATATATGGTACTTTCCTCTCTTGGGAGGTGCTTTCTTTTAGGATATCAACTTGGGTTTTTTGATAAAAATTGGTCTCTACTAATGATAAATACCTGACCAACTAAAAGCAACTGCTTTGAGCTTAACCACACATACAACTAGTCCACTTCAACCAAACGGGACATTTGCTGAGTACATTGATGTCTACTCACCCTTGATTAAACACCAAACACCAGGTTGTCCCCATTACAACTATTGCTTAGGAGAAGACGAAGGCAACGCGAAGGATTTTCAGGAGTTTCAGGATTTTGAGTTCTAAACTAGATTTGCGGTAAACCCCCAGTCGGCTGCCTGTGAAGGCCTTATCTTGCTACGTTTCGTTCAGCACTTTGATTTCTATTTAAGTTAATGACTTTGTGGATGTTTTGGACATTACGATGTAATAAAGTAATATTTCTTTTTGCTATTATTTGAGCACTGTGTGATGATGTCCAATTATGTAATCGCACGTACATGGTTCGCATTCGGTTTACCTTCCAGAATTGGGTGTGACATTAGTGGTATCAAAGCCTTGCTGACTGTAGGTCCGCTAACATAGAGTAGAATGGCCATTCTAAGGACTATGAACCCTTACGCTCACCTTGACCTTTGGTGTCACTTCTAAAGTCAATCATCTCAACGAACCCTATGCTTCACTATTGTATATATTATACCTTGCTAAAATATTATTTTATTTTATTTTCTATTTTTATGGTTTACTTGCTGTCCTATTAGCTTTGTTCTCATCCTTATGCTTACAGTGTCCTTTGTAGATGGCTTGCCTTAGGCACATTGCACGTAAGTCAGTGATTCCTTTCCTGCCCTCTCGTCTTGCGGATCTTCCGCTTCACCGCATAGTGACTAGTCAATCGAGTCACTTGGAGCGGTTGCACCACCGCTAGCTTGAGGATTAGGAACACCGGCATAAGGAGAGGGAGCAACAAGATTCGTCTTCCCTGCCTTAGTAGGAGCTGGAGTCTGCCCCAGCTGGAGCACCCCCTGCACCACCAGAGGGTGTCCTGGCTGCTGGAGGAGCTACTGGAGGAGATCTTGATTGAGACGACAACAGTGGCAGCTCAAGCCATATTACCGAGCTTTCTAAGGAACAGGAGCCAGAAGGATAGACCGCCCGACCCATCACCCGTGACGCCGCTCTATTGCATCTAGGACACCGGCTAGAGGGGGGGTGAATAGACAGTTTTGACTAAAATAAAAGACACTAGGGAAACTTAATCAAAACAACAAGAGATATAAATTTCCTAGCTTTGATAAGTTAACAAAATATGATGAGCAATTTATTCTAACACTACAAAAGATAGACAATACACAAATTACTAACTACTTGCAAGTAATGAGTAAATGGTGAGAGAATGGCACCAAAATTTTGTCCCGTGGTATTGGTGATTTGCCGATCACCCCTAATCCATGTTGAGGTGGAATTCAAGCTCTCACTTGCTCCTCTGTCAAGACACGACTTGATCCTTGAGCCAAGTGCACAAGAACTCACTCAATACCTCGATTCCACTAGTGTCGCCTTTGCCGCTCTGCCGAGGTGGGCACGAACCCCACACAATCAACATCGAGGCTCCTCCACAATCTTCACAGCGAGCTCAACGGAAACAACCCCCGAGACGTCTAGGAGGCAGCAACCTCCAAGAGTAACAATTCGATGACTCTTGCCCGATGTACCAACTAGTGCTTCAAAAGATCACAAAGGATGCTAATGCACTAGAGCATCTCAATCACTCACTAGAATGCAATCTCAAACAATGAATGTGAGAGTTTGAGTTAGAGGATCACAAATGAGCTCAATGTGTTATAGGAGTGGCCAAGAGAGCCCTCACACATGAGCTCCACTTCTATTTATAGCCCTCAACTCAAACCTAGCTGTTATGTGCAACTAGCACATGTTCTGCGCACATGCGGACGGTCCACGCCCCATGGCTGGACGGTCTGCTGTACCAGTGGTGGCTATAAAGACCGTTTGAAACCTATCAGTGTTGTCAGAAAAAGTCAAGCCCGGATGGTCCGTCTGCCTAGGCTGGATAGTCCAGGACCTGTCAATATGGAATAGCAGAGCACTGACCAATTTAAACAACTCGGGTGGACTGTCCACCAACCATGGCCTAACGGTCCGCACCAGGACCTCATACCGTCCGTCTAAAAACCTTGGACAGTCCGTAGTGCAATGACTCAAAAACACACTGTCCCTGCCCAAACTCAATTTGGCTCATGCAGACGGTCTGATCTCCTAGTCCGGACGGTCCGCGCATAGTAACAGAGATAGGTGCGCCAGCAGACTTCTCTGGCAGAGTCGCAGACGGTCCGGCCTCCTGGCCCGGACGTTCCGCCGACCACAGAATTAAAATATTTTATTTTTGCACTTTTACAAGACTTTGTATTTTGAAAAATGAATCGTTGTTAGCAATCATGCAAATGCAACAGTTTATGCTCTATGAGGCACTAAGTTTTACACTGATCAAGTTCATTGACCCCTCTTAATAGTACGACTGTCTAGCCTATTAATCCGGTCAATTTCTTCTCTAAACTCCTGATGACCGGCAAAAACAAAACCTACATTATACCTTTGCCTTCACTTGACCAAAACCAATGGTTATGCATCTCAAACACTTTATTGTTTCCTATGGTTCAATCCTGCATTCTTATTTCTTCAAGAATTTTTAGTCCACAATCATTTGTCATTAATTACCAAAACACCACTTAGGGGCCTAGATGATTCACAATCTCCCCCTTTTGGTAATTGATGACAAAACTACATATTTTATAGATATGTAGATTTTGTTTTTCAAACCTTCCTTACATACTAGGTATAATAAAGATTCGAGATGAGTTTTGAGTGACTTATCTTGATTTTAAAGTTCATCTGAAATGTTGATAAGTCAGCACAGAGAACTCAAAGTGTAGGAATAGCTCCCCCTATATGTGTGCATTAAGAATATCTAGTTGATGAATTCACACACATAATATATCAGAGTTTTGGCGGAGATCTTCCTATAATAATATGAAAAATAAACGCAGCAAGAGAAATAATACTTCGATTAACTATTACAAGTTCACAAGATTTTTGAACTGAAAGAACCTTAAGAATTCAAACACAGTTCGAAATAACATAGTTCGATAACTTAGCAATATAAAACATAATAAATATGCAATGTAAATGTTCAAAAATTCACATGCGAGTTCTCCCTGATTACCATCCCAACTTCATTTCTTCATATCGCTCCCCTTTAGCATTAATTTCCACAAAGTGGCGTCACTGCGCATCAGGTGGGGAACGAGGATACATACTATAGTAGTGGGAGCTGAAGTTGTCAAATATGGAGGTGAACTGACTGAAGTCACTCTGTAGTTGTTGTTGCCTCTCATCCAGTTAATGAATGTTGTCACTGGTAGACAGAGTCTCGAATTGACTAGACAGAGCACCCATATTTTCTTGCAAGCTTCGTTGCATGTTGTTCATTCTGCTCATAATGGGATCATGCATAGTATCTTGAATATGAAAGCGAAGATTAGCAAACTGTGAATGGACCCCATCTAGCTGGGTGTCAACAACAGAAAATCTATCGTGCAGAGCAGAGAATTGGCCATCAAAATGAGATTGCATATGATCAAAGCGGCCATCCACATGTGTCATCATGCCCTAGAATTGTCCATCCATGTGAGTCTGGAGCCCATGCTGCATCTGCTAGAAATAAGGATCAAAATAGCCAGGTGCAGGCTGTCAGTACTGTCCTTGCTGCTGAGGAGGTGGAGGAGGAGGCATTTGCTGAGCTAGATGTGCCTCAGGCTAAGCAACGAAATCATCTTCAGGAACCCCCTCATCATCAAGAAAGAGGGTGAGAGGCCTGGTAAGAAAGCCAAACTCATTCTAGAAAGGTCTAAATGGAGTGTGAGCTGTCTCACACCGGCCCTCCAATCTGGTTTTAGCTTCGATGAGAGCCACAATGTAAGAAGCGTAGGCCAGGTTCTGATTTTTGTCCATCTTAAGATCATTTAGTTGCCTCATCATAAATAGAACAACATTCATCACTTCCCCTTTCATGACATGATCAATGATATTCCAAAATGTATCCCTGATCTTGCTTTTGTCCCCACTCTTAGGAAGAATAGTGACCCTAGCAATTTTCTTGATCACAGCAAGATGATGTCTCAGGCCTAGAGTCTCTCCAAAATGCCGAGGAATACCCAGCCTGGCAGGTTTATAATATTGAGCATAGTCTTCAAACTGATCCTCAGTGTAAAGATCTACCCCATGAGAGATCATATCATAATCTAGAATGTTCGAAGTGGCAAACTCCACAAAATTAGCCATATAGCGCTTGAATCTAGTCATCCATACAATCAACTAATCTTCAATATGAATTTCAGTAGTAGCAAGAAAGTGATTGGTTGTCAGTTCATTGAAATCATTCCGTTGTCCCATGAATTCATATAATCCACATTCCTGAAACTTAGCAAGCAATCCCTCCATGACTGTCTGACCCTGTATATAGTCCCAGTAATCACCTGATGCTTATGGAACTTGGTGTCCATAAGAGTTCCCCAGAAAACATCGAACTGCAGCTGAGTATGAAAATATTGAATATTGGTGTCACTGGGAAGAGAAAACTGATCAACGGTCCTTTTGGAAGAATATTCAGATATAGAGAATCACATCCTTGGATACGTCCACCCATGACGTGAATAGGATAATCAGGTTGCGAGTGTGGTGCATCTTCAGCATCCAAAGTGACACTGCACCCAGCTGATGATTGGGCCCCTGAATGTGTGGTGAGGTTATAATCAGAGTCATCTGCACGACGACGCTTGGACAAAAAACGCCCCACTAGCTTCTTCTTCAGACCACCAAATCCACTGAAATAGAATATGAAGAATCCCAATAATAATAAGATAATAACTTGAAACATATGAGCAAGATCTATAGGCAGCTCTGCAAGAGGGCAGGCGATCCACACTAGGTGGCCGGACGGTCCGCGACTGTCCAAGGGCGATTTTCAAACCCCAAATCGCCCCAAATATTCAATCACAAAATTAGAAAAAAAAATATCCATTGAAATGAAACCAAATTTTTGCATTGAGTTCATAAGGATGACCAGAACCAATTCCACCAAACAATTTTGTGAATAATGTATCCAAAAACAGAACAGAGACCGATTTATAGAAACCCTAAAATCCACAATATTTGAACAAATTTGCTTGGAGAATTTGAATACCGAGAAGAAGACATTGTTTATGGGCTTCAAGAACTCTCCCAGATAGGCCGCGCTCGAATCCGAATCTCCAACCACACAAACAACGATTTTTTTCTCAAACAAGTGGAGAGAGAGAGACAGCGAGGGCAATAGAACAAGACAACAAGTGACTGCTGCTGTCTGCCTCGGCCGACTAAAAAACCCACTCATTGACGGTCCGTGTGGGGAGTCTAGACGGTCCGCGACCTGGAGAGCGCAGATGATCTGCTCTACCCATCGGACTGTCCAGAACTTGTTGCGGCGGACGGTTCGCGGTCAGAGGGCGGACAGTCCACAATCTGAGACTCAGATTTTCATTCTTTGTCTAGTTTTTGAATTTGAAATTCAAACAGGGTTCATTGCTCAAAAATAGACATTTTGACCAATCCAATGGTTAGTTTATATGCATATATATATACAATAAACTTAAGTGACTAACATTTTGCATATAAATCATTTTGATAACGCAACAATGATAAATACATCAAAAATAGGCAATAAATATCCTAGAGAATGCATTCTAGAGATCAAATGCAACGGAACACATGTTTACTCAACTTCAAACAACGTTTGAGAGATCTATTATATTCATTTCACTTCTCAACTTGCAAAACCTTGTTTCATCCACTGCTTCGTAAATATATCCGCCAATTGGTCATGCGTGCCAATAGAATAAATGGAGATATCTCCTTTTCCAACGTGATCAATTAAGAAGTGATGCCTAATATCAATGTGCTTTGTTCTTGAGAGTTGAACGAGATTTGTAGCTAATTTTACAGCACTCTCATTGTCACACATAAGAGGTACATTCTTGAATGAAATCCCATAATCCAATAGAGTTTGTTTTATCCACAATAATTGAGCACAACAATTACCGGCCGATAATATTCTGCCTCGACGGTAGAGTGAGCGACTGAGTTTTGCTTCTTAGAAGACCATGAAACCAGAGACCTTCCAAGAAATTGACAACATTCGAAGGTTCTCTTCCTATCGACCTTACAACCTGCATAATCCGAATCCGAATAACCAATTAATTCAAATTGAGCACCTTTGGGATACCATAGACCAATATTGGCGGTATGCTTCAATAACCTTAGAATTCTTTAGGCGCTTTCAAATGAACCTCTCTAGGTGATGCTTGAAATCGAGCACACATGCAAACACTAAACATAACATCGGGCCTAGATGCAGTAATATAAAGCAAACTACCAATTATTGAAAGAAAAAGTTTTTGATCAACAATTGAACCTCCCTCATATAAGTCAAGATGACCATTTGTTGCCATAGGAGTCTTGATAGGCTTTGCATTTTCTAAGCCAAACTTTTTGAGCATGTCCTTCAAATATTTAGATTGACTTACGAAAATTCCATCTTTCAATTGTTTAATTTGAAGATCGAGGAAGAAGCTCAATTCTCCAATCATAGACATTTCAAATTCCTTTGACATCATTTTGCCAAACTTCTCACAAAATGACTCATTAATTGATCCAAAAATAATATCATCAACATAAATTTGACAAACAAATAAATCTTTATCAATTCAACTTTCCAATTTTTGAAATCATTGGAAAGCAATAAATCCTTAAGCCTTTCATATCAAGCGTGTGGAGCTTGCTTAAGCCCATAGAGAGCTTTAGGCCCTGTTTGGCACAGCTGCTGCTTGTTGAAAAAGCAGCTTATCTGAGAAGCTAGTGAAAAGCAGCTTCTGCTTGTTGGCTGCTTTTAGTGTATTCTAAGAAGCAGCTGAACTGATAAGCTGCTGCAGAAGCTGCCTGTTTGGCAGAACTTCTGCTTAAATTTGTGAAGAAGCTGAAAATAAGTTGTGCCAAACAGGGCCTTAGAAAGCTTGTACACATGGTTAGGTCTTTCAGGGTCCTCAAGACCGGGAGGTTGTTCCACAAACACTAGTTCACTAATCTTACCATTTAAGAAGGCACTCTTTACATCCATTTGGTAGAGCTTGACATTTTGAGCACAAGCATAGGCAAGGAGGATTCGAATGGCTTCCAATCTTGCTACGGGTGCAAATATCTCACCAAAATCAAATCCTTCTACTTGAGTATAACCTTGTGCCACCAGTCTTGCTTGTTTCTTACTAATAAACCATCTTCATTATGCTTGTTTCAAAAAACTCATTTGGTTCCAATGACATTGTGATTCTTTGATCTCTCAACAAGCTCCCAAACTTCATTATGGGTAAAGTTATTTAATTCCTCATGCATTGCATTTACCCAATCAACATCAAGTAGAGCTTCATCTACACGGTTAGGTTCAATGCAAGATACAAAAGAGAAATGTTCACAAAATGAAGCAATATGAGAGCGAGTTTGAACACCCTTACTTATATCACCCACAATTTGATTTGTCAGGTGATCCTTTATAATTGAATGATGAATTCTTGAAGTAATTTGAGAATCACCAGTTGAAGCTTGAGGAGGGGTCGAATGACTTAAGGTATCTTGAACACGATCATCCTCAAATTCATCATTTTGTTGGCTTTGTTGGGTTCTTCATTTAGAGTTGAAGAGGATGGAATGATAACAATACTATCATAATTATCTTCCATTGGCTTTATTTCACCAATAGCCATAGTTTCATAGCGTTTCTTATTTGAACTCCACCAACATCATCAAGGTTCTCATTTTCATCTTGAGATCCATTTGTTTCATCAAACTCTACATCATATGCTTCTTCAATAATGCCATGAGTTTTTTTGAAAACTCTATATGCCTTGCTGTTTGATGAATATCTAAGGAGAAAACCTTCATCACATTTCTTCTCAAATTTAGAGAGTCGACTACCTTTACTCAGAATATAGCACTTGCAACCAAACACCCTAAAATAAGAAATGTTTGGCTTTCTACCAATAATCAATTCATAGGGTGTCTTTTTTAAGAGCTTGTGACAATATAATCTATTCGATGCATGACAAGCGGTGTCAATGGCTTCAGCCCAATAAGAATCTGACACATTATATTCAGCTAGCATAGACCTAGCCATATAAATGAGAGTCCTATTTTTCCTTTCAACAATTCCATTTTGTTCTGGTGTATATTTGGAAGAAAATTCATGTTTTATACCCTTGTCATCACAATATTCATCAATTCTAGCATTTTTGAATTCCGACCCATTATCGCTTCTAGCTTTCTTGATGTCAAATTCAAATTGATTTTGAACCAACATAGCAAATGACTTAAATGTTTCAAACACATATGATTTATCCCGAAGTAAATCTAGAATGATCATCCACAATTACAAGGCAATAGGAATTACCACCAATACTCACAAAAGATGTTGGTCCAAAGAGATCCATGTTAAGTAATTCCAATGGTTTATGAGTAGACATTTGACTCTTGTAAGGATGAGTATTTGCCACGTGCTTCCCGGCTTGACATGAACTACATAATTTGTTCTTTTCAAATTTCACATCCTTCAAACCTCGAACTAAGTCATGCTTGGATCATTGATTTAATAGCCTCATACCAACATGACCAAGTCTTATGTGCCATAACCAACCTAGTGAAGCCTTAGAGAATAGACAAGTTGTAAGCTTTGCCTCATTAGATGAAAAATCAACAAGATAAGGATTTTCATGTCCAAAACCTTTAAATATTAGATTGCTACCATCAACACTAGAAATGAGAACATCATCAACAGTAAAATTGCAACTAAAACCCAAATCACATAGTTGAGCTACGGATAGCAAATTGAAATTTAGAGATTCAACTAAAAATGCATTTGAAATGGAATGATCATTTGAAATAGCAATTTTACCCAAACCTTTAACTTTTCCTTTACAGTTATCTCCAAAAGTGATACTATCATAGGTTGAACAACCTTCTTCACTCATTTGGGTGAACATCCTCATATCCTCGGTCATATGTTGTGTACAACCACTATCCAACACCCAATGATTTCCTCCCGCCTTGTAATTTACCTACAAAAGGAAATCAATCTCTTTTAGGTACCCAAATTTGTTTGGGTCCTTGGATGTTAGTGACCAAGGTCTTTGGCACCCAAATAGCTTTCTTTTTGGTACCAACAATTGAAGTGCCAACAAACTTAGCATGAACACCTTTTGCATTATGTGAAAGAACATAGCAATTCTCAAAACAAGATAAGGATACATTCTTAAATTTGGGACAATTCTTCTTGACATGTCTCTTATTGTGGCATTTGTGACATACTTTGTCACATTCTTTCACAAACATGGTCTTTCGCTTCACAAAAGCATTCTTGCCTTTCATAGGAAAATACCCAAGGCCCTCACGATTAAGAGAGCATAGTTGGCTTCCCAATATAAAATCTAGTTCAGTCTTTCCACCATAGGCCTTCTCTATGTCATGAGTTAGAGCATTTACTCTCTCTACCAAAGCTTCATTCTCAATAATGATTTTTGATTCATCCCAACCAATATCATCATTCACAAGAGAAATTTTACATTTATCACAAATGAAACTAGTAGGTTGTGGTTCACTTGTAGAGCTATCAAGTAAGTCATAAGTGATTCCAACATCCTCGGTGACCACCACAACTTCATGCACAAGAGATGAATTTTGAGCCTCCACAAGCTTCTCACAACTTTCTTTTAGATTGTTGTGGGATGTCTTGAGCTCCTCAAAAGACACTTGAAGGTTTTTGTATAATTCCTTCAAGGTTCTAAACTTTTCTTTTTCTTTGTGCATGTAGTCATCGGCCACACCCAACATTCTAACAAGATCATCATATGAATATCCATCATCATCAAGATCATCAATATCATCATCATCATCTACATCATTTAAATTGGTTATAATTTTTACCTTAGCATCACCTTTTGCCATGAGACAATGAGGAGATGAGAAAAGTGAAGGAGCCTCCTTGATAGTGATTTCGACATTTAGTTTGAATGAAGAATCATCATCATCATCATCTATGCTCGCATCCGAATCCCATTTAACTAGATAGGCTTTTTCATCCTTCTTCTTTGTGATAGAACTTCTTCTTTTTATCATTTCTGTCCTTGCCCTTGTTCTTCTTGCTTGGACAATTCATGGCAATGTGACCGGGTTCCCCACAATCAAAACATTTTTTATCATTAAAAGCATTTCTTCTTGATGTTTGTCCCCGTCTAGGATGACCCTTCTTCTTCCTCATGAATTTGTTGAATTTCTTCACAAAGAGAGCCAATTCCTCATCACTTTCACTTCCATTTCCTTCATCTTCACTTTCTTCCTTTTCAATTGTCTTTGAAACTTTAGCTTTGAGAGCTATTAATTCCCCTTTCACCTTTTTAGCCAAACTCATAGCTTCGGCTTGAGACTTTTTGAATATGTCTTGAGTAAGAATTTCTCCCAATACTTCGGTTGGAGAGGTAGTGGTCAAATCACTCCTTACCAACATGGTCACAATAGTGTCATATTTCTCTGGAAGAGATCTGAGGAACTTGTGAGTGAAATCCACATCCGGTACATTAAAACCTAGTCTCTTGAGATCATTTACTATCTCATTTAACTGGTTAAGCATGTCGGACACACTCTCATCCTCCTTCATGAGAAATTGCTCAAATTTTCCTTTGCATACATATAACTTTGCACTCTTTACAATTGTATTTCCTTCATGAATTTCCATTAGCTTTGTCCAAATCTCATGAGCGGCTGTGAGATTTTTGATACCGCTGAACTCATTTATGTCTAGAGCATCATAGAATACATTCATGGCTTAATCATTGGATAGAACATTTTCATTATCACTAGGTGATGGTTCATCTTGCTTCTATACAACAAACCCATCTCTAACAAAAGGCCAAATCTTTCCTCCCATAGCTTTAAGATGCATTGACATTCTTATTTTCCAATAGTCATAATTGTTCCCACCAAAATGAGGTGGCTTCCCGATGTACACATTGTTGTTACTAGCCATTTTGTCCAACTCTGGGATGATCAAATCCACAAACAATGGAGTCCAAGGCTTAGATACCACTTGTAGGATCTAGGACATCGACTAGAGGGGGGTGAATAGACGGTTTTGACTAAAATAAAAGACACTAGGGAAATTTAATCAAAACAACAAGAGATACGAATTTCCTAGCTTTGATAGGTTAACAAAATATGATGAGCAATTTATGCTAACACTACAAAAGATAGACAATATACAAATTACTAACTACTTGCAAGTAATGTGTAAAAGGTGAGAGAATGGCACCAAAATTTTTCTCGTGGCATTGGTGATTTTCTGATCACCCCTAATCCATGTTGAGATGGAATTCAAGCTCTCACTTGCTCCTCTATCAAGACATAGCTTGATATTTGAGCCAAGTGGACAAGAACTCACGCAATACCTCAATTCCACTACCATCGCCTTTGCCACTCCGGCGAGGTAGGTGTGAACCCCTCAAAATCAACACCTCGGCTCCTCCACAGTCTTCACGGAGAGCTTAACGGAGACAACACCTGAGCCATCTAGGAGGCGGCAACCTCTAAGAGTAACAAGTCAATGACACTTGCCCGGTGTACCACCTAGTGCCTCAAAAGATCACAAAGGATGCAAATGCACTAGAGCCTCTCAATCACTCACTAGAATGCAATCTCAAGCAACAAGTGTGAGAGTTTGAGTTAGAGGATCACAAATGAGCTCAATGTGTGCTAGGAGTGGCCAAGAGAGCCCTCAAACCTAGTCGTTATGTGCAACTAGCACATGTTTTGCGCACACGGGGACGGTTCGTGTCCCATGGTCGGATGGTCCGCCATACCAGTAATGGCTATAAAGACCGTTTGAAACCTATAAGTGCTATCAAAAGTAGTTCTCTTTGTCCTGGCAGCAGATCTCCTTCAGTCAATTGTTAACAAAGCTAAAGATTGTGGCATCCTCAGGCTTCCACTTCCGAATGCATGTGGGACTGACTTCTCGGTTATTCAATATGCAGATGACAATATCTTGATCTTGGAGGCTTGCCCTAAACAACTATTCTTCCTTAAGGCGATGCTTAACTCATTTGCAGAAACTACAAGCCTCCATGTGAACTATCACAAGTCTAATATTTATCCCATCAATGTCTCAGACTAGAAAATGGTGATTTTAGCAAATACGTTCCACTGCAAGGTTGGAGCTATGCCTTTCACCTATCTTAGGCTTCCCTTGGTACTTAAAAAACCCAACCTGGGAGTGTTTCTCCCTCTCATTTAGAAGGTCGAAAGAATACTTGTGTCAACTTCTGTCTTTTTATCTCAGGCTGGCAGACTGCAAATAGTTAATGTGGTATTTTCCTCTCTCTCCCAACTTATTACATGTGACCCTCAAGCTCCCAGCAACAGTGATTAAGCAGACTGATAAATTCAGACGACACTGCCTTTGGAGAGGATCAGATATAAATGCAAAAAAATACCTCAAGTTGCTTGGAAAACAGTCTATAAACCAAAAGATCAGGGGGGGCTAGGTGTCATAAATCTTGAATTACAAAACAAAGCCCTTCTTATGAAATGCCTTCACAAATTCTACAATAGAGCTGACATTCCGTGGGTCAACATTATTTGGGCCAACCACTAAAGCAATTCGCTACCTTCAGTTAAACTCGTTGGTTCCTTTTGGTGGAAAGATATCCTTAAAATTCAAGGCTCATATAAGGAGTTAGCCTGGGTGGAGATTGGAGATGGAAAAACTACATTCATGTGGCATGACAATTGGGATGGTTTGTGCAAATCTGCAAGTTTCCTGGAACTCTGGTCTTTTGCCTCCATCAAAGACATCACCATTCATCAAGCAAGGCTGGTATCGCTGAATGAGATGTTTCACAATCCTCTATCTGCTGAAGCGTTTGATCATCTTCTTGCTTTACAAGACATTTTGACAAATCTCCAATTACATGATCAGAAAGACAAATGGCTCTGCAATGCCTCCTCTAGTTTGTTTTCTTCTCAGAAGGCCTATTCCCACATGACCGGTAACCAACCGACCCACCCCATTTTTTCCTGGTTGTGGAAATCCAAATATCAACCAAACACAAGGTTTTTTCTGGCTACTGCTCAAAGATAGATTGAATACCCGCTCTTTCCTCAGGCAGCGTTCAATGCCATTGGACTCTTTCACTTGTGACAAATATATTCTTCAACTGGAAGAGACGACTTTCCATCTTTTTCAGATGCAACTTTGCTCGGAGATGTTGGCTACACTTAGACATCCGTCTGCCAGGAACAACTGATCTACTCCATACACTGCTGAGGATTAGAATGAGATGGCACGTTTCATGGAGATTGGAAAGCATCATCATTATGACTTGGTGCATTTGTAAAAGCAGAAACAATTGGATTTTCAACGAGACTCCACCCACACCCAATGAGTGCAAAGAAATGTTTAAAAAAGAAATGAGTCTGGTGTGCCATCGAGTTAAGCCTTCTATGAGGGAGAAAATTAGTAATTGGTTGCAGAACATTGTACTGTAATCCTTTTTTTCTTTCTTTTTTCTGTAAGCTGCACTCTTTGACTTAGATTTAATGAAATAATAAAATACTATAGGCCCTCCCTACAGTACCTTCACTTCAAAAAAAAAAGAAGTCAAGCCCGGACGGTCCGTCCGCCTAGGCCGAGCGGTCCGGGGCCTATCAATATGGAAAAGCAGAGCACTGACCAATTTAAACAACCCGGGCAGACTGTCTACCAACCATGGCCAGACGGTCTGAACCAGGACCTCATACCGTCTGGCTAAAAATCCCGAACAGTCCGTAGTGCAATGATTCAAAAACACACTGTCCCTGTCCAAACTCAATTTGGCTCATGCGGACGGTCCGGCCTCCTGGTCCAGACGGTCCACGCAGGGTTATAAAGACAGGTGTGCCAGCAGACTTCTCTAGCAGAGTCACGGACGGTCTGATCTCCTGGCCCAAACAGTTCACCGACCACAAAATTAAAAGATTTTATTTTGCGCTTTTACAAAAGACTTTGTATTTTAAAAAACGAAGCGTTGTTAGCTCTCATGCAAATGCAACAGTTTATGCTCTATGAGGCACTATGTTTTAACCGATCAAGTTCATTGACCCCTCTTAATAGTACGATTGTCTAGCCTATTAATCCGGTCAATTTCTTCTCTAAATCCTAATGACCGGTAAAAACAAAACCTACATTATACCTTTGCCTTCACTTGATCCAAAACCAATAGTTATGCGTCTCAAACACTTTATTATTTCTTGTGGTCTAATCCTGCATTCTTATTTCTCCAAGAATTGTTAGTCCACAATCAGTTGTCATTAATTACCAAAACACGACATAAGGGCCTAGATGATTCACACGCTCGCGGTTGTCACTTTCATGATGCGCTCAATACCCTATTGCGCTAGGCTTTAGACCGACACACCTGGTCGATCGGGTATCATTGTGTAGTCTACCGGCATAGTTGCAGGATGTACCCGGGTCGCTGGGAGGCTACCTGTCTGATAGGCCGACCGGAGGATGATCTCTGGGGTGCAGAGGCCTGCTTAGAGAACTATGCTATCTCTGAGCGGGACACTGCAGAGGCGGCCATGCAGGATGCTGCACGGCGTGCACTCTCGAAGTATTGCTCTTCGTTTGGTGGGGTGGCTGATGGTCTTAACCTCAGATATTACCCCGTCGTTTGACTGGCAGTACGGGGAGTGTGATTGTCTCACCTGTTGGCGAAGACAATCCTAAGTTGAGCAGCACAGTCAACCTAGTCATTGTGCTCAACACTGAGCTGGACCACACTCTTGACGAGTTGAGTAGGGCTTGTGCTAAGATCGCGGAGCTATGGGCTAAGTGCGCTAAGCGCGCTAAGCGCTGTCACTAGGAGGATGGTTCCCCCACCCCACTGCAACCCAGCACCCGTACCGCTCACCGCCACGTGGACACCATGCTTATGGCACTCCTGACTGTAGGACCAAGATAGACCTGGATCCTTAGATTGTTAGTGTCAGAGTTTGTAATAAATTCTTAAGTCAAGTGTCTTAGTCTTAGTTAGTCAGGACAGTTTGCTTATCCTGTGTTTTTATGCTTATCATGGTGAACCTATGCTGGATTTGGATCTTTGTAATGACTGTCATCAAAATGAGGGTTTTCCCTGCAGTTTGGTTTAGCTAATAATGTTAATAAAGTTAGTTATTTAGTTGGGGAACCTTTTACTTCTACTTTTCTCGTTATCTGAGAAGCTATGTTTGGCTGTGTTGAGAATCAGTGTAGATGCTTGTTCATTCAGTGTTATGAAGAACTCTCTATGCCTTTTCTTATGCTGAAAGATTGCAAGAACAAGTACCCCTTGCCCAGAATAGAAGATTTGTTCGACCAGCTAAGAGGAGCCAGTGTGTTCTCGAAGATAGATCTAAGGTCGAGTTACCATCAGCTCAGAATCTGACCTTCCGATGTACTGAAGACAACATTTACCACCAAGTACGGGTTGTATGAGTTCACAGTGATGTCTTTTGGTCTAACAAATGCTTTCATGTGTCTGATGAATAGCGTGTTCATGGATTATCTGGACAAGTTTGTGGTGGTGTTCATCGATGATATTCTCATATATTATTAGAGCGAGGAGGAGCATGTGGATCACATGAGAAAGGTGTTGCAAAGGCTACGAGAGCACCAGTTATATGCTAAGCTCAGTAAATGTGAGTTCTGCATTCATGATGTCCTATTCTTGGGTTACATCATAAACAGAGATGGGTTAGCTGTGGATCAAAGAAGGTAGAAGACATTCTGAATTGGAAAGCACCGAAAGATGTTAGTGGAATCAAGAGTTTTATTGGAATGGTCAGATACTACCATTGTTTCATTGAAGGTTTTTCAAAGATTGCGAGACCAATGAATTTAAATAAAGTTGAATTTAAATGGACTCAGAAGTGCCAAGAGGCCTTTGAAGCGCTGAAAGAGAAGTTAACTACAAAGAACAATCGGCGAAAGGGTATCCGCGAATCGTGGCCGCCCGATCGGACAGGGACGGTCCAGATTAGATCGGGCAAACGTTGTAACGCCCTGAATTTGGGGGTAAAATTTTTTCTTCTTTTTACTCACCAAATTCAGGCGTTACTCTCTTTTCTCTTCCTGTTTTGCTCCTTCTCCCCAATTTCAAAGCAGTATAGCGACTGGTGTCTGTATTGCGTGTGAACAAAAAACCTAAGTTGACATGAGTGTTGCATCATGCCGAATCATATTTCTTCGGTCTGATGTTGTGTTTAATCGCGTGTTTTGCCTAGTCTCGTTTTGGATTTCATTTCGCAATTGGATTCTGATCTGAGGCTGTGCGTGTCATGGGTTTTTGCCCCGCGACGTGACCCAGCCCAACCCGCTCTGGCCCACGCGCCCTGGCGCCCCTCCACCTCCCCCATGCGCACGCCCTCCTCTCCCTTCTCTACCTTTCTCTCATTCAACTTTCCCGTGCAGCAACCACCTCTCCTCCACCTCTCTCTCTCTCCCCCGTGGTGCCCTAGGTTTTGGAGACAGTGATCGCCGGTTTTGGACCCTGAGGTGAGCTTCTCTCCCCCCTCCCCTCTCCTTATCTCTCTTCCCCTCCCCCTCCCCTTCTTCTTCCCCCATGCGGCCTCCCTGCGCGCGCCCCTGGCGGCTCCCTGCGTGCCCTCCCGCGCGCGCCCTTGGCGGTGCCCCTGCGTGGCCCCTCGGTGGCGCTCCCCCACGGCCCCCTGGCGGCGACCCTCGCGGCCCCCACACGCGCCCCTGCGTGGCCCCCCGACGGCACTCCCCTTGCGGCCCCCACGCGCGCCCCTCGTGGCCCCCTGGCGGTGCTCCCTCGCCCCCCCCCCAGCCGGCGGCCCTCGTGGCCCCCGCGCGCGCCCCTCTCGGCACCCTGGTGATGCCCCTGCGCGGCCCCGGCGGAGCTCCCGCGCGCGCCCCTAGCGGCCCCTCGCGCGCACCCCCCGCGGCCCCGGCGGTGCCCCTTCCCTGCTCGGCCCCGGCAGCCTCCAGCCCGGCCCCGGCGGTGCCCCCTGCGCGGCCCCCTGCTTGGCCCCTCCCCGGCGGTGCCCGCCCTGTCCCCAGCGTGGCTGCGCGCCCCCGACGTGACTCGCGCGGCCTCGCGTGTCCCCGGCACGCGCAACGTGATCCCGCGCGCGCAGCCCCACATGCGCTGTGATTGATTTTGGTTTTAATTAATTTTAGACGTTGTTCAATTAAAGTGTTGCGTCACACACTTTGTCGCGTGGCTAATTAATTTGATTTTAGATTCTATTAATGTGTTGCGTCGCGCGCTTCGTCGTGCGATGATCCATTTTAATTTCAGATTATTTAATGTACGGCGTCACGCGTCCAATCACGCGACGCTTCATTTTAAATTCAGTTTGAACTTGTATAGATAACGATCAGTTGGTGGAGTCCAACGGAATTGCAGGTGAAGACCCTGAGCAGCAGCTGGTTGGTGAAGGCAAGTGTCCCTTGACCCATCTATGTCATACTCATTCTTATAATTCACTCCCCGCATTTGCATAGTTTATACCTAAGGATTGACTAGCTTTTGTTTATCTTGTCCTTGTTTACCTATTCTGGTTGGGTTATTTCGGTTTTGCTATATGCTAGTGCTTCACATTAATCAATGAACATGATGAGATCATCTATGATACGCAGTTTTCCCTTTTTGATTATGATGATGTACTTGTGGCATTTAAGGGGACTTGAGCTGTTTCTTGAGTGCCTCTCCGCAAGGACTGGTTCGTTGGATGACCGCCCGAGAAAACAGTGCAACCATGAGGGTGGAATCGGACGCCCTTAGCTGAACAATTAGAGGAACTGGGGTGTAGTTCGCTTCGTCGTCGTGCCGTTAATGGGGCTCGGTGTATGCGGCTCGCTTTGCCAAGGTTGGTTTGCCCCTTGGGGAGGAGTGCGGTGCATTTAGGAAACCTAACGGGTGGCTACAGCCTCAGGGAATCTTTGTAAAGGCTACGTAGTGAAACCTTGCCTGTTCACCTTGGTAGTGTTTAAGGGTTTGATTGGCCCGAGGCTAGAGGGGATCACGACTTGTGGGTAAAGTGCGCAACCTCTGCAGAGTGTTATGAAACTAATATATCAACCGTGCTCGCGGTTATGAGCGGCCAAGGGAGCTCCATTGATTAGAGATACTTGATCAGAGATGTATGGTTTACAGGTGGTGATGAGGATGATGGTTTTGGTTATGACTATGGTAATGGTAAGTGGTATTCTTTCCGTTTGGAAAGGGTACATTGGGTTAATAACTTGGGTTAATGCTAAAACCTAGCTTTCTACTAGTAATAATAACCTGACCAACTAAAAGCAACTGCTTGACTAAACTTCATATAAAGCTAGTCCACTATAGCCAAACAGGACATATTGTTGAGTATGTTGATGTGTACTCACCCTTGCTTTACACACCAAACCCCCCCAGGTTGTCCGCGTTGCAACCACTGCTCAGGTGAAGATGAAGTCGTGGAGCAGGACTTCCAGGAGTTCCAAGAGTGCGACGAGTTCTATGCGTGGGTTAGCAGCAAACCCCAGTCGGCTGCCTGTGTAGGCCGTGTGTATATACGTTTCTTTTGCGCACTTTGGTATTGTTAAAGACTATGTGGATGTCCCAGACATCATGATGTAATCGACTATTATACCTTCTTTTATGTTATTATTTGAGCACTGTGTGATGATGTCTAGTTATATAACTGCTGTGTACGTGAATTGCTGATCCTGGCACGTACATGGTTCGCATTCAGTTTGCCTTCTAAAACCGGTTGTGACATAGGTTGTATCAAAGCCATGCTGACTGTAGGACCGCTAACCAAGAATAGAATGGTCGTTCTAAGGATTATAGACCCCTATTATCACCTTGACTTTGGTATCCCTGCAAAAGTTGGTCATATCGACCAAACCTATGTTCTACTATATATTATACCTTGCTGAAAAAATGTTTTATTCTAATTCCTAATTTTTTATGGTTTACTTACTGGTCATATTAGCTCTGTTCTCACTCTTATGCTTACGGTGTCTTTTGTAGATGGCTCGTCTTAGACACACTGCACGAAAGTCAGTCATTCCTTTCTTGCCTTCTCGTCTCGTGGAGCATCCGCTTCACCGTCCTATGGCTGGTCAGTCTAGCCATTTGGAGAGGTTGCACCACTGCCTGCACGAGGAGCAGGAGCGTCGGCAACAGAACCTGGAGCAGCAGTGTTCTTCTTTCTCGCTTCAGCAGGAGATAGAGTCTGTGAGGAGCTACTCCCATGTGCCCCCACTGGAGGCGCCCCCTGCACCACCACTGGGCATCTCGGCCACTGGAGTAGCTGTTGGAGGAGACCCCGACGATGGAGGTGACGACAGCAGCTCGAGCCACAGCACCGACCATTCAGAGGAGCAGGTGCCGGAGGAATGGGTTGCCCGACCCGTCACTCGTGACGCTGCTCGAGGGTGTCACTTTCACGATGCGCTCGACACCTTGCTACGCCAGGCACTTGACCGACGTACCTGGTCCATCGAGTATCGTTGTGTTGTCTTCCAGCATAGTCGTGGGGTTTACTCGGACCGCTGGGAGGCGACATGTTTGGTGCGCCGTCCAGAGAACAGTCTCCAGGGTGCGGAGGTCTGCTCAGAACACTACTCTATTTCTGAGTGGGACTTAGCTGAGGTGGCCATGCAAGATGCCGCACGGCGTGCGCTTTTGCACTACTGTTCAGTGTTCGGTGGGGTAGCCGATGGTCTTAACCTAAAGTATTACCCCCGCCGTCCATCGGGCAGCACAGAAGGTGTGGTTGTCTCACCTGTCGGTGAGGACAATCCTAGGTTGAGCAGCACAGTCAACCTAGCCGCCGTGCTAAACACGGAGCTGAACCATGCATTAGATGAGCTGAGTAGGGCTCGTGCTGAGATCGCCCAGTTGCGAGCTGAGCGCGTGGAGCATCGTCACCTGGAGGATGGCTCCCCCGCTCTCGTCGGGACTCAGCACCCATACCGCTCACCTCGACATGGACACCATGCTTATGGTAACCCGACTGTAGGACCAAGATAAATTTAGGATCATAGATCGTCAGCGTCGTACCTTGTAATTAATGCTATATATATATATAAGTTATAGTCTTAGTTTTAGTCTTACTCTTAGTTAGTCTTAGTTAGACAGGGTAGTTTGCTTATCTTATGCTTTTTATGTTTGTCATGATGAACTATGATGGATTTGGATCTTTGTAATGACTGTCGTCAGGGTGTGGGTATCCCCTACACTTTGGTTTACCTGTTAAATGTTAATAAAATTAGTTATCTAGTTGGGAAGCCCTTTTATTCTACTTTCCTCTTTATCTGAGGAGTTGTGTTTGCCTGTGTTGGAAATCAGTGAAGATGTTCATCTATTCAGAATTGTGGGAGGATTCTATACTCTTTTCTTATGCTGCAAGGTTTGCAAGATCAGTTCTGATGTGTGATTGCATTCTGCAGATGTCAGAAAACAGGCGCAGAGGAGGAAGGCGTGCTCAGCAGGAGCAGGCAGCACCGCAGGATGAGGCACCCCAGCAGCAGTTGCCACCACCGCCCCCGATGACAATAGAGCAGATGTTCTTGATGCAGACTCAGGCAGTTCAAGCCATTGGTCAGACTCTGGCCGCCATTCAGTAGCAGACTAGCAGTAGCAGCATCAGCCCCCACCTCAGCCTTAGATGCCTCAAATGCCCAGAGACAAGCGTGTTGAATTCATGAGAGGTCATCCCCTAGTGTCCACTCACTCTTCTGACCCATGGATGCTGAAGATTGGCTGCATACTGTGGAGCGGGAGTTGCACACCGCTCAGTGCGACGATAGGGAGAAAGTTCTATATGGTCCCTGTCTATTGAGAGGAGCAGCTCAGTCTTGGTGGGAGTCCTACCTCGCCACCCATGCCAACCTCGACACTATCACTTGGGAGGAATTCAGAGACAATTTCCGTCAGTACCATGTTCCCGCAGGTCTGATGACAGTGAAGAAGGAGGAGTTCCTGGCGCTCAAGCAAGGGCCTATGTCTACTAGTGAGTACCGAGACAAGTTTCTGTAGCTGTCTCGCTATGCTCCTGAAGATGTCAACACAGATGCTAAGAGGCAGTACCATTTCTTGAGAGGCCTAGTTGATCCCTTGCATTATCAGCTGATGAATCATACCTTCCCCACATTTTAGCACCTGATCGACAGAGTGATCATGACAGAGAAGAAGCGCAAGGAGATGGAGGATCGCAAGCACAAGATCAATGGACCTCAACCTAGAAGCAGCAATTGCCCCCGTTTCTCAGGCAACTCGCCTCAACGGTTCAAGCAGAATCAGTGTCCGCCTCAGCAGCAGTTTCAGAGGTAGTACCCTCAGCACCAGCAATAGAATCGCCAGAACAATCAGTCAGGAGGAGGTCAGTTCCAAAGGCAGAATCAGCAAGCACCTCGCCTCCCCGCCCTAGCAACCAACCAGAGCAGTCAAGCAGCCCTAGTTCAAGGTAGAAGCAGAGCATGTTTTCATTGTGGAGAGCAAGGCCATTAGGTGATGCAATGTCCGAAGAAGGTAGCCCAGCAGCAGTCAGGCCCTAGTGCCCCAGCAAAGCAGAATGTGCCCCAGCCTGGAGCAGGCAACCGCTCCCAGACGCACTACAACCATGGGAGACTGAACCATTTGGAAGCTGAAGCAGTTCAGGAAACACACGGCATGACAGTAGGGATGTTTCCAGTTGACTCCTATATTGCAGAAGTGTTATTTGATACTGGAGCAATGCATTCATTTATCACTGCATCATGGGTAGAAGCACATAATCTTTCAATCACTACCATGTCAATCCCCATCCAAATTGACTCAGCCGGTGGTAGAATTCGAGCCAATAGCATTTGCTTGAATGTAAGTGTGGAAATAAGGGGGATAGCGTTTCCCGCTAATCTCATAGTAATGGATACTCTGGGAATAGATGTCATCCTAGGGATGAATTGGCTAGATAAATACCAAGCAATTATCAGTTGTGATAAGAGGATAATTAAGTTGGTGTCCACACTAGGAGAAGAAGTGGTAGTTGAGTTAATCTCACTTGAACCAAGGAAAGGAGGTTGTCATCATATGGCTATTGATAGCAAGGAGCCAGATTCACTCGAGATTATCAAGGTTGTATCAGAATTCCCAGATGTGTTCCCGGAAGACTTACCAGGTATGCCACCTGAGCGAAAAGTTGAGTTTGCCATAGAACTTCTTCCTGGCACCGCCCCCATTTCTAAAAGAGCCTACAGGGTATCTGGACCAGAGTTGGTTGAACTTAAGAAGCAGACTGATGAGCTGTTAGAGAAAGGTTATATAAGGCCAAGCACCTCACCTTGGGCCGCCCCTGTCCTGTTCGTGGAGAAGAAAGATGGCACTAGGAGGATGTGCATCGATTATCGAGCTCTAAATGAGGTCACAATCAAGAACAAGTACCCCTTGCCCCGAATAGAAGATCTGTTCGACCAGTTGAGAGGAGCTAGCGTGTTCTCAAAGATAGATCTAAGGTCAGGTTATCACCAGCTCAGGATTCGACCTTCAGACATTCCGAAGACAGCATTCATTACCAATTATGTGTTGTATGAGTTCACTGTTATGTCCTTTGGTCTAACGAATGCACCAGCCTTCTTCATGAATCTGATGAACAGTGTATTCATGGATTATCTCGACAATTTTGTGGTGGTATTTATTGATGATATTCTTATATATTCTCAAAGTGAGGAAGAACAGTGGATCATTTGAAGATGGTGTTGCAGAGATTGCGAGAGCACCAGTTGTATGCAAAGTTGAGTAAGTGCGAGTTCTGGATCAATGAAGTCCTGTTCTTGGGTCACATAATTAACAAAGACGGATTAGCTGTGGATCCAAAGAAAGTGGCAAACATTCTAAACTGGAAAGCGCCAACAGATGCTCGAGGAATCAAGAGCTTCATTGGAATGGTCGGATATTACCGGCGATTCATTGAAGGGTTCTCGAAGATTGCGAAACCGATGACAGCTTTGCTAGCCAACAAAGTTGAGTTCAAGTGGATCCAGAAATGCCAAGAAGCCTTTGAAACGTTGAAAGAGAAGTTGACTACAGCGCCTGTCTTAGTCTTGCCTGATGTGCACAAGCCCTTCTCAGTGTATTGCGACGCTTGTTACACTAGTTTGGGATGCGTGTTGATGCAAGAGGGAAGAGTTGTAGCTTACTCGTCCCGACAGCTAAAGGTTCATGAGAAGAATTACCCAATCCATGACCTATAGTTGGCAGCAGTGGTTCATGCACTGAAGACATGGAGACACTATCTGTATGGGTAGAAATGTGATGTTTACACAGACCATAAGAGTCTGAAGTACATATTCACTCAGTCAGAGCTGAATATGAGACAACGAAGATGGTTAGAGTAGATCAAAGACTATGAATTGGAGATTCATTACCATCCAGGCAAAGCGAACGTACTGGAAAATGCTTTGAGCAGGAAAAGTTAGGTCAATATGATGGTCGCTCATCCGATGCCTTACGAGTTGGCCAAAGAGTTTGACAGGTTGAGCCTCAGATTTCTGAACAGCATGCGAGGAGTAACAGTTGAGTTAGAGCCCACTTTAGAGCGAGAAATCAAAGAAGCACAGAAGAATGATGAGAAGATCAATGAAATCCAGCAACTAATTCTAGAAGGAAGAGGCAAGGATTTTCAGGAAGATGTAGAAGGTGTGGTATGGTTCAAGAACCGTTTGTGTGTTCCCAATGTCCAGTCCATTCAGGAGTTGATCCTCAAGGAAGCTCATGAGTCAGCTTATTCTATACACCCTGGAAGTGAGAAGATGTATCAGGATCTGAAGAAGAAATTCTGGTGGTACGGAATGAAAAGGGAGATTGCAGAGCATGTAGCTATATGTGACAGTTGTCAAAGGATCAAGGCAGAGCATCAGAGGCTAGCTGGATTATTGCAACCGTTGCAAATTCCTCAATGGAAATGGGATGAAATTGGGATGGACTTCATAGTCGGATTGCCTCGCACTCGTGCCGGCTACGATTCCATTTGGGCAGTGGTGGACCGCTTAACCAAGTCAGCCCACTTCATACCTGTCAAGACTAACTACAGCAGTGCAGTGTTGGCAGAGTTGTACATGTCTCGGATCATTTGTCTCCATGGTGTACCAAAGAAGATAGTGTCAGATAGAGGAACATAGTTCACCTCTCATTTCTGGCAGCAGTTGCATGAAGCCTTGGGTACACATCTGAATTTCAGTTCAGCTTATCATCCGCAGACAGACGGTCAGACTGAAAGAATTAATCAAATCCTTGAAGATATGTTGAGAGCTTGTGCGTTGCAAGAACAGTCTAGATGGGACAAGAGATTGGCTTATGTAGAATTCTCCTATAACAACAGTTACCAGGCCAGCTTAAAGATGTCACCATTTCAGGCGCTTTATGGAAGAAGTTGTAAAACCGCGTTGCAATGGGATCAGCCTAGAGAAAAGCAAGTGTGTGGGCCAGACGTTTTGCTCGAAGCTGAAGAGAACATCAAGATGGTTCGAGAGAACCTGAAGATAGCACAATCAAGGCAGCGATGCTATGCAGACATAAGAAGGAGAGAGCTGAGTTTCAAAGTCGGAGATTTTGTCTACCTGAAAGTATTGCCTATCAGAGGAGCCAGAAGATTCGGAGTCAAAGGCAAGCTAGCACCCCGCTATGTTGGTCCATATCAGATTCTCGCAAAGCATGGAGAAGTGGCCTATCAGCTCAGTCTGCCAGAGGGTTTGTCAGCGGTGCACGATGTCTTTCATGTGTCTCAGTTGAAGAAGTGTCTACGTGTGCCAGAAGAGTAGTTGCCAGTGGAAGGTCTAGAAGTCCAAGAAGACTTGACCTACATAGAGAAGCCAGTGTAGATTCTTGAGACTGCAGACAGAGTCGCCTGGAGGAAAACTATCAGAATGTGCAAAGTCAGATGGGATCACCACTCTGAGGAAGAAGCAACCTTGAGCGTGAGGATGGTCTAATGGCTAAATATCCTGAACTCTTTGCTAGCCAACCTTGAATCTCGAGGGCGAGATTCTTTTAAGGGGGATAGGTTTGTAATGCCTTGAATTTGGGGGTAGAATTTTTTTCTTCTTTTTACTCACCAAATTCAGGCGTTACTCTCTTTTCTCTTCTCCTTTCGCTCCTTCTCCCCAATTTCAAAGCAGTGTAGCGACTGGTGTCCATATTGCGTGTGAACAAAAAACCTAAGTTGACATGAGTATTGCATCATGCCGAATCATATTTCTTTGGTCTGATGTCGTGTTTAATCGCGTGTTTTGCCTAGTCTCATTTCGGAATTTGTTTCACAGTTGGATTCCAATCTGAGGTTGTGTGTCGTGGGTTTTTGCCTCGTGACGCGACCCAACCCAACCCAGCCTGACCTAGCCCAGCCCGCTCTGGCTCGCGTGCCCTGGCGACCCTGCCCCCCCTCTCCCTTCTCTTCCTTTCTCTGATTCAACTTTACCGTGTAGCAACCTCCTCTCCTCCACCTCTCTCTCTCTCTCTCCCCCATGGTGCCCTAGGTTTTGGAGACGGTGATCGCCAGATTTGGACCCCGAGGTGAGCTCCTCTTCCCCCCCTCCCCTCTTCCTCTCTCTCTTCCCCTCCCCCTCCCCTTCTTCTTCCCCTGTGCGGCCTCCCTGCGCACGCCCCTGGCGGCTCCCCACGCGCCCTCCCGCGCGCCCCGTGCGGCCATCTTGGCCCCCTAGCGGCACCCCTGCGGCCCCCTGGCCGGCGCCCCTCGTGGCCCCCGCGCGCGCCCCTGCGTGGCTCCTCAGCGGCGCTCCCCTCACGGCCCCCGCGCGCACCACTCGCGCCCCCCCCCCCCCCCCGGCGGCGCCCCTCGCGGCCCCTGCCCTGCCCCCCGTGCCCCCCTCCCCCCGGCCGGCGCCCCTCGCGGCACCCTGGCGGCGCCCCTGCACGGCCCCGGCGACGCCCCTCCCCTGCTCGGCCCCGGCGGCCCCCTGTCTGGCCCCAGCAGCGCCCCTTGCGCAGCCCCACGGCCCCCTGCTCGGCCCCTCCCCGGCGGCGCTCGCCCTGTCCCCGGCGCGGCTGCGCGCCCCCGGCGTGAATCACACAGCCTCGCGCGCCCCGACACGCGCAACATGATCCCGTGCACGCAGCCCAACGCGCGCGGTGATTGATTTTGGTTTTAATTAATTTTATACATTGTTCAATTAACGTGTTGCGTCGCGCGCTTCGTCGCGCGGCTAATTAATTTGATTTCAGATTCTATTAATGTGCTGCATCGCGCGCTTCGTCGCGCGACGATCCATTTTAATTTTAGATTATTTAATGTGCGGCGCCGCGCGTCCAATCGCGCGACACTTCGTTTTAAATTCAGTTTGGATGACGTATGCCGTCGTGCGCTTCGTCGCATAACGTTTGACGTTATTTTCATAATTAGTTTAAGTGTCTCGTGGCGCGCCCCGTCGTGCGCCGAGTCGTTTTGTTCTTAATTCAGTCTAAGTGCTGTGTCGCGCGCTTCGCCACACGACAATCCTTTTAAATTCACTTTGATCCGTTCATGATGATTAAACACGGAACATGACTTTACCCGATGCATAACGCGATGGCCAAATTAATATCATTCTGTTTAGACGATTATTTTGATTTATAATCGTGTGACGTGATCACTCCTCGACCGTAGCCTCGACCGTTACTCTCTCTTTCTTGCTTTGTCGTAGGTGTGAGCCCTGCGCCGAGTGTCTGTTTATTTATAACATTCTATTGTGTACTGTTCTTTTGTATTAAATATGTGGAATGTATGTTTGAACTCGTATAGATAACGGTCAGTTGGTGGAGTCCGAAGGAATTGCAGGTGAAGATCCTGAGCAGCAGCTGGTTGGTGAAGGTAAGTGTCCCTTGACCCATCTATGTCCTACTCATTCTTATAATTCACTCCCCGCATTTACACAGTTTATACCTAAGGATTGACTAGCTTTTGTTTATCCTGTCCTTGTTTACCTATTCTGGTTGGGTTATTTCGGTTTAGCTATATGCTAGTGCTTCACATTAATCAATGAACATGATGAGATCATCTATGATATGTTGTTTTCCCTTTTTGATTATGATGATGTACTTGTGGCATTTAAGGGGACTCGAGCTGTTTCTCGAGTGCCTCTTCGTAAGGACTGGTTCGTTGGATGACCGTCCAGGAAAACAGTGCAACCATGAGGGTGGAATGGGACACCCTTAGCTGAATAATTAGAGGAACTGGGGTGTAGTTCGCTTCGCCGTCGTGCCATTAATGGGTTCGGTGTATGCGGCTCGCTCTGCCAAGGTTGGTTCGCCCCTTGGGGAGGAGTGTGGTGCATTTAGGAAACCTAACGGGCGGCTACAGCCTCAGGGAATCTTTGTAAAGGCTACGTAGTGAAACCTTGCCTATTCACCTTGGTAGTGTTTAAGGGTTTGATCGGCCCGAGGCAAGAGGGGATCACGACTTGTGGGTAAAGTGCGCAACTTCTGCAGAGTGTTATGAAACTGATATATCACTCGTGCTCTCGGTTATGAGCGGCCAAGGGAGATCCATTGATTAGAGATACTTGATCAGAGATGTATGGTTTACAGGTGGTGATGAGGATGATGGTTTTGGTTATGACTATGGTAATGGTAAGTGGTATTCTTTCCGTTTGCAAAGGGTACATTGAGTTAATAACTTGGGTTAATGCTAAAACCTGGCTTTCTACTAGTAATAATAACCTGACCAACTAAAAGCAACCACTTGACTAAACTCCATATAAAGCTAGTCTACTACAGCCAAACGGGACATATTGCTAAGTATGTTGATGTGTACTCACCCTTGCTTTACACACCAAACCCCCCCCCCCAGGTTTTCCGCGTTGCAAGCACTGCTCAGGTGAAGATGAAGTCGTGGAGGAGGACTTCTAGGAGTTCCAAGAGTACGACGAGTTCTAGGCGTGGGTTAGCGGCAAACCCCCAGTCGGCTGCCTGTGTAGGTCGTGTGTATCTACGTTTCTTTTCCGCACTTTGATAATTGTTAAAGACTATGTGGATGTCCCGGACATCATGATGTAATCGACTATTATACCTTCTTTTATGTTATTATTTGAGCACTATGTGATGATGTCCAGTTATGTAACTGCTGTGTACATGAATTGCTGATCCTAGCACGTACATGGTTCACATTCGGTTTGTCTTCTAAAACTGGGTGTGACAAACGTGAACCAATATTTGATGCCTATGGTTATATGTTGATCTAACGATGCATATTATTCCACATCTAGTTTCGATACAGATCGCCCATCACCGATCTAGCGGCCCAGAGCAAAGGTCGGACGTCCAGGCAGCAACTCAAATCCTGACTGTTGCTATGAAGATCAATGGTCCGCGGCCATCACTACCCCCTAGCCCGACGACCGAGCACGACGGCACTGCCCTGTGACATGGCAGAGTCCATGGCCGGCACCCACATCATCACACGAAGCTATAAGGTAATCCTAGAAAAACGATGCGGAGCCTAGGAAGAACACGGTATGTGCCACTCACAGTTGCTGCTGAGGCGCTAAAACGAGACCAAGTGGAAGGCGAATCCACGGCGGTCGCTGTCCTCCGACGAGGAATTTTGGGTGCCCGAGTCTCCAATCCCGCATGGCTTATTTTCATGTAATCATTGACACTGACTTTTTATCGAATTATTTTTGTGTTGTTGTAACGTATGGGCACTGTACTAGACAAACATTAATGCATCATTCTTAATCTCTTTGCAAACATAATACATAGAGTTATCAATATTGCTAAAAAAATTAGATTAGTGTATGGTTGATTTCTTAATTTTATATTGATTTGTTAGAAAGAATTTGTGTGGTATTATAATGTTTGTTCGACATCAGTTCTTTCTATTTGAGTCGGCGTATTTATAATAATATTACATATTTATATCGTCAATATAATATTAACGTTACGGTAATATTTTGCTAAGCATAGTGATATTTGTCGTTCCGTATAAATGTTTCATACTAATTTTAACTATCATGTCAACGCACAGGTGTATAACTAGTGTATATATATTAAATACACATCAACATTAATTTATAATATATACAAAATAAAAAGTCTCTCGATACTTTAGTACTAGTCGTGCCTCCAACTACTACTAAAAAAAGACCTTTAGTATGGTTCATAGCTTGAGCCGGTACTAACACTACACCAAAAACATACACTTCCTACGGTTTTTTTAACTTCCTACAACTTTTATAACAAACCGTAGGAAATAAATAACTTCCGAGAGACAACTGGTAGCTCTAGAAAATAAACATAACTTCCTACGGTATTTTATAAAAGTTGTAGGAAGTTAACTTTCACATGCTAACCCGTGTGTGCGGTCAAGCGAGTCGCTAACTTCCTACGACCGGCTTTAGGAAGTTAGCATGGGCGGCTAACTTCCTACGACCTCCTCTATGAAGTTAGCTTTTAGTTGCTGATCCGCGGGCGCGGTTAAACGAGCCTCTAACTTTCTACGGCCGCCTCTAGGAAGTTAGCTTTCAGCTTTTGATCAGTCAAACGAAAAGCTAACTTCCTACGGCGGCCTCTAGGAAGTTAGCATGGACAGCTAACTTCCTACGACCTCCTCTAGGAAGTTAGCTTTCAACTTTTGATCAGTCAAACAAAAAGCTAACTTCCTACGGCTGCCTCTAGGAAGTTAGCTGCCCATGCTAACTTCCTACGGCCTCCTCTAGGAAGCTAGCTTTCAGCTTTTGACCAGTCAAACGAAAAGCTAACTTCCTACGGTATGCTCTAGGAAGTTAATTAACTTCCTAGAGTACATGTACAACCTCTAGGAAGTTACATAACTTCCTACGGCTTTACTCTAGGAAGTTATATTTTTTATCTTAACCAGCGAATCAACCTTATCTTCTCTCACTTTCCTTTCTCTCTCGTTTCTTCCACCTACCGTAGAGCGTGCTCGAGATCTTCTCTCACTTTCCTTTCTCTCCTGTTTCTTCCACCTACCATAGAGCGTGCACGAGGCCCGTCTGCCAGAGCTCCCACCCCCACCCCAGCCGCCGCGCCCATCGGAGCTCTTGCCCCGGCCCCGCCCGCCGCGCCCGCCTGAGCGCTCGCCCTCGGCCCCGCCCGCCGTGCCCACACCGTCGGCGCCCCCGCCCCGCCGACGCCCTAGCCGGCCCGCCCACCGGTGCCTCCGCCCCGCCCCGCCAGTGCCCCCACGCCTGACGACCCGCTGCGACCATCGCGCCCGCCCTCGCCGCCCCCAAGCTATTCTACTTCTAAAGGACAAAGGTATCTGATCTGAACTGTGCAATCACTTGAAATAGTATGATTAGCAGTTAAGCTTGTACAAGTAGTCTTTATATGGTAAACCTTAATTGGTCACCAACTTCATTGGTCACCAAGCATTTATCACCTAATGCTAGCAGCCACAATGAGACACACTAAAGCAAAACCATGCATTAGTATATACCGAGACATAACAAATAAATGCAAATTGCAGCATTGGGATATAGTGAACAAGACAGCTATATCCACTAGCCAATATTACCATACATTTGTCTGCTTGTGTTCATGAGCATGACAATAATGTGGATCACACATGCATGGTATTAAACACTTAACACAGACAGCATAACACTTGACGGCATATGCTTTTCTGTAGTCAGGTTTTGTAGCAATCAGTATAAGCTATTTTTCCCCTTATTGTGCAACAGTGGCAGGCTTGTGAGAGTAATTATTTTAGTGAATGAAGGTCCCCAGTACTAAAAAATGAAGCACATGAGTCCACAAATCCACATGGGGTCAAATCGGAGAAGCTTCCAAGTGGCCGGTCCCCTTGTGTGAGATGTTGGGTATAACAAGTGTGAACTGTAAACAACTACCAAGTGCTTGTAATCTACTATTATTTTCCTTCCTTCCACCGACAAATGAATATGGGACTTCATTGTCCATGGCCCTTCCATCCATTGGACCCATGCGTGCCTCCCAACAACCATAAGAACCTTCGATTTTTTTAGTTATCGAACGAAAAAATTTCGAAACCACTATCAAAAAGTTAAGTTGGAAAATTTCAATTTTGCCACGGAAGCTACGTCAGATCCACCAAACGAATACCTAATCAACAACCTAATAAAGTACGCCAATCGATTCTTCCTCACATGAGTAACTTTAATAATTCACAACGGTTATAAGATATATCTTTAAATTGGAAGGAAAACCGATCTGCCAACTGTAAGCTCAAAACTCAAAGAGCTCTTAGAGAAGCAGCAGGACTTACTGTTGTTCGCCATCTGTGCAGCTCTGTTGTTCTCCTTCACAATTACTATTTGAATTAGAATTGGATGGATTTAACAACTGGGGGGAGAAATGCAACAGGAAGATGAGGAGGCAGGCGACGTAGTGGTTCGAGTTCGAGTTGAGTCCCAGGTTCACGAAACATTTCATACAGCAGCGTGGCCGAATCGACGTAGCCCTGCAAGGAATTCATGGTCCCTTCACGATAAAAGTACGACTCATACTTTATTATTAGTATATATGGTAGAATACTTCTAAAAATAAATTTTATAAATATGTGTATACTTTTTACTCTGTAGTTTGATGTGACATATACTAAACTTTAGCCCATATAACCAAACATATTTTAGTCTTTCCCCTCCTATACAAAGAGGCATCATCCCTCCTTTTGAGTATATACTTTTACAAGTCACTTATACAAATAGTATGATTAGCAGTTAAGCTCGTACAAGCGATGAAAGTAGGATCTGGAACAGTTTTGAGCCAGATAATTTCTCTCGTGGAAACCGCCCAGATGTCTAAGGCTCCTATTTAGAAGTTTGTTGATTATGTAAGTACACTTAATTCTCAATTCTTTAGCTTGTGAAAATAATCTATTAACTCTGTATTATAATCTTAAATCTGTAAAGCATTGATTTGGGCAACTTAAATCTGCTATGTTTCTATTATTGTTAAAACGTTCACTCTACCTTTTCTATTTATCATTTCTTGTAGAGAAAATTAAATCCTTTATTGCAAATTTTGTACATTTGTTGCGTTCCTGATAACCTGGCATGACCCGGTTGATTTTTTCTTCCTTTTTCAAATTCTTATAGAGCACCTTTCTTACAGTCATAATATCTTTTTGTTAAAAAATCTTAGATATACCAGAGTACACATGACATAATTGCATGCACCTTTTGCTCTATTATGAATACCTATAATTTCATGCACCTTCTTACTGACGTTACGTCATTTCAGGTAGCCAGCATTTTCGTTCCTATTGTCATCACCCTATCCTTCTTGACATTCCTTGCATGGTAAGTTTCAACATCTCTATGGTCAATACTGTGGGTGTAAGTATTTAAGTTTCTGACTCATGCGTTATTGATTTTCTAGGTTTCTATGTGGATGGTTGGGAGCATATCCAAACTCATGGTCTGATGAAAGTAGCAATTGCTTTGTTTTCTCCCTCATATTCTCCATATCTGATGTGTCTTATTATGATTATGGATAAGACTTTTGTGATGTAATTGATGAGACTATGGATTTAAATACTGTTATGTGATTGTGTGTGAGATGTTTTATGTGAAAATATGTTGTGCTATCTAGTTGTTGATATATTTGTTATGTTGTGGAATGTGGTGTAAAATAAAAATAAACAATATTTGTAATGCTGGTCAAATTAACTTCCTAGAGGCCAATTGGGTCGTAGGAAGTTAGCCACCTAACTTCCTAGGGGCTACAGTCAGCCGTAGGACGTTAGTCAGCTGATGGCGCTAACGGCGTGAAGCTACTAACTTCCGAGAGGCTTCTTTGGCTATAGGAAGTTAGCTAACTTCCTAGAGGGCTCTAGGAAGTTAAGCTAACTTCCGACAAAAAAATTTTGAGAGCCAAACTTCCAACGGGATGGCTTAACTTCCGAGAGTTTAGCTAACTTCCTAAAGTTTAGGGCTAACTTCCTAGGGTTTAGGCTCTAGGAAGTTCACTATTTTGGTGTAGTGATACAAAGACAGATCTTTTAGTACTAGTTGGAGGCAAGAACCGATAATGAAGATAATTCTTTAGTAACAAGTTTTGTAATCGAGACTAAAGATTGACATTTTTTGTTATGGTTATCTAATACCTGTTAGAGATTTGATACTATAGCCAATTCACATGCAGTAGAACCAAACACACTCTCGAGACACAATATGAGGGTGTTGATTCTAAGGGGCTAAATTTTCAGTCCCATCACATTGGATATTTTGATACTAGTTAGAATCATTAAATATAGTTTAATTACGAAATACATGGATAAGGATTAAACAGAAAGACGAGTCTATTAAGTCTAATTAGTCCATGGTTCGCTTAAGTGATGCTACGATAAACATTTGCTAATTATGCATTAATCATGCTTAATAAATTAGTCTCATCATTTTGTCTTTATCTATGTAATTAGCTTTTTAATTAGTACTGGTAATTGACATTTAAACATATGATATGACATATATTAAACTTTAGCAAGATGAATCAAACATCCCCATATCTTTAGGGGTGGCACTGGTATGATCCTGCAAAACCTTAGCTGGTCATTATATATGGTTCTGGGTGGGGAATTTAAAGTGATCTGATCCGACCAGAGATTTGGACGTAAGCATGGTTGTATTTGCTCTTGAGGTAAATGTGATGCACAAATAGCGCTGCAAACAGCCACATCCCAGGAAGAAGTGTAGCTCTTGAAGAAGCAGTAGCGCTGCAAATAACATCTTTGAAGAAGCAGTAGCGGAGGAGCACACAGATCACTTTAAATTCAGCTACGTATAGCTAGTGTGCTTCCTTTTGCTGGAACACAGGTCGGGATATATATATATATATATATATATATATATATATATATATATATATATATATATATATAGAAGGAGAAAAAGAGATACCTTGCGTCCTTGCCCACCATTCGGAAAACCGGTAAAGGCAACACTCAACTAGCATCGATGCGCTGTTCTCACTGGGCCACTAGTCTATGAATACATACATGAATTATGGGCCAAGGTCTTGTTTTCTTTCCAGTGGATTCTGGATCCATGCATGATCCTGCAATTAACGGTATTAAAAGAATGTAGCAGCGAGGACTTAGTTAGTTCGTTTGCCTGGTATGTGAATATGGATGGGAATGAATTAGGTTCAGGTCGGGTGGAGCAAAACTCACCCGTAATTGTAACCGTGAAGTCTAACTAAACTTACACACGATTACAACAGCCGGTACAATTCCAAACCCGCACCCAATACCGTCGGGTTTTGGGTGGGTCTCGGGTCACCCGCAGGTTTTTACTCAATGTGCACTTTTAAACAATAATCCAACTATAAGCAATTAAGTTCCGACAATAATTGAGTTATATCTACATATTTTAAGTCTTCTTATATTGGGCAACAACAAAACATTTTGTGAATCATTGACCAAAGTTACTTATTCAAAATAATTACCGTTATATCTTAATCTTTTTTGCACAAATAAAGAATAAACTAAATTTCGGGGTCGGGTGTGGAAACCTGCACCCACACCCACAAAACTTCGGGATCGGGTGTGAGTCGCACCCATAGGTCAAAATTATCACCCGTACCTGCACCTGTCAGGTCGGGTACCCGTCAGATTTTGGGTTTGCGGATTAAATTACCCCTTCTTTACGCGAGCGATCGGGTGTGGATTCGATCCCAAGATTAACACCCCGTGCCTCACTTTGGAGTTTATCTCTAGTTGCCTCCTATGTAGTGGTGTGCATTATATTCGTGACATCCTTGTACTCTCTCAAAAAATGTTCTTCTTTATTAGTTTTTAGTCCTCCTTGTTCAAATAATAAAGTCCACATTTATTTTTTTTCAACACACATAAACCAAAAAAGAGAAGTCGACTACTACTACTCCCTCAATGAAGCCATAGCTAAAAATAAGCAGGAGGCAGGTGAGGCGATGCATGCTGAATTGTACAAGGATGAACAAGAACCGGCCAACAAAAATGAATGCTAGCTCCTCCCGCATGCATCCTCCCATTCTCATCACTCCAAACCTATGAACAAAATGCATGCCTCAGAATTCTATTCGCTGAATAATTGCCAAATTAGAGCGGAAGAATTACTATCATAGAAGAAACTCTACTCTGATCTGTTTGTCGCTATGGGGCAGCAAAACTGCCATCGTCCTCCGCATGTCGTCGTTGCTCTCGTTACGATAGTCCTGCTGCAACCATGTTTCGTCTCGGTTGTATCCTCGTCCAGCTCGGTGGCCAGCGACGGCGGCGGGACCAACGTCAAGGTGCCGGCGGTCGACGGCGGTGCTGGCAGCTTCGTCGAGTTCGTGACCGAGAACGTGGAGCTGTACAGCAACGTGAGCAATGAGCACATGTACGGGTCGGCGGGCAAGGTGTGGGATCCGCAGCTGCTGGTGGCGCAGGGCATGGTGGTGCGGTACGTGGTGAGCCCCGACGGCAAGGGCAAGTTCAGGACCATCAACGAGGCCGTCAGGGCCGTGCCGGAGGGGAACAAGAGGAGGGTCATCCTCGACATCAGGACGGCCACCTACAGGTGATTTTGATGAAGACTTACTCTTGTCTAATAAAAAAAAATTGCATGCAGCATATTGCGTTGGCATGCAGAGAGAAGGTGCTGGTCCCGTACACGAAGCCGTTCATCACGTTCTTGGGCAACCCCAAGAACCCCCCGGTGATCATGTGGGACGACAGGGCGGCGACCCACGGCAAGGACGGCAAGCCCGTCGGCACCGTCGGCAGTGCCACGGTGGCGGTGGAGTCGGACTACTTCATGGCCTCCGGCATCGTCTTCAGGGTACGTGCGTCGATCGCTTCTATCTTCGTTCACCATCGATCGACGATGAATATATGCATTGTGTTACTCGCATATATATGATGTGAACGTACGTACGTAGTAGAACCACGCGCCGATGGCTGCGCCGGGGCAAGAGGGCGGGCAGGCGGTGGCGCTGCGGGTGTTCGGCACCAAGGCGGCCTTCTACGACTGCACGATCGAGGGCGGGCAGGACACGCTGTACGACCACAAGGGCCTGCACTACTTCAAGTCGTGCCACATCCAGGGCAGCGTGGACTTCATCTTCGGTTTCGGGCGGTCCCTGTACGAGGACTGCGCCATCATGTCTGTGACGAAGCAGGTGGCGGTGGTGACGGCGCAGCAGCGGACCAAGAGCATCGCGGGCGCCATCGAGAGCGGCTTCTCCTTCCTCCGGTGCCGGATCGCCGGCACGGGCGCCGGCCAGATCTACCTGGGCCGCGCCTGGGGCGACTCCTCCCGGGTGGTGTACTCCTACACCACCATGGGCAAGGAGGTGGTGCCCGTCGGCTGGGACGGCTGGAGGATCGAGAGGCCCGAGAAGAGCGGCATCTACTACGGCGAGTACATGTGCTCGGGCCCCGGCGCGCTGCCGCACAAGCGGATCGGCTGGTCGCTCGTGCTCAACGACGCCCAGGCCAAGCCCTTCACCGGCATCCACTTCATCTTTGGCGACTCTTGGATCCTGCCGCCGCCAAGCCTGGTGGGCTAGCGCGGAACGGAGCGGATCATGCAGTGTTACCAATACCATATAGCGGCTAGCACTAGCAGTACTTTATTAATCTCTTCAGAGTTCAGACGATGCAGGACGCGATCCATCAGTCGTTGTTGGCGTCTTTGCTGTGTCCTCCTCAGCCGTTTCTTCTTCCTCCTCCTCGCTCCTCCTTACCCACCACGTCGATCGAAGGCCTCGACGGGGAAGCTACTGGACAGTCCCTCGATGGCCTTGCAGTGCAGTTCCTCGACGCAGATCTCGTGGAGCGTCATCCACAGCAGCATCTCCTTGGCCTTGACCCCCGTGATCTTCCTGAGCCGGCCCTTGTCTCGCCGACCGCCGACACCTCACACCTCGGCGCCGTACATGGCGTGCCTGCCGGCCTTGGAGAAGTAGTGGTCCACCCTGCGGGGCTGCCTGTGCCACACGAAGCCCGTCTCCTCGACGTAGCCGCACTCGATGATGTCACGCAGCGGGAGCAGGCCGCTGGGAGAGGCCCGTCTCCTGGAGGAGGAGCCGCATCTTCCCCTGCCCCGCCGCGTCGCCCACGTACACCTCCGCCTTGGCGCGCACCTCGTCCGGGATCGTCAGCTTCATCGGTCGGCTAGCTCTTTTCCTCGCTCTGGAGACGACCGGTACGTGACCGCAAGGGAGCAGCTGAGTTGATGGGCAGCGAGCCATGTGCCCATGTGTGTGTCGTTTGGTTGGTTTGTTTGGAGAGACTGATGTGCGTGTTTTGGAGAAATGTCGCAAAGGAAACCGGAAATGAAAACTCTTGCAATTTTCATTGGTGGTTAGTATTCTCTCTATTCTTTTTTATTTGTCACCTTTTACTTAAAAAATAAATTAGCGAACAACAAATATTTGACAATGGAAGTAGTATATATTTATACATGTTGAAGGGACGTGTCCCATCGGATGATATGCATATTCCTGTTTACTAATAGCCTTTGATCTTGTTTAATGCCCTCCATTGATTTTGTGTTTGTGCTTTCCTCCTGAATTGATGAGGTGGATGAGATCATATTTTTCTTTGTTTACCGACACCCTCCCTTGTTCGAATCCATTTCTGAGATTACCTTTGAAAGTATTTAATTTGATATATGTACTGTGGAGAAAAAGTGGGAAAAAGTGGGAAAAACTAAAAACGATACAACATTTATTTTGTATTAATTAATTCCTCTAAAAACCGATATGCCACTAAAACTCTTTAAACCTAGTGATAAAATAAGGGGAAATTAATATGGCATATATTGTTATTGCCCAATCACAAACCCATAAGAGTTTATCAATACATGTCTTTAATATTCTTTTAGAAAACCCATTGAGGGGAGAAGACATGATATGTCTTGAATATCTCCAAAAACCTGGATGGGGAAATTAGGGGATATGGCATATACTCTTGTATTGATATTGCCTCATTTAAAACTTTTATATGAGAAAACGTGTGAATGTTGGTAGAGACTTCGTGAATAAACTTGCAAAGTATTTGTAAGTGAAAGGGAATTAGGCTTACACCTAGTTCCTAAATAATTTTGGTGGTTGAATTGCCCGACACAAATATTGGACTAACTAGTTTGCTCTAGTGAATAAGTTACACAGGTGCAAAAGGTTCACACTTAGCCAATAAAAAGATCAAGTGTTGGATTCAACAAAGGAGCAATGAGGCAACCGAGGGCACCTCTGGCTGGAGGCACCGGACTGTCCGGTGTGCACCGGACAGTGTCCGGTGCGCCCAGAGGACTCCAACTCCAACTCTTCTCTCTCGGGAATTCTCGGAGGCCGGCGCGCTATAATTCACCGGACTGTCCGGTGTGCACCGGACATGTCCGGTGCTTCAAGGAACCGCGGTCTCCGGAACTCGCCAGCCTCGGGTTCGCGCGGCAGCCGCTCCGCTAAAATTCACCGGACTGTCCGGTGTACACCGGACTGTCCGGTGTGCCAGCGGAGCAACGGCTCTCTGCGGCGCCAACGGCTCCCTACGGAGCATTTAATGCGCGCGTAGCGCGCGCAGACGTCAGGATCGCCCATGACGGTGCACCGGACATCAAACAGTACATGTCCGGTGTGCACCGGACACCCAGGCGGGCCCAGAAGACAGAAGCTCCAACGGTCAGAATCCAACGGCAATGGTGACGTGGCAGGGGCACCGGACTGTCCGGTGTGCACCGGACTGTCCGGTGCGCCATCGAACAGAGGGGTTCCAGCAACGGTCACTTTTGGTGGTTGGGGCTATAAATACCCCAACCACCCCACATTCATTGCAATCCAAGTTTTCCACTTCTCAACTACTACAAGAGCTCTAGCATTCAATTCTAGACACACCAAATAGATCAAGTCCTCTCCAAATTCCACACAACTCCATAGTGACTAGAGAGAGTGATTTGCTTGTGTTCTTTCGAGCTCTTGCGCTTGGATCGCATTCTTTTCTTTCTCATTTGTTCTTGAGATCAACGCTCAATTGTAACCAAGGCAAGAGGCACCAATTGTGTGGTGGCCCTTGCGGGGAAGATTTGTTCCCGGTTGATTGAGAAGAAGAGAAAGCTCACTCGATCCGTGGGATCGTTTGAGAGAGGGAAGGGTTGAAAAAGACCCGGCCTTTGTGGCCTCCTCAACGGGGAGTAGGTTTGCGAGAACCGAACCTCGGTAAAACAAATCCGCGTGTCACACTCTTATTTGCTTGCGATTTGTTTTGCGCCCTCTCTCGCGGACTCGTTTATATTTCTAACGCTAACTCGGCTTGTAGTTGTGATTATTTTTGTAAATTTCAGTTTCGCCCTATTCACCCCCCCCCCCTCTAGGCGACTATCAATTGGTATCGGAGCCCGGTGCTTCATCAGAGCCTAACCGCTCGAAGTGATGTCGGGAGATCACGCCAAGAAGGAGATGGAGATCGGCGACAAGCCCACTACAAGCCAAGGGAGCACTTCATCTTCATCGGAAGAGTCCCGCACCAAGAGAAGGGAGAAGAAGAAGAGCTCCTCCAAGCGGAAGGAGAAAAGATCTTCCTCTTCTCACCACAAGGAGAAGAAGGAAAAATCTTCTTCTCACAAGCCGCATCGGAGTGGGGGCAAGCACAAAAGGATGAGGAAGGTGGTCTACTACGAGACCGACACTTCATCGACATCCACCTCCGGCTCCGACGCGGCGTCCATCACTTCTAAACGCCAAGAGCGTAAGAAGTATAGTAAGATTCCCCTACGCTACCCTCGCATTCCTAAACATACACCTTTACTATCCGTCCCATTAGGCAAACCACCAACTTTTAATGGTGAAGATTATGCTATGTGGAGTAATTTGATGCATTTTCACCTAACCTCTCTCCACAAAAGATTATGGGATGTTGTTGAGTATGGTGTACAGGTACCATCCGTAGGGGATGAGGACTACGACACGGACGAAGTGGCCCAAATCGAGCACTTCAACTCCCAAGCCACAACCATTCTCCTTGCCTCACTAAGCAAGGAGGAATACAACAAAGTACAAGGGTTGAAGAACGCAAAAGAGATTTGGGACCTACTCAAGACGGCGCACGAAGGTGATGAACTCACCAAGATCACCAAGCGGGAAACGATCGAGGGGGAGCTCGGTCGCTTCCGTCTTCGCCAAGGGGAGGAGCCACAAGACATGTACAACCGGCTCAAGACCTTGGTGAACCAAGTGCGCAACCTCGGGAGCGCAAAATGGGATGACCACGAAGTGGTTAAGGTTATTCTAAGAGCCCTTATTTTCCTTAACCCCACACAAGTTCAATTAATTCGTGGCAATCCTAGATATCCACTAATGACCCCCGAGGAAGTCATCGGGAATTTTGTTAGTTTTGAATGCATGATTAAGGGCTCCAAGAAGATCAACGAGCTTGATGATCCCTCCACATCTGAGGCGCAACCCGTGGCCTTCAAGGCAACGGAGGAGAAGAAGGAGGAGTCTACACCAAGTAGACAACCAATTGACGCCTCCAAGCTCGACAACGAGGAGATGGCCCTAATCATCAAAAGCTTCCGGCAAATCCTCAAGCAACGGAAGGGGAAAGATTACAAATCCCGTTCCAAGAAGGTTTGCTACAAGTGTGGTAAGCCCGGTCACTTTATTGCAAAATGTCCTATGTCCAGTGACAGTGACAGGGGCGACGACAAGAAGGGAAGAAGAAAGGAGAAGAAGAAGTACTACAAGAAGAAGGGCGGCGATGCCCATGTTTGTCGGGAATGGGACTCCGACGAAAGCTCAAGCGACTCCTCCGACGATGAGGACGCCGCCAACATCGCCGTCACCAAGGGCCTCCTCTTCCCCAACGTCGGCCACAAGTGTCTCATGGCCAAGGACGGCAAAAAGAAGGTAAAATCAAGGTCCTCCTCTAAATATGAAACATCTAGTGATGAGGATGATAAAAATGAGGAGGAAAACTTGCGTACTCTTTTTGCTAACCTCAACATGCAACAAAAGGAAAAATTAAATGAATTAATTAGTGCTATACATGAGAAGGATGAACTCTTGGATTCTCAAGAGGACTTCCTTATTAAAGAAAATAAAAAGCATGTTAAGGTTAAAAATGCTTATGCTCTAGAAAGAGAAAAATGTGAAAAATTGTCTAGTGAGCTAAGCACTTGCCATGAGATTTTAGACAACCTTAGAAATGAAAATGCTAATTTGTTAGCTAAGGTTGATTCTCATGTTTGCGTTGATCCTAGAAATGATAATGTTGATTTGCTTGCTAGGATTGATAAGTTGAATGTTTCCATTGCTAGCCTTAGAAATGAGAATGAGAAATTAATTGCTAAGGCTAAGGATTTTGATGTTTGCAATGCTACTATCTCGGACCTTAGAACTAAGAATGATTTGTTGCATGCTAAGGTCATTGAACTAAAATCTTGCAAACCCTCTACATCTAATGTTGAACATGTTTCTATTTGTACTAGATGTAGAGATATTAATGTTGATGCTATCCATGATCACCTAGCCTTAATTAAAAAACAAAATGATCACATAGCACAACTTAATGCTAAGATTAGAGAGCATGACTTAGAAAATGAAAAATTTAAACTTGCTAGAAGCATGCTCTATAATGGGAGACGCCCTGGCATTAAGGACGGCATTGGCTTCCAAAAGGGAGACAATGTCAAAATTAATGCCCCTCCAAAGAACTTATCTAACTTTGTTAAGGGCAAGGCTCCCATGCCTCAGGATAACGAGGGTTACATTTTGTACCCTGCCGGTTATCCTGAGAGCAAGATTAGGAAAATTCATTCTAGGAAGTCTCACTCTGGCCCTAATCATGCTTTTATGTATAAGGGTGAGACATCTAGATCTAGGCAACCAACCCATGCCAAGTTGCCTAGAAAGAAAACTACTAATGCATCAAATGATCATAGCATTTCATTTAAAACTTTTGATGCATCTTATGTTTTGACTAACAAATCCGGCAAGGTAGTTGCCAAGATTGTTGGGGGCAAACACAAGGGCTCCAAGACTTGTGTTTGGGTACCCAAAGTTCTTGTATCTAATGCCAAAGGACCCAAAACCGTTTGGGTACCTAAAACAAAGAACTAAACTTGTTTTGTAGGTTTATGCATCCGGGGGCTCAAGTTGGATACTCGATAGCGGGTGCACAAACCACATGACAGGGGAGAAAAGGATGTTCTCCTCATATGAGAAAAACCAAGATCCCCAACGAGCTATCACATTCGGGGATGGAAATCAAGGTTTGGTCAAAGGTTTGGGTAAAATTGCTATATCTCCTGACCATTCTATTTCCAATGTTTTTCTTGTAGATTCTTTAGATTACAATTTGCTTTCTGTATCCCAATTATGTCAAATGGGCTACAACTGTCTTTTTACTGATACTGGTGTTACTGTCTTTAGAAGAAGTGATGATTCAATAGCTTTTAAGGGAGTGTTAGAGGGTCAGCTATACTTAGTAGATTTTAATAGAGCTGAACTCGACACTTGCTTGATTGCTAAGACTAACTTGGGTTGGCTCTGGCACCGCCGACTAGCCCATGTTGGAATGAAGAATCTTCACAAGCTTCTAAAGGGAGAACACATTTTGGGACTAACCGATGTTCATTTTGAGAAAGACAGGATTTGTAGCGCATGCCAAGCCGGGAAGCAAGTTGGCACCCATCATCCACACAAAAACATCATGACTACCGACAGGCCACTGGAGCTCCTTCACATGGATTTGTTCGGCCCGATCGCTTACATAAGCATCGGCGGTAGTAAGTATTGTCTTGTAATTGTGGATGATTATTCTCGCTTCACTTGGGTATTCTTTTTACAGGACAAATCTTATACCCAAGAGACCTTAAAGGGATTCTTGAGACGGGCTCAAAATGAGTTCGGCTTAAGGATCAAGAAAATTAGAAGCGACAATGGAACGGAGTTCAAAAACTCTCAAATAGAAGGCTTCCTTGAGGAGGAGGGCATCAAGCATGAGTTCTCTTCTCCCTACACTCCACAACAAAATGGTGTAGTGGAGAGGAAGAATCGAACTCTATTGGACATGGCAAGAACCATGCTTGATGAGTACAAGACACCGGATCGGTTTTGGGCCGAGGCGGTCAACACCGCCTGCTACGCCATCAACCGGTTATATCTTCACCGAATCCTCAAGAAGACATCTTATGAACTCCTAACCGGTAAAAAGCCCAATATTTCATATTTTAGAGTTTTTGGTAGCAAATGTTTTATTCTTGTCAAAAGAGGTAGAAAATCAAAATTTGCTCCTAAAACTGTAGAAGGCTTTTTACTAGGATATGACTCAAACACAAGGGCATACAGAGTCTTTAATAAGTCCTCAGGACTTGTTGAAGTTTCTTGTGACGTTGTGTTTGATGAGACTAACGGCTCTCAAGTAGAGCAAGTTGATCTTGATGAAACAGGTGAAGAACAGGCTCCATGCATAGCACTAAGGAACATGTCCATTGGGGATGTGTGTCCTAAGGAATCCGAGGAGCTTTCAAATGCACAAGATCAACCATCCTCCTCCACGCAAGCATCTCCACCAACTCAAATTGAGGACGAGGCTCAAGATGTTGAACAAGAAGATGAGCCACCTCAAAATGACGGCAACGATCAAGGGGGAGATGCAAATGATGAAGACAAGGAGGATGATCAACCGAGACCGCCACACCCAAGAGTCCACCAAGCAATCCAACGAGATCACCCCGTCGACACCATCCTCGGCGACATTCATAAGGGGGTAACTACTCGATCTCGTGTTGCTCATTTTTGTGAACATTACTCGTTTGTTTCCTCTATTGAGCCACACAGGGTAGAGGAAGCTCTTCAAGATTCGGATTGGGTGATGGCGATGCAAGAGGAGCTCAACAATTTCACAAGGAACGAGGTATGGCACTTAGTTCCACGTCCTAATCAAAATGTTGTAGGAACCAAGTGGGTCTTCCGCAACAAGCAAGACGAGCATGGTGTGGTGACAAGGAACAAAGCTCGACTCGTGGCCAAGGGGTATTCACAAGACGAAGGTTTGGATTTTGGAGAAACCTATGCACCCGTAGCTAGGCTTGAGTCAATTCGTATATTATTGGCCTATGCTACTTACCATGGCTTCAAGCTTTATCAAATGGACGTGAAGAGTGCCTTCCTCAATGGACCAATCAAGGAGGAGGTCTATGTTGAGCAACCTCCCGGCTTTGAAGACAGTGAGTACCCTAACCATGTCTATAGGCTCTCTAAGGCGCTTTATGGGCTCAAGCAAGCCCCAAGAGCATGGTATGAATGCCTTAGAGATTTCCTTATTGCAAATGGCTTCAATGTCGGCAAGGCTGATCCTACTCTATTCACTAAGACTCTTGACAATGATTTGTTTGTATGCCAAATTTATGTTGATGATATTATATTTGGGTCTACTAACAAATCTACATGTGAAGAATTTAGCAGGATCATGACACAAAAATTCGAGATGTCTATGATGGGGGAGTTGAAGTATTTTCTAGGATTTCAAGTCAAGCAACTCCAAGAGGGCACCTTCATTAGCCAAACGAAGTATACTCAAGATATCCTAAGCAAGTTTGGAATGAAGGATGCCAAGCCCATCAAGACACCCATGGGAACCAATGGGCATCTCGACCTCGACACGGGAGGTAAGTCCGTGGATCAAAAGGTATACCGGTCGATGATTGGTTCATTGCTTTATTTATGTGCATCTCGACCGGACATTATGCTTTCCGTTTGCATGTGTGCAAGATTCCAAGCCGACCCTAAGGAATCACACCTTACGGCCGTAAAACGAATCTTGAGATATTTGGCTTATACTCCTAAGTTTGGGCTTTGGTACCCTCGGGGATCCACTTTTGATTTGATTGGTTATTCGGATGCCGATTGGGCGGGGTGTAAGATTAACAGGAAGAGCACATCGGGGACTTGCCAGTTCTTGGGAAGATCCTTGGTGTCATGGGCTTCAAGGAAGCAAAATTTGGTCGCTCTTTCTACTGCCGAAGCCGAGTATATTGCCGCAGGTCATTGTTGCGCGCAATTGCTTTGGATGAGGCAAACCCTGCGGGACTACGGTTACAAATTAACTAAAGTCCCGTTGCTATGTGACAATGAGAGTGCAATCAAAATGGCCGACAATCCCGTCGAGCATAGCCGCACTAAGCACATAGCCATTCGGTATCATTTTCTTCGGGATCACCAACAAAAGGGGGATATCGAGATTTCTTACATTAACACTAAAGATCAATTAGCCGATATCTTTACCAAGCCACTTGATGAACAATCTTTTACCCGACTTAGGCATGAGCTCAATATTCTTGATTCTAGGAATTTCTTTTGCTAAACTTGCACACATAGCACATGAATATACCTTTGATCATGTCTCTTTTATATATGCTATGACTAATGTGTTTTCAAGTGTATTTCCGACCAAGTCATAGGTATATTGAAAGGGAATTGGAGTCTTCGGCGAAGACAAAGGCTTCCACTCCACTCTACTACTCATCCTTCGCCGTCGCTCCGCATCATCTCTCCAACTTTGGTATAATCTTCACTCATTCATTTCATGACCAAAGGGGGAGAAAGTAATTTTTGGGCTCTAATGATTCCGTTTTTGGCGATTCATGCCAAAGGGGGAGAAAATATGAGCCCAAAGCAAAAGGACCGCACCACCACCTAATTTTATAAATTTGATGATTTTATTGGTAAATTTCAAAATTGGTATCTCTTTGTGTTCTAAAGGGGGAGCAACTAGTATTTTCAAAATTGATGACTTAAAACCCTCTTGAACACTAAGAGGAGACCTTATTTGAGGGGGAGTTTTGATTAGTCAAAGGAAAAGCATTTTGGAACAAAGGAAGAAATCTTCAAAACTTAAAAATGCTTTGCAAATCTTATTCATTTACCTTTGACTATCTTGCAAAATGACTTTGAAAAGAATTTACAAAAGAATTTGCAAAAACAAAACTCTTGGTGCAAATGTGGTCCAATATGTCAAAAACAAAGAAAACAATCCATGCGCATCATATAAATATTTATTGGCTCAATTCCAAGCAACCTTTGCACTTACATTATGTGAACTAGTTCAATTATGCACTTCTATATTTGCTTTGGTTTGTGTTGGCATCAATCACCAAAAAGGGGGAGATTGAAAGGGAATTAGGCTTACACCTAGTTCCTAAATAATTTTGGTGGTTGAATTGCCCAACACAAATATTGGACTAACTAGTTTGCTCTAGTGAATAAGTTACACAGGTGCAAAAGGTTCACACTTAGCCAATAAAAAGATCAAGTGTTGGATTCAACAAAGGAGCAATGAGGCAACCGAGGGCACCTCTGGCTGGAGGCACCGGACTGTCCGGTGTGCACCGGACAGTGTCCGGTGCGCCCAGAGGACTCCAACTCCAACTCTTCTCTCTCGGGAATTCTCGGAGGCCGGCGCGCTATAATTCACCGGACTGTCCGGTGTGCACCGGACATGTCCGGTGCTTCAAGGAACCGCGGTCTCCGGAACTCGCCAGCCTCGGGTTCGCGCGGCAGCCGCTCCGCTAAAATTCACCGGACTGTCCGGTGTACACCGGACTGTCCGGTGTGCCAGCGGAGCAACGGCTCTCTGCGGCGCCAACGGCTCCCTGCGGAGCATTTAATGCGCGCGCAGCGCGCGCAGACGTCAGGATCGCCCATGACGGTGCACCGGACATCAAACAGTACATGTCCGGTGTGCACCGGACACCCAGGCGGGCCCAGAAGACAGAAGCTCCAACGGTCAGAATCCAACGGCAATGGTGACGTGGCAGGGGCACCGGACTGTTCGGTGTGCACCGGACTGTCCGGTGCGCCATCGAACAGAGGGGTTCCAGCAACGGTGACTTTTGGTGGTTGGGGCTATAAATACCCCAACCACCCCACATTCATTGCAATCCAAGTTTTCCACTTCTCAACTACTACAAGAGCTCTAGCATTCAATTCTAGACACACCAAATAGATCAAGTCCTCTCCAAATTCCACACAACTCCATAGTGACTAGAGAGAGTGATTTGCTTGTGTTCTTTCGAGCTCTTGCGCTTGGATCGCATTCTTTTCTTTCTCATTTGTTCTTGAGATCAACACTCAATTGTAACCAAGGCAAGAGGCACCAATTGTGTGGTGGCCCTTGCGGGGAAGATTTGTTCCCGGTTGATTGAGAAGAAGAGAAAGCTCACTCGATCCGTGGGATCGTTTGAGAGAGGGAAGGGTTGAAAAAGACCCGGCCTTTGTGGCCTCCTCAACGGGGAGTAGGTTTGCGAGAACCGAACCTCGGTAAAACAAATCCGCGTGTCACACTCTTATTTGCTTGCGATTTGTTTTGCGCCCTCTCTCGCGGACTCGTTTATATTTCTAACGCTAACTCGGCTTGTAGTTGTGATTATTTTTGTAAATTTCAGTTTTGCCCTATTCACCCCCCCCCCTCTAGGCGACTATCAGTAAGCTAGTTATTACTCAAATGTATTACAATACATGAGGATAAAGCAATTTGTGGACAATATAGTGATATTGTATACACATAACCTATTTGCATCCAAGCAATACAAACACCATCATCTTGTTAGATAATGGCTTATGATTTAATGGAATCATAATTTAACACTCAGCTAAGTCATACATGCACATGTTAGATTTCGGAATGATATGTAGAAATAATCATTAGAGTATATAATGACTCCTATGAGAATTCTACCACATAGACCAATCTATAATCCGACATCCTTTATGGGGATTAATTTGCTAGTATCTCCATATCCCACCATGATCATAACTTAACTTATTTAATGACAAGTCAATGTCCTTTAGTACCACATAGATATCAATGTATATCTTTCTTCAGCCAAATGAAATTATTTGAGATGCACCATTTTAACCTAGCAAGTATGTACAAATGCAATACAAGGATGTTACAATTTGCAAGATACATATGCGCTTTGATGGCACAAAGGTTTAATCCTAGGTTTAAAATGGACACTGATATATTTTAGGAATTAAATGACCAATGTTTATACATATGGTGCCCAATTTCATTGGATATTGCTAGACTAAGATATATACCTATGTTGTAAAAACATAATTCAGTTTTATCTAACCATCTTCTCAAACATCGTATTAAGATAATTGCACGATTTAATGTGTGTGATCGTAGATGATCGAAAACTCAAATGGTATTTTGATACAAACACACATGCATTCATCGTGGTTGTGAGTAACTCTTCAGGTGAAGAAACTAACCTAGTCGGTTGTACCACAATAAACCTAACTATTTGTTTCAAGTAATGTAGTGACTTGAGTTGTATACAACGTATGTTGTGATTTTTTATTGAGAACACTAAATACAAATGGACTTATATATTTGAATTTATCAAATTCACAAGTTCCACTAATGATCAAATATATAGAAACATAATTTTCATGCATACCAAGGGTATGCTAGCTTAGTTTTGCGTGAAACTATATGCTACAAGATCTTGCTATATCACCACTGTTGGGGGTCTTCTACTCTATCGAAGGTCCTCAAGACGAAGATTCGACGAAGAAGAAACATTGCGAAATGCCGAAGCTCAGTAACTTCGGTTCAAGCCAAGCAAAGAAGGAAAAAGGACTAGTTAGACCTTCTTAGTTTAAGCTGCTTGTAAACTAATGTTCAAGGACATGGATGTAATTTTACCCGGGCTGCGTCGCGTGCTTATAAATAGATGAACAGTACCCCCGTACTGTTCACGCTGGATTGTATTCACTCTCTCTCATCCTCGTTGTTGGAACTTGCTCTCCTGGGCAAGTGGATCCAACGGGGGAGTGGAAAGAGTGCTAGCAAGGTTTAACGAGGGATGGCAATTGCTTTGTTAATCTGGCCTCTCAAGGGGGTATTTATAGGTACTCGAGTGGCGAACGTCCTAAGGCAAGGACGTTTATGCCCTCGGGTACCCAGGTTCTCCCCAGAATATTCCCATAAAGGGAGGTTACAAACCGTCATTACAGAAAAGCTATTACAGATTAGGCCCGTAACACGCTTGTCCACGCGGAGCCCGTTACAGTGGGCCGAATTCCACGTTGGCCTCTGGGCGAGATGAACACACGGGATTAGCAGACTTCGTCGGAGTCTGGCCTTCGTCTTGCAGTGGAGAGGACGAAGGGCAATCGTGCCAATCATCTCGCCTTCGTTGGTGTAGCGAGGCGACGAAGGCTTCGCGCGAAGGGTAGCGTCTTCGCCTTCGCCCCAACATTTGCCCTCCGAGGGACCAGTTCGATTGAGTCATCTGGTACCGAAGACGTCGCTAGATGGTGGAGACGCTGCCCTCGCTCGAAGTGGTCCCGCGGGGGTTTTTGATGTGACCTTTGATGGACGTGGCACTGTTGGACTGCGGGTTCCCCGAAGCGTCGCGCCGTGTGTATAAAAAGGGCGGCGCGGCGCGGGCTGACTCTCACCTTTGTGTGCGCCGGAAAACCCTAAACGCTTGAAACCGCTCGCCCGCTCGCCTGCCCTCCTGGTTCCTCTGCATCGGAGATCTGGCCCGCGTCAAGCAAACCGCACGCCGCCGCCGATGGTACATAGCGATGTCGTCTTCTTCCTCATCTGCTGCAAATGCGCCGTCGGCCGAATCGTCATCCGAAGATACCTTGAGCGATTTGGCGGCGGTGGAGTTACAGCCGGGCCACACGGTGGAGTTCGGCGTTTCGAGGATTTCCTCGGTTCGCGTGCAGGACATGCAGCAGTTAGGGTATTTTGGGGATGGTGTTGGGCGCGTCCCAGGGGTGGAAGAGATTCCCGAGCCTGAGGGCGAGTTAGTGGTGTTTGAGGCGTTCTTCATTGCCGGCCTTCGCCTACCTGCGCATCATTTTGTGGCGGAGGTCCTGCAGATGTTTGAGGTACAGGTCCACCAGTTGACACCTAACGCCGTGGTGGCCCTGGCGAAGTATGTCTGGGCGGTGACTTCGTACGGTGGTCAGCCTTCCGTAGAGGTCTTCGCCAAGAATTACTTTCTGCATTGGCAAAAGAGAAAGATTGGAAACAAGATTGCACAGTTTGGATCGTGCACCTTCACGTCGAGGACCGGAAAGACTTCGACGGAAGTCGTGGAGTTAGTTCTCTATGCTCGCAATAAGTGGGGCAACTGGTGGGATTATTGGTTTTATGTTTCGGGAAGCGAAGTCGAAGCCCTCCTAGGGCTCCCTGCGGCCATGATGTGCTCACATTGTTATGTGGCATTCCCACAATTTGAGGTGGCGGAGGATGATGAGGACGAAGGGGCCCTCCGGTGCGTTGCCCACATGAGCAGCGGGCGTGATTTGGTTGAGGAGTTTATTGGTTATGGAGTGTGGCCCCTGGCGCATGGCTGGATGCTAGGCGAAGTATGCCCTCGCCAGATGCCTACTTTGGGCGAGCAGCTGGTGTGAAGTCCGACCTTCTCTTTGGATCTGCGCGGCCGAGACCCAGCCGCGTTCGTTCGTGAAGTGGAGGACGGGGTTGTGAGGATTGTGGGGCGGTATGTGCCAAGGACGGAGAGTCTGCGAAGTTGGGATATCCGAGGGTCCAATGTTCGCTTGAATCGGGTATTCGAGTTAAACTGTTTGCCATACGGTGGTTACCCTAGAGATGACGCTACTATGGCTATTGACCGCCACGGGAAAAAACCAGAGGTCGTGGCTAAGGAAGGCCCTTCGCAGGAGGCTGCCCCAGCCACTAAGAAGAGAAAAATAGGTACTGCAGTGGGGGGTTGGGGTCTCTGACCGTTTTGCTGTGGAGTTGATGGGGACTTGCGTGGCCCTCGGGGGAAGGATGTCTTCGCTCGAGCTCCGGGAGTCTTCGGCGCGAATGCTGAAGGTTACTGGGGGTCGATGGCCAAGGAACGTTCTGATCCCCCGTGCGGTCGGCGAGGACATATTTACGTCTCGTATGGCCCGTGAGTTTAAGATTTTTCCTTATGGACGGAATATTACTGTTGTTGTATCGTCAGTGATGGACAAGGATCGTCAAGATGCGGCGCAGAAGCGCCGGGCAATCACTAGGGTTGGGGACCCTATGCGCGAGGTGAAGCAGGCGCGGGGAGGCGCGAAGTCCACCGCCCCTGGCAGCAGCAAACCACCGCCAGCATCGAAGCCTGCCGTCCCCGGGCCCAGCAAGTCTTCGACGGGTTCAAGGTCTGCCGCTTCTGGCGCGGGCAAGCCGCCCTCGACTGAGCCCGCGAAGGGGCGAAGGCCGCCGTCGCGGGTGCGTACCGACGAAGCGGCGGCGGGTGGTGCCGACTTTGATACAGACATCTGCGTGGATGATTACCTCGTTGGTGAGTTTATTTAGACTGGGTCTTGAACAAGGTTATGGTGCAGGGTCAGATGTGGGGCAGCTAGCTGTTGTCCCGTCTCCGGTGGTGGCCACTTTGCCTGCGTCGGCGGTTGGAGCGAAGGATACTTCGCAGGACCCATGGTCCAAATTATGTGCCAGCGGCGAGAATTCGTCGGCCGCCGCCGCCAAAGACGTGGCGGGCTCTGTGTCTCAGCAGCTGAGGCATGTGTCGCGGCAGCTGAAGCATGTAAGTCGTCTTGGACTTCATTAGTTCGTTGTTTTTATGTTGTTGCAAGTCTGATGGATGTTTCGTGGTAGGCGGCCGCCTTCGCCGACCATGTTGCGTCGGGTGCCCTGACTTCGGAGTTCGCTGCCGAGAGGCAACGACTCGAGGGCAGGATCGAGCGCCTCCGGGCATAGCATACGGATGTTGTTCGGGACAAGTCAGCTACGGAAAACAAGAGCCGCAGGCTGGTAGACAGGCTGGCGGCTGCGGAGGCCGAGAAGGAGGATCTCAGGCGTCGGTTGGCGGAGGAGAGGAGGGACGCAAACAAAGCTTTTGCTGAGGTGCAGCCTGCGCAAGCCGAGGCCAAGCTTGCGCGGGTGGAGGCCAGTCTTGCCCGCCAACGCGCCGAGGAGATGGAGACGAGGCTCGGTGGCCTGCGCGACCGCCTGGACAAAATGGAGGCCTCAACGCGCGTGGAGGTCGAGCGGACGCATACGCAGCTGGTGGACGCATACCGGGAGCTGGGTGCGTGGACCGCCCCCTTCGAAGCGCCCGGTCAGGAGGTGGGCCTCCGCTTCCTTGGGTGGCTACAGGAGGAGCTGGAGGTGCTCCCGACCATTGTGACGGGCCTCATGTCCTTCGCCTCCCTTATCACCTGCGAGGGGGCCATGAATGCCTTGTCCCGCGAGGGATGTGGGCACTTCGAGGTCTTCAACCAGTCAGACGAAGGCTTCGAGCGCGGAATCTTCCAGGTCGAGGACCCGGTGCTGAAGCAGTCAGATGGGGCGCTTTTTGATAGGATGTGGGGCCCTCACGGTCGAGCGACTGTTCGGGAGAGGTCCGACCGAGCGATGGATCAGGTAAAAGTGCATTTGTGTGATTATATGTGTGGGTATGTGTGGTTTTTTGAATGAATGTACTATTGCTACAGATGGCGCATGACGAAGAGGTTGAGGACCTCGGCGATCTAGACAGCACGCTGCCTGAGGCATCAGGGGTGGAGCTGGCGCCACCATCCAATGCCGGCGAGGGCCCCTCGGCGACCCCCGCACCGACTGGTGCTGGCGAAGACCCCGCGTCAGCCACTGCACTGACGGGTGAGGACGCCTCGAAGGTGGTGGGCGAACCCGCTGCTGAAGACCCAGCGGCGTCGGCCGGGCCTTCGTAGGTGGCGAAATAGGGGCTAGGGCTTTTAGGTGTAAACTTTTGTTTTTGTGATACTGAACCTCGGTTGCTGCGCAGGTTCCGACGTTTGGGCCTGTGCAAGCAACCGCTGCTGGCAATACTGATTTTGTGGTGGCCTCAACCATAGTGCCTGCCGATGATAATTTATTTGGCTCAGGATCTGAGTGTTTTGAGTCTGATGGTGAGTCTAGTTCGTTTTACTGGACGGAGGAGTCCTCGGATGAAGGCTTGGATTATTTTGCTGCGTTAGATGTGGCCGCAGCGGAGTCCTCGCCACGTGTGGAGGGTGCCGGGGATCTTCCTAGTGCGAGTACTGAGTATAGGCGGCGAAGGGTGGTGTCGAAACACAGTGTGGGTGAGTTTTCGCGAAGTGGTAGGCGCCGTCGTATGGGGATGGACTGTGTCCGTCTTCGAGTAGGCCGGATTGGTAAACGAGAATTGTTGTCCTCGCCGATTGGGGTGAGCATAGGTGAGGAGGATCTGCGAAATCTTTTTGAGGGTGAGGAATTGAGGATAATGCTGTTCAATTACAGGGAGATGGGTATCATCCCGAAGGTTGAGCCGATGTAATGTATGATGCCCTAGCCGTGTGTATGTAACTATAATTTGTATTGTAATGTGGCTTGTTGGCCGTATTCGCACGCCTGTGCTGATCCGGATGCACCCTTAGGCGACTTTTGCACGAAGTGTCTTTTTAATAAAAGACTTCGATTAACGCACTTGTTGTGCTATTCCAGCTGCACCCTTAGGCGACTTTTGCACGGAGTGTCTTTTTAATATAAGACTTCGATTAACGCACTTGTTGTGCTATTCCGGCTGCACCCTTAGGCGACTTTTGCGCAGAGTGTCTTTTTAATAAAAGACTTCGATTAACGCACTTGTTGTGCTATTCCGGCTGCACCCTTAGGCGACTTTTGCGTGCAGTATATTTTTAATAAAAGACTTCAATTAATGCACTTGTTGTGCTATTCCGGCTGTACCCTTAGGCGACTTTTGCACGTAGTGTCGCACGCGAGGGTAGTCTGCGCTACCTGTCGCGGTGACTTCGGAGTGGTCGAATGCCGAAGACCGTCGATGCGGTCTTTTTCGACATGTTGCGTCTGAGTTTTTGTTTTTGCGGGGGCTTTTGCAGGTATATTACATGGCTCCGCCTCGTTAAAAACCTCACCCCCCGGGAGGAAAAGAGTGCGGGCCAGAACAGTATTGTTTGGTGGATTACAAGGGCTTGTGGGCTCTGAGGGTTAAACAAAAAATTTGCGGAGATTATCAATGTTCCAGGAGTGCTCTAAGTCTTCGCCGGAGGGTGTTGATAGCCTATACGCGTTGGGGGATGCCTTCGTCTTGACGATGAATGGACCCTCCCATTTTGGCTCCAGCTTGCCCCGTGACTCTGTCCAGATGGTCCGGATGAGTATGAGGTCTCCTTCGTTGAACTCTTTTGGGACAACCGCGTTGTCGCGCCAGGCCTTGGTTTGAGCTTGGTATTTGTTGAGGGCCTGCAGGGCGAGGACGCGGTCTCCGTCGATGAGGTCTTTAGACATTGGTTCGTCGACGTCGGGGACCGCTGATGTGCTTGTTCGGGGCGACCCATGCTTTATCTCCTGCGGCGTCATGGCCTCCGATCCATATAGTAGACGAAAAGGTGTGAATTCGGTTGCCTGGCATTCGGTCATGTTTAGGGCCCAGACCACTTCAGGTAGTTGGTCGGCCCATTTACCCTTCTTGTCGTCGAGAAGTCTTTTCTTGATGGCAGTGAAAATCTTGCCGTTGGCGCACTCAACGACGCCGTTGGATTGCGGGTGGTAAACCGAGGCGAAGGCAGGCTTGGTGCCGATGGAGAGGCAGAAGTCCCTGAAGTCCTAGCTGCCAAACTGTTTGCCGTTGTCGACTGTGAGCTCAGACGGGACCCCGAATCGGCAAACAATGTTTTTGCCAGAAGAACTTCTGGGCAGTCTTCGACATTATTGTGGATACTGCCCTGGCCTCGATCCACTTGGTGAAGTATTCGACGGCGACGAAGGTGAACTTGAGGTTCCTTTGAGCCGTAGGTAGTGGCCCGACAATATCCAGCCCCCAGCGTTGAAGGGGCCATGTGTGGGCGATCAGCTTGGTGAACTGCGAAGGGTTGCTCGAGCGGGGAGAAAACTTCTGGCAAGCTTCGCAAGACCTCATGACTCGATTCGCGGCGCAAATTATTGCGGGCCAGTAAAATCCTTGACGGATCACCTTGGCGGCGAGGGCCCTGGCCCCTGAGTGGGAGCCGCAAGTTCTGTTGTGGACTTCGCGAAGGATTTGAATGCCTTCGGTTTAGGTCACGCATTTTAGCATGGGTTGACTGATCCTCTTCTTGTATAGCTGGCCCTCGACTAGTACGAAGTCCTGGCTTTGGTGCTTGAGGCGCTTGGCCTCATTGACGTCACTTGAGTGGTAATATCCTTGCAGAAATAGGGTTATTGGGGCCCACCAATCTTCAGTCATGATGAGGTTGACGATGTGATGGCCTTCGGCGTCGTTGGTTACTTGTAAGCCCTCTGGGTTGCGGACGGCTGGTGTGCAAATGACGTGGTAGAACACGTCGGAGGGCAAGGTCTCGCATCTGGCCGCTGCCTTAGCCAACGCGTCGGCCTCTTTGTTCCTGGCACGGTCCACATGCTGTAAGGTGAAGCCCTTGAACTGTTTCTCGAGACTGCGAACAGCTGTGAGATACTGCATGAGTGTGGGGTCTTTGGCTGAATATTCTTTTTTGACCTGGTCGGCAACTACTTTGGAATCTGTCTTGACTATGCAGGTGGTGACACCGAGTGCTCTCAGCTTGCGAAGGCCTAGGATGACGGCTTCATATTTTTCTATGTTGTTTGTGCATCTGTCAGACTCCAAAGCGAAGCTGAGGCGTGTTGCGTATCTGTGCTTGACGCCTCTAGGTGACGTGATAATTGCAGCTATGCCTACCCCCGCATGGCACCATGCGTCGTCGCAGTAGATGGTCCACACCTTCTCTGGAGGTTCTTCTTGCTGTCGTGTCGACCCAGTCCAGTCGGCGATGAAGTCTGCCAGGACCTGCGACTTGATTGTTGTCCTGGGTTCGAAGGTGATGTGGTACCCGGAGAGTTCGACTGCCCATTTGGCAATTCGGATGGATGCCTCCGGGTTTCTGAACAGTTCTCCTAGTCCCCTGTCCGAGGTGACCCGCACCTTGAACGCCTCGAAGTAGTGGCGCAGCTTGCGCGATGCCATGACGACTGCATAAGAGATTTTTTCCAATTCAGTCATGTTGCACTTGGAGGTCGTGAGGACTTCACAGACGTAGTAGACTGGACACTATCGGATCGTGCCCTCTTTGACTTGCTCTTGGACTAGCGCTGCGCTGACTGCATATGGCGAGGCTGCGATGTAGAGTAGCAGTGGCAGCGAGGGGTCTGGACTGGTGAGAATTGCCAAGTCTGACAGGTGTTGCTTGAGTGATGCGAAGGCTGCCGCCTGTTCTGGTCCCCACGTGAAGTCTTTCGCACCATGCAGTGTCTTGAGGAAGGGTAGACTCTGCTCTGTGGATTTGGAAATGAATCTGTTGAGGGCGGCTAGTCTGCCTGTCAGACGCTGGACGTCCCTGGTTGACTGCGGGGGTGTCATGTTGATGATTGCTTGAATCTTGGTTGGGTTGGCCTCGATCCCGCGGTGCGACACCAGGTAGCCCAATATCTTCCCCTGGCGGACTCCGAAGAAGCACTTCTCAGGGTTGAGGCGAAGCTGTGCGTCCTGCATGTTTGCGAACGTCTCTGCGAGGTCAGCCAGGTGGTCATCTTTATTTTTGCTTGCGACAACGATGTCGTCCACGTATGTGAAAATGTTGCGGCCCATTTGGCTCTCGAGCACCGTCTTGGTGAGGCGAGAGAAGGTTGACCTAGCATTCTTGAGTCCCTCTAGCATCCTGATGAAGCAGTATGTGCCGAAGGGTGTGATGAAACTGGTGCTGGCCTTGTCTTCCTCCTTCATGTATATCTGGTGGTAGCCGAAGAAGCAGTCGAGAAGTGACATGACTTCGCATCCGGCTGCACTATCGACTATTTTGTCGATTCATGGCAGCGGGAAATTGTCCTTTGGACAGGCCTTGTTGAGGCTGGTGAAGTCGATGCACATGCGCCGCTTGCCGCTTTTCTTTTGTACCATGACTACGTTGGCGAGCCACGTAGGGTAGGCTATTGGTTCGATGAAATTGGCCTCCAGCAGGCGGTGCACTTCGGCTTTGGCGGCTTCCGTCTTTTCATCGGACATTTTGCGCAGCCGCTGCTTTTTTGGGCGCACCGATGGGTTGATGCCTAGACCGTGCTCGATGACGGTGCGGCTGACTTCGACCAGGTCGAGGGTGGACCAGGCGAAGACATCCTTGTTTCTAGAGACACAGGAGATGAGTTTCTTCTCGTCTTGCGAAGTCAGGTCTTCACTTATTACGACCATTTGCTTGGGTGTCGCCGGGTCGAGGGGAACTGTCTTCGTTCTGTCGTTGCTTTGCAGCTGCGCCTTTGCTTTTTTGTCCGCAGCTGGGCGGGTCGCTTCGGAGACTTCGCGCTGTTTTGTAAGGCAGTGTACGTTCCGTTGACCTAGAACGAAGTCTCTCTCAATGTTGCGCGCAGTCTGCTGGTTACCATAAACCGTTATCACGCCTTGCGGACCTGGAATTTTCATGCAGAGGTACAATCCGTGAATGGCCGCTTCAAATTTATTGATGGGGCCCCGACCCATTATAGCGTTGTAGGGATAGACCATGTCGACGATGTCAAAGGTGACTTGTTCACTTCGTGCATTGGGTGCTACGCCGAATGACAGGTGTAGTTCTATCTTGCCCACAGGGAAAGTGCCCTTGCCACCGAAGCCATAAAGAGGGTTGTCCGAAGGCTTGAGAAAGCTGTGGCTGATGCCCATGTGGTCAAAGGCGTGCAGGAAGATGATGTCCGCTTGGCTGCCGTTGTCGACTAGGACTTTGTGCAGGTCCCAGTTTGCTACACTGCAATTGATTACCATGGCGTCGACGTGGGGTGCGCTACGCAGATCAACATCTCTGGCATCGAAGGTTAGTGGCACATGTGACCACCTTGTTTGCACCACTGGTCTGGTGAGGGCGACGTGGTTGACACTCCGGTAGTGATCCCTCTTTTGTCGCTTCGTCTCGAAGTCGACGCTGGACCCTCCGGTGATCATGTGGATGACTAGCGATACGGCTGATCGGCGAAGTCCTCCTTCTTTGGTGCCTGGGGGTGATTTTGGTGGTGTGGGTTCTGGTGATGCGGATGCGGAGGCAGGGGTGGAACGATTTGTACTTCCTGATGGTGTGGATATGCGTGGTTGGGTGGGTGCTAGACTTGGCCGTTGTTGTATGGTTGTGGGTGGTGGTGATGATATGTGTGCGCGACAACTCTCTGGTTGTCAGCTGGTTGTGCCCGAGACATCCTGTCCCTGGTGGCCTTTGTTTCCGGGCAATCTCTTCTTGGGTGTGTGCAGTCCTCGCCATGAAACAAACAGTAATATCTGCGCGGCTGCTGCGCCCGTCCCCGGCCCCAGCCTCGTGTGCCATTGCCACGACCCTGGGGGGATATTCCTGACGGCGAGCAGCCTCACCGGCGAGGCGCTGGTTGGTTATGTTGTGCACCTGCTGCTGATTGCGGCTGTCCCGTCCGGAGTCTGGCTGCGAAGGCCTTGTCCAGGTTCGGCTGGACTGCGGAGGGTCCTTGGGCTTTCTCTGAGACTTGACCTTCCGCTGATGGAGCTCTTCGGATCTGGCGTACTTCTCGAACAGCTGATATAGCTCTTGGAGAATTTTGGGTGGGTCCCTGATGCAGTGACTGTATAGGACGACAGCCCGAAGGCCACTGATGGCGTAGTGTATCGTGATGTGGTCGTCGACCGAAGGCAATTGTGACTTGAGAGTCAGGAACTTGCGGTAGTACTCCCATAGGGTTTCCTTCTATTGTTGTTTGCAAAGTGATAGCTCGACCAAAGCATCAGTATCGGGTCGGTATCCTTGGAAGTTGAGTAGAAACTTGTCTCGGAGTCCTTTCCAGGAGTCGATGGACAATGGGGGCAACCTGGTGTACCAGGTTAAGGACGGACCCTCGAGGGCGATGATAAAAGACTTAGCCATTGTGGCGTCGTCCCCTCCTGATGACGTGACGACGACTTGGTAGCTCATGATGTATTGTGCTGGGTCAGTGTTGCCGTTGTACTTGGGGTAGGTCCCTGCTGTGAAGTTGATGGGCCACGGTGACACTTGGAGTTGCGGAGCCAGGGGCTCCGCTCATCAAGGTAGTTGATGCCTTGAAAAGCTATAGCATGCGGGATGAAGGGCCCGCGCTGGGGTATGAATCAGTCTCCGGCTGGCGCGCGCTGTTGAAGGGGCGGGCCATGCTGCAGATCGTGCTGGCCTTCGTTTTGCATGAGCGCGATCTCTTGCTTGAGTTCCCGGGCTTTCTGCTCCTCGTCTCGTATCATCTGGCGCACCTTGGCTTGCGCGGTGACACGTTGGCGCTTGACCTCGAGGATGTCTTTCTGCTTTTGGAGGTTGCGGTTCTTGATGCGCAAGGCCCGTAGCTGTAGCTGTTCTTCGGCTGAGACGTCGATGACTTCACCATCCTCTGTTGTGTCTTCACCCTCTGGTGGAGCGAAGCTTAGGGTGGTTCTTGTGGTAGTCCTCCAGAGCTGCAGGTGCGTAGGGTGCCTTCGAGAGTGGGGTGTTCGTTGTGTTGTCTCTTGCTGAGAGCTTCGTCTTCGCAGGCTTCTTAGAGGGTGTTGTCTGCGAGGGCCTTGCCTTTTTTCTCGGCTAGCAGCGCTGCCTTCGCTGCTTCGTCGACGGATGGGGCTGCCTTCGTACTAGCTCTCTTGGGTGCCATCGCGGGTGGTTTGTTTGGAGCACGAATGGTGGGCGCCAAATGTTGGAACTTGCTCTCCTGGGCAAGTGGATCCAACGGGGGAGTGGAAAGAGTGCTAGCAAGGTTTAACGAGGGATGGCAATTGCTTTGTTAATCTGGCCTCTCAAGGGCACTGTGCGGGGGTATTTATAGGTACTCGAGCGGCCAACATCCCAAGGCAAGGACGTTTATGCCCTCGGGTACCCAGGTTATCCCCAAAATATTCCCATAAAGGGATGTTACAAACCGTCATTATAGAAAAGCTATTACAGATTAGGCCTGTAACATGCTTGTCCACGCGGGGCCCGTTACAGTGGGCCGAATTCCACGTGGGCCTCTGGGCGAGATGAACACGCGGGATTAGCAGACTTCATCTAAGTCTGGCCTTCGTCTTGCAGTGGAGAGGACGAAGGGCAACCGTGCCGATCATCTCGCCTTCGTTGGTGTAGCGAGGCGACGAAGGCTTCGCGTGAAGGGTAGCGTCTTCGCCTTCGCCCCAACACTCGCCTTCGAACAAGTCGAAGGTATCAATGTAACATTAACAGTGTTGATATTCATATTTGTTTTACGGAATACAAGAATAAATAAATTATTAAGATATAATTATCATGTTTATTCCTTCGCATTCCTATCCTTGCATTAATATGATGAAGGTTTGTCTTTCTTGACCTTCGTCTAAGAAGCATTATACCTGTAAGAAAATAATGCTTCAAAGGGCGAAGGTCCTTAACGATTAACAATTGTGTTGCCTTGTTCTTGACTCACAGCATTTGAGAACAAGTAACCAACATTGGCACCCACCTCCGGTGAACTCACTTCCACAACTGCGATAATGGTTTTGCAAGTCAACCAAGCTGTGACACCTTCAGCTACGAAGCTGGTGCTCCCAATCATAGGCGGCTCAAGTTCTGAACCAGCCAACAAGAAGCAGAAGAAGGAAGCACAGAGAAGGGTGCAACATGTTGGAGTGCAAGGACCCTTCATCAAGTCCAAATGGTCTCATATACCAATTACCTTCTCCCAAGAAGATCTTCAGCTCAAGGATTATCCCCACAACGATGCAATGGTCATATCTTGTGTCATCAAGGGATTTTTGGTCCACAATGTCTTAGTGGACACGGGCAGTGCAGTAGATATCATCTTTACAAAGGCTTTCAGGCAGATGCAAGAGCCGGATGACAAGATACATGATGCAACACACCCTCTTTGCGGCTTCAGAGGAAGGCAGATTGTGGCACTTGGCAAGATAACTATGCCAGTCACCTTTGGCTATGTTCACAACACAAGGACAGAACATGTTGTCTTTGACATTGTTGATATGAACTATCCTACAATGCAATCATTGGTCGAGGGACGTTGAATGCCTTCGGAGCAATACTTCATCCAACATATCTTTGCATGAAGATACCTTCGGAACAAGGGTCCATTGTTGTGCATGGAAGCCAATAGGATGTCAAGAGAGCTGAAGGAAACTCGATGGATTTGAAGGCCATCCACAATATAGATGAAGCCGAAGCTCATCAGCAATATAAGCATAAAAGATAAAAGGATACTTCAGCAGATCAACCAAAGCCCATGCTTTTGTGTGAAGACATAGCCGAGTAAAAAGTGCTATTGGGATCTCAATTATCTGATGAACAAGAGAAGACCTTGTTGAGATTTCTGTTCAATAACAAAGATGTTTTTGCTTGGTCGGCCAATGATCTATGTGGTGTCAATAGAGATATCATTGAGCACTCACTCAACGTAGACCCGGCCTTCAGACCAAGAAAGCAAAGGCTTCGGAAAATGGCCGATGACAAATCCGAAGGTGCACGAAACAAAGTGAAAAGACTTCTGAGTGCCGGTGTTATTAGAGAAGTGACATACCCAGAGTGGCTAGCTAATACTGTCATGGTAAAGAAAGCCAATGGAAAATGGAGAATGTGCATTGACTTTACAAATCTCAATGTGGCATGCCCGAAGGATGAACTCCCATTGCTAAGAATAGATTCTCTTATGGATGCAGCAGCTACTTCGGAGCTCATGAGCTTATTGGACTGCTACTCAGGCTATCATCAAATCTGGATGAAGAAGAAGGATGAGCCAAAGACAAGCTTCATAACTCCTAGTGGAACCTATTGTTACCTTCGGATGCCCGAGGGGCTCAAGAATGACTGCCAAAGTTCTTCACTCCCAAATTGGCAGAAATGTGCTGACATATGTTGATGATATCATAGTGAAGAGCACAAAGCAAGAAAACCATGTTGCTGATTTGCAAGAGACATTTGCCAACTTCAAACGGGCTGGTCTTAAATTAAATCTAGAAAAATGCTTCTTTGGAGTGAAGAAGGGCAAGTTTCTGAGTTGCTTGGTATCAACAAAGGGTATCGAAGCTAATCCAAGCAAGATACAAGCCATACTTCGAATGGAGCCATCAAAGTCAAGGAAGGGTGCCCAAAGATTGACAGGGAGGCTGGCATCATTAAACAGATTCATTTCAAGGTCAGTAGAGAGGAATCTGCCATTCTTCGAAGTGCTGAAGTCGGCCGAAGTCTTTCAATGGAGACCAAATCAGCAGAAAGCCTTCGAAGAACTGAAACAATACTTAATAGAGCTGACAACCTTGACTCCACCTTCGTCAGGAACTCCATTGCTGTTGTATGTAGCTGCTTCTCAAGCTGCGGTTAGTGCAGCATTGGTGCAAGAGAAGCAAGAGGGCCAGACAAGAAAACAAGTGTCAGTTTACTTCGTTTCCAAAGTGCTCAGTGCATCAAAGAACAATTACACAGAGATAGAGAAGGTACTATATGATGTACTAATGGCTTCCAGGAGGCTTCGACATTATTTTCAAGCATATCACATTATAGTACCTTCTTCGCAACCTCTCAAGGACATAATGAGGAATAGAGAGGCCACATGAAGAGTTGGCAAATGGGCTGCAGAATTAAACGAATTCACTATTGATTTTGTTCATAGATCTTCGATCCAATCCCAGGCGTTAGCGGACTTCATTGCTGATTAGATGCCAGGGGCTCAGGACGAAGAGAAAACAACCGATGCTGAAGCCTGGATAGTATTTTGTGATGCGTCTAGGAGAACCTTCGGCGCAGGAGCAGCAACTGTCTTAATTTCACCATCAAAAATAGAAACTTGCTATGCAGCAAGATTGGACTTCAGTTGCACAAATAATATTGCAGAGTACGAAGCCCTTCTTTTGGGGCTTCGAAAGCTTAAGGCGATGGGAATAAGAATGGCAGTTCTCAAATCTGACTCACAGGTCATCACAGGCCATGTTAATAAAAGCAGCAGAGCAAGAGATCCGAAGCTAGAAAAATATCTGGATGCAATCTGAAGGTTGGAAGCCTCCTTCGAAGGTTTTTCTGTAAAAAAATATTCCGAGAGGAGAAAACGAGCACGTAGATTTGCTAGCTAAATTAGCAGCACAGGGGCTTCCGTTACCTTTGGAGGTTTTCTTTGAAACAATAAAAGCACCTTCGGTTGAGCTCATGGAAAGAGCGGTGCACACAATTTCACTAGTACATAGTGAAGATTGGAGGACTGATATTGTATATTTCCTCCAAGGCAATTGTCTTTCGGATGATGAAGTTTACAATAAAAGAATGGAAGCAAGGACTAGACCATATGTAATTATAGAAGGGGAGTTATACAAACACGGAGTTTGCTCTCCATTGCTCAAGTGCCTGTCTAGAGCTGAAGGTATGGAATTGATGAAGGAAACATGTGTAGGTTTATGTGGGGCTCATATTGGGTCTAGGCCTCTGGTGGGGAAGGTTTTCAGACAAGGTTTTTACTGGCAGAAGGCAGCTTCGGATGCAGCAGATTTGGTTCAAAAATGTGAAAATTGCCAAAGATGCGCTAGAGACCAGAAGCAACCTTCGTCTTTTGTTTCGGCCTTCGGCTGGAACATCAACCAGGTCCGATGATGAAAGGCTGAAGATCGGCCTGTTGATAGCCCTTGCATGATTACACCTGGCTTTTATGAAAGCAGCGGTCTTACCACGAGAAGCCACCAGCGCACAGAAGTCTCCATGGCCGGTTATGACTTCGTCGAGGACGTCAACCTCTTTCTCGACGCATTCAAGGGCCCCGGGGACATCTTGAGCAGATGGCTAGCTTCCTCCGATGCAGCTCCAACTAAATTGAATATGCTTTTCAACCGAGTGGTGCATTGGCTTGCAAAGTTTAAGCATCTCTCTTTAAGAGTTCTAAGCGCTTCGCTAAGCTTCATGTTCTTCTCAGCCTCAACCTTCAGTGTCATTTTTAAAACTTCGGATTCATGGTTGAATCGACTGGTGTTTTCTTCCAGAAGTGTATGAGCCTCTGCCAGCTCTTTGCCCAATTTCTTATTTTGAGCTTGCGCTTCGGCAAGCGATCCTTCGGCTGAGCACAACAACTCATCTTTTTCTTTTAGAGAGTCCTCAAGTTTTTTTGATTTTATCCTCCAAACACTTGACAATAACTTCGTTCTTTCTGTTCTCATCATCTTGTTGCATTTTTAAAGATTTGCTTAGTAACAAACTCTGTAAAAACAAACTCAAAGTTAGAATACATAAGCTAATACGGACATATCAGTGGTAACTTGTAAAAAAGGTTCTTACTTTGAAGTTAGAATAAAACAAGTTGTCTATGATGTGCTGACGCATGTAGCAGCTGATGTCCTTTTCGAGCTTCGGGAATCCAACACTCTTAGACAGGGTGCTTATAATCTTAGCACCGGCGCGATCACGGATGCATCCCACAACTTCTTCGTTGCCCCCGCCAAAGAGCATTGACCCCGGCTAGTAGCCACATGAGATTGCAAATTCTTCCAGCTCCGATATGTCCTCTTCGGAGAGTTGTTGGCCGCTCAAGTGCCGAAGGTCGAAATTCACTCCTTCCAAAGAGGTTTCTTCAATCTTCTTTCCCTTGTCTGAAACTACTGTGGTCACCTCCTTCTCCACAACCACGTCTAATATAAGTCTGTCAATTTCGGACAGAGTGGTTGTGAGATTTTCGTCTTCGGCTCCAATGGTAGCTTTGGCATCAGTCGATTTAGCAGCTTTGTCTGCCGAAGCTGGGGGCAGGGTTTGCTCAATGGCTTACAGTATATTCATCATGCGTCGTTTCTTCTGGCCCCCATCTCTCCCATCAGCAGCTGAAGAGATTTCCTTTTCTGTAAGAGGCTCATCAGTTCCAATCCCAAAGAACTTAGGGGTGTGAATGGGAAGGACTTAGTCATTACATTCAATATTTCTGAGACCTCTACAGCAGAAGACGAAGGGCTTGCAGTTTGTTTCGACACATCTTGCGTCTTCATCTTCTCAGAGGATTTTTCGGCAAGCTTCCGTTTTTTAGGAGTCGATACCTTCAGCTCCGGCATTGTTTTTATCTTCTTCGAAGTCTCTTGATCTTCCTTAACAGATCGAATAGCCTGCCTACTCAGAATACTGACTGCCCTTTTTCTTTTGACTCCTCCGGCCCCTTCATCAAGCCTTCCATAGTCAGGGTACTCAAAAATTAAGAGCATCCATTACACGGTTCAACCTTCGTTTTGGCCGGGTGCCAAAGGCAACAGTCATCAGCTGATCTTCTTTCTTCGTGTAGTTCCCGAGAATTTCATTGCACATTGTTTCTATCAGCTCCAACCATTCAGTGCATGGTTTGCTGAATCTTTTTTGGAATTTGAACCGATAAGGAAGGCGTACAAGTTCATATTTTTTCCCTCTTCCTTTTTCTTCGGCATTTCTCATCCACTAGAGGTTGGGAAAGTTCTGTTTGCTAAGTATTCCTGCACCATGTCCCTAGTACTAATGTGCTCAGCCACCACCCTAAATTCCACTTTGGCCAGTTGGCAGGGAGACCCTAGCTGCATATTGCACAAAGGTCGAGTCATGCCGAAGCTTAGCTTTAAGGGACTCATTACCATGCTCATGAGCTTCTCCCTCTTATTCTCATCAGCCTTCATGTAAAACCACTCATTAGTCCACCTAGTCGGCCATTTAGTGCGGTAGCCAATCGCAGGGGCCTTGGTATCCTTCCGGTATGCAAAATTATAGCACCCGAAGTTCTTGTGTAGACCATCAGCTCTGGCCTTCGTCTGATAATGAAGTTCGTGCACGCGACAGAACCCTTCAGCATTGACACTTTTTCCATGGCTTCGGAGAGCCCATATGTAAACGCTAAGCCTAACAATAGCGTCCGGGTCAGCTAATGGAGATATATCTCAAATCTCTTCAAAACTTTCCCTATCATATCGTATAGGGGGAACCGAAGCCTTGTCCTGAAGAAGCTCTTGAACACAACAACCCCATCTTCCTTCGGCTCTGGAATTACTTCTTCTCCAGCAAAGCGAATCGGTCCATCTTCATTTTCTCCAAAATAACCTAGCTTCTTCATCACAACCAGGTCCTCTGCTTTTACTGTGGATTTTCCAAATTCAATATGACTAGGTTTGGTTGGGCACAGAATGCTATCGTCCTCTTCACTTTTGTTGTCACTCCCAACTTCAGCCACAGTTTGTTCAGCTTCGGCGTTGGAGGTACCTTCAGTAGTAGCTCCCTCTTGCACAACCAGACCTGATCGCCTCATCACTTCTGATATGGGTGATGTCTTGGTTACTTCAGTCTCGTCTCCCTCATGGGACACCCTGGCAGTAGATTTTACTCTGGCCATTTCAATGTTCAGTTTCTTTCAGACGAAGCTGATCTTAAGTGACGAAGTGCTTGTTTGAAAGCACAATGCAGAGAACTTCGGTTTTGGTTAAAATTTTCAACACCACAACAGTGCAATGGCAATGAATGATGTGGTAACTTCTCACCAACTTGTATGTTTATATAGTCCTGCAGGAGAAGAAGGTGAACCGCCAAAGCGTGCATACTGGCTGAACGATGGACCGGCCAGCGCTCAGAATATTTTAATCGTTTTTTGATAACAAGCTTAGGGAACGTGTTTTTCGTACCTTCGGCATTCCGAAGCCTTCGTGGTTTTTGCGGACCGAGCTCGTTACGAAAAAACGATCTAGCACCGCGAAGGGGTTACTGTTGGGGGTCTTCTTCTCCGCCGAAGGTCCTCAAGACAAAAACACCTTCGGCAAAATGATACAAAGGTCTTCCCTTCCCCTGCCAAAGATTCTTAAAACGAAGGCCTTGCGTAGAAGCAACATTACCAAATGCAGAAGCTACCATCAGCTTCGGTTCAAGTCAAGCAGGAGAAGAAAAGACCAGATAGACCTTAGTAATCCAGGTTGTCTGCAGATAAATGTTGAGGGTCATGAATGTAATTTCACCCAGGCTGCGTCCCGTGCCTATAAATAGATGAACAGTAACACCGTACTATTCACGCTGAATTGTAATCACTCTCTCGCGTCTTCACGTTCGAACAAGCCGAAGATATCAATGTAATATGAATTCTGTTAATATTCATACATGTTTTCAAGAATACAAATTTGAATGAATTAATGAGATGCAGTTATTATCTTCGTCCCTTTGCATTCCTGTTTACACATTAAAATGATGAAGGTATGTCCTTCATGACCTTCGTCTGATGAGCATTATATCCTTAGGAAGATAATGCTTCGGAAGACGAAGGTCCCTAATAATTAACAATTGTGTTGCCTTATTCTTGATTCGCAGCATTTGAGAACGAGTGACCAACAGTATAGATACTATATTAATTCTATTAAGCCTTGGGCCAGGATATCACCATCCTAGGGGCCAGGATATCACAATCCACCCCCATTAGAAGACTGACGTCCTCATCGGTCAACCCCAATCCAGGAACCTCCCCTCTTAGCCACGTCTATGTGTCTAGTGTTGTCATATGCCATGCCATGTGACCACTCTAGGCCCACATACACCATGCGCCATATACCCGAACCCCTAACCCACACACGCTCGTGAAACCGTGAGGGTCGGCTCTGATAACACTTATAACACCTCGTCCACTCCCGAACCGGCGGTACTTACTCCTGACAACTCTCTAGTATCATATATTGTTCCCACAGACCAACACGAGTCTTTTGTGCGCACTTTGTCCTCACTCATGCGCACCCGAGAAAACTTCCCGGACGGTCATCCCAAATTGCTCGAAGCCATGCACGCTTAACTTGGAGGTTCTTTCGAGATAGGCTTCCGAAAAAGAAGATACACCTTATTGGTATGGATACTCTATTAATTTTATTAAGCCTTGGGCCAGGATATCACCATCTCAGGGGCCAGGATATCACAGTAGCGGGACAGACACGGGCGATTGATACAATGCGAGGTCATGCATGGTAGAGACTAGAGAGAGGAGTCGAGCATTGGAAGTGAGCATCGTCGTGCATCCGTCTCCGTCCCTTCCCGTCCTGGCCCTCACTCATGACCTAACCTACTAACTAGGGGTGAAAACAGGACATATATGGATGGATAGTACGTCATTCTATATCCTACCCTAATGTATTTCAATCAGATTTGGGATCGGATACGGATAGTTACAAACGGGACGGATACGGATATTATTTGGTCAGATATCGGGTACTTGTCAGATAATTAATGACTTACTTATCGTTCACTACAGCTTAGTTCACATATAAAACGATTACAAACGAGCATTGCATAGAACATAGATCGACATAACAATATAACAATAATCCAACACAATATTTCAAACATATTGACAAGATTCGAATTACACAAAAGTCTAATACAACAAAATATAGTTTTTAAATGGTATCTTGTGGATTTTAAATTCCAACCATTTTTAGGTATATATGTGGACATATGATGCGCCTTATGGATTTTTGTGGCTATTTGTGTATTATTAATTTCTTTCTATAGAAAATCATCAAATGCAATTAAATTGATAAATATTCTATTTTTCAACCAAAAAAATGCAGATAAGTTACCAATACTAGAAAACATTATATAAGAAGATAACTTCAAGTCTGCGTATGAAAATGATAAAGAGAAGTATAGATTATGTTGAAACTTGGATACTTAGAGCGATTTCACGTGTAACTCACGCAACAAACATAAGTGAAATGGAAGAAACGCGGACATCTTGTTTATTTTCATGTCCAAACATTTTTTATAATTATATGTGGACATACGTTGTGCCTCCGTAAAATTTCATGATTTTTTCAGACAATTTGTGTATTATTAATTTCTTTCTATAGAAAATCGTAAAAATACAATTAAATTCATAATATATTCTAGTTTCGACCGAAAATTACAAATAAGCTACCAAAACTAATAAACATTCTATAAAACGATAATCTTAAGCCCCACGTGAAAATGATAAAGTAAAGTATTGATTATGTTGAAACTCGAATACTTAAAGTGATTTCATGTGTAATTCACACAATAAGTGGCAGTGAAATGGAAGAAACGCTCGCATATTATGGATTTTATTGTCCAAACATTTTAAAATTATATGTGGTCATATGGTGCGCCTTCACAGAATTTCATGATTTTTTTGAGACTATTTATGCATTATTAATTTTTTGGAGAAAGTCATCAAAATGCAATTAAATTTATCAAATATTCTAGGGTGGATCAAAAATTACAAATAAGTTATCAAGACTAACAAACGTTCTATAAGAAGATAATCTTAAGTCCCAACATAAAAATAATAAACAATCTATTAATTGGATATAAATTTGGACTTTTTTCAATAATTTCGACGTAAAGATTTATTCAAACAAAAATGTGATGTACTACAAAGTTGTAGTCTTGTAGATCTCTTCAGACTCTACGATTTTCATATAAACTTTATCTTCATCCGATTTTATACGTAAAAATTATGATTTTATAACAATATTATGAAAACGGGTACCCAAAATCCGGGTAACCATATTCGACCCGAATATCTGGGTATTTATCGGATAGTTCTCACTCTATATCTGATCTGAATCCGAAGGTGCACTATCCGGGTACTATCTATATCAGTTCCGAATATAAAATACTCAAATTCGTATAAAAAACGGGTACTTTTATTATCCGTATTCGGTATCTGACCCGTTGACATCCCTACTACTAAGGTCTTGTTTGTTTCAGATTATAATCTGGTGAGATTATATAATCCAGCGCAAATAATCCGACGGGTAAACAAACACCTAGATTATAGATACATATTATATAATCTAATTTTCATATTATGTTAATCTCATAATCTACTCAAGAGTTCTTATTTCAGATTATTTTGGTAAAATACCTACTACTTAGTAAAGTAGTTAAAAATTACAAAACTTGTCATCACCTTCTATTCTATCAGTCGTCCATATCTTCTCCAGGCTCCAAGCCGCCGCCCCTGCGCGCTACGCATCCCCAAGCACGCCGCCCCCTACCTTCCACCAAGTATGATATTTGTACACACGTTTTATTTTGAAATTCAAAAAACTTTGTTTTTAAATTTTTATGTTGGAAATAAATAAAGGCATTGTTGTTATTATGACTTAGGTAACAATAATCTGTATTTGTATAATCTAGATTACCAAACAACATATATATTATAATCTAGACAGATTATAATATGAATTATATAATCTAAATTATAATCCAGATTATATAATGTATAAACTGAAACAAACAGGACACCACTACAGGTCTACAGCCTCCCGCATTCATGGCCGCCCCGGCCGACTGTTGCATGCATCTGCTAGCGCCACACGGCTGGCTGTAATCCGTGTGGTCACCATGCCATGGCTCACGGTAAGATTCGGCTAACCGTTCTGAACGGCGACAAAACAATATAAAGAAGCTGAATGCGGCCACAACACAACTGCGCATGCACATACAATGACGCGCCATCGTAAGGGTCCAGAATATAACACCTCTCCCATTACCTTAAAAAAACACCTGCCCAATTCGCTATCTGTTCCCGTGATTACAACAGTCCAATCAATGGATGCAACGGGTATTCGCAGAGCACGTAGATTCTGCTCCACGACGTCGTGCCAGGTCTACTAGGTCCGGCCGCCGCCACGGGCATGACCTCCTCACGCACGCAGCCGCCTCAGCTAGCTGCAGGCGGCTCGCAGCTCATGGCCATGGGCGTCCGCAGCCGAGCCGCCCCTGCCCATGTTCATCAGGGTGGTCAGGTGCGAGACCTCCTTGGGCACCGACGCCGTCAGCACCTGCATGCCGACAAGGCCACCGTCACCATTCACCATTTCATTCATCGCATCACGCTCATCTTCAACGCACAGCGTTGTTACGTATACGCACCTCGTGGCCGTCGTCGGTGATGAGGACCTCGTCCTCGATCCGGATCCCCATACCGCGGTACCTGCTCGGCGCGCGCTCGTTCAGGACCGGGGCCGCCGGGATGTACACCCCGGGCTCGATCGTTATTACCTGCACAAATACAACGCGCACGCACATGGACCAGAACGTGCTTGTCAGTCAGTCACTCACTGCTGGAGCTGCTCCAAACTCCAAACTCAAAAATGGCGATTGACCTGGCTCTAAGCCCCCAACAACGGATTTAATTGGTGCCTGACCGGTCCGGCAAACATTACATTGCAGTTAGTGGGTGGTAGTAATACGAATTCTGTGAGGATGAGCTACTGTTGGGCCTGTGATAGTGCCAGACACAGAAGCCAGTTGGGCTGTTGTACTTGTATATATCCCGGATTCAATCGCGTGGACAAAAAAAACTCGACCTGCGGGGATAAGACAGCCCACGGGCATTGTATTAAGAAGAAGACCTTCTCACACAGGTCGAGAAAACCCCGAACCCCTGCCCCACCCATACACAGCGGCATCGAAGCCCATGTGAGAACGACCACGACCGAGGCTGAGCCTTAGACCTGTGCTTTGGCGTGGGACAGACGAGGGGATTTTTTTAACCACAGCCTGAAATTCGCTCCCACGGGAGTCGAACCCAGGACCTAAGGAGTGCTACTCAGACCACCTAACCAACTCAGCTAGAGGCCCTTTCGCAATCAACGCGTGGACACAGCAGGGGGAAAAGGAGTGGTAAATGAGATAGCTAGGATAGGAAGGGAATGGAGAAATAGATCGACTTACGACGCCGGGCTCCAAGGGCTTGTCCTTGGGGAGTGTCATGGAGTCATGAATATCCATGCCTAACGAGTGGCCTGGAAACAGGGACACAACACAAAGGATCATGTTAAGTTTTGGTCCCCCACGGTAGCACCAAATACATTCAAGACCAAATGTAGAGAACAGATGGGCAGCCAGATGGTGGGACCTATTGCGGTTGGGTTCAAGTAGTTGTATTGGATGGATTTCCCCTTCTCCAGGATCCTCAGTTCTTGGAATCCCTTTATCAACAGCTTTACCTGCATTTGATAGATTTTTTTGGGAGATATGTCTTCTCTGAATTTTTCATGGCATTTGATATATTTATTTTACGGAAATAGCAAGGAAACCAGAATAGCTCCAAGGACAATACCGAATGATTGTGTATCTCGTTAATGCTTGTGCCGGGTTTACAGAGCTTTATGCACTCCTTATTTGTCTCCAGTATTAGGCTGTACAGCTCTTCCTGGGGTCAGTCACGATGAGGATTCATACTCCGAGCTCAAATCTTCAAAACACCACACTGTACCACAACTCTGTGTGTGTGTGTGTAGGGCAGTAAAATTTGAGCACCTACCTGAGCAGGTGAAAACCTGCCACAGGGTGGCCATGTTCGAGTCAGATCGCTAAGGTAGCCATGATACTCGCAGCCAACATCCATGAGCAGAAGATCACCTGTCCTGATCTGTCAAACAACTGCATTATAGCCTTTACAAGAAAATAGCTCTGAGATGTGGAATTAGACAACAAGAGACAAAGAACTTACTTTTCTATCGTTTCTTGAATAATGTATAATGCTGCCATTTGCTCCTCCACCAACTACGGGATGGAACCTAAGATATGGCAACCAAGCACAAGGTAAATAAATTGTCTGATAGTAGCGCCTAGCTCCTCGAATAAAAAAAAACTTCCTGGACCCACATCTATTCTTAAGAACATAACTAAATTGTCAATTAACAACTAAATGGATAACAAGGATACACGGCAGAAAGCTTACGCCATTCTTTGGGCACCTCTCATTTTGCACTCGTATTCAATCTTAGCTGCCAACTGGCTTTCCTCTCTGTGGGTCCTCGACATCAACATTGTTTGTAAAAGAGACTAAGTCAAGTAGAGAGAATCTATCAGTCCTCCAAAAAAACAGCTGTCGCACATATCCAAGCCAACTGTTAAATATAATATTTATGTGTCTTGCAGCCAGCCAATCATTTGGTCTTGTGTTTTAGGCTTGATGCTTTGTGTCCTGCATGCATACTGCAAGTCGCTAACTGAACTAGAAATTCCAGGCACGCTAAATTTTCAGTGGGCTTTGTTGAGGCCCAACCAATAGTAGGAACTAAGAAGACACATTATGTGAGGTGTCTGAGTGCAATATGCACAGGCAGCATGGAATGGATAATCATTAGCAATCACTTGTAGCCTTGGGTTAATCAATCCGAAAAGGAGTACATATTTCTGATGGGCTCGTGTTGGATGCCCAACCATTAGTAGGGAGATGCACTATATGGTGGTGCTTGAGTGCGCTAACCTGAGTTATGGAGCCAACCAGAAGGCAGGAAATATGTTCAGGACAGTGTGGTATGGATAATCATTAGACAGTGTACCTTTGGTTTTACCAAACCAAAAAGGACTACATGTTCACCCACCTATCTAATTAGCTGAAGTACCTTCAGTGTTGAGTCTCTGTTACTCTACCAATGGTTTTCCCCACATGAACTCCAAAAGTTCACCTAAGAAATTAAAAACCATCTTGACCCTTCCCCATCCAGAATAACCCCAGCTCCTAATAATTTATCAGAAGCAAGCTAGACTAATATTAGGAACTGGAACAACAAACAGACTCAGAAAATTCTCTATGCAAGGCTGAACTGAGAAATTAATACTCTATGACCTAAGGCTGGATGCCAAAGGTAAACATTTAACAAAATACCTGAGAAACAATAGATGCTGATTCCCTCATCAACTTAATTTCTGATTTCGACTTGACCCACCGTAATTCATCAGTGTAATTTGTAAGATCTTTTACTTTATTGTTGAGTGATGCCCTACGGAAGGCATCCAAGTTCTTATAAGAAGATGTTGTATTCACATTGTGATACACCCCTCTTGATTGCTCAATCAGTTCAGGAAGGATCTGCATTTTAGTAGCAATAGCATTAATGTGGCCAGCTGGAGAATTCAGTAAAATTTATACCAAAGTATCACTAGCCTCTGAGTGCTGACCTTTTGCATCTGACTAAGTGGAAATGCTTTATCTGCTTTAAAGAAATCCACAGCAGCCTCAACTCCAGCAGTTTCACCTTGCCAAACTAAATCCTAGCTCAATAACGCATTAATAAGAATTGTGACTTGTGAGGCTCACCTAAAAGAGATATCAAAATAAGGCTCATTACCTCCTTATTTGTATCTGGCATGAACATGCAGAACCCTGTTTCTTCACTCAAAACTGCTACTCCACCGGGTTGTGTACAACCTGTAATATACAGGTAATCACCATTCTGTCTGAATGGATATGGCACTACATCAGTCATCATCTGCTGATCAGCAGAAGCAATAATGGCCAAGCTCTTCTCTGGTAGCACCTCTAAAAGTTTTTTTCTTCTAGAGATGTATTCCTCGTTTGTGATGCCTGGTGTGATCTCTCCATCAGCTAATAACTGGCTCATATTGTAGCAATGTTTAAGAAAAGGCATACACCATTTGGGTTTACAGAATAAGAAAAACAATAATAAGAGCAGGATTTAACTAGAATTGCAGACTGTATTTTAGTGGATGAGAGATCTATATCAGCATATTCAGCCTAACACCACCCACTGTGGACCAGATTATAGCTCTAGTAACTTAAAAGCCTTAATTAGTTTATTTGATAAATAAAGTACTTTGTGTACACTCAGCTCATAAACCTATATAAGATTATAAGCGATGAGGACAATCTTCTACCCCAACTTCAACCTCTCTGTATGAAAGGATTATGGGCCTCATAACTTAAGCTTGAAAATGAACCAGGTGCCAGGCCTTAGATATAATAGTAGATACTAGTACATCAAAAGAGGAACAAAAGGTGGCACGATTTTATTTAGAATGGCGCAAATAAAGTCATTCCTTTATTAGATGCATGTGTTTTCAGTGGTCCTGTACTCTTGCTGCATCTCTCACAAAAAAAAACTCAAATTGTCATATGCGGAAATACTAGCAGTGGCAGAGCTTTTCACAGGCCGAAATGAGCCATCAGCCATGGCCACCCCTAAACTTGTGTAAACTCCATAGTTGCAGCCATTTTGGCTTGATAAAAACTAAAGATTAACCTTGTTCTTTAATGATTAGCCCCTGCTGGATTTAGGTCCAAGATCTGCCACTTGCGACTACTATCAGTGTCTAAACACTAAATACCAAATATGCAAAGCCAGGGCCAACATGCCGACAAAATCTGGTACAAGCAGCAAGTAACATATGAGATTGGCAATACCTCTGGATGAGACTGGGGTGTTGGTTGGCCAACATCGACTATCCCACCAGCTGTGTATGCAGCTCGCTGGACGAAACTATGGGAAGCAGATAGAAATCGAGATGCCACCTGGGTGCAATGTTGAAAGAAAGATGAATCACTATCATGGTGCTAAACAATAAAGACATTTGTTTTTCATTAATTCCATCTAACTGCAGGCAAAGTTCACATTTCAAACTGTGAATTGTATCACAATATCTTTGGAATCAGGTTCTGATGTGGATTTGCTCTTTGGAGTAAACCCATTACAAACTCCATGTTTTGACATATGTTCTTTCCGAAAATTTTGTAAACTGGACAGTGTATTAACATGGTTTGCTTAGAAACTCTCACCCATAGTTATTAAGGCGGTAAGGCAACATAAGGCGACCGACCCCCTGTTTATCTTTTAGGCGATAAAGCGTAAGGCGAGGCGACGCCTTAGTTATATAGATAAATATAAAAAATTAGATCAAACATTATTTATATATCACTAATTTAAAGTTAATAAGCAAGATAGCACTTTTATAAGGTCTAATAGGTCCAATTTCAGCATTGTAGATATGTAGAAGCACAAAAAGGAAAGAAAGAACCTCACAAGTGAGTCCGGCCCAACTCGGCCTAGCTCAACCCAAAACACAGTTTTGGGTCACAACCGCCAGCAACCTAGTAGCAGCCGCCAACCTCTATGTCTCCCTCATGCTGCATCTCTCTCCAGTCCCCTCTCGCTCCCTCCCCCACAGCTCTCCTCTCTCTCTCCCCCTCGGTTCTTCCACCACAGTCTCCCACCTCCAATGTCCGGAGCACTGCGCTCCGACGAGGAAGGAGGCAGCAACTGCAGCTGCCACACAGGTCAAGCCCTATTCTCTGTTTCCAGCTGCCGCCCTTCAAAACCCTACCTATCCCCTAAGCGTCGCCCCACTGACGCCCCGCCGGCACCTTACGCCGTGGCGGACGCCTTACTCCCCGGCGCAAGGCTAGCTAGACGCCTTGCCCTGTGAGCGCGCCTTAGCGCTAAAGCGACGCTAAGGCGACGCTTAATGGACGCCTTGATAAGCATGCTCTCACCAAAATATGCAACAGTTTGCCATAGATTCTGGGTTAGTAGTCTTGGATAGTTGCCTGTGCATCAATTGTTTTGTAAAGGGTCACCTTTCCTCCAACAAAATCTGAACCGTCTTTCCAAACTTAATCAAACTTCCTAGCAAGAAAGCATAGTTTTTTAGGTACCCTCTATTGTGCACTTGCTGCCAGACTAAAACCATTGCTCCTCCATGCTGGCATTTGCTCAAGCACATGACCGTTGACATTACTTCATTGACTAAAAGTCTGAAACCCGCCAATGATGGCATTATCTCAGCAGGAAGAGAGCAGTATCAATTCTGCACATGTCAAGGCCACAAACACGAATTTCTTTCATTTCTTCACAATTGACAACTTCTCACTGTCCCAATTCAACTCCTGTTTAGAAAGCACTTTATCGAAAATATCATTTACAGTCATGCCTAAAAAGGCGTCCATTAAGCGTCGCTTAGGCGCTAAAGTGGGCTCAAAGGGCAAGGCGTATACCTCGCCTTGTCCACGGACATAAGGCGTCCGCTGCGGCGTAAGGCGCCCTCGGGGTGACACCTTAGGGAATAGGGAGGGATTTGAGAGGGGTTAAGTGAAGTGGACCGCACGTCACATGCCTATCGGGTCAGAGCTTCAGCAGAGACGGCTCCGAAGAGAGAAGAGCGCTTGAGCTGTGGCGGCGGCGGTGTGCAGCTGCAACCTCATTCCCCGCCGGCACCCACAAGCAGTGCACGGGCGTGTTCCCTCTCTCTCAGCTCAGGCGGAGCATGGGCATGGAGCAGCTGCGCTGGCGGCGGCACACGGGCGTGCTCCCTCTTTCAGCTCAGGCGGCGCGCGAACGTGGAGCAGCTGCCTCGCGGCGGTGTGCGTGCTCCCTCTGCCCTCTGTCTCAGGCGGCGGGCGTGCTCCCTCTGCCTTCTCCTGCACTCCATCCCTCTATAGATTACAACCTCTGCTCCTGGTATAGCCTCTGTCCCCTTCCTCCACTGCTACCCTTGAGCATATAAGTCATGTACCTCATCACCTATAGATACTGTCATCTCCAGCACATCATCTCCCTGTTGTTCTTTGTAGTTGCCCATTGGTGCTATGCAAGCTAGAGCTGTGTGCTAATAACTCTTCCAACACTTAACTTTCTGATCATCTTACCTTGATGTGTCGCCATCAACCACTTGGTTTGAGTTAGACTTCGGGTTCCACGGGTAGTGATAAGTCAAAAAAAAGGGCAATCAAGTTGTCAGCAATCAACTTGGAAGCCGACTTTGTCTTATGATCATACAAGTACTCATCTTTCCCCAAGCCTAGTTGTTGCAACAAGGCATCATGCACGGTCATGTCAGACGGCATCTCTTTGTCCCACACAACCTCACTAGGCATTTCATCAAACGCCTCTTGTGACTCTCCGATACAGCAGAGGCCCTGAAACTATCTGCTTAGCCTGTGCTAAGAGACGTTTCATCAAACATATCAGCTAGAGGATCCACGCCAAACTCCCAAGAAAGGGAGCGCTGGTGAGCTGAATGAGAGTGAACGTATTGTCATTAGCTGGCTGAGGAAGTAGCTTGCTCCCCTCACCACCACTACTTATCAAACCCTGCTAATTGCTGAAAGACTGGCCTGAAAGTCAAGGTCATACCACATCCTTGCAAAGAATGTCATCAGACACATCTCGTGCAGCAACTCTCGATGCAACCGCAGCCTGGGACGTAATCTACTCAGCAGGTATTGCTGCGTCATCCCATAGAGGCGTTAGCTCGAACAACTAGTGGGCATCCTTCTCAAACACCACCGTTGTCAGTTGCCATGGAAACTAAACTACTTGCTCAGGCCACACCGCCACCTGCGCGCCCGGAGGCCTGGAGTACCGGCTCGGCCGCCACACACATGCACGCCGTCACCCAAGGCGAACAGCCAAGCGACAGAATCCCAACCTCCCCTCCTCCCAGAAAATGAAAAATCAGACAAAGAACGATAAGGGAGGAAGGGCGAAGAAGTGTTGGGAGTGGGGAGCATCAACCATGCTTACCTCGGTTGCTCGCAGCAGCCGCGCCGCCATGACCATCGGCAACAGCCTCCCTGAATCCTTTTCTCGAGTTCGCTTCTCTCTCGGTCCCCTCCTGCTGCGGTGCGAGATTCTCTCTCTGGCTCAAGTTCGCTTCGCCTTCCCTCTAGTTGTCACCGATCTTAAAACACATTTAAGGGCCTTGAGCATGGCCCTTTCGAACCGTCAAAAAAATATAACTTCTCGTCAAGAGCCCATCAAAAGTCAGAGTCGTTTTTTAGAGAGATTTGACATTATAAAACAGGACGGATGCGGCTTCAACGAAATAGAGGCTCAGGCGAGGGTTTCTTCGTTATAGAAAAGCTGGGGATAGCCAACACTCTAAAATGGACATGCCAACTCCATTAACGGATTTAGAGCAGTATTAGTCTCGTTGAAACCGGGTTCCGTCCCCAGCGCCGTCGCCGTCAGTTCTCCTCCATCCCCGTCGCGTTCTCCATCTCCGTCACGTTCTCCTCCATCTCCGTCGCGTTCTCCTTCGCGCGGCAGCCGGGCGCCGCTGCCTCCGACCAAGACTTCGCGCGGCAGCCATACCCGTCGCGTTCTCCACGACCTCGACCTCGTCCTCCTCGTCTTCCTCATCAGCCTGCTGCTCGGTCTCCGGCTGGTCGCCGCTCCTCCTGTACAGCTCATCCAGGGCAGGGGCGGCCGTGTCCGCGAACGACAGGAGCAGGCGGCCGTCGCGGCCTTGCGCTCGGAGCAGGGTGGACGACGCCACCGGGACGACCTTGACGAGCAGGCGCCCGTCCTGGCGCTCCTGCCTCATCTCCATGGTGGTGGGCTCCACCCTGCGCCGCGCCAGCGACGGCAGCGGCGGGAACGCCCTGGGCGGGGCCGCGTGCGGGGCCACCTCCTCCTCCTCCTCCCCGCGCTCGTCATCGCCGCAGCTCGGGCATGAGCGGTCGGTGGCGGCCGAGCCGTCGGTATCGGAGAAGCCGTCCGAGCCTGTCTCCGAGCGGCGGCTTCTGCGCCTGAATCATGCTCCATATGTGGTCCCTGTCCGCCGGTCGACGTCGCCGCCGTGGCCCGTCTCCTTTGGCATGACGGTAGCCTTCTCGGCGCCAGCAGCGGCGGCCTTGCCGTTGCCGCCATCGCCAGCGCCCTGCTCGACGGACCGCTGGCACGGGAGGAGCTGCTGCTCGGTGGTCTCCAACACTGTCAGTGCCATGTCCGTGGACGGCAGCAAGAGCGAGCAGCAGGCCTCAAGTATATGGTAACGGAAATACGACGGCGTGAGTTTGAGGTCGTCGTTACCTGTTAATGGAGTTGGCATGTCCATTTTAGAGTGTTGGCTATGCCCAGCTTTTCCATAACGGAGAAACCCTCGCCTGAGCCTCTATTTCGTCGAAGCCGCATCCGTTGTGTTTCATAATGTCAAATCTCTCGTTTTTTAAGAGCCAGAGCATAAAAATATGGTTGTAACAGCTCATCTTACATTTTACACTGTTGAGCATAGAAAACGTCTTCGCGGACGATCCACACAGTGGTGGCGCGTACGGTTTGTATGTGCGCAAAATGAGTTAAAGTTCCGACTCGTCAGGCAAAAACTCTAGCCTCTGCGTTAGGTTGCGGATTGTCCGACTACTAGCCGTGGAACATCCGTGCCTTCGCAGAGAGCACTGCCGCCGGTTCATCTCCAGTGTTTGACGTCCGGATCGGCGCCAACACACACGTCGTTTGAAATAAACACAATAGAAATTGTTTTGTGAAACAAATTACAAAACAACTCTAACTCCTAGAGAAAAGCCAATGAGCCATAGGAGCCAGAGCCAAAGTTGTTTTTAAGGAGCCGAAGGCCTACCAAAGGGGCCCTTACTACGGGTCCATTTGGAAGCGAAGTATTTTTGTACTCTCTTCGTTCTAATTTATAATTCATTTGACTTTTTAACTCTAAGTTTGACCTACTATTCGTATTAAAAAAATTCATCATTATTATAATTTTTACTGTGGTTTTTTTAGCATATAATATACTTTAATTTGGCTTTGAAATTTTCAGTTTTTTGGCGAAAAATTTGAATAAGACGAGCCGGTCAATCATGGTCCAAAAAGTTAAACGAATAATAAATTAAAAAGGAGGGACACTACTGGAATCGCGTTCTCTGTCGAGTGTCTAAGACACTCGGCAAATGCCTTTTTACACTCGGCAAAGCCTTTACCGAGTGTTACACTCGACAAAGAATACTCGACAAATATTTTATCGGCAAAAGGTTCTTTGCCGAGTACTTTTTTTGGTTTGTCGAGTGTCGAAAAGCACTCGGCAAAGAAAAGTACTCGGCAAATTAAGAATCGAAAAAACAAAAAAACAGCAAAAACATTTTTTAAAATTATAGAAATAACTTCCAACCACTACCTATTACCATACGCATCGTCTATCGTTTTCATTATTATTTTGAATCAAATTTACATGTTTTGTAAATCGTGAGATTTAAACTCGCTACCTCTCTCTCGTGCATACCCTCCTCTACCACTACACTACTACATCAATTATGTCTATATTACGTTTTCATTCCTCATGTACTATAACAAACCGAGAGTAATTTGATTATTTAAGGCACTAAATGAATTCATTTGAAAATGTGACCAAATATAAAGTTGCATAACTTTTTGAGATCTACAAGTTATATTTTAATAGTTTCTACATCCGAGGCCGTTTACAAAATTTGAATTTCAAATTTGAAAACTTCACACGAATTTTTCAATGATAAGATGATTTCAAATCAAAAAATTGTCAATTACAAAGTTTCATTATATTTGAAGACCTACAACTTTTATTTTGGTGGTTTTTCTATCCGAGGTAGTTTGAAAAGTTCAAATTTTAAAATTCAAACATAGTTTTGCATGACAAGATGATTTCAAACCAAAACATTGTCAACTACAAAGTTTCATAACTCTTCAATACCTACAACTTTCATGTTTGTGGTTTTTTCTTTCGGGGTCGTTTTAAAAATTCAAACTTTAAAATTTTTAAATTCAGACGTAGTTTTCATTGACAAGATGACTTCAAATGAGAAAATTGTCAACTACAAAATTTTATAACTTCTCAAGATTTACAAAGTTTATTTTGGTTGTTTGATCATTTGTTCATCTCACGTGATGGTTCTAATAATATGCACAAATCTTATATATCTCTCTCGTAGTTTCATAAACTACGAGAGAGATATAAGTTTTATGAACAAATTTATTTTTACATATGAAGAAATGTTCAAAATATAAATTGTACATCATGATGAGTTATACAAATTTGTAGTTGAATTTTTTTTATTTGAATTAATTTAATGCTTTAAAATGTGATTTTTAAATTGTCTTTACCTAGTGTTGAAAAAAGCACTCGGCAAAGAGCTATTTGTCGAGTGTTATATTGTTGACACTCGACAAAGAAGCTCTTTGCCAAGTGTCAAAAAAACACTCGGCAAAGAAGCTCTTCGCCGAGTGTTTTCTTTTACCGAGGGTTTTTTGTGTGGCTCTCGGCAAAGAGCTTCTTTGCCGAGTGCCCGAAAAAAACACTCGGCAAAATATTTGGTACTCGGCAAAGAGCGAAATTCCGGTAGTGGGAGTATATTTTAGTGAATATTATGGTTTTTAGTACTATTTTATATTATAAGGTGTTTGGTTGCATTCTTGGAATATCTATTTTCAAAATCATGGTATTCTAGATAATGGTATTTTTGGAGTATTGTAAACTCCACTCCAATCTAAAGTTTTTATGGCAATGGCTAGTTTTTGCCTAATATCATGGTTTACAATGTTGTATCTAAACAATATTTCTCAAAACTATGATATTTTTAGAGCAGATAAAAACTACAGTATTATCATGACAATTGCAAGTACAGTATTGTAAAACAATAGTTTTGAGAAACATTGTATCTAAACAGGCCCTAAAGATTAAGAGCATGTACAACTCCATTAATTAAGAAGAAAGGGTCCCTAAGTGAGAGCACCTAGAGGGGGTGAATAGGTGATCCTGTAAAAAATCAAATACTTGTAGCCACAAAACTTGGTTAAGAGTTAGTGCAATAGGACCAAGTGGCTAAGGACCGAGCTTTTGTGAAACACGATGATTATAAAGAAGAACAACACAAAAGACACAGTGATTTATCCCGTGGTTCGGCCAAGTATAGCACTTGCCTACTCCACGTTGTGGTGTCCCAATGGACGAGGGTTGCACTCAACCCCTTTCAAGTGATCCAATGATCAGCTTGAATACCACAGTGTTTTCCTTTCTTATACTTTCTCCTGTTTGCGAGGAATCTCCACAACTTGGAGCCTCTCGCCCTTACAATTGATGATCACAAAGAAGCACGGAAGTAAGGGAGGGGAGAGCAACACACACAAGACTCAAAGCAAGAGCACAATCACGCACACAAAGCCACAACTTGAGCTCACAACACAACTCGAGGAGTTCTCTACTAAAATGGTGCTCAAGTCACTATCTCAAAGAATCGTGTAAGGAAAATGGACCCCGGGCCATTTGGCTAATTGAGTTTTGGTGTTTGATGAACAACACAATCCGTGAACTAATAAGTTTTCTAGTGTTTGTGTTTGTAGTTCACAGGATGCGAAGAGAATTGGACCAAGGCAATGAGGATGCAACACCTCAAAAGAAGACATAAAAAGATGCATAGGAGTCCAATACTCAAGAACAAAGAAGCCCGAAGAAATCAGCGAAGAAATCCAAGATGAGGGCTGTCAGCCAGCGCCTGGTGGTGCACCGGACATTGGTGTCCGGTGTGCACCGGACTGTCCGGTGAGGCACCGGACAGTCTGCGCAGAGAGGCCGCAGACAGGCGCTCTCTGGCTGTAGCACCGGACTGTCCGGTGTGCACCGGACTGTCCGGTGTGCCAACGGGCAGACGGCAACGGTCGGATCCAACGGTCGACTGCTACAGGCGCCAACGGTCGGCTGACGTGGCGTGCACCGGACATCTACTGTGCAGTGTCCGGTGGTGCACCGGACTGTCCGGTGCACCCAACGACAGAAAGCTGCTGCTTTCTGTCCAACGGCTAGTTGGGGGTGTGTAGGCTATAAATACCACCCCAACCGGCCATTCTCAAGTGTGAGAGCCCAAGCAACATACCAAGGCATATAGTGCACATTTCCAAGAGCTCAAACACCCAAGTGCTTAATAGAATCACTCGGTGATTAGCGTAGGTGCTTTGCGAAGTGCTTAGGTTAGTTAGACCGCTTTAGCGCTTGCTCTAGGTGAATCCTAGTTAGTTGAGTGAGTTTTGTAAAACCACACAACCCCTCGGCTCTTGCGTGAGTCGTTGTAATTGTACCGAGTGGGGCGAGAGTCTTGTGAGACCGTGACAACCGCGTTTGTGTCACGGCCGCCACCGTGTACCGGAGGGAACGAGGCCCACGGCGTTTCGGCCAGAAGCTCGATAGTGGAGACGGCGGGGAGCGTCCGAGAGGAGCCGGAAGCGGAGCACCACTTGCGCGTGGAGAAGGCCCGCGGCTCTCTACGGAGTTACTCGACCGTGGTGCTTGGCCCTCGCGTGGGCTTCCCTTTGCGTAGGGGCACCAACGAGGATTAGTCGGGACCTTGCGTGGTTCCGGATACCTCGGTAAAAATACCGGCGTCATCCACGAGAGTTTGCTTCTCTACTTAGCTCTTTACATTCCGCATTTATATTAAGCATTTAAGTTTCAATCTTGTAGTCATACTTATTTAGTAAAGATTGAAACTTAGCCTTTGCGGTAGAGATAGCAACACTTAGACAAAACCTAGTTTGCACATTCTAGTTGTGATTATTTGCATAGGTTTTGCTCTAGGGATTTAGTAGTGGCCTAGTTTAGTAAAAGTTTTAGAAGTCCTAATTCACCCCCCCCCTCTTAGGCGTCACCCGTTTCCTACAAGTGGTATCAGAGCCCGGTTTGGCTCATTTGAAACGCTTTAGCTTCACCGCTAAAAGAGCCGACGCTTTTTAGAGGAAGGGATGGATACCCATAGGCCACCACACTTCGACGGCACTAACTTCCCATATTATAGTGCTAGAATGGCTTGTTACCTAGAGGCCGTTGATCTAGGTGTTTGGAGAGTCACTCGTGATGGAATGAAACCTCTCAAGAATCCCGAGAAACCCACCACGAGTGAGGAAAAAGAAATCCATTTAAATGCTAGAGCCAAAAATTGCTTGTATGAATCTCTTAGCATGGATATTTTCAATCAAGTATTTACCTTGAAAACTGCTAATGAGATTTGGCTAAAATTGCATGAGCTCCATGACGGCACATCCAATGTCCGTGAGCAAAAACATTGCCTAGTCTTAAATGAGTATAATTCTTTTGCTATGAAAGATGATGAGCTTGTTAGAGACATGTATTCTCGATTGAATCTAATTATCAATGAGCTCAATTCTATTGGCATTAATAAGCTAGGTGATGCGGACATTGTGAGGAAGATTATCTCCCTGCTACCACAACAAAGATATGGGAGCATCATCACCATCCTTCACAACATGGAGGACTTGAGCAACATGACCCCGACCATTGTGATTGGGAAAATCGCGGCCTTTGAGATGTCGCGTAAAATGAGTCAGGGAGAGGAGCCAACTTCCTCAAGACCATATGCTTTTGCATGTGATGAAAGGAAGGGCAAAAAGAAGGCTCCCACTCCAAGTTCCTCAAGCGAAGAAGAGGAAGAAGAAGAAGAAAGTGATGATGATGAAGATAATCAACCGTGCACATCATCCTCCGAGGACGAAGAAACTATCCGACGCGTCGGAAAGGTAATGAGGATGATCCGCAAGATTAATCTAATGGGTGTACCCCTGCAGGTCGAGGATCTTCTCTTTAACATTGACAGGAAAAAGCAAAGGAAGAGAGGATGCTTCACATGTGGGGAGAAGGGCCACTTCAGGGACAACTGTCCAAATATGGCCAAACCCAAAAAGGAGAGGAGCAAAGGCAAGGCGCTCACAAGTGTTAGAACTTGGGATGATTCTTCAAGTGAAGATGAACCTCCAAGGACGCGCAGCCACCGGTCCTCGTCACGATCATCACGGTCATCACACAAATGCCTTATGGCAAGAGGTAACAAAAGCATTCCATCCTCTTGTGATGAAAGTAGTAGTGATGATGAAGGTGAGGGAAAGGCCTCTCTAGAAGAGCTTGCGGAAGCCGTAAAATTTTTCCAGGATGTTTGCACTAAGCAAAAAGCTCAACTTAAAACTTTGAAAAATAAGTTGGTTAGCTCTCAAAATGATTACAAAGGTTTGCTAGAAAAATTTGAAACTTTTGCAAACTTAAATAGTGAGCTATCAACTAAAATTGAGCTATTAGAATCTAGTGCTCCATCCACTGCTACCGATGATAGCCTTATTAAAAAGAATGAAAAACTCAAGGCTAAGTTAGCTAGCTCCCAAGAAGCTATTGAAAATTTGCTAGAGAAAATGAAAATTCTTAGCATACACAATAATGAGCTAACTACTAAGCTAGAAAACATTGGTAGCACCCCAGCAGCATCTTTAGTTGAAATACCTGAAATAATTATGAAAGATGCTTCTACTTCCTGCTTTGATTTAATTGACGATTCTAACCCCTGCAACCAAGTCGTTGTTGAGAATATTGTTGTAGAGACATGTTCGGATGAGGTTGCAAAGGAAAATGAACAATTAAAGCAAGAAGTGGCTCGCCTTGGCAAGGCTTTGTATGACAAGAAAGGCAAAGTCAAACAAATCCGACCTCCACAGGATAACACCACTGCGGGAGTGAACAAGCCTGTAGAGGGAGAAACTGTGATTTGTAGGCTATGCCACAAGGAAGGCCACAAGTCTTTCCAATGCAAGGCGATGACCGGGGATAAACAAAGGCAAAAGCTCAAGCAAAAGCCATCAAGGAAAATCTCCAACACCTACATCAAAAAGGTGAACAAAAAGGATGCTACACCATATTTGATCAAGAAGAAAAAGAACGGAAAGGTGATAGCAATCAAGGCCAACAAGCAAGCCAACAAAGGAAAAGGGGCCAAACGCATCTGGGTGCCAAAAGAGATAATTTCAACCATGAAAAGCACCAAGAAGGTTTGGATCCCGAAAGGGAAGTGAGTGGACCAAAGGTCATCGGGAAATTTGGAGACTTGGCAAAATTGGGATGTATATCATGGGATGCATCATATTGGATCAAGTTTATTGCCAAGTGGGTTATTGAAAATTTCGGACCCAAATTTCCCACCCATGACTAAGGTAACTAGATTTATTGTATTTCTTGTTTTTAGATATGCGTATCTACTTACCTTGTATCTAGTTTACCTTTCTTGCCTAGTATTACATTTGTTATGTACTTTTGTTTAAAATCATGCATACTAGGTAAATCATATGGTAGGATTGCTTGTTTTCAATTCATATACTTAAGCAAACCTACATGGCTTAAAATGTTTATTTAAGCACGACACATAGCTTTTATATCGCTCCATAGTAAATGATGCATCAATTGAAAATTTTGATTTCTACAAGTTGTATCATTTAACTTATATGTGCCTAAGTTTGGATTATAGATAATTTGCCCCTCTTGATATCAAATCAAAGTGCATGTCTCCTACAAGTATTCAAAACTTGTATGCACACCTTTAGGGGGAGGTTACTCTATAATCTAACACTTTGAGACTAACATCTTTTCAAGTCTATTTCATGTGATAGTCTCATTGTAAGGAAAATAAAGTCCCCGGAGAAAGACAACAATCTTCCACTGCAAAATCTCTAAGAACTCTCATGTCTCTCAAGCTCACCATTGACTTTCAATTGGTATCTTTTGAGACTACATTCAGTATCATTTACATGTCTTCTCAAATATTTGATTAGACTATATTTCATATCATATGCTTCCATGTTGCAAAAATGCATAAGTAGTTAACTCATATTCTGTTACCTATGCATAAGGGAAGCTAGTCTTTTCAAATCATGTCTTGCACCTCTAATTTTCACATGCTCTTTTCCTAAGTAGAGGATCTCTGTCAGGGGGAGTATTTCTTCATCTCTAAAGGGGGAGAAAAACTCTTTCTAAAGGAGAATACTCATTTAGGGGGAGTAATCTTTTAAGGATTCCTACATGTGGTATCATTCATGGCTTAACTTAATATCCTTCTAGCGATATCATTTGATTCAATTCTTGTTGAGGGCAAGCTTTTATTTACTTCCTACATGCTTTTAATGTCTTCCTTTTCGGTGGTTGATGCCAAAGGGGGAGAAGTTTAGGGACCAAAGCAATGAAAACTATATCAAACACCAAACACCACCAATTTAAAATTTTATATCTACAAATGGCTTTTTAAGTGGTTTTGGTTATTTGGTCCAAAAATAGGAAGTAAGTGAATTATGGAGTTAGGGGGAGGCTTAAGTCCATAATATCACATTATGGGGACAATCATGCATCTTAGCAAGTAAATTGCATATTTTCATTCAAATACTTGTATTATTTGCTTGCTTTGGTTGTGTTGTCATCAATCACCAAAAGGGGGGAGATTGTAAGGAAAATGGACCCCGGGCCATTTGGCTAATTGAGTTTTGGTGTTTGATGAACAACACAATCCGTGAACTAATAAGTTTTCTAGTGTTTGTGTTTGTAGTTCACAGGATGCGAAGAGAATTGGACCAAGGCAATGAGGATGCAACACCTCAAAAGAAGACATAAAAAGATGCATAGGAGTCCAATACTCAAGAACAAAGAAGCCCGAAGAAATCAGCGAAGAAATCCAAGATGAGGGCTGTCAGCCAGCGCCTGGTGGTGCACCGGACATCGGTGTCCGGTGTGCACCGGACTGTCCGGTGAGGCACCGGACAGTCTGCGCAGAGAGGCCGCAGACAGGCGCTCTCTGGCTGTAGCACCGGACTGTACGGTGTGCACCGGACTGTCCGGTGTGCCAACGGGCAGACGGCAACGGTCGGATCCAACGGTCGACTGCTACAGGCGCCAACGGTCGGCTGACGTGGCGTGCACCGGACATCTACTGTGCAGTGTCCGGTGGTGCACCGGACTGTCCGGTGCACCCGACGACAGAAAGCTGCTGCTTTCTGTCCAACGGCTAGTTGGGGGTGTGTAGGCTATAAATACCACCCCAACCGGCCATTCTCAAGTGTGAGAGCCCAAGCAACATACCAAGGCATATAGTGCACATTTCCAAGAGCTCAAACACCCAAGTGCTTAATAGAATCACTCGGTGATTAGCGTAGGTGCTTTGCGAAGTGCTTAGGTTAGTTAGACCGCTTTAGCGCTTGCTCTAGGTGAATCCTAGTTAGTTGAGTGAGTTTTGTAAAACCACACAACCCCTCGGCTCTTGCGTGAGTCGTTGTAATTGTACCGAGTGGGGCGAGAGTCTTGCGAGACCGTGACAACCGCGTTTGTGTCACGGCCGCCACCGTGTACCGGAGGGAACGAGGCCCACGACGTTTCGGCCAGAAGCTCGATAGTGGAGACGGCGGGGAGCGTCCGAGAGGAGCCGGAAGCGGAGCACCACTTGCGCGTGGAGAAGGCCCGCGGCTCTCTACGGAGTTACTCGACCGTGGTGCTTGGCCCTCGCGTGGGCTTCCCTTTGCGTAGGGGCACCAACGAGGATTAGTCGGGACCTTGCGTGGTTCCGGATACCTCGGTAAAAATACCAGCGTCATCCACGAGAGTTTGCTTCTCTACTTAGCTCTTTACATTCCGCATTTATATTAAGCATTTAAGTTTCAATCTTGTAGTCATACTTATTTAGTATAGATTGAAACTTAGCCTTTGCGGTAGAGATAGCAACACTTAGACAAAACCTAGTTTGCACATTCTAGTTGTGATTATTTGCATAGGTTTTGCTCTAGGGATTTAGTAGTGGCCTAGTTTAGTAAAAGTTTTAGAAGTCCTAATTCACCCCCGCCTCTTAGGCGTCACCCGTTTCCTACAAATCGAATGCGTGAGAATGGAGTCTTGGTGCTTAGGAATGATCAAGGAATGCTTGGGTGTCTTCTCCATGCGCCTAGGGGCCTCTTTTATAGCCCCAAGGCAGCTAGGAGCCGTTGGAGGCAATCTGGGAAGCCAATTCTTGCCTTCTGTCGGGTGGCGCACCGGACAGTCCGGTGCACCACCGGACAGGCACTGTTCCATGTCCGGTGCAGATCACCTTCCTAAAATGGCACAACCGACCGTTGCAGAGTTGTAGCCGTTGGCGCACCGGACACTGTCCGGTGCGCACCGGACAGTCCGGTGCCTCCTGCCGACCGTTGGAGCGAGCCACGCGTCGCCCGCGGATTTGGCAGCCGACCGTTGCGCTGGCGGCCGTTGGCTCACCGGACAGTCTGGTGCACCACCGGACAGTCCGGTGAATTATAGCCGTACGCCGCCGACGAATTCCCGAGAGTGGCCAGTTCGCCAGAAACCAGTCTGGCGCACCGGACAGTCCGGTGTGCCAGACTGCGCTGAGTCTTGGCTGCTCCAGCCAAGTCTTTTCCTTTTTCTCTTTTCTCTGATTCTAGCACTTAGACAAATATATTAGTACACAAAAACCAATGTACTAAGTCTAGAATCATACCTTCTTGTTGATTTGCACTTCATTCATCATTTGGCACATAATTACTCACTCAATATGTGTTGAGCACTTAATCACCAAAATATACTAGAAATGGCCCAAGGGCACATTTCCCTTTCATTCTCCCCATTTTTGGTGATTTATGCCAACACATCAAAAAAGCAACCAATAGAAGTGGAACATCCATATACTTGAGAACAAAAATTGTTTTTGATTCAAATTTGGCATATTTGGATCATTCTTTGCCACCACTTGGTTTGTTTTTGAAATCAACCTCATTTTCCTATCTCTAAGTTAAACACACTTGTTTAGGCATAAAGAGAGATATTCCAAGAGAAAATTGATCAAGAGCCAAAAACTCCCCCTTTTCCCACAATCAAATATTCTCCCCACAAGAGACCAAATTTTGCACATTAAGAGTATTTTGACAAATCAAAAGTTCTAACTCTACTATTTTCTACTATTTTCAAAGTTCTCAAGTGGTAGCTGATCCATTTGCTTTGGCCTTAATTTCTCCCCCTTTGGCATTAAGCACCAAAACGGGATCATTATTGGCCCTTAAACCCCATTGCCTCACCAAGTTGTCAATTAAGAGCAAAAAGGCAATAAGAGCATAGAGATGAACTTGGAGTTAGTTACCCTCACATCGGAGTGCAGTGGAAGTCTTTCATGGTCCAAGTCCACCTTTCCCTTTCAATCCACCTTTGAGACTAAATTAAGTAAACTCAAGCACACGGTTAGTCTCAAAGGGTCAAGTTGTAGCATTTCTCCCCCTAAATATGTGCATCATTCACACATGGACTTGTGAGGTCCGAGGATCTCTTGCACAACTTGATCACCATAAGTAAGCAATAATATGCATAAAGGAACATGATCAAAGACATAAAACACATGTATGCTATAGATAAATCCAAGTTATGTGAATCTAAGACATTTAGCTCACTACGCAGCCTGCAAAAGGTCTTTTCATCTAAAGGCTTGGTAAAGATATCGGCTAGCTAGTTCTCGGTGCTAACATAAAACACTTCGATATCTCCCTTTTGCTGGTGGTCTCTCAAAAAGTGATGCCAGATGTCTATGTGCTTTGTGCGGCTGTGTTCAACAGGATTGTCCGCCATGCGGATTGCACTCTCATTATCACATAGGAGTGGGACTTTGCTCAGATTGTAGCCAAAGTCCCGGAGGGTTTGTCTCATCCAAAGTAGTTGCGCGCAACACTGTCCTGCGGCAACATACTCGGCCTTAGCGGTGGATAGGGCAACGGAAGTTTGTTTCTTAGAACTCCAAGACACCAGTGACCTTCCTAGGAATTGGCACGTCCCTGATGTACTCTTCCTATCAACCTTGCATCCAGCATAATCGGAGTCTGAATATCCAATTAAGTCAAAGGTAGACCCCTTTGGATACCAGATCCCAAAGCAAGGCGTAGCAACTAAATATCTAAGAATTCGCTTAACGGCCACAAGGTGACACTCCCTTGGGTCGGATTGAAATCTAGCACACATGCATACGCTAAGCATAATATCCGGTCTACTAGCACATAAATAAAGTAGGGATCCTATCATAGACCGGCATGCCTTTTGATCAACGGACTTACCTCCTTGTTGAGGTCGACATGTCCGTCGGTTCCCATTGGAGTCTTTGCGGGCTTGGCGTCCTTCATCCCGAACCGCTTGAGCAAGTCTTGCGTGTACTTCGTTTGAGAGATGAAGGTGCCGTCCTTGAGTTGCTTCACTTGGAACCCAAGGAAGTAGTTCAACTCGCCCATCATAGACATCTCAAATTTCTGTGTCATCACCCTGCTAAACTCTTCACAAGACTTTTGGTTAGTAGAGCCAAATATTATGTCATCAACATAAATTTGGCATACAAATAGATCACCATCACAAGTCTTAGTGAAAAGAGTTGGATCGGCTTTCCCAACCTTGAAAGCATTAGCAATTAGAAAATCTCTAAGGCATTCATACCATGCTCTTGGGGCTTGCTTAAGTCCATAGAGCGCCTTAGAGAGCTTACACACATGGTCGGGGTACTGTTCATCCTCAAAGCCAGGGGGTTGCTCTACGTACACCTCCTCCTTGATTGGCCCGTTGAGGAAAGCGCTCTTCACATCCATTTGGAACAACATGAAGGAATGGTGAGCGGCATAGGCTAATAGAATGCGAATAGACTCTAGCCTAGCCACAGGAGCAAAAGTCTCCTCGAAATCCAAACCTGCGACTTGGGCATAACCTTTTGCCACAAGTCGAGCCTTGTTCCTTGTCACCACTCCGTGCTCGTCTTGCTTGTTGCGGAACACCCACTTGGTTCCCACAACGTTTTGCTTTAGACGTGGCACCAGGGTCCAAACTTCATTTCGCTTGAAGTTATTGAGCTCTTCCTGCATACCCAACACCCAGTCCGGATCTCGCAAGGCCTCTTCTACCCTGAAAGGCTCAATAGAAGAGACAAACGAGTAATGCTCACAAAAATTAGCTAATCTAGAGCGAGTAGTTACTCCCTTGCTTATATCACCCAAAATCTGGTCGACGAGATGATTCCTTTGAATCGTCGCTCGGATTTGAGTGGGAGGGGCTCGTGGTGCTTCTTCTTCCACAACTTGGTCTTCGTGTGCTCCCCCTTGATCACACGTCTCATCTTGAGGAACCTGTTCATCATCTTGAGTTGGGGGTGCACCGTCGTTGAGGAAGAAGGTTGATCTTGCTCTTTGTGTTCCTGGGTCGCACATTTCCAATCGCCATGGTGCGAATTGTATCCGTTGGAACATCATCTTCATCTACATCATCAAGATCAACTTGCTCTCTTGGAGAGCCATTAGTTTAATCAAATACAACGTCGCTAGAGACTTCAACCAAACCCGATGATTTGTTGAAGACTCTATACGCCTTTGTATTTGAGTCATAACCTAACAAAAACCCTTCTACAGCTTTGGGAGCAAATTTGGAATTCCTTCCTTTCTTCACAAGAATGTAACATTTGCTCCCAAATACACGAAAATATGAAACATTGGGTTTGTTACCGGTTAGAAGTTCGTACGACGTCTTCTTGAGGAGGCGATGAAGGTAGACCCGGTTTATGGTGTGGCAAGCTGTGTTCACAGCTTCCGACCAAAACTGCTCGGGCGTCTTGAATTCTCCAAGCATCGTCCTTGCCATGTCTATAAGCGTCCTGTTCTTCCTCTCTACCACACCGTTTTGCTGTGGTGTGTAGGGAGCGGAGAACTCGTGCTTGATTCCTTCCTCCTCAAGGTACTACTCCACTTGAAGATTCTTGAACTCGGACCCGTTGTCGCTCCTTATCTTTTTCACTTTGAGCTCAAATTCATTTTGAGCTCTCCTTAGGAAGCGCTTAAGGGTCCCTTGGGTTTCTGATTTATCCTGCAAAAAGAATACCCAAGTGAAGCAGGAAAAATCATCAACAATAACAAGACCATACTTACTTCCCCCGATGCTAAGGTAGGCGACGGGTCCGAAGAGGTCCATATGAAGTAGCTCTATAGGTCTTGTCGTGGTCATCACGTTCTTGCTGTGATGAGTACTTCCCACCTGTTTACCTGCTTGACAAGCTGCACAAGGTCTATCTTTTTCGAAAGAAACATTGGTTAGACCTAACACGTGTTCTCCCTTTAGAAGTTTTTGAAGGTTCTTCATCCCAACATGTGCTAAACGGCGATGCCACAGCCAGCCCATGCTAGTCTTAGCAATTAAGCATGCATCTAGATCGGCCTCCTCCTTCAAAAAATCAACTAAATAGAGTTTGTCGTCTAGTACACCCTTAAAGGCTAATGAATCATCAATCCTTCTAAAGACAGACACATCTACATTGGTAAATAAGCAATTGTAACCCATATTACATAGTTGACTAACGGACAACAAGTTATACCCGAGCGATTCAACTAAGAACACATTAGATATGGAATGCTCGGAAGAAATAGCTATCTTTCCTAGACCTTTAACCTTGCCTTGGTTCCCATCTACAAAGATGATCGAATCTTGGGAATCTTTGCTCTTGACATAGGAAGTGAACATCTTCTTCTCCCCCATCATGTGGTTTGTGCATCCGCTGTCGATAATCCAGCTTGAGCCCCCGGATGCATAAACCTGCAGGGCAAATTAGGCTTTGGTCTTAGGTACCCAACTCTTGTTGGGTCCTGCAAGGTTAGTTATAATATCCTTTGGGACCCAAATGCAAGTCTTGTCTCCCTTGCATTTGGCCCCCAACTTCCTAGCAACCACTTTCTTATTTTTACATGAAAGTACAAAATTAGTGTTGCAGGCATGAAAAACAGTAGCAGATTCATTAGGCATTTTCTTAGGCACATGATGAATAACATTTCCCTTCCTAGGCCTACTTCTACCATGCACAAAAGTAGAACTTGAAGCAATCATAGCAAGTGAATCATAAGCACCATAACTCCTGTTATAATGAGTATTTCTAGAAACGTTTCTATCATAAATGAACGCATGATTCTTTTGAATGCAACTAGCCATAGGGGCCTTCCCTTTCTCCTTGTTGAGAATCGGAGCCCTTTGGTTTGTTAAGTTCTTGGTTTCCTTTCGAAAGCCAAGCCCATCCTTAATAGAGGGGTGTCTACCAATAGTGTAGGCATCCCTTGCAAATTTTAGTTTATCAAAGTCATTTTTGCAACTCTTAAGTTGAGCATTAAGACTTGCCACTTCATCATTTAATTTAGAAATGGAAATTAAATGTTCATCACAAGCATCAACATTAAAATCCTTGCATCTATTGCAAATTACAACATTCTCTACACAAGAACTAGATTTGTTAACTATTTCTAGCTTGGCATTTAAATCATCATTAATACTCTTCAAGCTAGCCACAGTTTCATTGCAAGTAGATAACTCAGAAGAAAGTAATTCATTTCTCTTTATTTCTAAGGCAAGAGACTTTTGAACACTAACAAACTTGTCATGTTCCTCATACAGAATGTCCTCTTGCCTCTCTAGTAGTCTATCTTTCTCATTTAAGGCATCAATCAATTCATTAATTTTATCTACTTTTGATCTATCTAAACCCTTAAATAATTCAGTATAGTCTACTTCATCATCACTAGATTCATCATCGCTTGAAGTAGTATACTTAGTAGTTTCATGAACGCTTACCTTTTTCTCCTTTGCCATGAGACAGGTGTGGCGTTCGTTAAGGAAGAGAAAGGACTTGTTGAAGGCTGAGGCAACGAGTCCTTCGTCGTAGGAATCAGAAGATGAGCAGTCCGAGTCCCATTCCTTTCCGATGTGTGCCTCGCCCTTTGCCTTCCTATAACTCTTTTGCTTCTCTTTCTTCCCGCCCTTTCCTTGTTCCTGGTCATTAGAGTTATCGGGACAATTTGCTATAAAATGACCAGTCTTACCGCACTTGAAGCAGGAGCGCTTTCCCTTTGCCTTGTTCTTGTTTGAGTACTCCTTGCGTCCTTTCAATGCGGTCTTGAAGCGCTTTATGATTAGGGCCATCTCATCCTCGTTTAGTCCGGCCGCCTCAACTTGTGCCACCTTGCTAGGTAGCGTCTCCCTGCTGCTTGTTGCTTTGAGAGCAACGGTTTGAGGCTCATAGATGGGCATTGGGCCATTCAATGCCTCATCGATGTATCTTGCTTCCTTGATCATCATACGCCCGCTTACAAACTTTCCGAGTATTTCTTCGGGCGTCATCTTTGTGTACCTAGGATTTTCACGGATTGAGTTCACAAGATGAGGATCAAGAACAGTGAAGGACCTGAGCATAAGTCGGACGACGTCATGGTCCGTCCATCTCGTGCTTCCATAGCTCCTAATCTTGTTGACCAGGGTCTTGAGCCTGTTGTATGTTTGCGTTGGCTCCTCTCCCCTGATCATTGCGAACCTTCCCAGTTCGCCTTTCACCAACTCCATCTTGGTGATCATGGTGGCGTCGTTCCCCTCATGAGAAATCTTGAGGGTGTCCCAAATTTGTTTGGCGTTATCCAAGCCGCTCACCTTGTGGTACTCGTCCCTGCACAAGGATGCTAGCAAAACAGTGGTAGCTTGTGCATTTTTATGGATTTGCTCATTAATGAAAACGAGGTTGTCAGTACTATCAAAAAGCATTCCGTTTTCAACAATCTCCTAGATACTTGGATGGGGAGAGAATAGGTGACTACGCATTTTGTGACTCCAAAATGAGTAGTCTTCTCCATCAAAGTGCGGAGGTTTCCCAAGTGGAATTGAAAGTAAATGAGCATTGGAGTTAAACGGAATACGAGAATACTCAAAAGAAAAGTTTGAGTTAACCGATTTCTTTTTCTCGTTGTCGTCGTCTCTTGGGGAAGAAGAAGATTCGTCGATGTCGTAGTAGACGATCTTCTTGATGCGCCTCTTCTTCTTCCCGTCTCTTTTCTTATGACTCGAGCCAGAGTCCGAGGGCTTATCATCTCTTGGCTCGTTGACGATGGACTCCTTTGTCTTGTCGTTGACCACCATCCCCTTTCCCTTAGGATCCATCTCTTCGGGCGATTAGTCCCTTGCGTGAAGAGAACAACTCCGATACCAATTGAGAGCATCTAGAGGGGGGGGGGTGAATAGGTGATCCTATAAAAAATCAAATACTTGTAGCCACAAAACTTGGTTAAGAGTTAGTGCAATAGGACCAAGTGGCTAAGGACCGAGCTTTTGTGAAACACGATGATTACAAAGAAGAACAACACAAAAGACACGGTGATTTATCCCGTGGTTCGACCAAGTATAACACTTGCCTACTCCACGTTGTGGCGTCCCAATGGACGAGGGTTGCACTCAACCCCTTTCAAGTGATCCAATGATCAGCTTGAATACCACGGTGTTTTCCTTTCTTATACTTTCTCCCGTTTGCGAGGAATCTCCACAACTTGGAGCCTCTCGCCCTTACAATTGATGATCACAAAGAAGCACGGAAGTAAGGGAGGGGAGAGCAACACACACAAGACTCAAAGCAAGAGCACAATCACGCACACAAAGCCACAACTTGAGCTCTCAACACAACTCGAGGAGTTCTCTACTAAAATGGTGCTCAAGTCACTATCTCAAAGAATCGAATGCGCGAGAATGGAGTCTTGGTGCTTAGTAATGATCAAGGAATGCTTGGGTGTCTCCTCCATGCGCCTAGGGGTCTCTTTTATAGCCCCAAGGCAGCTAGGAGCCGTTGGAGGCAATCTGAGAAGGCAATTCTTGCCTTCTGTCGGGTGGCGCACCGGACAGTCCGGTGCACCACCGGACAGGCACTGTTCAGTGTCCGGTGCAGATCACCTTCCTAAAATGGCACAGCCGACCGTTGCAGAGTTGTAGCCGTTGGCGCACCGGACACTGTCCGGTGCACACCGGACAGTCCGGTGCCTCCTGTCGACAGTTGGAGCGAGCCACGCGTCGCCCGCGGATTTGGCGGCCGACCGTTGCGCTGGCGGCCGTTGGCTCACCGGACAGTCTGGTGCACCACCGGACAGTCCGGTGAATTATAGCCGTACGCCGCCGACGAATTCCCGAGAGTGGCCAGTTCGCCAGAAACCAGTCTAGCGCACCGGACAGTGCGGTGTGCCAGACTGCGCTGAGTCTTGGCTGCTCGAGCCAAGTCTTTTCCTTTTTCTCTTTTCTCTGATTCTAGCACTTAGACAAATATATTTGTACATAAAAACTAATGTACTAAGTCTAGAATCATACCTTCTTGTTGATTTGCACTTCATTCATCATTTGGCACATAATTACTCACTCAATATGTGTTGAGCACTTAATCACCAAAATATATTAGTAGTCGTCATTGGCACATTTTTCTTTCACTAAGAGCTAAAGGAAAAAAGATAGAAGACCTACACAACTTTCTATACATAATCCCTCCAAATATGAAATAGAAGTCGTTCTAGAGGAGCCTGAAGATTGGCAAAGCATCTCGTTTTGGATGCTTAGCTCATTTTGTGGACGGCTTTGCTCCATCCAACTGTTTATTTCCTGTGCCGCACGTCCGTTCACTCTCTCAGCTGACCGCATACTGGGTGCACGTTCCATCGGTAGATGTTCCTGCATTAATTGAGTGCACTCTCTCAGTAAACGCTTGCCTTCTATTTATACCAGCAGTATGCGTGTCGCGGTCGTCGCCTGAGTTCACGTCCTAGATTATGGAGTCCGAAGCCATGGCTTGAGTTTGTGTCGCTCTTGCCTGACTCGAGTTCGTGCTTGCCTACACGTTGCGCTCGGCAACGCAGCCATGGAGTCTGAAGCCATGAAGCTCGCGCGCGCCAAGGAGGAGGTGCCAGACTCGCAGATCCCGACTCTACCATGCCGAAGTCACTGGAGCTCGCGCCGGACTCGAAGATGGAGGTGGTGCCAGACTCAGAGATGGAGGTGGTGCCGGAGTCCGTCACGCTGGAGACGGAGCTTGCTGGAGCTCGCGCTAGACGACGCTGCGCTCGCGGTCATCTCGTTCATAACACCCGCTAAGCGTGGAATCGTGCACACTCACGTCTTTCGTTGAGACTTCTGGCCGCCGAAAATGCTCTCGTCGTGTCCTGCAGTGGTTCACGAGGAATACATACTCGCCATGCTTTACAACTTCAACGAGTTTGACTGCGAGATTTTCATTCCTGATCTCGACAATGTCGTGATGGATGGCAATAATCTCCTGCTGCTACCTCCACATGTGCTCAACATGCTTGACGAGAAGCGCGAGCGTGAGCTCGCTGCCGTGAAGGTTAACGCAAAGCATCGATAAGATAAAAGTAGCTTTAGTTCTAATTAATTCTTACAATGATGTCTAATTGTTTGTTGCAGCATGAGTAGCCTCGGCTTCGTCCGGCAAAGATTGTTCACAAACACTACCAGAATCAGGCTCAAGCTCTCGACAAAGCCTGAAAAACACTCGATTAAGTTTTTATCGATCGTAGAACTCGACAAAAAGAGCTCAATGAACATGTTGGTAGTCGATTTTCCCTTTCTATTATCTTATTTGAGGAATCTTGAACCTGTTGCATCATTTCACCTTCATAGCTTCCATCAAAACACTTTTTGTAGTGTTGCAAACATTCGATGTGCTTTGTGTGCCGAATACTCCATGAATGCCTACAGCACAGGTGTGCAAGAAATGAATCAATGAGCAAATTCGTTGTTGACGAAAAAATAACGAAACATGTGTAAACAATTTCATCAAATTACCTGTTGCACTGCTAGAACTAGAGCTTCTATTGTTTTTGTATTCTGTTTATACTGGATTGCTTGAATACCTCGGAAAAAAACCCAAGCCAAGAATGTTGAAATACGGAGAATTGGGTGCTTGACAAATTAGGCAAATATCAAATCCTTCGTCCGTAGTAGCTTAAAAAAACGTTTAATTTTAAATGGGAAGGTATCTTCTCTTGGCCATTTGGATCGATCCTAGGACCTCGTGTCTCTGCTGTCTCAGACGCTGCAATAACGAGACGCATTGTTTTTGTCCATAATACAGCCGAAGTGCTATTTAATATGGGCAAATATAATAAATGGCACCCTAATTAACTACTCTTTGGTATGCACAATCATGTCCTAAATGACTTCTACTTCATATATGGGGTAGTACCAGTACAATGCTTCTGCCTTACGACGACACATAGTTCAATACTGGTATGATGCCCATGCGTTGTAACGGAACACAAACTATTTGTTAAATGCTTATTACCTGCGCATCTCTATGTTCTTGAAGCTGCCATTGAATTTAAACCATTGCTGGTTACCTCATTTAAACCATTGAATTTCTATGACATAAGAACATGCAAAATATCAGTCATTAGGATTGCAAAGAAGTGCCCTTATAAATATCAGTCATAAGAACATGGGTCTCCCGCCCGATGGTGGCCATGGGCGAGCCGTGAATGCGTCTCCCACCCGAGGTTGGCCTCGGGCAAGGTGTGACTGCGTCTCCCGCCCGAGGTTGACCACTGGCGAGGCGTGACTGCGTCTCCCGCACTGAGGGTTGCCTCAGACAAACCGTGACTGCGTCTCCCGCCCGAGGGTGGCCTCGGGCAAGGCGTGACTGCGTCTCCCGCCCTAGGTTGGCTTCGAGCGAGGTGTGGCTGCGTCTCCCACCCAAGGTGTGACTACGTCTCCCGCCCGAGGTAACTGTGTCTCCCGGCCGAGGGTGGCCTCAGGCGAGCCGTGACCGTGTCTTGCGTTGAGGGTGGCCTCGGGCGAGGCGTGACTACGTCTCTCGTCCGAGGTGCCCGCGTCTCCCACCCAAGGTTGCCCTCAAGCGAGGCGTGCCTGCGTCTCCGGCCCGAGGGTGGCCTCGGGCGGGCGTGATTGCGTCTCCTGCCCGAGGTGACTGCATCTCCCGCGCCGAGGGTGGCCTTGAGCGAGGCGTCACTGCGTCTCCCGCCTGAGGTGACCTCGAGCGAGGCATGACTGCATCTCTCATCCGAGGTGATAGTGTCTCCCGCCCGAGGTCACCCTCGATGAGCCGCGACTCTGTCTTTGCCCGAGGGTAGCCTCAAGAGAGCCGTAACTACGTCTCCTGCCCGAGGTTGGCCTCAGGCACGATGTGACTGCGTCTCTCATTCGAGGTTTGCCTCTGGTGAGGCGTGACTACGTCTCACACCCAAGGGTTGCCTCGAGCGAGCTGTGATTGCGTCTCCTGCCCGAGAGTGGCAACGAGCGAGGCGTGACTGCATCTCCCGCCCAAGGGTGGCCTCAAGCGAGCCGTGACTGCGTCTCCCGCTTGAGGGTGGCCTTGGGCGAGGCGTGACTGTGTCTCTTACACGAAGGTGCCGGTGAGGCATGACTGCATCTCCCGCCCGAGGTTGGCCTTGGGTAAGGCGTGACTGCATCTCCTGCCTGAGGGTGGCCACAGGTGGGGCGTGACTGCGTCTCCCGCCCGAGGGTGGCCTCAGGCGATGCTTGACTGCGTCTCCCGCTCAAGGTGACCTCGGTCGAGGTGTGACTGCGTCTTCCATCAGAGGTGACTGCATCTCCCGCCAGAGGCCACCCTCTAGCAAGTCATAACTGTGTCTCCTGCCCGGAGATGGCCTCGGGCGAGCCGTGATTGCATCTCCCGCCCGAGATTGGCCTCGAGCGAGGCATGACTGCGTCTCTTGACCAAGGGTGGCCTCGAGCGAGGTGTAACTATGTCTCCCGTCCGAGGTGATCGTGTCTCCCGCCTGAGGTTGACCTCGAGCGATCCATGACTGCGTCTCCTGCCCGAGGTTGGCCTTGGGTGAGGCGTGAATGTGTCTCCTGCCCAAGGCCACCCTCGGGCGAGCCATGACTACTCCTGTCACCCAGGGATGGCCTCGGGCGAGCCATGATTATGTCTCCTGCCCGAGGGCGGCCTCGGGTGATCTATGAATGTGTTCTCCTGCCTGAGGCCACCCTCGGGTGAGCCATGACTACGAGATTGCCTTGGGTGAGTCGTGACTGCGCTTCTTGCCCGGGTTGGCCTCGGGCGAGTGGTGACTGCATCTCTCGCCTGAGGCCACCCTCGGGCAAGCCGTGACTACGAGGTTGCATCGAGCGACTCATGACTATGTCTCCCTCCTGGGCTTGTCCTTGGGCGAGTGGTGACTGTGTCTCCCGTCCTTGGGCAAGGCGTGACTACGTCTCCCGCTTGAGGGCGGCCTTGGGCGAGCCATGACCGTGTTCTCCCACCCGAGGGCAGCCTCGGGCGAGCCGTGACAGTGTCTCCCGCCCGAGGTTGGCCTCGGACAAGCCGTGACTGAGTCTCCCACCCGAGGACGGTCTCGAGTGAGTCATGACTGTGTCTCCCAGCCTGGGTTGGCCTCAGGTGAGTCATGATTGTGACTTCTACCCGAGGTTGGCCTCGGGCAAGTCCTGACTACGTCTCCCGCCTAAGGGTGGCGTCGAGGAGTCGTGACTGTGTCTCCCGCCTGAGGTTGGCCTCGGGCAAGTCATGACTAATATAAGACGATGAACTCATTAGGCCAAAATTAGCGGGGGAGGGGACCACTGACCCGAGGCCCGTAGACTGGATCGAAGGCGATGAACTCATTGATGTCGGTGTTGGACCTCTTGAGGAGGGGCTCAATGTGGTGTGGATCTAAAGGAGGGATGGGCGTGGATCTCCGATCATCGCAGACACGTATCTCTTTCCATCGCGAGAGTAGCAATCTCCGGGATCCTCCGGCCACAGCTGGACTCGACCTCAGATCCGACGATAGATGCCATGACCTCCATCTCGGTCGCATGCTCAGCCGTCTTCACATGGCACGTGCTCCTCCGTCTTCACATGGGTGTGATCCACCGCAGCGGCCTAGATGATTCGGGCTCTAGGCTGACCTTCCACTCCTTCTCTGTCATTGCCATGTGTCCGCCGCTCGCCTCTTCAATGGGTGTTGCGACCTCGGTGTCCTCACCCAGGTCGCACGCGATGCTGAGATCCCGTGTGATGGCAGGATCGGCGAGAAGATGAAGCGCTCCACCATGAAATGGGCCTCTTCCACCGCGAGCAGCAGAAGTAGTGGGGGGGGGATTCAGGGCACGTGCGACGCCGAGATGTCGTGCGATAGCAGGCTCCACGAGAAGAGGGTGAAGCATGCCCATGATCATCGAGGCGATGACATCCATCTAGGGTTAGGGTTTGTGGTGGGATGCAACTGCAAGACAGAAGGGAGAAGGGCGCGAGGGATGGAGCGGTCTCCAAGGGCGGGCATCACGCCATGATGGCTGTGGCAGTGACTGGGTGGGGGTGTGGGGGCATCACGGGGGTGAGGGTGCGGGACTAAAATTGTGCAGTGGGACTGGGGTGTGGGACTAGGATCATGCGGCGGGGGTGGGGGTGCAGGACTGGGATCGTGCGACGGGGGTGGGGAACGCGTGGCAGGGGCGGAGGGGGCGGGGCATGGGAGGTGTGGACGCTAACCTTAGGGTCTTAATAGAGTAGTATAGAAAATATCAATGCATAATGATTACATGAAATTGAGAAATACATATATTATTATCGACCATAAATATCTCACAAGGTTGATGACCTTTATGGTGCTGCAAAAAAATCTGATTGAGGGAGGCAAAGACTGAGAAAGAGATTGGAAGTTAGGAGTTAATATATGACGACAACAACGAGGGGAGGACTGGTTGTTAGGTGAGATGTGTGAGAGAAAAACAAATATACGTGCTTCGCCTACGATGCAAAAAGTGGACCCTCCCCAAAACATAAAATTAAAGTGGACATATGGCCCATGTGAAATTCTAGTTCAAGGATTAATAGGATTAATAGAATACCCATACCATAAGATGCATCTTCTTTTTTAGAAACCTATCTTCAAAGAACCTCTAGTTAAGCGTGCTTGGCCTATAGCAATCTTGGGATGGGGGACCGATTGGGAAGTCTTTTTGGATGTGCATGAGCGACAACAAAGTGCACACAAAAGACTTGTGATGGCCTATGGGGATGGTCTATGGTATTAGAGAGATACTAGGAGTAAGTATTGCTGGTCCAAGAGTGGACGAGGTGTTACAAATGGTATCATAGACAACCCTCCCAGTTTTCATGGATGTGTCTAGGCTAGGGGTTTGAGCATATAGTGCATGGTGCATGTGGGCCCAGAGTGGTCATATGGCATGGCATATGATGACACTGGACACATACACATGGCCAAGAGGGGAGATTTCTAAGGGGCAGACTGTGATATCCTAGTCCAAGTCTTAATAGGATTGATAGAATAGTTATACTAATAAGATGTATCTTCTTTTTTGGAAGCCTGCCTCAAAATAACCCTATGGTTTAACATGTTTGGCTCAGAGCAATTTTGTCATGGGTGATCTAAAAGGAACACGGACACCTAATAGGGAGGGGTGAATTAGGACTTCTAAAACTTTCGCTAAACTAGGCCACAAATAAATCCATAGAGCAAAACCTATGAAAATAAGCAAAGTATAATGTGCAAACTAGGTTTTGTCTAAGCGTTGTTATCTCTACCACCAAATAATTTTTGCAACCTAAGTTCCAATCCTATCAAATCTAACTAGGAATAGAGAGAAAGAAACTTAAGTACTTGAATGTAAATGCGGAAGCTAAAGAGCAAAGGTAGAGATGCAAACTCCCATGAACGACATCGGTATTTTTACCGAGGTATCTGGCACCGCACAAGGTCCCGATTAATTCTCGTTGGTGCCCCTACGCAAAGGGTAGCCCACGTAAGAGCCAAGCACCACGGACGAGTAACTCCGTAGAGAGCCACATGCCTTCTCCATGTGCAAGTGGTGCTCTACTTCCGGCTCCTCTCGAACGCTCCCCGCCGTCTTCACTATCGAGCTTCCGGCCGAAATGCCGTGGGCCTCGTTCCCTCCGGTACACGGTGGCGGTTGCACCACAAACGCGATTGATATGGTCTCGCAAGACAATGCCCCACTCAGTATAGTTACAATAGCTTGCGCAAGAGCCGAGGAATTTATGGGTTGTCTAACCTCATTAGCACAACTAGGAACAAACCTAGAGCAAGCGCTCATGCAGTCTAACTAACCTAAGCACTTCACAAAGCACATATGCTAATCGCTAAGTGATTCTATTAAGCAATTGAGTGTTTGTGGGGATGGTCTATGATCCTCTAGAGAGTTACCAAGAGTAAGTATCGCCGGTACAGGAGTGGACGGGTTGTTACAACCCAAAATCTACATATTAAACAATAGATATTACAATTTATCTTTGCCAAAAGGTGTGGCGGAACTGCCCGAATTATTCCAGCTTAAGTGCCCAAGTCACACCTGTAAGGGCAGCAACACACTTAAACCAGAATAACCCGTCAGTCCCTCGGATCTAGTCCGACAAGGCCACTTATCCAGGATCGAATACCACTAGCTCACTCGAAGGTGAGGCACAGAGAAATACAATAAAGCATAATACCATAAATTAAGGTGGGGGGAGAAGAAGCTGCTGGTGGCGGCTCGAAAAAATTTCTGGGCGCCATGAACAGAGAGGAAGCGAGCTGTGTGCGTGTGGGAGAGGAGGAAGAAGGCTGTGGCGGCTAGGGGGGTAGATGCAATTTTCCAATTTGTAAGGGGTGACACTTTTATTTATAGAGGAGTCCTAGGGTTCGGGTTCCAAATGGGCTGGGTTGGGCTGGCCCAAAACACTAAATCGGGCCACGCTAAATTATTTTCCGGAATAAAATGCTCCTGCGGATTTCGTCTGTACGGAGAACGAAACTAGAGTTCGGACGAACGGACGATTGAGCGATTAACTCGACCAGGAGTTTGATTTGATTTCGCTCGAAAATAATTCCCTACGCATGATTAGAAAATAAATCGTCTTACGATATGACCGACTTTCAGATTTATGATTGAAAGAGACAAATCACGACATTTAAAAATCGTCGCCGATGTTGATTTTTGAAATCGGATTGGACATAGATGTATTAAACCGAGTCGAGTAAGACTTTATTAGAGGACGACATACTGAGTATTCCGTTTGCAAGTACAGATTCAGATAAAATAGTCAGACATAGATCAAGTTCGAGGAATTAGACTCGGGCTCATATCAAATAACAGTCGTCGAGAGTTTGATTGAATGAGCTTTAGATGAGATTTATAAATCGAGATTGATTAACGAGTTTGCATTCACGCCGAGAATAAAAGTTTTAACACGCTCCAAAATTGGCTGTTTCTCGTGATCGAATAATTCCGACTTCGGTGAGCTTTCATGAATAATCCTTATAAACAGAGATAGATACGATCGAGAAATAGGAAATTTTTCACTGAGCATTCAAGTTAGGGACAAATCTCTCGACATAACACAAAACCGACACCTGGGGTGTCACAGCCTCCCCCCTTAAAAAGAATCTCGTCCCGAGATTCGAATGAGGATCTTTAAGGGTGGAGAAGCATGTAACTCCCAGGTTGGAGATAGACGCAAATTCATGAGATGGGATCTGACAAGATACTGAAGATAGATTTGGGTAGAATATCGTGGCATGTTGAGACAAAATGCAGCGATCACTTTGAGAGAATGTCCACAAAAGATAGCACATCGGTATAGCCTCGTAATGGATCACAACTATTAACCATGATACCAGCGCGTGCCGAGCAGCTCAACCATGTGTGCACCCATAGGAGGCTCTCGGTTTCATCGCGGCACCATCAGTTGTTAGCCATAATACTATTACCAAACGCAACCAATGAGAAATCCACATAGCACAGATAGATGGATCCCATGAGAGTATGGCTCAGAAAACAAGAATGTGACCGGAGTTGAAGCAAAGATTGTTGGCAAAAGAGCATCACATGAGAATTTTCTTCAACTCAGAGAACTATTTTATGATCATCACGGGGATTATCAGCCAAAGATTGATACGATATTTAATATGAGGAGGAACCAACCATGAGATCAAGATTGATAAGCTTTTAGAGACATGAGAGATCCAAAGATAACAGCAACATTCATTAATCCACATGGATATGCCGTTTAGAGATAAAAATTGATAAAATGCATCATGATCCCCGGAGAAGGGGGTATGAGAATGGCCAGAAATGAGAGATTTAGGCAAGATCAACATCTGATAGTTGAGAACATGTTATAACAGATAACCAGATAACGGGGCAGAATCAATAGGGGATCCCGAGATTCGGATGATAAAGCCAACATGATTCCCAAGAAAAAGGATTACCAGATCCAGGTGAAAGGAGGGGTAGTCGCATGAGATCGATTAGGATGAGCACTAGAAAGGTTATGAAGATTCGCGAGGATCTATGGAAAGAAACATGGCCTTGATAGGGTTTGGGCAACTAGACACCAAACAACATTTTTTGATGTTTCACTTGCTAACTCAAGGTTGTTTGGATGGGGGTCTTTTTATGAATAGAACAAGCAACAAATTATTTTTGCTAGCTATGGGCAAAAGGGTTGAATAATTACACTACCATCTAGATAGCAAGACAAGAGAAACACATAACACGACCTAACAAGACTTACCAATCTGACACGAGGTAAGGCATTTCTTATAGTTCACAAGGTGGCAATACATCACATTATTCACAATTTCTTATTATTGGAATAAAGGTGAGGGAAGCATGTTGATGCACAAAAGACAATTATAATGCGACAATCATGATGCATGCTCATTCTAGACATCTTCTCAGACCTAACTAATTTTTTGGATTTTTCTACAACATCCTAATAGTAGAAATAGTAGCCTTTACGGCCTATACAAATATAGCCACTAGCTACCCATCTATTTCCTAAGGCTTCACGTCCTAGGTCTAACTTATCGTCCTGATGATCTATCCAATATTGGTTCCTAAGCAAATTTTACTTTAGAAAAGGTTGGAAATTATGACTTATTGACTTCTCAGTAATGGTATTCACTCCGATACCAGCTGTGGTGGAACCGCCCGAATTATTTCAGCTTAAGTGCCCAAGTCACACCCGCAAGGGCATTAACACACTTAAACCGGAATAACCCGTCAGTCCCTCGGATCTAGTCCGACAAGGCCACTTATCCAGGATCGAATACCACTAGCTCACTCGAAGGTGAGGCACAAAGAAATACAATAAAGCATAATACCATAAATTAAGGAAGTATCATTAGTGATTACATTATCGGAGTTTCAAAAATAATAACCATAAATTTTAATGCAGCGAAAATAACTAACGGAGAAAACCGAGTAACATGGCGAAGCCTGGCCACGCTACTCCTCCTGGTCCTCTCCTGCGGAAGCAGTAACCCACTCGACCGTCTATCCCGGTGGCAGGGATGGAGGCCAAGTCACACCATCAACCAATCATCCTAAGGAGTACCTGCAAAAATTATGCCACAAGCAAGGCTGAGTATACTAATACTCAACTAGACTTACCCAGTGTGAGGAGTCTACTCCTGTACCTCTAGACATGCAGCTGTTTGGCTAAGGGGTTTGGTTTGCCAAAAGCACCAGCTGAGTCTAAAATCAAGTTTTAGCTTATCCAGTTTTAGTGTGATTCTCTTAAGACTAGATGTATACCTAGCTAATCATACATGGTATCAGGCATTTTAACAATCAACATCTTTTGCCAATCAACTCATTTCCACTTATTACTCAATGTAGCAGCATGGATCAAGCAGTCTCATTAGCTGCGAGAATCAGACAATTTGAATCGAGTTTTTAAACCTTGCAAGGTAAACCTAAACACACGACGTGGCGAGGCACTCCGTCCCCACACACATCAACAGTCCCCATCGATTCCCCATCAACAGATCAGGGCTCACCGCCTTAGCGTACAATGCCTCACTGACCCGACTGCCGTCGTGCAGTGACCGCACTTGTACCCACCATAACCGGAATGAGAGACCATGTCTCAGGTCGCGTGAGGGGTAAAGTCTGCGGGTAGGTTCACTCAGGTACTAGGCTTACCGATTTACCATATTTCTCGGCATGTGTTTAGTACGTTCAAACGCTTGACACATGGTACCACACCTTAATCCTTATTCCAATTTCCGCCTCGTAGACAACGCATCCCCATGGATCGTTGTCCACAGACCATCATCAATACGATATAAAAATGGATACAACCAATTCCTGACCTCGCGCGAGTGCTAGAAAAATCACTCGACTTCTACCGAGATCCCTAATTAGCAAAGCAGCTACTCGACCTAGCATACTAGTATCCATCTCAAAGGGAATCCTGAATTCATGCAACTAGGGTTTCAGTCAACTACTACACTTAAGTGCAGAGTACAAGCCTACAAACATTAAGTGCAGTAAAATAGCATATATAATGGTTATGCATAAGACCGGGGCTTGCCTTAAATTTAACACTTAGATAGTGTTTGTTGGGGGTACTCGCTTGACAAGCATCCACTGGTTAAGTCCACCATTCTTCAGATCGTCCACTAACTGCATCTTGTGGTTGACACCACATCACTTGCACGATCATCATCTCTCGATCCTAAATGAGATGCAAGATGCATATGTATGAATATAATGAAAAATGCCACATGATATTCTAGTACAAGATAGTGAACTAAACACTAATTAGTAAGACACTGCAACGACTATACGCAAGCGCTAGCTATTCGTACGTTATCGGCGTTCACCATTAACCCATTACAAAAACGATAACATTTTATTTATTTACGCAACACAAATACGACATCACAATCAACTAGAGAAAGAAACATATAAAACATGACACACATGCGTTATTAAGCTTACTCGTGGCAAGTCTACATTAATTTAGTGCTAACCAACCATTTTTAGCCAAAAGGGTGAACTAACAATTAAATGAGCACATGAAGATTTTTAGGACAGCAGTACAGCAGTTACTTGTTTTAATCGCAACTCTTCAAATATTAATCCAAAAATAGCAAACTAGAACTTTCTGGAAAGCTTAAAAAGTTCTCTATAACTTTGATATTGTCATCACAACATGATTCAACACTTAGCAAGGTCAAACAGTGCTAACACAACAGCTCTGTCTAGATTTAGATAGATTCAGACTTGCGACTTCAAAAATTCACAACCAAAGATTCAGGCTTCCAAATAAATTGATCCTAGACTTTCTGGAAAGACAATGAAATTGTCTACATATCATTTGTAAACATCTCAAGGTGATTCAATATGCAATTTAGGATAAAAGACCTTAGAAGGCTTTGCTGTCCAGAACTGGACAGATTCAGTCTTCATATTTTGAACATCCATAACTTAATCTTCAGACCACCAAAAAGAGTGATCCCAGACCTTTTGGAAAGCTTAGCAAAAGCACTACATAGCTTTTATAATCACCAAGAAGTGATTCTATGTTTAACTAAATCAAACAACACAGTTTTCGAAATCTGTTCTGACGGTGGACAGAACACAGCAACCAGTTTGTAAAATTTATAACTCCTAAACTGTCAGGCCTATGGTTATGAAATTTGAAAACAAGCAAGATAAGAAAAGCATCTACAACTTTCTTATAACGACCATGAACAGATTGTAACATTAACTTAAGCAAACAATGCAGTTTCTGAAATCTGTACAAAAATTGGACAGATTCAGTTACTGAATTTGTAAAAAGCATAACTCCTAAACGATCAGACTTATGGCTGTCAAATTTTAGCACAAGTAAGATAATAAAGTTATCTACAACTCTTCTATAGGACGTTTCTACAAAAAACACAATTTAGTTCATCAAACATACAGCACGGGGAAATCACTGCGTGCAGTCCAAAACAGCGACTAATAAATTTCAGCTCCTATTTACTTCAAGAACTCCCATGTTCTAGACACTTGAATCACTCTACACTTTACCATTTATTATAGTTAAAACAATCAAATTAGTATCAACAAGTCGACTTACAAATGTTTATACAAGTTATTTCGTGCGCTAGAACTACCATACACAATTAATCAACGCATTCACCACAATCATCAAATCCGGCATATATGTATATAGCAATTACTTATCGCAATCGACTCTTCCTTAACAGAAGTTAGCCAACATAGTATAAAACTTAGCAAACTATTTTTGACATCGCAACTCAAAAACATGGGTTGGAGCAGATTGATCAGTGTTTCTCAACCATTGCTCAACTTGAATTAGTTAACACACAAGTCACCTAAATAGCACATTTTTGGGGGTCTAACATAGAGGCATTAACACATGGCATAAAACTCCATAAGACTTACATTGGCTACTGAAGGACCTAAAGCACTTATGTGCATATCTTATCGGATTGTTCTTCAACTTTAACAAGGACCGACTTATGAACGCTACTCGCTTCCAATAATTATTGGGTTGTGATAACGCGCATAAAGACCTATAATCGATCAACAAGATATTTATTTATCCAATGTGCATGGAATGCAATAGTTGACAAAGCGAAGCATCGATCCGTCATACAACAAAAAGCATGATGACACCGATAGACGCTATCAACTAATCGTTTAATAATACTAAACTTACTTCTCGCTTTGCCACTACACCACCCTTTAGTCACATAACCATAATGCACATCCTTCACACGATTATACTATAACAACCTAAACGTCGTGTTATACAATACATACATCTTTCCTCGTTGCGAGTATAACCATATTACGGCATATACCCGCACACCTCAATCAAATATCTTGCGCCACCACCACTATAATACACCCATTCATCGCCTATATGCGCACTAATTCCTTTCTTGCGACACATGCACTCAAAATCAATCCACACTACACAAAATACACTATATGTGAAGCGTAATTTAAGGAACGCATAACGAGTATAGACTTGACTTATAAATATAGAGAAATCGACAGCTACTTTGGCATGCCACCACCTCTCTACTTAAGCCAAAACAAGTTCTACCTACACCGACCGAACTTTCGTGTCAAGCACACCTTATATTTTCCCGTCTCGCATACAACCATGTGGCGGCATGCATGCGAGACATTTCCATTTAATTTAACGCAATCACTACTACAACGCATCTCGGCATACACAATCATCCACCGACTCGCCCTTCGCATAAATGAGACATACATTTTTAATTCTTGTCGCCACACCAAACAAGCACAACTCGACTGCCTCCCAATTTTTCCTACGCAACCATGCCAACTTTTTGTCATACATTCTTCTCTCATGAAAACTCCGCTCCACACATTTTCATATCCACGCACATAATTTCAAACACATCCTAGACATCGATCTCCTCCTTAAAATTAAATTGAGAGACATGCACACATGTACATACACGATACCGACCAATTTTTACAAGTAGATCAAACCACAAGGAAAATAACCTGAGCGAAATGGGACTAGTCACAGGGGGCTGTCCACATGGCTCGACATTTCGCTGAAAGGGCAAAGCGCGAAGCGCGGCGTCGACCACTAGCTGCGATAACACAAAAAATTGTTGACGACAGTTCATCGAACATCATGAACGCTAGAAAAACAGCGAGGACAGTGGGGTTCTCACCGAGGGTCGACGGTGTCGTGGGCGGGGCTGTCTACAACACCAAGCCTCTCACAGGCATTCTGTTGAGCACCTGCAGAGCATGCGCAGCGCGGGACTACAGGGAAACGCTGCTGCAAGGGTCGACCACGGATTGCATGGAGGGGGGCTGCTGGGCGCTTAAGGAGGAGCTAGAGAGGCACCACGACACCCCGACGTGGCTCTGAAATTTGGACAACGAGGAGGGGGAAAATGCCATGGAGTGGCAGCACCCTGCTCAAGCAAAACCAGAGAGGAGTGGCATCCATGGAGGGGTAGGTCCGGCCAAGGGGGAGAGCACGGGCATCGGCGTGCTCCCAATGAGCTCCTACGCGCAGGGAAGAAAAAGCTCCCTGCTGCCGAATGCCGTGGAGAAGGGGGCGCGCCCATGGGGGCCCTGCTCCCGCGATGGCGTGCTGCTGCATTCTAGGGAGCCGAGGGGGAGAAGGGCGCTGTTGCTGGGCGGCCATGGAGAAGGAAAGTGGAGGTCGACCATGGGGAGAGGAGCCAAGCTCCATGCTCGCTGCCGCTGCGCGAGGGAAGCCGGGAATGAGGGCGCCATGGATAGGTGCGTGCAGAGCTGCTGCTCGGTAGGGACAACAGAGGGAGAACGTGCTAGCTGCTGCCGTGAGGAGAACAGAGAGAAGGACGGCGTGGGGGAGAAGAAGCTGCTGGTGGCGGCTGGAAAAAATTTCTGGGCGCCATGAACAGAGAGGAAGCGAGCTGTGTGTGTGTGGGAGAGGAGGAAGAAGGCTGTGGCGGCTAGGGGGTAGATGCAATTTTTCCAATTTGCAAGGGGAGGCACTTCTATTTATAGAGGAGTCCTAGGGTTAGGGTTCCAAATGGGCTGGGTTGGGCTGGCCCAAAACACTAAATCGGGTCGCGCTAAATTATTTTCCGGAATAAAATGCTCCTGCAGATTTCGTCTGTACGGAGAATGAAACTAGAGTTCGGACGAACGGACGATTGAGCGATTAACTCGACCAGGAGTTTGATTTGATTTCGCTTGAAAATAATTCCCTACGCATGATTAGAAAATAAATCGTCTTAAGATATGACTGGCTTTTGGATTTATGATTGAAAGAGACAAATCACGACATTTAAAAATCGTCGCCGATGTTGATTTTTGAAATCGGATTGGACATAGAGGTATTAAGCCGAGTCGAGTAAGAATTTATTAGAGGATGACATACTGAGTATTCCGTTTGCGAGTATGGATCCAGATAAAATAGTCAGACATAGATCAAGTTCGAGGAATTAGACTCGGGCTCATATCAAATAACAGCCGTCGAGAGTTTGATTGAACGAGCTTTAGATGAGATTTATAAATTGAGATTGATTAACGAGTTTGCATTCGCGCCGAGAATAAAAGTTTTAACATGCTCCAAAATTGGTTGTTTCTCGTGATCGAATAATTCCGACTTCGGTGAGCTTTCATGAATAATCCTGATAAACAGAGATAGACACGATCGAGAAATAGGAAATTTTTCACTGAGCATTCAAGTTAGGGACAAATCTCCCGACATAACACGAAACTGACACCTGGGGTGTCAAGACCGAGTAAGAAATAATTTTAAAACTAAAGGGGACTCCCCGTCACAAAAAATAAATTTAAAATTAAAGTGGACATATGGCCACATTCCAGATAATAAACTACATATACTTCGCTTCATCTTAGCCAAAACATAGAAAGGTATGAATTGAAAAGAAGACCTGCCCCTTTTTATAGCCAGCTCGGTCGCTCGTCCTCCTTCAGCTAGCGAGGTGATACTATCTAGCTACGTGCAGCTTTTGTATCGTGTTGGATCTAGATGTTTTCTCACGGCTCATTTGGTAACGGCGAGGAGGAAGCGCTCATGATGTAAGGCATGCGACTTTGTGTCGTGTTGGGTTTGTATATTTTCTCACGACCCATTTGGTAATGTTGGTCACTTGTTTTTTTTATAAAGCTTCATCTTCATCCTTTACTTGCTTCATCTTAGGAGACGAGTTAATGAAAGGATGAAGATGTAGAAAATGAGTAAATGGAACGTGTAGAATACTTAGGATAAATCATGCGTAATGTAAAGATAAGACACATAATTTAACCTTATGAGGTAATTCTCCCTCTTCTTTATTATTTAACAGAAGATATACCTTTGGATTCATGAAGTTACAGGAAGAAGAAGGGAGTACAGCTTCGGAGACATACTTCTGTTTCTCTCTGACTCCAAAAAATCATCCCCAACATATGGCACAGTTCCTCTATTTATAGTAGCTTTTGCACAATTACAATTATGTCGTCAAGACTATACATTTGAACTAGCGGATAATCTAAGAGTAGTGTTGTATTTTCATCTTGTTGTCTTGTTGAGCAAGCCTTGAGGACTTCTCATAGCTTCGTCTTGCTTTATTATATACGCATATGCCTTGTTAATCTGAAGTTGATGTCTTTGTACTTGTGCCCATAGTCGTTCTAGCCGATGATGACCTTTGGTATTCTACCTGTAACACTTTAAACAGGCTAGAAAATAGCAATTAAGTTAGTGTTCTGAGGACCTTCGGAAGAAGAAGGCCCCCAATAGTAGTCCCTCGTGGTATTAGTTTGTTTTTTCATAATGAGCTCAGACCGTGACATAAATGAAGGTCTTGTGCTGAAGGTCCAAAAAACACCTTCCCTGAGCTTGTTAGCGAAAAAAACGAATCATTGAAAATATGACTTCGTAAGAACCTGGTAAGGGAGTCCCACTTGATGTGAGAAGCAAGGTTTTTAAAATTTTTGACTCCCGCGTTTCTTAGATGTGTTGTGTATAAAATGGGTTGGGTTTCTCATGTATCAGTCATGGCATTCGCTTGCTTTTGTGAACCAACAATTTCCATTTTCTAACATTCCGAAGCTTGCTTCATAGGATTTTCTTGCCACACAAGTTTGTCTGCACAACTTCAATCTTTGTGAGTTCTCAAATGGCTGAAGAGAAAAAGAGTGAGGAACTTGCCCTTGTTGTGTATCATGATGCAATGGAGAGGTCCAACACTGAGAAGGTTACCAAAGAGATTACGTCTGGCCTATCAGATGACATTGATGATAGCAAGGATTTTGATTTTGAAGAAGATGTGGTGATACTAAAGATTGACCCATAAAGTCGAGCCATGTTGTACTTGGGGAATCGACCATGAAGAAGGGGCATATCAAGATGATGAAGGACAATTACTTTCATAATATTTCTATTGTTAGGCTTGGTGGTAAGGATATTATCCGACGTCTTGAAAAAGATGATGTGGTGGTACTCCAAAGCGTCATGAGAGCTGGACTTTGATTTCCACTTCACAAAATTCTAGTGGAGGCCTTGAAGAATTTTGATATCTTTCTTCATCAGCTGACCCCAAATGCTTTGGTAAGAATGGGGATCTTTATCAAGGAAGTAAGGAGCCAAGGCATGGAGCCAAATGCTGACTGCTTCTGCAACATTCATGAGCTCCATTATTAGACAAAGGCAACTGGAAAAGAGCAACTTCATAATAACTTTGGTTGTTACACCTTTGCATACCGGAAGGATGTCTAGTATATTTCCTTGGTGTATTGAAGCAAATGGCTAGCCTCTTGGACGAAGGAATGGTTTTACGTGAAGATCGACTTGAAGAAGAGGGAATACATTAGGGATATCATCTAGAGGCCCATGAAACCACACTTTGGCCTAAAGAGGCCGACGATTGTGATGACTGACGAAGCTCAAGCTTGTTTGGTGGCCTTCAACGCCATGTGCCACTATATCAGCACAAGGGATCTAGTCCAAGAGCATTTGGCCTTCAGAGTGTGGCTGTGGGGGATGGATATCCCCCAGGTTCACTCAAGGACAAAAACTTCGCTTGGGGCCACATGGCAGTTGCCCCTCTGTGGCATCCCGTTATGGGTCAGGCGAATGGAAACAATGGAAGCAGGCTGACTCAGGGGCGCGAGAGGCCCACGTCCAAGCTAGTCGCGGTTTAGGCGTGAATGTGTCAAGCCTGTTCCCTTTTCTCGCGCTTGACATCCTAAAATGCCAAGGATAGCTCGACATGGAGGCACCGGATTTTCCTCGGAACAGTAGATGTTGTTTGCTACTAATTAGGAGATAAGTAGGAAGAGTGCGATCAACATGTGTGCGGGAAGCACCCCATGGTCGTGTATATAAGGCCAAGGGGGATCCCCTCGATTTTCATCTCATTTAGCATTCCACTGCCCGATAAACACCACTTGTAATATCACCCACATACCAAACCACCCCAGGAAGTAGGGTATTACGCTCCTCAAAGCGGCCCGAACCTGCCGAAAACCGCTTCTCTCTCTCTCTCTCTCGTGCCCGAGCGTGAACCATCGAGTCACAATCCGCGACATCATCCTACCCAAAAGCACCATGAGGGTAACCCCGGGTGTGCGGTTGGACACAAAACATCGACAGCTGGCGTGCTAGGTAGGGGTATGTTGTTGATCAACGCTGACTCCATGGCCATCATTTTCAGAAGCAAGATCACCTTCAGCCCGGGAGCAGTTTTTTTTGCTTCGGGACCATCTTCTGCTTGGCGGATGTAGAGGGAACTCTGCACCGCATAGCAACTCCACTCGAGAAGAAATCCTCCTAGGGAGCGCCAAGGGGAGCTGCAGCGAAACCGCGAACCATGCCCCCGCTAACAGCGCGATGGGGCATGGTCCCGCACGAGCCTGGGCTCGAGAGTCCCCAGAGGGTAGAAGGCCAGTCAACCATGGCCTCCCCAACCCGACAAACTGTGTTGTCCACCTTGCCTACTAAGGAGTGGATGCAGATCACCCTGCAAAAGGAGATGAATATTCCTGGTCGGGGCGGGAAAGCACAATGGACGATCACCCCGACACCTCCGCCCTTAAAGGAGGATGGGAAGAAGCACACCGCTACACCTACCCCTTTCTTCCCTGACATCCTCTTCATCCAGGGGAGACTAGAGTCATCGTCCATCTCTGACAATGAATCCACCGTGCTGGGGGAGGAACCTCCCTAGCGCGACGCACGACGACGGAGAAACAGACGTCGAAACGTGCGACGACTTCATGAAGCCGAAGAACGGGACCTAGCTCAACCCGTCCCTTGGGACGAAGCCTCAAAGATGGGGGAGCCCCTGATGAAAGAACACACCGAGAACATTGCAACTCCCGCCGTCGCGACCGTCGTCAAGCTCAGGAACACGAGCAGGAGCTAGTTGAACAAGACGCTAGGCTCTGATGGGAGAATTCGCTCCTCGCCTAAGACCTGTACCCCGACTTAGCCCAAGCATTGAACACGCCGAGCAAAGTTGGAGGGGTCCTAGCGTAGATAGCCAACAGCCTCCCGCGAACCCCAGATGTGGAGGGCTATCAGCGGGTACTCAGTCAGGCGGCCAATCATCTTCTACCTCTCGCCCACCCACCGAACGATCTGCATCATGCCATCAACAGCCGACGGGACGCACGGAGCAACATCAGTGCTTCGCGTGATCGTCGACACGAAAATGAAATAAGGCACCGGGAGGAATACGACCAAGATCATGGTGTACCGGCACACATCCGCGCAACCAGGATCGAGTCAGTAGCAGTGAAAGTCGCCTAGAGGGGGGGGGTGAATAGGGCAAAACTGAAATTCTCAAAGATAATCACAACTACAAGCCGGGTTAGCGTTAGAAATATAATTGAGTCCGCGAGAGAGGGTGAAAAACAAATCACAAGCAAATAAGAGGTGTGACACACGGATTTGTTTTACCGAGGTTCGGTTCTCGCAAACCTACTCCCCGTTGAGGTGGTCACAAAGACCGAGTCTCTTTCAACCCTTTCCCTCTCTCAAACGGTCCCTCGGACCGAGTGAGCTTTTCTTCTCAATCACTTGGAACACAAAGTTCCCACAAGGACCACCACAAGATTGGTGTCTCTTGCCTCAATTACAAGTGAGGTTGATCTCAATGAAGAATCAAAGAAAGAAGAAAGCAATCCAAGCGCAAGAGCTCGAAAGAACACAAGCAAATCTCTCTCTCTAATCATTAGGGCGTTGTGTGGAGTTTGGAGAGGATTTGATCACTTGGGTGTGTCTAGAATTGAATGCTAGAGCTCTTGTAAGTAGTTGAAGTGGGAAAACTTGGATACTTTGAATGTGGGGTGGTTGGGGGTATTTATAGCCCCAACCACCAAACTAGCCGTTTGGTGGGGCTGTCTGTCGCATGGTGCACCGGACAGTCCGGTGCGCCAGCCACGTCACCAAGGCCGTTGGGTTCCGACTGTTGGAGCTCTATCTTCTGGGCCCGCCTGGATGTCCGGTGGCACACCGGACATGTACTGTAGAGTGTCCGGTGTGCCAGCGCGCGCGTGCCTGACTTCTGCGCGCTTCTGGCGCGCATTAAATGCACCTGCAGGTGACCGTTGGCGCGAAGTAGTCGTTGCTCCGCTGGCTCACCGGACAGTCCGGTGAATTATAGCGGAGCGATTTCCCGAAGCTGGCGAGTTCCTGAGGCGCTCTTCCTTGGAGCACCGGACACTGTCCGGTGTACACCGGACAGTCCGGTGAATTATAGCGGAGCGCCTCTGGATTTTCCCGAAGGTGAGGAGTTCAGCGTGAAGTCCCCTGGTGCACCGGACACTGTCCGGTGGTGCACCGGACAGTCTAGTGCGCCAAACCAGGGCACACTTCGGTTATCCCTTTGCTCCTTTGTTGAACCCATTTCTTGGTCTTTTTATTGGCTAAGTGTGAAAATTTAGCACCTGTATAACTTATACACTAGAGCAAACTAGTTAGTCCAATTTATTTGTGTTGGGCAATTCAACCACCAAAATCATTTAGGAAATAGGTGTAAGCCTAATTCCCTTTCAATCTCCCCCTTTTTGGTGATTGATGCCAACACAAACCAAAGCAAATATAGAAGTGCATAATTGAACTAGCTTGCATAATGTAAGCGCAAAGGTTGCTTGGAATTGAGCCAATATAAATGCTTATAAGATATGCATGGATTGTTTCTTCAATTTTTGACATTTTGGACCACGCTTGCACCACATGTTTTGTTTTTGCAAATTCTTTTTGTAAATCCTTTTCAAAGTTCTTTTGCAAATAGTCAAAGGTAAATGAATAAGATTTTGTGAAGTATTTTCAAGATTTGAAATTTTCTCCCCTTGTTTCAAATGCTTTTCCTTTGACTAAACAAAACTCCCCCTAAATGATATTCTCCTCTTAGTGTTCAAGAGGGTTTTGTCATATCAATTTTGAAAAATTACTCTCTCCCCCTGGAGAACAAGATGAGATACCAATTTGAGATTTTACCAATTGAGAATCCTTAGTTTTAAAATTAGGTGGTGGTGCGGTCCTTTTGCTTTGGGCTCATGCTCTCTCCCCCTTTGGCATAAATCGCCAAAAACGGAATCATTAGAGCCCTTGGAAATACTTCCTCCCCCTTTGGTCATAAATAAATGAGTGAAGATTATACCAAAGATGGAGTCCTTTCTCTCCCCTAAAGATGGAGAGTGGCTCGGAGCGACGGCGAAGGATGAGTTACGGAGTGGAAGCCTTTGTCTTCGCCGAAGACTCCAATTCCCTTTCAATATACCTATGACTTGGTTTGAAATAGACTTGAAAACACATTAGTCATAGCATATGAAAGCGACATGATCAAAGGTATATGAATGAGCTATGTGTGCAAATCAACAAAAGAAGTTCCTAGGATCAAGAATATTTAGCTCATGCCTAAGTTTGTTAAAAGTTTGTTCATCTAGTGGCTTGGTAAAGATATCGGCTAATTGATCTTTAGTATTAATGTATGAAATCTCGATATCTCCCTTTTGTTGGTGATCCCTTAAAAAGTGATACCGAATGGCTATGTGTTTAGTGCGGCTATGCTCGACGGGATTATCCGCCATGCGGATTGCACTCTCATTGTCACATAGAAGAGGAACTTTGGTTAGTTTGTAACCGTAGTCCCTAAGGGTTTGCCTCATCCAAAGTAGTTGCGCGCAACAATGGCCTGCGGCAATGTACTCGGCTTCGGCGGTAGAAAGAGCTATGGAATTTTGCTTCTTTGAAGCCCAAGACACCAAGGATCTTCCCAAGAACTGGCAAGTCCCCGATGTGCTCTTCCTATTAATTTTACACCCTGCCCAATCGGCATCCGAATAACCAATCAAATCAAATGTGGATCCCCTAGGATACCAAAGCCCAAACTTAGGAGTATAAACTAAATATCTCAAGATTCGTTTTACGGCCGTAAGGTGAGCTTCCTTAGGGTCGGCTTGGAATCTTGCACACATGCATACGGAAAGCATAATATCCGGTCGAGATGCACATAAATAGAGTAAGGAACCTATCATCGACCGGTATACCTTTTGATCCACGGACTTACCTTCCGTGTCGAGGTCGAGATGCCCATTGGTTCCCATGGGTGTCTTGATGGGTTTGGCATCCTTCCTCCCGAACTTGCTTAGAATGTCTTGAGTATACTTCGTTTGGCTAATGAAGGTGCCCTCTTTGAGTTGCTTTACTTGAAATCCTAAGAAATACTTCAACTCCCCCATCATAGACATCTCGAACTTTTATGTCATGATCCTACTAAATTCTTCACATGTAGACTCGTTAGTAGACCCAAATATAATATCATCAACATAAATTTGGCATACAAACAAGTCATTTTCAAGAGTTTTAGTGAAGAGTGTAGGATTGGCCTTTCCGACTTTGAATCCATTAGTGATAAGGAAATCTCTAAGGCATTCATACCATGCTCTTGGGGCTTGCTTGAGCCCATAAAGCGCCTTAGAGAGTTTATACACATGGTTAGGGTACTCACTATCTTCAAAGCCGGGAGGTTGCTCAACATAGACCTCTTCCTTGATTGGTCCATTGAGGAAGGCACTCTTCACGTCCATTTGGTAAAGCTTGAAGCCATGGTAAGTAGCATAGGCCAATAATATACGAATTGACTCAAGCCTAGCTACGGGTGCATAGGTTTCACCAAAATCCAAACCTTCGACTTGGGAGTATCCTTTTGTCGGGGACCATAATTAGGGGTACCCTCAAGGCTTCTAATTCTCAGCTGGTAACCCCCATCAGCATAAAGCTGCAAAGGCCTGATGGGTGCGATCAAGTCAGGGATCAGTCCATTTGAGGGACTCGATCACGCCTCGCCCGAGCCTAGCCTCAGACAAGGGCAGCCGACCCCGGGGGATCTCCGCCTCGCCCGAGGCCCCCCTCCAGCGGCGAACATATTTCCGGCTCGCCCGAGGCCCTGTCTTCGCTAAGAAGCAACCCTGACCGAATCGCCGCACCAACCGACCAAATCGCAGGAGCATTTAATGCAAAGGTGGTCTGACACCTTTATCCTGACGTGCGCCCCTCAGTCGACAGAGCCGAAGTGACCGCCGTCACTTCGCCGCTCCACTGACCGGTCTGACAGAAAGACAGCGCCGCCTGCGCCGCTCCAACTGCGGTGCCGCTTGACAGAGTGAGGCTGACAGGCAGTCAGGCCCGGCCGCAGGCACCATAGGAAGCTCCGCTTCGCCCGACCCAGGGCTCGGACTCGGGCTAAGCCCCGGAAGACGGCGAACTCCGCTCCGCCCGACCCAGGGCACGGACTCGGGCTAAGCCCCGGAAGACGGCGAACTCCGCTCCGCCTGACCTAGGGCTCAGACTCGGGCTAAGCCCCGGAAGACGGCGAACTCCGTTCCGCCCGACCCAGGGCTCGGACTTGGGCTCAGCCCCAGAAGACGACGAATTCCGCTCCGCCCGACCCAGGGCTCGGACTTGGGCTCAGCCCAGGAAGACGGCGAACTCCGCTCCGCCCGACCCAGGGCTCAGACTCGGGCTAAGCCCCGGAAGACGGCGAACTCCGCTCCGCCCGACCCAGGGCTCGGACTCGGGTTAAGCCCCGGAAGACGGCGAACTCCGTTCCGCCCGACCCAGGGCTCGGACTTGGGCTCAGCCCCAGAAGACGACGAATTCCGCTCCGCCCGACCCAGGGCTCGGACTTGGGCTCAGCCCCAGAAGACGACGAACTCCGCTTCGCCCGACCCCAGGACTCAAACTTCGCCCTGGCCTCAGCCAACGGCCTCCGCCTCGCCCGACCTAGGGGCTCAGACTCGACCTCGGCCACGGAAGACGGACTCGACCTCGACCTCGGAGGAGCCTCCACTTCGCCCAACCTAGGGCGCGGGCCGGCCACGTCAACGGGAGGCGCTATCATTACCCTACTCCAAGCTGACTCAGGCTACGAGGAACAAGACCGGCGTCCCATCTGGCTCGCTCCGCCAGATAGGCGATGATGGCGCCCCGCACGCTCCCTGACGATGGCGGCTCTCGGCCCCCTTACGGAAGCAAGAGGACGTCAGCAAGGACTCGACAGCCCCGACAGCTGTCCCTCCGCCAGGCTCCAGCGCTCCTCCGACGGCCACGACATCACACAAACCGGGCGCCAAAATCTCTCTGGCCGCCACGATGGCGTGTACTTAGGGCGCTAGCTCTCCCCCGCTAGACACGTAGCACTCTGCTACACCCCCATTGTACACCTGGATCCTCTCCTTACGCCTATAAAAGGAAGGACCAGGGCCCTCTTAGAGAGGGTTGGCCGCACGGGGACGAGGACGAGACAGGCGCTCGCGCAAGTCTGCTCGCTCCCTCTCCAGTGTGGACGCTTGTAACCCCCTACTGCAAGCGCACCCGACCTGGGCGCGGGACGAACACGAAGGCCGCGGGATTTCTACCTCTCTCTCGCCCATCTCCGGCCACCTCACTTCCCCCCTTCGCGCTCGACCTCGCGCCGACCCATCTGGGCTGGGGCACGCGGCGACATTTCACTCGTCGGCTTAGGGACCCCCCGGTCTCAAAACGCCGACAGTTGGCGCGCCAGGTAGGGGCCTGCTGCGTGTTGACGAACAGCTTCCCGTCAAGCTCCAGATGGGCAGTCTCCAGCAATCTCTCCAACCCGGGACGGTGCTCCGTTTCGGGAGTCTTGAGTTCGTGTCCGTCGACGGCAGCTACGACATGATAGTCCTTCCACCACCGTGCGACAGCGACAATGGCGGCCGACAGCCCGCCCGCCGACGGCGGAATCGACGACGTCTTCCCCGCATGGTGGAAGAACAACATTCGAGCTCACCCCGTCCTCTCCCCCGCCGACGGAGGAGGAGGCGGGGCAACCAAGGCCAAGCAGGAGGCAGCGCCTCGTCGGCTGCCGAGCGAGTCGACGGCGCCAGCGCCCTAACGGGGGACGCGTCGGGCATCGACCTCGCGTTTGAGATGAGGACGAGCACCGTATCCCCGCAATGCGCCGATTCCGGGCAAACGGACGACGCCAGCGCGCTCACGAAAGGCTTGCTGGACGTCACCCTCGTACCTGAGACGACGGTGCGGTCAGTCCCCGACGTGACTTCATCGCCGCCCGTCGACCAAGAGGTACCGACCGATTCCCATCTCACGCCTTTCAGATTCAGCCTCGAACCGCCAAGCGACCTCGCTTTGGCGGACGCCCTCGTAGAGGCGAGTCCAAACCCTTTGGGGTATCGTGTGCGGTCACCCTGGGACCAGCTGACGGACGTCTCGACCTACGGGCCCTCTGGGTCCGAGGAAGACGACGCGCCCGACTTCTGCTGGGATTTCTCCGGACTTGGCAACCCCAGTGCCATGCGGGACTTTATGACCGCATGCGACTACTGCCTTTCCGACTGTTCCGACGGTAGCCGCAGCCTCGGCGACGAGGACTGCGGCCCAAGCCGCGAATGTTTCCACGTCGATCTAGGGGGTCCCTCCGAAGGCAACCATCTCGGCATGCCGGAGGACGGTGATCTCCCTAGGCCGGTGCCTCGCGTTGACATCCCACGGGAGCTAGCTGTGGTCCCCGTTCCGGCAGGGGGTCACGACCCACAGCTCGAGCAAATCCGCGGGGTGCAGGCCAGGCTCGACGAGAGAGCAGGAGCGCTTGAGCCAATCCGCCGGGACGTCAGGCAGGCATGGGCGGGCCAACCTCCGGCCAGAGAAATACGTCATCTACCCCAGGGCTTCCAGCATCGCATCGCCGATGATGTCAGGGTTAGGCCGCCACTCGCATCCAGTGGGGTCGGCCAGAACCTGGCTGCAGCAGCAATGCTTCTCCGTGCGATGCCAGAGCCATCAACCACCGAGGGGCGGCGAATCCAGGGAGAGCTCAAGAATCTCCTGGAAGGCGCCGCGGTCCGGCGGGCCGAGAGCTCCGCCTCCCGAAGGCAGGGGCACCCCTCGGAACATCGTGCCGTGACTTCCCGATTCATGCGGGAAGCCTCGGTCTACATCGGGCGCACGCGCAACATAGCGCCTGCGGCCCCGGGACGCCTCGGCAACGAGCACCATCACCACGACCGTCGGGCCCACCCCGACGAGAGGGTGCGCCGAGGCTACCACCCCAGGCGTGGGGGACGCTATGACAGCGGGGAGGATCGGAGTCCCTCGCCCGAACCACCCGGTCCGCAGGCCTTCAGCCGGGCCATACGACGGGCGCCGTTCCTGACCCGGTTCCGACCCCCGACTACTATCACGAAGTACTCAGGGGAGACAAGACCGGAACTGTGGCTCGCGGACTACCGTCTGGCCTGCCAACTGGGTGGAACGGACGATGACAACCTCATCATCCACAACCTCCCCCTGTTCCTCTCCGACACCGCTCGCGCCTGGTTGGAGCACCTGCCTCCGGGGCAGATCTCCGACTGGGACGACCTGGTCCAAGCTTTCTCCGGCAATTTCCAGGGCACGTACGTGCGCCCCGGGAATTCCTGGGACCTCCGAAGCTGCCGACAGCAGCCGGGAGAGTCTCTCCGGGACTACATATGGCGATTCTCGAAGCAGCGCACCGAGCTGCCCAACGTCACCGACTCGGATGTCATCGGCGCGTTCCTCGCCGGCACCACCTGCCGCGACCTGGTGAGCAAGCTGGGTTGCAAGACCCCCACCAGGGCGAGCGAGATGATGGACATCGCCACCAAGTTCGCCTCCGGCCAGGAGGCGGTCGAGGCTATCTTTCGGAAGGACAAGCAGCCCCAGGGCTGCCCATCGGAAGATGCCCCCGAGGCGTCAACTCAGCGCGACGCCAAGAAGAAGGGCAAGAAGAAGTCGCAAGCGAAACGCGACGCCGCCGACGCAGACCTTGTCGCCGCCGCCGAGTACAAGAACCCTCGGAAACCCCCCGGAGGTGCCAACCTTTTCGATAAGATGCTCAAGGAGCCGTGCCCCTACCACCAGGGGCCCGTCAAGCACACCCTTGAGGAGTGCGTCATGCTTCGGCGCCACTTCCACAGGGCCGGGCCACCCACGGAGGGTGGCGGGGCCTGTGACGATGACAAGAAGGAAGATCACCAGGCAGGAGAGTTCCCCGAGGTCCGCGACTGCTTCATGATCTACGGTGGGCAAGCGGCGAACGCCTCGGCTCTGCACCGCAAGCAAGAGCGTCTGGAGGTCTGTTCGGTGAAGGTGGCGGCGCTAGTCTACCTAGACTGGTCCGACAAGCCCATCACCTTCGACCAAGCCGACCACCCCGACCACGTGCCGAGCCCGGGGAAATACCCGCCCGTCGTCGACCCCGTCATCGGCGACGTCAGGCTCACCAAGGTCCTCATGGACGGAGGCAGCAGCCTCAACATCATCTACGCCGAGGCCCTCGGGCTTCTGCGTATTGATCTATCCTCGGTCCGGGCGGGCGCTGCGCCTTTCCATGGGATCATCCCCGGGAAGCGCGTCCAGCCCCTCGGACAACTCGATCTTCCCGTCTGCTTCGAAACACCCTCCAACTTCCGAAGGGAGACCCTGACGTTCGAGGTGGTCGGGTTCCGAGGAACCTACCACGCGGTACTGGGGAGGCCATGCTACGCGAAGTTCATGGCCGTCCCCAACTACACCTACCTCAAGCTCAAGATGTCGGGCCCCAACGGGGTCATCACCATCGGCCCCACATACAAACCCGCGTTCGAATGCGACGTGGAGTGCGTGGAGTACGCCGAGGCCCTCGCCGAGTCCGAGGCCCTCATCGCCGACCTGGAGAGCCTCTCTAAGGAGGTGCCAGACGTGAAGCGTCATGCCGGCAACTTCGAGCCAGCGGAGATGGTCAAGTCCGTCCCCCTCGACCCCAGCAGCGACGCCTCCAAGCAAGTAAGGATCGGCTCCGGGCTTGATCCCAAATAGGAAGCAGTGCTCGTCGACTTTCTCCGCGCGAACGCCGACGTCTTCGCGTGGAGTCCCTCGGACATGCCCGGCATACCGAGGGATGTCGCCGAGCACTCGCTGGACATCCGAGCCAGAGCCCGACCCGTCAAGCAGCCTCTGCGCTGATTTGACGAAGAAAAGCGCAGAGCTATAGGCGAGGAGATCCACAAGCTAATGGCGGCAGGGTTCATCAAAGAGGCCATCAAATCCCAGGTCTTGGCAGACTTCGTGGCTGAATGGGTCGACACCCAGCTACCAACAGCTCCGATCCAACCGGAGCTCTGGACCTTGTTCTTCGACGGGTCGCTGATGAAGACAGGAGCCGGCGTAGGCCTACTCTTCATCTCGCCCCTCGGGAAGCACCTAAGCTACGTGCTACGCCTCCATTTCCCGGCGTCCAACAATGTAGCTGAGTACGAGGCTCTGGTCAACGGGTTGCGGATTGCCGTCGTGCTAGGGGTCCGATGCCTTGACGCTCGCGGTGACTCGCAGCTCGTCATCGACCAAGTCATGAAGAACTCCCACTACCGCGACCCAAAGATGGAGGCCTACTGCGATGAGGTTCGGCGCTTGGAAGACAAGTTCTACGGGCTCGAGCTCGACCACATCGCTCGGTGCTACAACGAGACTGCGAACGAGCTGGCTAAAATAGCCTCGGGGCGAACGATGGTTCCCTCGGACGTCTTCTCCCGAGATCTGCATCAACCCTCCATCAAGATCGACGACACGCCCGAGCCTAAGGCACCCTCGGCCCAGCCCGAGGTACCCTCGGCACAGTCCAAGGCACCCTCGGCTCGGTGCGAGGCACCCTCGGTTCGGCCCGAGGCACCCTCGGCCCCCGAGGGCGAGACGCTGCACGTCGAGGGGGAGCAATGCGGGGTCACGCCTGATCAAAACTGGCAGACCCCGTACCTGCGATATCTCCACCGAGGAGAGCTACCCCTCGACCGAGCCGAAGCTTGGCGGTTGGCGCGGCGCGCCAAGTCGTTCGTCTTGCTGGGAGAAGGGAAGGAGCTCTACCACCGCAGCCCTTCAGGCATCCTCCAGCGATGCATCTCCACCACCGAAGGTCAGGAACTCCTCCGAGAAATACACTCGGGGGCTTGCGGCCACCACGCAGCACCTCGGGCCCTTGTCGGAAATGCTTTCCGACAAGGTTTCTACTGGCCAACGGCGGTGGCCGACGCCACTAGAATTGTCCGCGCCTGCGAAGGGTGTTAGTTCTACGCAAGGCAGACCCACCTGCCCGCTCAGGCTTTGCAGACGATACCCATCACCTGGCCTTTTGCCGTGTGGGGTCTGGACCTCGTCGGCCCCTTGCAGAAGGCACCCGGGGGCTACACGCACCTGTTGGTCGCCATCGACAAATTCTCCAAGTGGATTGAGGTCCGCCCCCTAAACAGCATCAGGTCCGAGCAGGCGGTGGCGTTCTTCACCAACATCATCCATCGTTTTGGGGTCCCGAACTCCATCATCACCGACAACGGCACCCAGTTCACCGGCATAAAGTTCCTGGACTTCTGCGAAGACCTCCACATCCGGGTGGACTAGGCCGCCGTGGCTCATCCCATGACGAATGGGCAAGTAGAGCGTGCCAACGGCATGATTCTACAAGGACTCAAGCCTCGGATTTACAATGACCTCAACAAGTTCGGCAAGCGATGGATGAAGGAACTCCCCTTGGTGGTCTGGAGCCTGAGGACAACACCGAGCCGAGCCACGGGTTTCACGCCGTTCTTTCTAGTCTATGGGGCCGAGGCCATCTTGCCCACAGACCTGGAATACCGTTCCTCGAGGACGAGGGCCTATGCCGACCAAAGAAACCAAGCTAATCGAGAAGACTCACTGGACCAGCTGGAAGAGGCTCGAGACAAGGCCTTACTACACTCGGCGCGGTACCAGCAGTCCATGCGACGCTACCACGCCCGAGGGGTCCGGTCCCGAGACCTCCAGGGGGGCGACCTGGTGCTTCGGCTGCGACAAGACGCCCGAGGTCGACACAAGCTCACACCCCCCTGGGAGGGGCCGTTCGTCATCGCCAAAGTTCTGAAGCCCGGAACGTACAAGCTGGCCAACAGCCAAGGCGAGGTCTACAGCAACGCTTGGAACATCTAACAGCTACGTCGCTTCTACCCTTAAGATGTTTTCAAGTTGTTCATATACCTCGCTCCCACGCAAAGTTTAGTCATCAAGGAAGGGTCAGCCTTGCCTCGGCAAAGCCCGACCCTCCCTCGGGGGCTAAAAGGGGGGAACCCCCTCTGCGTTGAAATTTTCCTCGAAAAAAGATCTTTTCCTCCAGAATGTCTTTCGTGCTTTTCGACTACTTCGAAAGTGGATCCTGAAAACGACGGAGTACACGTAAGCAGCCAAGGCTGACCGAGCCGAGGGACTCCTACGCCTCCGGGATACGGACACCTCACTCATCACCTTCTGCGATAAGTAACTCACATTCGGATAAGTGATTCCGCGGACCGAACAAGTCTTCACGTTCGGAAGCCCTTCTGCCGGAGCGATTCTTCGAGCCTTCTCGACTGCGTCGATGACAGAACCCCATGGACAGGAAAGAGTGCGCGTAAGCGGCAAGGCCGACCGAGCCGAGGGACTCCTACGCCTCTGGATACGGATACCTCACTCATCACCTTCCGTGAGAAGCAACTCTCGCTCGCACAAACAATTCTGTTATCGACAAAAAGGTCCAGATACTCGAAACAAGAGGAAAGGAGACGCGGCTTTACAACACGGCAAGGGTGTGTTTTGGCCACGGCGGCCGCAGAAAACACACGCTACAAGATAATCCGATCCTGCAGGCTCGGATCTTAACGGCTAAAGGGAGCAGCAGCACCCTCGACGTCGACAACACCTTCGGCGAGGTCCGACCTAGCCTCGGACGGCGACGCGGTCCAAGGGTCTCCGCTCTGAAGGACAACGTCATCACCAAGCCCGGGCCATCGCTGCCAGGGTCTTCTCCGAGAATCCAGCCCGAGCAGGCGGCTCGGCCGGTCACCCCGGGGCCTCGGCCAGCTGTCCCCCAAGGACATCAGCCCGGCCCGAGGCCTCGGCAGATCAATTCCGACGTCGGTCCCGCTAACGGACAACCTGGCCAGGCTCCGGCCGACCAGGTCTTCTTTTTGAGCCAACTCTGCCTTTGTTTGCGCTGACACCGCTACCCCTGGCCTCGGCTCATCGAAGAGCGGCCGAGGGGTTCCTCTAACTAAGCAAGGGAAGCCTCGGACAACAAGGCTGACCGAGCCGAGGGACTCCTACGCCTCCGGGATACGGATACCTCACTCGTCACCTTTACACGGGGCGACTCACGCTTGGTGAAGCGGTTCAGACAACCAACAGGCGAGTCTTAGTGCTCGAAAAGGAGGAAAAAACACGGCTCCGTGCCGAAATTACATACATGTTCAGGCCTCGACAGCCACAATGAACAAACACACTGGCATTCGAAGTGCCATTACAAACGGAACTCCGGTTCCACCTCCACGGGTACGAACAACCCCACTCGATGGGGGGGCCTGCGGAGCAACAGAAGACCGATGGGCGGCTCGCCGTCGCCCGCTCTGGCAGCAACGACAACGACCCCCGCTCTAGGTGGCCGAACTGCAGCAGCGAGGGCCTCATGGCGGATGCTGCTGCAATCTTGCCCTCGACCATGCCGACGCTCGAGGGGCGAGGACAAGCACAAAGAGCCGGGGGCCCGAAGCGCGGATGGTGGCGGTGATCCCGTCGGCAACAGGGACTTCTCGAGCCGCCTCCACCTCGGCACCGACGACAGGGGCCGTCAGCCCTCCGGCAGATCCCCACTCAGATCCTCCCGGACGAGTGGGGCACCGACCTCCGCGCGGAGGCGCCGTACCGGTGCAAAGGCAGGACCGCCCCAGAACAAGAACGCCGCCCTGACAGCGCACGATATCTTGGACGGTCCTCCCGTGCACACGGCGCGGCAGCCGCCTTCCGGCAGGAGGGGGCACCGGGAGCTAAGCCGACGAGCCCGACGCGCTGAGGCTGACGACGCCCGCCGTCGACCGGCCCCGCGTTGTCGAAGTCCGACCCGCCCGCAGGGCCAGTGAGCGCCCTCTCCCTCGAACGCCAAAGGAGAGGCCGACCCACGAACCCACGCGGGAGGTAGAGCTCCGGCTCAGCCCGGCCTCCACCCCAGCGAGGATGATGAACATCCTTGAAGCTGAGGGTGGGACCAAGATCGCAGCCCGGCTTGCTTCTCCCCACCCAGGGGCCGGTGGTCACCATCTTGGGTGACCGCCGGCGGAGGGGTGCAACCGGGCTGCGTGATGAAAATCCTTGAAGCCGAACGATGGCTGAAAGGTACCAACTTCCGCGGAGTTGCGTTCCTCCAACGACGAGGCAGAAAGACAGCGGGTATCCCCCATCCGGGGGCTTGGAAGGTGGAAAGACACGATGCATAGGGGAGCGCGAAGACATGGTCGCCTTCCAAGAGGGTCACCCTCCTTTTAAAGGCGACTCTCCTTACTTGCGTCCCCAGCGGTCGTGGGCTGAGTCTTCTCCAACACGCTCCAAGGTCCTCCCCTACGGTGCGGGGGCTGGGTCCCACACGTCATGCAAGCCGACCCAGAGCAGAAGAAGCCAAACTGCCATGCACGGTGCATGCAACCGCCTAGCAGTTACAAGCGGCTCTCCACTTTTGCCCAGACCAGCAGGCGAAAGGGCGGGCAGCCATGCAGGCGGCATGCAACCGCGCCAAGTAGGCGCACTTCTCCGACTCCCAACACGCCCAGCATGGAGGCCCAGGCCCACGCGTCATGCAACCGGCGCGCCGAATGCTTCGTGCATGCAACTGCACCGCCACTTGCGCCACCACCGCGCCTCCTCGACTGCGGAACCAATACCGCGACTCGAGGCGACCCAGCGCACGACCCAGCAGCGCCAGCCTGGCGCGATGGTCAATGCGGCCAAAAATGGGCTGGCAGTAATGGCGGTGGCAGGCGGGCAGGAGCAGCGGTCACGTCGTCAGCCAAGCTTACGTCCCATCCGGCGGCAGTGAGAGAACCCTGTCTCACGGCGTGAAGACAACGCGCCCGTGTTCCGCTCCTCGAACGGCTCGCGCACGCGCAACGGCCGCCCCGCGAACCACTCGCCCCGTCGCATTAACTCCGCGGCGGGACAGGCGGCGCCTCTGGCAGGAGAAGCGAGCGACGCTTCGCCTTCGCCATAATGACCGCGTCAAAAGAAAAAAAAAGGTATGCCGCGTCGTTCGATTTCGTATCCTTTTCCTTTTTTCCTCTTTCTCTCTCTTGCAACAGGGACCGGGAAAGGGGGATACCCCGAAAAGGGTCCTTCCCCATGAAGGAACCAGGCTCCGAGCCTCCCTACTGATCAGAGGTTCGAAGGCTGGCCCCTCGGAAGGGTTCAACAGCCGCCTCAGAGCACGTGGGCTCCACACCCACTACTGGTCAGAGGTTCGAAGGCTGGCCCCTCGGAAGGGTTCAACGGCCGCCTCAGGCTACTCGGGCTCCGCGCCCACTACTGATCAGGGGTTCGAAGGCTGGCCCCCGAAGGGTTCACAGCCGCCTCAGACACAGCGAGGGATGACCATGGGTACGTTCGATACATAACCAAGGCTCGGGCTGCGCTCCCGAGGTACCCTAGGACATTTCCGAGACCAGCGGGAACGATCTTGTAACGGAATCCCATCAGAGGGAGGCATCGAGCCCTCGGACCCCGTCGCCAGGGGACCGGGTCCGGCAGATCACCCGTAGGTACTTTTGGGCGCGCCTCTGGGCCTCTAGCCGACCCCTAACGAATGGGGCACGGACGTCCGCTCGGATCACCCGCCTGCAGCTCACCGGAGACACCATATTCGGCGCCCACCGAGGGCAACATGGCGCTCTCCCCCCTCCTCCTTGAGGAAAGGCGACGCAGGGGCGTATGTAAAAACGTTGAGTCTGTCCCTAATCGCCCTCTTGCCCTGTGTAGAGGCTCGGGGGCTGCTCTCGCAAACCCGGCTCCAACCAAACCGTTGACAGCGTCAACATACCAGCCCGAGAACTTGGGACCCGACCGTACACCCGGGCTACGGCCAGCTCGCATGAGGGAACGACCAGACCAGTCGAAGCATTGCGCGAGGCATTAAGACCTCGGAGGAGTCAAACCACTCCTCCGAGGCCTCGGGGGCTACACCCGGCGGGTGCGCTCGCGTGCACCCACTTGAACAAAGCGCAACCGAGAAAGGCTGGTCCCCTTGCAAAAAGTGCAACGAAAGCCTCCAAGCGAGTGCTAACACTCCCTTCGAGGCTCGGGGGCTACTGTCGGGAACCATAATTAGGGGTACCCTCAAGGCTCCTAATTCTCAGCTGGTAACCCCCATCAGCATAAAGCTGCAAAGGCCTGATGGGTGCGATCAAGTCAGGGATCAGTCCATTTGAGGGACTCGATCACGCCTCGCCCGAGCCTAGCCTCGGACAAGGGCAGCCGACCCCGGGGGATCTCCGCCTCGCCCGAGGCCCCCCTCCAGCGGCGAACATATTTCTGGCTCGCCTGAGGCCCTGTCTTCGCCAAGAAGCAACCCTGACCGAATCGCCGCACCAACCGACCAAATCGCAGGAGCATTTAATGCAAAGGTGGCCTGACACCTTTATCCTGACGCGCGCCCCTCAGCCGACAGAGTCGAAGTGACCGCCGTCACTTCGCCGCTCCACTGACCGGTCTGACAGAAAGACAGCGCCGCCTGCGCCGCTCCGACTGCGGTGCCGCTTGACAGAGTGAGGCTGACAGGCAGTCAGGCCCGGCCGCAGGCACCATAGGAAGCTCCGCTTCGCCCGACCCAGGGCTCGGACTCGGGCTAAGCCCTGGAAGACGGCGAACTCCGCTTCGCCCGACCCAGGGCACGGACTCGGGCTAAGCCCCGGAAGACGGCGAACTCCGCTCCGCCCGACCCAGGGCTCGGACTCGGGCTAAGCCCCGGAAGAAGGCGAACTCCATTCTGCCCGACCCAGGGCTCGGACTTGGGCTCAGCCCCAGAAGACGACGAATTCCGCTCCGCCCGACCCAGGGCTCAGACTTGGGCTCAGCCCCGGAAGACGGCGAACTCTGCTCCGCCCGACCCAGGGCTTGGACTCGGGCTAAGCCCCAGAAGACGGCGAACTCCGCTCCACCCAACCTAGGGCTCGGACTCGGGCTAAGCCCCAGAAGTCGGCGAACTCCGTTCCGCCCGACCCAGGGCTCGGACTTGGGCTCAGCCCCAGAAGACGACGAATTCCGCTCCGCCCGACCTAGGGCTCGGACTTGGGCTCAACCCCAGAAGACGACGAACTCCGCTTCGCCCGACCCCAGGACTCGAACTCCGCCCTGGCCTCAGCCAACGGCCTCCGCCTCACCCGACCTAGGGGCTCAGACTCGACCTCGGCCACGGAAGACAGACTCGACCTCGACCTCGGAGGAGCCTCCACTTCGCCCAACCTAGGGCGCGGGCCGGCCACGTCAACGGGAGGCGCCATCATTACCCTACTCCAAGCGGACTCAGGCTATGAGGAACAAGACCGGCGTCCCATCTGGCTCGCTCCGCCAGATAGGCGATGATGGCGCCCCGCACGCTCCCTGACGATGGCAGCTCTCGGCCCCCTTACGGAAGCAAGAGGACGTCAGCAAGGACTCGACAGCCTTGACAGCTGTCCCTCCGCCAGGCTCCAGCGCTCCTCCGACGGCCACGACATCACACAAACCGGGCGCCAAAATCTCTCCGACCGCCACGATGGCGTGTACTTAGGGCGTTAGCTCTCCCCCGCTAGACACGTAGCACTCTGCTACACCCCCATTGTACACCTGGATCCTCTCCTTACGCCTATAAAAGGAAGGACCAGGGCCCTCTTAGAGAGGGTTGGCCGCACGGGGACGAGGACAAGACAGGCGCTCGCACAAGGCCGCTCGCTCCCTCTCCCGTGTGGACGCTTGTAACCCCTTACTGCAAGCGCACCCGACCTAGGCGCGGGACGAACACGAAGGCCGCGGGATTTCTACCTCTCTCTCGCCCATCTCCGGCCACCTCACTTCCCCCCTTCGCGCTCGGCCTCGCGCCGACCCATCTGGGCTGGGGCACGCGACGACATTTCACTCGTCGGCTTAGGGACCCCCCGGTCTCGAAACGCCGACACCTTTGGCCACAAGTCGGGCTTTGTTCCTTGTCACCACACCATGCTCATCTTGCTTGTTGCAGAAAACCCATTTGGTTCCTACAACATTTTGGTTAGGACATGGAACTAAATGCCATACCTCATTCCTAGTGAAGTTGTTGAGCTCCTCTTGCATCGCCACTACCCAATCCGAATCTTGTAGTGCTTCCTCTACCCTGTGTGGCTCAATAGAGGAAACAAACGAGTAATGTTCACAAAAATGTGCAACACGAGATCTAGTAGTTACCTCCTTATGAATATCGCTGAGGATGGTGTCGACGGGGTGATCTCGTTGGATTGCTTGGTGGACTCTTAGGTGTGGCTGCCTTGGTTCTTCATCCTCCTTGTCTTGATCATTTGCATCTCCCCCTTGATTATTGCCGTCATCTTGAGGTGGCTCATTTGCTTGACCTTCTCCTTTATCAACTTGAGCCTCATCCTCATTTTGAGTTGGTGGAGATGCTTGCATGGAGGAGGATGGTTGATCTTGTGCATTTGGAGGCTCTTCGGATTCCTTAGGACACACATCCCCAATGGACATGTTCCTTAGCGCGATGCACAAAGCCTCTTCATCACCTATCTCATCAAGATCAACTAGCTCGGTTAGGAGTTCGTATGATGTCTTCTTGAGGATTCGTTGTAGATACAACCGGTTGATGGCGTAGCAAGCGGTGTTAACCGCCTCGGCCCAAAACCGATCCGAAGTCTTGTACTCATCAAGCATGGTTCTTGCCATGTCCAATAGAGTTCTATTCTTCCTCTCCACTACACCATTTTGTTGTGGGATGTAGGGAGAAGAGAACTCATGCTTGATGCCCTCCTCCTCAAGGAAGCCTTCAACTTGAGAGTTTTTGAACTCCGTTCCGTTGTCGCTTCTAATTTTCTTGATCCTTAAGCCGAACTCGTTTTGAGCCCGTCTCAAGAATCCTTTTAAGGTGTCTTGGGTATGAGGTTTTTCCTGCAAAAAGAACACCCAAGTGAAGCGAGAATAATCATCCACAATAACTAGACAGTACTTACTCCCGCTGATGCTTATATAAGCTATCGGGCCGAATAGATCCATGTGTAGGAGCTCCAGTGGCCTGTCAGTCGGCATGATGTTCTTGTGTGGATGATGAGCACCAACTTGCTTTCCTGCTTGGCATGCGCTACAAATCCTGTCTTTCTCAAAATAAACATTTGTTAATCCTAAAATGTGTTCTCCCTTTAGAAGCTTATGAAGATTCTTCATCCCAACATGGGCTAGTCGGCGGTGCTAGAGCCAACCCATGTTAGTCTTAGCAATTAAGCATGTATTGAGTTCAGCTCTATCAAAATCTACCAAGTATAGCTGACCTTCTAACACACCCTTAAATGCTATTGAATCATCACTTCTTCTAAAGACAGTGACACCTATATCAGTAAAAAGACAGTCGTAGCCCATTTTGCATAATTGAGATACTGAAAGCAAATTGTAATCTAATGAATCAACGAGAAAAACATTGGAAATGGAATGGTCAGGAGATATAGCTATTTTACCCAATCCTTTGACCAAACCTTGGTTTCCATCCCCGAATGTGATAGCTCGTTGGGGATCTTGGTTTTTCTCATAGGAGGAGAACATCTTCTTCTCCCCTGTCATGTGGTTTGTGCACCCGCTGTCGATAATCCAACTTGAGCCCCCGGATGCATAAACCTACAAAATAAGTTTAGTTCTTGACTTTAGGTACCCAAATGGTTTTGGGTCCTTTGGCATTAGACACAAGAACTTTGGGTACCCAAACACAAGTCTTCGACCCCTTCTGCTTGCTCCCAACATATTTGGCAACTACCTTGCCGGATTTGTTAGTCAAAACATAAGATGCATCAAAAGTTTTGAATGAAAAACTATGTTCATTTGATGCATTAGGAATTTTCTTCTTAGGCAACTTAGCACGGGTTGGTTGCCTAGAGCTAGATGTCTCACCCTTATACATGAAAGCATGGTTAGGGCCAGAGTGAGACTTCCTAGAATGAATTTTCCTAATTTTGTCCTCGGGATAGCCGGCAGGGTACAAAATGTAACCCTCGTTATCCTGAGGCATGGGAGCCTTGCCCTTAACAAAATTAGACAATTTCTTAGGAGGGGCATTAAGTTTGACATTGCCTCCCTGTTGGAAGCCAATGCCATCCTTAATGCCGGGACGTCTCCCTCTATAGAGCATGCTCCTAGCAAATTTAAATTTTTCATTCTCTAAGTCATGCTCGGCAATTTTAGCATCTAATGTTGCTATATGATTATTTTCTTGTTTAATTAAAGCCATGTGATCATGTATAGCATTGATATCAACATCTCTACATCTAGTACAAATAGAAGTGTGCTCAACGGTAGATGTAGAGGGTTTGCAAGATTTCAATTCTACAACCTTAGCATGCAATATATCATTTTTAGTTCTAAGGTCGGAAATTGTAGCATTGCAAACATCTAATTCTTTAGCCTTAGTAAGCAATTTTTCATTTTCAATCCTAAGGCTAGCAAGAGACATGTTTAATTCTTCAATCTTAGCAAGCAAATCATCATTATCATTTCTAAGATTGGGAATTGAAACATTACAAGCAATAGAATCAACCTTAGCTAATAAATTAGAATTCTCATTTCTAAGGTTGTCTATAGTCTCATGGCAAGTGCTTAGCTCACTAGACAATTTTTCACATTTTTCAACTTCTAGAGCATAAGCATTTTTAACTTTAACATGCTTCTTGTTTTCTTTAATAAGGAAGTCCTCTTGGGAGTCCAAGAGATCATCCTTCTCATGGATGGCACTAATTAATTCATTTAATTTCTCCTTTTGTTGCATGTTTAAGTTGGCAAAAAGAGTGCGCAAGTTATCTTCCTCATCACTAGCATTTTCATCACTAGAGGATTCATATCTAGTGGAGGATTTAGATTTGACCTTCTTCTTTTTGCCATTCTTTGCCATGAGGCACTTGTGGCCGATGTTGGGGAAGAGAAGTCCCTTGGTGACGGCGATGTTGGCGGCGTCCTCGTCGTCGGAGGAGTCGCTAGAGCTTTCGTCGGAGTCCCACTCGCGACAAACATGGGCATCACCGCCCTTTTTCTTGTAGTACCTCTTCTTCTCCTTTCTTCTCCCTTTCTTGTCGTCACCCCTGTCACTAGAAATAGGACATTTAGCTATAAAGTGACCGGGCTTACCACATTTGTAGCAAACCTTCTTGGAGTGGGGCTTGTCATCTTCCCCCTCCTTTGTTTGAGGATTTGGCGGAAGCTCTTAATGACGAGCGCCATTTCCTCATTGTCGAGCTTGGAGGCGTCGATTGGTTATCTACTTGGTGTAGATTCCTCCTTCTTCTCCTCCGTCGCCTTGAATGCAACTGGTTGAGCTTCGGATGTGGAGGGACCGTCAAGCTCGTTGATTTTCCGTGAGCCCTTGATCATAAATTCAAAGCTCACAAAATTCCCGATTACTTCCTCGGGAGTCATTAGTGTATATCTTGGATTACCACGAATTAATAGTACTTGAGTAGGGTTAAGGAATATAAGTGATCTTAAAATAACCTTAACCACCTCGTGGTCATCCCATTTCTTGCTCCCGAGGTTGCGCACTTGATTCACCAAGGTCTTGAGCCGGTTGTACATATCTTGTGGCTCCTCCCCTTGGCGAAGACGGAAGTGACCGAGCTCCCCCTCGATCGTTTCCTGCTTGGTGATCTTGGTGAGTTCATCACCCTCGTGCGCCGTCTTGAGCACGTCCCAAACTTCCTTGGCGCTTTTTAGTCCTTGCACCTTGTTGTACTCCTCCCTACTTAGAGAGGCAAGGAGTATGGTTGTGGCTTGGGAGTTGAAGTGCTCGATTTGGGCCACCTCGTCCACATCATAGTCTTCATCCCCTACGGATGGTACCTGTACACCAAACTCAACAACATCCCATATACTTTTGTGGAGTGAGGTTAGATGAAATCGCATTAAATCACTCCACCTAGCATAATCTTCACCATCAAAAGTTGGTGGTTTGCCTAATGGGATGGAAAGTAAAGGTGTATGTTTAGTAATGCGAGGGTAGCGTAGGGGGATCTTACTAAACTTCTTGCGCTCATGGCACTTCGAAGTTATGGAGGGCGCGTCGGAGCCGGAGGTAGAAGGTGATGAAGTGTCGGTCTCGTAGTAGACCACCTTCCTCATCTTCTTTATCTTGTCGCCACTCTGATGCGACTTGTGGGAAGAAGCTTTCTTCTCCTTCCCTTTCTTTTTGTTGTGGGACTCTTCCGATGAAGCCTTCCCGTGGCTTGTAGCGGGTTTGTCGCCGGTCTCCATCTCCTTCTTGGCGTGTTCTCCCGACATCACTTCGAGCGGTTAGGCTCTAATGAAGCACCGAGCTCTGATACCAATTGAAAGTCGCCTAGAGGGGGGGTGAATAGGGCGAAACTGAAATTCTCAAAGATAATCACAACTACAAGCCAGGTTAGCGTTAGAAATATAATTGAGTCCGCGAGAGAGGGTGAAAAACTAATCACAAGCAAATAAGAGGTGTGACACGCGGATTTGTTTTACCGAGGTTTGGTTCTCGCAAACCTACTCCCCGTTGAGGTGGTCACAAAGACCGGGTCTCTTTCAACCCTTTCCCTCTCTCAAACGGTCCCTCGGACCGAGTGAGCTTTTCTTCTCAATCACTTGGAACACAAAGTTCCCACAAGGACCACCATAAGATTGGTGTCTCTTGCCTCAATTACAAGTGAGTTTGATCTCAACGAAGAATCAAAGAAAGAAGAAAGCAATCCAAGCGCAAGAGCTCGAAAGAACACAAGCAAATCTCTCTCTCTAATCACTAGGGCGTTGTGTGGAGTTTGGAGAGGATTTGATCACTTGGGTGTGTCTAGAATTGAATGCTAGAGCTCTTGTAAGTAGTTGAAGTGAGAAAACTTGGATACTTTGAATGTGGGGTGGTTGGGGGTATTTATAGCCCCAACCACCAAACTAGCCGTTTGGTGGGGCTGTCTGTCGCATGGTGCACCGGACAGTCCGGTGCACACCGGACATGTCCGGTGCGCCAGCCACGTCACCAAGGCCGTTGGGTTCCGACCGTTGGAGCTCTGTCTTCTGGGCCCGCCTGGATGTCCGGTGGCACACCGGACATGTACTGTAGAGTGTCCGGTGTGCCAGCGCGCGCGTGCCTGACTTCTGCGCGCTTCTGGCGCGCATTAAATGCACCTGCAGGTGACCGTTGGCGCGAAGTAGCCGTTGCTCCGCTGGCTCACCGGACAGTCCGGTGAATTATAGCGGAGCGATTTCCCGAAGCTGGCGAGTTCCTGAGGCGCTCTTCCTTGGAGCACCGGACACTGTCCGGTGTACACCGGACAGTCCGGTGAATTATAGCGGAGCGCCTCTGGATTTTCCCGAAGGTGAGGAGTTCAGCGTGAAGTCCCCTGGTGCACCGGACACTGTCCGGTGGCGCACCGGACAGTCCGGTGTGTCAAACCAGGGCACACTTCGGTTATCCCTTTGCTCCTTTGTTGAACCCATTTCTTGGTCTTTTTATTGGCTAAGTGTGAACCTTTAGCACCTGTATAACTTATACACTAGAGCAAACTAGTTAGTCCAATTTATTTGTGTTGGGCAATTCATCCACCAAAATCATTTAGGAAATAGGTGTAAGCCTAATTCCCTTTCAAGCAGCCTCTACTAACAGTTCGGTCCGAGGACGGTCGAGGCGACCTAATACTCGCTCCCCTCCCCGGGACCGACGACATGATCATCGATAGGAGGATACGTGTGGGGTCTCCGCGCTCACAACTCGTCTCCGGGCCATCCAATGGCCTCCCAATTTCAAAGTCTCCAACATCGACAAATACGAACCCAAGCAGGACCCAGCGGGTTGGCTGGCCGTCTACACAACCGCCGCTCGAGCTGCTAGGGCAATGGAGGACGTCATGACGGCGTACTTGCCCATCATTCTAGGGCAGGACACGCTACAATGGCTCCGACATCTGCCTCAACACTGCATCGACAATTGGGGAGATTTCAGTTGCCGGTTTATCGCGAAGTTCCAGTCCCTCTCTGTGGTGGAACCGCCCGAATTATTCCAACTTAAGTGCCTAAGTCCCACCTTAGAGGCTAGACCACACTTAAATAGGAATAACACGTCAGTCCCTCGGATCTAGTCCGACGAGGCCACTAACAGGATCAAGTACCATGTACTCACTCGATGGTGAGGCACAGAGCAAATACAATAAAGCATAAAACCATACGTTAAGGAGTATTAAATTTATTACAACATCATCGGAGTTTTAGCAAAAGTAGTGATCATTGTTCGGAATGCAACGGAATAAAACTAACGATAAATAAATGGAGGGATGGGGAAGCCTGTCCCATCACTCCTCATGCTCCTCCTCAGCCGAGGTAGGGTCCCACTCGACTGTCCAACCTGGTGGCAAGATGGACGGCCAAGTCACTCCAGCAACCATGTCCTCCAGGGAACGTGTAAAATTATGCCACAAGCAAGGCTGAGTATACTAATACTCAGCTAGACTTACCCGGTGTGAGGAGTCTACTCCTCTACCTCTAGACATGCAGCTGTTTAGCTGAGGGGTTTGCTTGCCAAAAGCACTAGCTAAGTCTAAAAATCAAGTTTTAGCTTTTTCAAGTTTTAGTGTGCCTCTCTTAAGACTAAATGTGTACCTATCTAATCATACATGGTATCAAACATTTAGCAATCAACAACTTTTGCCAAGTCATCACATTTCCACTTGTTACTCAATGTTAGGGGTGGAAACGAGCCGAGCTCGGCTCGGCTCGCTGCGGCTCGCTCACGCAACGAGCCGAGCTCGGCTCGGCTTGCCCATCTGGCGAGCTCGGAAAAGAGGCTCGGCTCGGCTCGCTCCGGTCTCGCGAGCCGGCTCGCCGAGCCAACGAGCCTAGCCATAAATATAAATATGCACTCTAAATTATAATATAAAATCTTAAAAATATTTTAAATAACATATTTTAAGTTAGTAAAATAGATATATCACTAATATAATATAGAAAATAGATTATTTTTGTATAGTAATCTCAAATAACATAAATTATTGTCTGCTCGGTACTAATATTATATGCTAATTAAGATTTTATGTAACAAATTGTTGTTTGGTCGAGCCACGAGCCAGCTCGCGAGCTGCACCGAGCCGAGCCGAGCTGGCTCGCTCTTTTCACGAGCCACAAAAATAGGCTCGGCTGGGGCTCGTTCTGAGCGTCGAGCCGGTCTGAGCCGAGCCGAGCTGCTGCGAGCCCGAGCCAGCTCATCGAGCTCGAGCTTTTTTTCTAGCCCTACTCAATGTAGCAGCATGGATCAAGCAGTCTCATTAGCTGCGAGAAGTAGACGATTCGAATCGAGTTTTTATCCTTGCAAGGTAAACCTAAACACACGACATGGTGAGGCACTCCGTCCCCACACATATCAACCGTCCCCATCGATTCCCGGCCAGCAGATCAGGGCTCACCGCCTTGGCGTACAATGCCTCACTGACCCCGACAGCCGTCGTGCAGTGACCGCACTTGTACGCACCATAACCGGAATGGGAGACCACGTCTCAGGTCGCGTGAGGGGTAAAGTCTGCTGCCAGGTTCAATCAGGTACTAGGCTTACCGATTTACCATATTTCTCGGCATGTGCTTAGTACGTTCAAACGCTTGACACACGGTACCACACCTTAATCCTTATTCCAATTTCCGTCTTGTAGACAACCAACGCCCATGGATCGTTGTCCATAGACCATCATCATTATGATATGAAAATGGATACAACCAATTCCTGACCTCGCGCGAGTGCTAGAAAAATCACTCGACTTCTATCGAGATCCCTAATTAGTAAAGCAGCTACTCGACCTAGCATACTAGTATCCATCACAAGGGAAAAACCTGAGTTCATGCAACTAAGGTTCCAAACAACTCCTACACGTAAGTGCACATTTCAAACCTACAAACAATAAGTGTAGTAAAATAGCATAATAAGTAGGTTATGCATAAAACCGGGGCTTGCCTTCCAAAGCTGGGGCAGGCAGATCCTCGAGGGCAGGCTCTGGTGCTGGATCCTGGGCTACCTCCTGAGCAACTCCTTGCTCCGGCACGAGGATGTACTCCCCGTCAGCGAGATTACAGTCTATCGAATGCAATGAACAAGATATATGCATAAAAATGATATGAACATTTGGAAAGGTTATGCATAGTAAAACAACATTAAGTTTAGTGTTTTTCTAGGGTTTTTTGGATATACTTAATGTGGCAGAACCACCCGAATTATTCCAGCTTAAGTGCCTAAGTCACGCCTCAGGGGACGTAAAACACTTAAATCGGAATAACCCGTCAGTCCTTCAAATCTAGTCTGATAGAGCCACTTAACCAGGATCAAATTCCACAATCTCACTCGAAGGTGAGTCACAGAAGAATACAATAAAACAGGAAACCTCAAATTAAGTGCTGAATTATTACATAGATCGGAGTTTTTGAGTAGCAAATAAAGTTCACAAAATAAAGTGCAGCGGATAATCGATGTCGTCGGTATCGAGGAATCGGGCAAGGCCTAGCCCACTACTCCTCATGCTCCTCTCCTGCCGGAGCAACATCCCACTCGACCGTCCAACCCGGTGGCAGGGTGGTAGGCCAAGTCACACCATCAACCATATCCTGAATGGTACCTGCAAAAATTGTGCCACAAGCAAGGCTGAGTATACTAATACTCAGCTAGACTTAACCGGTGTGAGGAGTCTACTCCTCTACCTCTAGACTATGCAGCTGTTTGGCTGAGGGGTTTGGTTTGCCAAAAGCACTAGCTGTTTCTAAAATCAATTTTTAGCTTTTCAAGTTCTATCATCATTAACTTAGCTAGGTTTGCTCCTTCTAAGCATACATGGTAACAATCATTTAGTTCAATCAACAAGTTATCTCATGTAACCATATTTCACTTCTTACTCGATGCAGTACAAGGAATCAAGCAGTCTCATTAGCTGCGAGAAGCAGACGATTCGAATCAAGTTTTAACCTTGCAAGGTAAACCTAAACACACGGCATGTTAGGGTACTCCGACCCTGCACATGACAACCGTCCCCATCGATTCCCCGTTCGCGTCCAGGCCTCACCGCCTTGGCATACAATGCTCCACTGACCCCGGCTGCCGCCGTGCAGTGACCGCACTTGTACCTACCATAGCTAGCATGGGAGACCCAGTCTCAGGTCGCATGAGGGATAAAGTCCGCGCCCGGCTTCACTCAGGTACTAGGTTTACCGGTTACCATTTTTCCCGGCATGTGCTTAGTACGTTCAAAAGCTTGACTCAGGTATCCACACATTAATCCTTAATTCCTTTTTCCCGTCTCATGGACAAGGCATCCTCCCTGGATCCAAGTCCATAGACTAACATATGTCCCGTTATCAAGATGAATACAATCAATTGCTGACCTCGCGCGAGTGCTAGAAAAATCACTCGACTTCTATCGAGATATTGATTAGCAAGCAGCTACTCGACCTAGCATACTAGTATTCATCTCAAAAAGGATTCCTAAGTTCATGCAACTAGAGGTTTCAAACAACTCCTACACTTAAGTGCACATTACAATCCTACAAGCATTAAGTGTAGTAAAGTAGCATATAATAATACGGTTATGCATAAAACCGGGGCTTGCCTTCAATTGCTGGGGCTGCGGGGAGATCCTCAATGGCAGCCTCTGAAGCCTGCTCCTGGTCCTCCTCTTGGACAGATCCTTGCTCGGGGATGAGCACGTACTCTCCGTCGGCAAGATTACAATCTAATGAATGCAATGCGTAAGATATATGCATGATATGATATGTGCTTTTAGGAATCACAACTTTAAAGGTGTATGATCTTTCTTTAGTTAAACAAGGTTAACTTTACTCATGTAAGACCCTTGGGTGGTATACTTGGTAAATTGGTTTAAACTTAGCTAAGGTAAGTAGTAGATTTAATTTTTGGGGTTCCACTGAATTCCTTTTAAGTCTTAAGGGGAATTGATAAGTTCTCAAGTTAGACTTATTGGGGTGAGGTTTACTTCTTCTTCCCTTTTCTTATATTCTTTTTAATGTTTTGGAGTGGGTTTGAACTACAAGTTGCTTTTATAAAATTCTAAAAATTCTGCAAACATTACAGGGGCTGGGTACTGGTGTATGTTTTTCTGTCTCAAATTTTGGGGATCAGAAAGTGAATAGTTTTCTCTGGACAAAATTATTAAATTCTAGGGCAGAAGGGGTGCCTTGAACTACAACTACTATTTAACCGTGGAAAATTCTCTAAAACTTATTTTTGCTGGCTTTTAGGTGTTATAACATGACTTGATACAAATTCCCAGTCATTAATACCTTTTAATCATTGTTCTATGGTTTTCTCAAGTTTTTAGCCAAATGGGTGCTTTCTACTACCACTATATTTGAAAAACATCAAACAACAAAGTTCTTATTTTTCTTGGTTATTATTTTGTGCAAGAGCAATCATTCTGAAGTTTGGCCTCTTTTTGCTTAAGGGAAGGGGTGGTATGCATTATTTGAATTAAGTGGCCTTTCTTTTAAATCATTAGCAATAAGTGTGAGTTTGCTTCTTTTTCATGGGTTTGTATTTTTCTCTGGTGGCTTATCTCATTATGGACTTAGCAAATTTTTAGTTGCCCATTATCGCATTATTAGGGGTTGTTCATGATTTATTTGGAAAATACCTCATTAGTATTTCATATTTATTTTTCTTACTTAAAAAGTTGGGCTGAGGTGTTCTTTTTTTTTGTGGTGGGGCTCTGGTGGTTACAAGTCCACTGGATTTTTATTATCCATTTTGGTTATAGTTTTGTAACTCTAATAATTGATTTCTAGTCCAAATAAGGCTAAATAAAACATTTTAATTTAAAACAGGTCTGAACTAATAGTCTCTATATTTTTCCTAGGCTCTCTGTTATTTAAGCAAACTAGGAAAAATAATTTAACTCACTGTTCATTAATTTCTAATGCCTTTCTGATTTTTCCTAAGTTTTGGGCAAAATAGCTTTAATGGAATACCTACATCATATTTTCCAATGCTTGGGTTCCTACTATTTTTAAACAGTGTCTAAATGAGGTTTGAATACCTACAATTTTTCTTAAGTTCAGTACAGAAGAAAAACTAATTTTCCTTAATTAAACAAGGTTTGGTGGGTTTCTGTTTTTTAATTTTAAACTCTAAAATTTAGAATAGAAAGCATAGGGTTTATCATTTTTAAATGATAGGTCATAATACTCAGAAGCTAGAAAAATTAGTTTGACAACTTTTTATGAAGAATTCATCAAGTTATGGGTTTTCTAAGTTCTCTGGTCATTTTTAAAAAAATATCAGAATTGGTTTAATGGAAATCCACTTTGCACTGGGGTCCCTGGCGGGTTTTTTAAGTTTTCCTCGCGGATTGGTCCTTAAGTTACTATTCACATAAGTCACTGACGTTACAGAAAACCCCTCGGTTTCTACAAATCCTAACCCGAGGTCCTTCTTCTATCTTAAACAGTAACCGCGGCGGAAGAAAGGGCGGAGGGGCTTACTGGCGGCGAGATTGCTCCGGTGGAGTGGTCGAGGACGTAGGGGAGGTCTCGGGGATCATAACGGTGTGCGGATCGCCGTCGGAGATGGCCGGAGTCGGTCGGTCCACGCACGCAGGCGGGGATGCTCGTCGGCGGCGAGGAGTCCGGCCTGGTCACGGCGAGATAGAGCAATTGGATGGGTCAGAGAGGTTCACGGGATGCCACAGAAGATATGGGTGCAAGGAATTGGTCGGAGACTCACTGGATAGCTCGGTCCACGCGCGGCGCGCGGAAGACCGAAGTCCGGTGAGGTCGATCTCGGGCCTCCGGTGAAGTCCGGTCGGGTCCGAGGGCTTGGCAAGCTTCACGGGCTACTGGCGGAGCTAGCCGAAGCACTGGCTCGACTTGGGGATGGCTGGAGTAGGCTGGCCACGGTGGCCGAAGCTCTGGCGGCAATGGCGGGCGGAATTGAGCTCGCCGGAGCTAAGGAGAGGGGGCTGGCCGGTGAAGGTGAGCGCGGGGTGAAGTGAGGTGCGCCTGGGGAGGCTTTATAGGCGCGGGCGGGCACGGCCAAGGGCGGGGGCGCGTGGCGGACTTGACCAGACGCCGGGGCGAGCACGCGCGCGGGTTGGGCGAGCTCTGGCGTGCCGACCAGGGTCGAACACGTGTGCCCGTGCGTTCTGCCCAAGTTTTGGCGCGTGTGGTCGCTCATCCGAGCCTGCTCTCGCCTTGGTCAGTGCACAAAACCTCTTCTCCTCCCTACAAGCTACCAATCTTGTGTGGGGGTCATAGGATTTTGCCTACTGGTTGCAGAGATATGGAGCCAGGAAATCTGGTCTGTCTCCCTGCCCAAACCCGAGGCAAATCCAAGGTTTTGTCGTGTCTAGGGCTCGCGTCCCAATGCCATCTTCTGGCACACGACATAGGGGTTAGTTAGACACAATTTTGTCAATGGCGCCATTAGGATTTGAGTTAGGGATCAAGGTGAACATCCCTGATCTTTGGCTCAAGGTCTGAATTTCAGAATTCTGAAATTCAGAATTCCCATTAAGTCCCCAGATGAGAAGTTTGATTTGGGATTTTATTTGAGTTATTTTGGCTAAGCTTTCTCAACCTTTCTTGTTGCTCATTAAATATACTTCAATTTTTATAATTGGCTCAAGTCATAATTTTAAACTTTTCATCCCCTTTTTCTTATTTTCTTGAATTTTGCTCATGGGGCTCACTTAGGGTTTTTATTAGGGTTGCACACTCTTACCTTTTTTTAAAAAGACTCAATTGTTTTGATCATGATACTTTTAGGTATATATACTTAGTGGATTCTTTCTTACTTAAGTTAATTTGATGCTCATGCTTACTTTAGTTCACATGAAATAATTGTTCTTGGTTTGGCATTTTAAGAGAAACCCTAGGTGACACTGGGGTGTCACAGCCTTCCCCCTTAAAGGAATCTCGTCCCGAGATTCGGGCCAGAGTCCTCCCAGGGTGAAGCGAAGGGTGAGATTTATAGGAAATGGGTGAGTGTTGCTATTATTATGGTAAAACTGCTCTTCGAATGTCATTCTCTTTGCAACTTCAGAAGGAAGTCCTTTTAAGTTTTACTTCATTCTGAATTAAGATCATATTTTTGAAAATTAGACTCGAAGGGCAGGAGGAGGGGTTGGGGGTGATTACGTACCAGCTTCCTTAGGTAGGCAATTGGGGAAGTTGGATCTCAAGAATTCCTCGGTTTCCCAAGTAGCTTCCTCCTCTGAGTGATTACTCCACTGGACCTTGTACATCTTGATCGATTTAGCTCGAGTTGATCTTTCCTTGCAATCCAGAATCTTGGAGGGGTACTCTTGGTACGATAGATCTGGCTCTATCTCCAATTCTGGATCTGCTATGATCTCGGTCGGCAATCGAACACACTTCTTCAGCTGAGATACATGGAATACACTGTGAATGGCAGACATCTTTGAAGGTAACTTCAGCTTGTATGCCACGGGTCCACATGCTTCTATGATCTCATAAGGTCCAATGTAACGAGGGGCTAGCTTGCCTTTGATCCCAAATCTTTGCACTCCCTTGGTGGGTGATACCTTGAGGTATACAAAACTTCCCACCTCGAACTGGAGAGGTTTCCTTCTTCTATCATGATAGCTCTTCTGCCTGGCCTGGGCAGCTTCTAGATTCTTCCTGATTAGTTTGACCTTCCTTTCGGCTTCAGTCACTAAGTCAGGTCCAAAAACTTCTCTTTCACCAGGTTGAGACCAATTGAGTGGTGTCCTGCACCTTCTTCCATAGAGAGCTTCAAAAGGTGCCATCTTTAGGCTGGATTGATAACTATTGTTATAAGAAAACTCTACCAAGGAGAGGTGCTTATCCCAGTTCTTGCCACAATCGATTGCACAAGCTCTCAGCATATCCTCCAAAATTTGGTTTACCCTTTCCGTCTGACCATCAGCCTGTGGGTGGTAAGCTGAACTCCTGATTAGCTTGGTTCCCAAAGACTCCTGCAATTGTTCCCAAAATCTGGCAACAAATTGGGCTCCTCGGTCAGAAACAATGGTCCGAGGTAATCCGTGCAAACACACGATCCGGTCAATATACAATTCTGCATACTTCTGAGCCTTATCAGTGGTGTGCACAGGAAGAAAATGTGCCACTTTCGTCAATCGGTCCACAATAACCCAAATCGAATCATGATGACGAGAGGTGTTGGGCAGACCCACAATGAAATCCATGCTGATATTGTCCCACTTCCACGAACGTACGGACAGTGGTTGCAAAGCTCCAGCTGACTTCAAGTGGCTTGCCTTTATCCTCTGACAGGTGTCACATTCTGATACATACTGGGCTATCTCCCTCTTCATTCTGGTCCACCAGTACAAAGGCTTCAGATCATGGTACATCTTGGTGCTTCCCAGATGCATAGAGAATTTGGAGAGATGAGCCTCGTCCAAAATTTTCCTCTTGAGGTCCTGATCTTTAGGAATCACCAATCTGCTTTTGAACCATAGCACACCTTTCTCATCCTGGCGGAAACAATCATACTTATCAACCTTTTGATGGAGATTCTTCTTGATAATTTGCACTCCCTTATCACTAAGTTGGGCCATGATAACCTGGTCTTGCAAAGCTGGCTCAACAGAAATGTGAGACAAAGAACCAGAAGGAATCACTTCAATTTGCATCTTGCTCAACTCATCACACAAGGTGTTAATGCGAGAATCCATCAGAACACAATTGCATTGCAACTTCCGACTCAAGGCATCTGCTACCACATTAACTTTTCCTGGGTGATAATGTACCTCCAAGTCATAATCCTTGATCAGCTCTAGCCATCTTCTCTGCCTCATGTTGAGATCAGCATGAGTAAAAATGTACTTAAGGCTCTTATGATCAGTGAAGATGTTGCAGTGGGTTCCCATTAGATAGTGCCTCCACATCTTCAATGCATGAACCACTACTGCTAACTTGAGGTCATGAGTGGGATAGTTTTGCTCATGAGGCCTGAGTGCTCTTGAGGCATAAGCAATGACTCGGTTGTCTTGCATCAAGACACAACCTAGCCCGGTGCCAGAGGCATCGCAATATACATCAAAAGGCTTGCTGCTGTCGGGTTGCGCCAATACTGGTGCTGTGGTCAGATGCTGCCTTAATGCATGGAAGGCATCTTCGCACTTCTAACTCCAAACAAATTTGACTTCTTTCTTTAGCAACTCAGTTATGGGCTTCGCAATTCGAGAGAAGTCCGGAATAAATCTTCGGTAATAACCAGCTAATCCCAGAAAACTCCGAATCTGGCGAACAGTTGTTGGTGGCTTCCAGTTCATCACCTCTTGCACTTTATCAGGATCAACAACTATTCCAGCCTGAGAGATAGTGTGACCCAAGAATTTGATTTCCTTTAGCCAAAAATCACACTTGGATAACTTGGCATAAAGGTGGTGCTCTCGCAGACGTTGAAACACTACATGCAAATGCCCGGCATGTTCTTCTTCGTTCTTTGAGTACACCAAAATATCATCGATGAAAACCACCACGAACTTGTCCAATTCCGGCATAAAAAAAGAATTCATCAGATACATGAAATATGCTGGTGCATTTGTCAGCCTGAATGACATCACCAAGAATTCATATAGCCCATATCTGGTTGAGAATGCCGTCTTCAGAATATCACTTGCTCGTATCTTGATCTGATGGTAGCCAGAGCGAAGGTCTATCTTGGAAAACACCTTGGCACCAACCAACTGGTCAAAGAGAACATCAATACGAGGCAAAGGATACTTGTTCTTGATAGTTACCGCATTAAGAGGGCGGTAATCTATACACATCCTCAAGCTTTCATCCTTCTTCTTCACAAATAGTGCTGGACATCCCCAAGGCGAAGTGCTTGGGCGAATAAAACCCTTATCCAGCAACTCTTGCAATTGCTTCTTCAATTCTGCCAACTCAGCGGGTGGCATTCGGTAGGGCATCTTGGAAATTGGGGCCGTTCCCGGTTGCAACTCGATGGCGAATTCAATATCCCGGTCTGGTGGCATTCCCGGCAATTCATCAGGAAAGACATCTGCATACTCACAGACCACTGGGATCTTCTTCAGAGGTAGCTCCGTCATAGAGAAAGCACACAACTGAGTAGAATCTCGACTAGGCAGAATTAAAGTGAAATTCCCGCAGAACGGAGAATTAACTTCCACGGTACGGCTGGCTACATCAAGCACAACTTGGTGCAAGGTCATCCAATTTGCTCCTAGAATAATGTCCACACTTTCCAATCCCAACACAAGAAGAGTGGTTTTGACAATGTGGCTTCCCAGTTGAATAGGCACACTTTGGTTTAATTGGTTAGTTCCAATTTTACCCCCAGGTGTGACTATCATGAATGACCCTTTTGAGTGAGAGAATGGCAGTTTACATTTAGCACTGAACTTTTGGCTAATGAAACTATGAGATGCACCAGAATCAAACAGAATTAAAGCAGGTTGATTATAAACTGAAAAGATACCGGTCATGATAGGAGCTCCTTCAGGTACTTCCTCCAGAGTAGTGAAGTTGAGCTTCCCTTGTCTGACTTGCACCTTCTGCTTTCTTCCCTTGTCTTGATTTGGTGCTGGCATCTGCCTCTGCTGGTTCCTGGGACAATTCTTGGCATAGTGGCCCACATTGCCACAAGTGAAACACTTGTTCCCATTGCCCTGGCGGAACTGCTGCTACTGCGAAGGCTGATTGTTCCTTGGGGCGGGAGCTGGGTAGCGGTTGGGTGCCGGCTGCTGCTGCTGCTGAGGTGGCCTGATCACCCATCTGCCTGCCTGCTGCTGAAAACCCCTGCTCTGATTGTGAGAAACAATCCGGAACCTCTGAGCCTGAGCGGATGGTGCTGCCATTGGTGCCTTTCTCTTCTTCTCTGCCCGGTGAGCAACAATGCAATCCTCCTGGGAGATGGCCATATTGACCAACTCATTAAAGCTATCAGCCCGGATAGTGTTAAGTCATTCCCGTAGCTTGGTATTGAGACCCCTGCGGAAGCGATCCCTCTTCTTTTCATCAGAATCAGCATGATACCCTGCATACTGGCATAAGTCGTTGAAGGCTTGCACATACTGCAGTACCGTGCGGGTTCCTTGATTAAGGGCCAGAAATTCATTCAACTTCCGATCAAGAATGCCAGCTGGGATGTGGTGTCCTCTGAAGGCAGTCTTGAATTCCTCCCAAGATACTTCACGATCAGCGGGGAGCATAGCACGGAAGTGGTCCCACCAAGTCCGATCTGGGCCACGAAGCTGCTATGCGGTGAAGCGAGCCTTGGCCTCATCAGGGCAGTCTCCTGTGAGGAGGGGAAACTTGGACTCGACGACGCGAAGCCATACGTCGGCGTCCAACGGATCCTCTGCCTTGGTGAACAAGGGTGGCTGCATGCTCAGAAACTCCTAGTAAGTTGCCATAGCCGGAGGTCGCTGATGCTGGCCTCCACCATGCTGCTGAGGGTGGGGCTGGCACTGCAAGAGCTGTCGCAGAATCTCATTCTGCTGGGCCATCAGCTTCCTGCACTGTGGGAGCTGGAGGAGGTGGCGGGGGAACCTGCTCGTTATGCCCGCGACGCTGCCTAGCTGCCATCTGAAAACAGAGATTGTCGCCATTGTTATCCCAACTCACAGTTTCGAACAACAAGATATCATCTCATATGGAAGGAAAATGCCATAATCATAATATTAGGTTCGAAAGGAAGATAACATGGTGACAAAAGTCCCACAGATTTCAAAAGTTTACAAGGTTACATCAATCAGGGGAAAGTACCCATAAGCCTAGTCCTAAATATGATATTACTAAGCTCGCATAGGTTTCTATCCGCCTAAAAGTGTCGAAGCGACTGCTTAACCCTGAGCGGTGGAAGCGACACTGGATACGGGTGAAGGAGGCATCGTGGAGGTAGTCCCATTGGCACAAGGGGCTGGTCCTAGCTCCTCGGGAGCCTCTTCTCCCTCGCTTCCTGCTTCATTGGCCTCCATCTCCAGGTGGTGCATGTCCAAGTGGTCATTTGCTTCTTCGAGTTCCCTCTGCACATCGTGAAGCTGGTTCTCCAAGACATCAATAGTGTTGTCTCGGATCTCCACCTGCTGCTCCAAGGTGGTGATGCGCTGGTTCAGCCTCTCCACCTGCAGATCCTTCTCCACCAACTCCGTGGATAGGTCGACCACAAAATCTTCCCGACTGTCGAGAGTGAGCTTGGCAGTCTGAGCGGTGTTAGCAAGGAGTGCCATAGCATCGCTCTGAAGGGCCTGCAGACGGTACAGCGCACTCATGCACTGAACGGTGACCCTCCCAACCAAGTCAGGATACATTGCCCACACATCCTTTACATGGCTCACGCGGTTACACCACATGGGATCATCCTTCTTCTCAGCAGGGAAGAGTCCCAATGGGTGCATCACCATCTCCAGGGGATGGTAGCCACAGAAAGTCGTCAGAGTCTTCATGGCTGCTGCTTCAACGGTGTCGTCTGTCCTGAGTCTAATCGTCTCAGAATCAAGAGAACGCCAACCCGGCTGAAGGGGATGAGCCTCCAAGGTCAGCCAGACCCGACAACGAGGTACCCGATGCTCCTCATACAACTGCACCGTGTACAAAGGGGGCGTAGGGTAACCAGCGGAGTTAAGCACTTCCCACAAGATGGAAGGAAAGCCATCGCGAGAAAGGAAGTCAGAACTGAAATGAGAGTCTCCTCCACTGGCGGGGGTGGGTGAATTCATCTGCGGAAGGGAATCAAAGGTAAAGATTATGGTGGAAGGAAAAAAGAAAAAGAGAGCCCGGATGGTTTTAAAGAAAGGGGTTAGCTCAAATTTTAATTCTTTTTTTGTGTTTTATAATGCATGCATGTTGGAAGAAACGTTGCCTCTCAAAAGGAAATAGGGTGCTTTTTAGGGCATCCTTAAAATATAAGTACTGGCCCACGGGGCCTAATTAGTTAGCCACCTATTTCTCCCTCTATGCCTAAGGCCTTTCGTCCTAGGTCTAGCGGTCTAGTCCTGACGATCCATAGTAGTTTCTAGGCAAGTTTTAGATTTTGAAAATTGGTATTCATGGTTTATTGTCCTCATCTGTGGTGGAATTTGCTCCGGTACCAGCTGTGGCAGAACCACCCGAATTATTCCAGCTTAAGTGCCTAAGTCACGCCTCAGGGGACGTAACACACTTAAATCGGAATAACCCGTCAGTCCTTCAGATCTAGTCTGATAGAGCCACTTAACCAGGATCAAATTCCATAATCTCACTCGAAGGTGAGTCACAGAAGAATACAATAAAACAGGAAACCTCAAATTAAGTGCTGAATTATTACATAGATCGGAGTTTTTGAGTAGCAAATAAAGTTCACAAAATAAAGTGCAGCGGATAATCGATGTCGTCGGTATCGAGGAATCGGGCAAGGCCTAGCCCACTACTCCTCGTGCTCCTCTCCTGCCGGAGCAACATCCCACTCGACCGTCCAACCCGGTGGCAGGGTGGTAGGCCAAGTCACACCATCAACCATATCCTGAATGGTACCTGCAAAAATTGTGCCACAAGCAAGGCTGAGTATACTAATACTCAGCTAGACTTAACCGGTGTGAGGAGTCTACTCCTCTACCTCTAGACTATGCAGCTGTTTGGCTGAGGGGTTTGGTTTGCCAAAAGCACTAGCTGTTTCTAAAATCAATTTTTAGCTTTTCAAGTTCTATCATCATTAACTTAGCTAGGTTTGCTCCTTCTAAGCATACATGGTAACAATCATTTAGTTCAATCAACAAGTTATCTCATGTAACCATATTTCACTTCTTACTCGATGCAGTACAAGGAATCAAGCAGTCTCATTAGCTGCGAGAAGCAGACGATTCGAATCGAGTTTTAACCTTGCAAGGTAAACCTAAACACACGGCATGTCAGGGTACTCCGACCCTGCACATGACAACCGTCCCCATCGATTCCCCGTTCGCGTCCAGGCCTCACCGCCTTGGCATACAATGCTCCACTGACCCCGGCTGCCGCCGTGCAGTGACCGCACTTGTACCCACCATAGCTAGCATGGGAGACCCAGTCTCAGGTCGCATGAGGGATAAAGTCCGCGCCCGGCTTCACTTAGGTACTAGGTTTACTGGTTACCATTTTTCCCGCATGTGCTTAGTACGTTCAAAAGCTTGACTCAGGTATCCACACATTAATCCTTAATTCCTTTTTCCCGTCTCATGGACAAGGCATCCTCCCTGGATCCAAGTCCATAGACTAACATATGTCCCGTTATCAAGATGAATACAATCAATTCCTGACCTCGCGCGAGTGCTAGAAAAATCACTCGACTTCTACCGAGATCCTGATTAGCAAGCAGCTACTCGACCTAGCATATTAGTATTCATCTCAAAAAGGAATCCTAAGTTCATGCAACTAGAGGTTTCAAACAACTCCTACACTTAAGTGCACATTACAATCCTACAAGCATTAATTGTAGTAAAGTAGCATATAATAATACGGTTATGCATAAAACCGGGGCTTGCCTTCAATTGCTGGGGCTGCGGGGAGATCCTCAATGGCAGCCTCTGAAGCCTGCTCCTGGTCCTCCTCTTGGACAGATCCTTGCTCGGGGATGAGCACGTACTCTCCATCGGCAAGATTACAATCTAATGAATACAATGCATAAGATATATGCATGATATGATATGTGCTTTTAGGAATCACAACTTTAAAGGTGTATGATCTTTCTTGAGTTAAACAAGGTTAACTTTACTCATGTAAGACCCTTGGGTGGTATACTTGGTAAATTGGTTTAAACTTAGCTAGGTAAGTAGTAGATTTAATTTTTGGGGTTCCACTGAATTCCTTTTAAGTCTTAGGGGGAATTGATAAGTTCTCAAGTTAGACTTATTGGGGTCAGGTTTACTTCTTCTTCCCTTTTCTTTTATTCTTTTTAATGTTTTGGAGTGGGTTTGAACTACAAGTTGCTTTTATAAAATTCTAAAAATTCTGCAAAAATTACAGGGGCTGGGTACTGGTGTATGTTTTTCTGTCTCAAATTTTGGGGATCCGAAAGTGAATAGTTTTCTCTGGACAAAATTATTAAATTCTAGGGCAGAAGGGGTGCCTTGAACTACAACTACTATTTAACCGTGGAAAATTCTCTAAAACTTATTTTTGCTGGCTTTTAGGTGTTATAACATGACTTGATACAAATTCCCAGTCATTAATACCTTTTAATCATTTTTCTATGGTTTTCTCAAGTTTTTAGCCAAATGGGTGCTTTCTACTACCACTATATTTGAAAAACATCAAACAACAAAGTTCTTATTTTTCTTGGTTTTTATTTTGTGCAAGAGCAACCATTCTGAAGTTTGGCCTCTTTTTGCTTAAGGGAAGGGGTGGTATGTATTATTTCAATTAAGTGGCCTTTCTCTTAAATCATTAGCAATAAGTGTGAGTTTGCTTCTTTTTCATGGGTTTGTATTTTTCTCTGGTGGCTTATCTCATTATGGACTTAGCAAATTTTTGGTTGCCCATTATCACATTATTAGGGGTTGTTCATGATTTATTTGGAAAATACCTCATTAGTATTTCATATTTATTTTTCTTACTTAAAAAGTTGGGCTGAGGTGTTCTTTATTTTTGTAGTGGGGCTCTGGTGGTTACAAGTCCACTGGATTTTTATTATCCATTTTGGTTATAGTTTTGTAACTATAATAATTGATTTTCAGTCCAAATAAGGCTAAATAAAACATTTTAATTTAAACCAGGTCTGAACTAATAGTCTCTGTATTTTTCCTAGGCTCTCTATTACTTAAGCAAACTAGGAAAAATAATTTAACTCACTGTTCATTAATTTCTAATGCCTTTCTGATTTTTCCTAAGTTTTGGGCAAAATAGCTTTAATGGAATATCTACATCATATTTTCCAATGCTGGGGTTCCTACTATTTTTAAACAGTGTCTAAATGAGGTTTGAATACCTACAAATTTTCTTAAGTTCAGTACAAAAGAAAAACTAATTTTCCTTAATTAAACAAGGTTTGGTGGGTTTCTGTTTTTAATTTTAAACTCTAAAATTTAGAATAGAAAGCATAGGGTTTATCATTTTTAAATGATAGGTCATAATACTCAGAAGCTAGCAAAATTAGTTTGACAACTTTTTATGAAGAATTCATCAAGTTATGGGTTTTCTAAGTTCTCTGGTCATTTTTAAAAAAATATCAGAATTGGTTTAATGGAAATCCACTTTGCACTGGGGTCCCTGGCGGGTTTTTAAGTTTTCCTCGCGGATTGGTCCTTAAGTTACTATTCACATGAGTCACTGACGTTACAGAAAACCCCTCGGGTTCTACAAATCCTAACCCGAGGTCCTTCTTCTATCTTAAGCAGTAACCGCGGCGGAAGAAAGGGCGGAGGGGCTTACCGGCGGCGAGATTGCTCCGGTGAAGTGGTCGAGGACGTAGGGGAGGTCTCGGGGATCATAACGGTGTGCGGGTCGCCGTCGGAGATGGCCGGAGTCGGTCGGTCCACGCACGCAGGCGGGGATGCTCGTCGGCGGCGAGGAGTCCGGCCTAGTCACGGCGAGATAGAGCAATTGTATGGGTCAGAGAGGTTCACGGGATGCCAGAGAAGATATGGGTGCAAGGAATTGGTTGGAGACTCACTGGATAGCTTGCTCCACGCGCGGCGGCGGAAGACCGAAGTCCGGTGAGGTCGATCTCGGGCCTCCGGTGAAGTCCGGCCGGGTCTGAGGGCTTAGCAAGCTTCATGGGCTACTGGCGGAGCTAGCCGAAGCACTGGCTCGACTTGGGGATGGCTGGAGTGGGCTGGCCACGGTGGCCGAAGCTCTGGCGGCAATGGCAGGCAGAATTGAGCTCGCCGGAGCTAAGGAGAGGGGGCTGGCCGGTGAAGGTGAGCGCGGGGTGAAGTGAGGTGCGCCTGGGGAGGCTTTATAGGCGCGGGCGGGCACGGCCGAGGGCGGGGGCGCGTGGCGGACTTGACCGGACGCCGGGGCGAGCGCGCGCGCGGGTTGGGCGAGCTCTGGCGTGCGGACCAGGGTCAAACACGTGTGCCCGTGCGTTCTGCCCAAGTTCTGGCGCGTGTGGTCGCTCATCCGAGCCTGCTCTCGCCTTGGTCAGTGCACAAAACCTCTTCTCCTCCCTACAAGCTACCAATCTTGTGTGGGGGTCATAGGATTTTGCCTACTGGTTGCAGAGATATGGAGCCAGGAAATCTGGTCTGTCTCCCTGCCCAAACCCGAGGCAAATCCAAGGTTTTGTCGTGTCTAGGGCTCGCGTCCCAATGCCATCTTCTGGCACACGACAGAGGGGTTAGTTAGACACAATTTTGTCAATGGCGCCATTAGGATTCGAGTTAGGGATCAAGGTGAACATCCCTGATCTTTGGCTCAAGGTCTGAATTTCAGAATTCTGAAATTCAGAATTCCCATTAAGTCCCCACATGAGAAGTTTGATTTAGGATTTTATTTGAGTTATTTTGGCTAAGCTTTCTCGACCTTTCTTGTTGCTCATTAAATATACTTCAATTTTTATAATTGGCTCAAGTCATAATTTTAAACTTTTCATCCCCTTTTTCTTATTTTCTTGAATTTTGCTCATGGGGCTCACTTAGGGTTTTTATTAGGGTTGCACACTCTTACCTTTTTTTTTAAAAGACTCAATTGTTTTGATCATGATACTTTTAGGTCTATATACTTGGTGGATTCTTTCTTACTTAAGTTAATTTGATGCTCATGCTTACTTTGGTTCACATGAAATAATGGTTCTTGGTTTGGCATTTTAAGAGAAACCCTAGGTGACACTGGGGTGTCACACTTAAGGGTTTTGTATTTTCATCTATTTCTCCCCAAAGATCCCCTTTCTCTTTCTATTGCTTCTTATTAAGCATTCTTGAACTATCGGGGTTAGTTAACATTTTTCAAAAATGTTATAAAAATTTCAGTGGGTAAATATTGACATTGGTGGGTTCTCCTAAAAATTTGAGGTGGAGATTAATTTAGATACTACTTGTGCAAAATTAACAAAAACAAGTGTAAAAGGGCATTTTACACTATAGCTATGATTTAAGTGAGGTATCTGTACCAAATTTTATTTTTGTCCATATTCATTGGTGATATTAGGCCTCTATGTTAAAAATCACAAAAAAAGACCTTCTGGATATTTAGTTGTGATTTTTTAAAGTTTAATGCCAAAAAGGTACTTATAACTAACTTATTATTTGAAAAATATCAAACAACAGAACTCATATTTTTCCTATATTCATAATAACAAAATATTAGTTATCCAAAGGTTTGGGGTGTTTTCTCCTCATGATTATTTCTCTAAGATTTTCCTAAGTTTTCATTGTTTTCATAAAATAAAAGGTATCTCTTTCCTTTTATACTAAACAAGGGTCCAACAAAATTTTCCAGTGAACTATACTGAATAAGTGAGCTAACAAAAATGTGGTTGCTCCCTGATTGTTATTTTAAACTACTTTTTTTATTTTCTTTAACTTTAGGCTAAAAATGATTAAAAAGGCAAACCCTACCTTAATTTGGTGTACTGAGGAGTTTTCTATTTTTAAACAGATTAAGGAGTGATTAAGTACTTCTCTGATTTTTCTTAACCTCAGTCTATTAGTGTAACTATTTTTTCCTCTTTTATTTAGCTTTTGGCCAGAACACAATTTAATTCCAAACTTTAAATTCTTCTGCAATACTTAGGGGGTTTTGTATTTTTCCTAAGTAGTTTACATTATTCAATACCTAGCAAAATTGGTTTGACTCAAATTGGTTGAATAAAACTAGAGTTATGAATTTTACAAGCTCTGTTTGTATTAAATGAGAAATGTTTAAAAGATTTTTTGGAAAAACCAGTTTACACTGAGGACCCTGGGCTTTTCCTAAACCAATCCTTCAACTTATACCCCTGCGCAACTATTCATCTGAGTCTCTGACAGTTCAAAAACCCCCTTGACTTCTATTCCTTCTTCCCTGAGGTCCCTCCCCCCTTTTGAACAGTACCCACGAAAGGAAAAAGGGCGGCGCGGCTTACCGGCGGCAAGGGAGGTCCGACGAAGGGTGAGGTTGGCTTTGGGAGGTCCTTGCGGTCATGACGAGGTATGGCTCGACGACAGTGATGGCCGGAATCGGTCGGTCCATGCTCGCAGGCGGGCGAGCTCGTCGGCGGCGTGTCCTTCAGCCTATCCACGGCGATATATGTCAATCCAAGGGCACGGGGAGCTTCACGGGGTGCTAATGAGTCAACCCGTGCAAGGAATCGAAGAATAACTCATCGTGGAGCTCGGTCTACGTTCGTCGGTGGTCGGGTGAAGTCCGGTGACCTTGATCCGGCGTCTCCGGCGAGGCAGAGCTCGATTCCTCGCTCTAGGAGCTTCACCGAGGCACATAGAGTCTCTCTCGAGGGTTGGATGGGGCTGAGAATGGCTCTACTGGCTGGTCTACGGTGGCGGGTGTTTGGGCGGCCGCTGGCACGCCGTGTGCAGGGCAAACTCCGGCAATCTCATGCTCCGGTGAGGTCGAGAGCGCGCAGGGGCGTACGGCTGAAGCCTTGGCTGGCTTTATAGGTGCGGGCGCGGGCAGGGGACACGGGCGTGGCTTGGCGCGGCGCGGGTCATGCGGGTTCGGGCGCCGGGCGTGCTCTGGCGAGTTCAGGGCGCGTCGAACACGTGGAGGTGTTCTTCTGCCCTTGTTCAAAAGCTTGCTGAGATCGCAAACGTGAGAATCTTGGCAAAAATACGGCGCAGACCACTTCCTGGCACCTATGGCTATCTCTTGTATGTGAGTTCCAAGGGGAGATAAGCCCTAGGTCAGAAGATTTGCGGACGCCAAATCTGGGTTGTCTCACTGTCCACCCCGAGACAAAAGTGATGTCACTTTATGTCAAATGGTTTTGGCTTAGGTTCAAATTTTTCCAGTGGCTTCCTTAGGTAGTTTGGCACCTTTTTGGTATTCAGACCAAGTGGTTTTGGCACCATTTACTAAGTGAACACGTCTGATCTTTAGATTAGGGTTAAATTTTGACTTAGAGAAGATTAGAGAGCTCTAGTGTGCTCTCTACTTAAAGATTGGATTTGGGGTCTTTGAGGGGCCTTTTTGTAATGTTTCCCCTCTGCATTTTGTAGATTATAATGTTACTTAAACTTTGGTTAAAGATTAGAATCAAGATTTGGCCACTTGATTAACTTATCCACTGATCCCTTGCTTGGAAGTCTAGTGCCCTTAGGGGTCTAGGGTTTAACCTCTTTGGCTCAAGATGACAATTGTTCAAAATGTTTGTGTAAAGATTTTGTCATTAACATTTCTTAGCTAACCCATGTTTCCAAGGTTTTAGGTGCTCCTTCTCCTCCAATTAACCACATGTGATAACAAGTCATCAGTGCAAATATGAAGCCAGTGTCTTGGTAACACCTGAGGTGTATCAGCCCTCCCCCCTTAGGGCTTGTTTGGTTACATCAATCCAGAGGGGGATTGGAGGGGTTTAAATCCCCGCCTAGCCATTTTTGACTAGGCGGGGATTTAATCCCCTCCAATCCCCTTCTGGATTGGTGTAACCGAACAAGCCCTTAAAGGAATCTCGCCCCGAGACTTTGGGTAGGGATCCTTTAGGGGGTACCAAGAAGGTGTGCTGGTGTGTTGCATTTTCCTTTAGCCAAGTTTCTCTAATTAACTGCTCTTCGAATGTCATTCTCTTTGCAACTTCAGAAGGAAGTCCTTTTAAAGTTATTTTCAAAGCTTACTATACCTTTAACATCTAAGTTTTCTTATATTTAGATTCAAAGGGTAGGTGGGGGTGGGGTTTTTGGATTACGTACCGACTCCTTTGGGTAGAAAGTCGGGGAAGCGAGAACGTAGAAAATCCTCAGTCTCCCACGTAGCCTCTTCTACTGAATGGTGACTCCACTGAACCTTATACATCCTGATCGACCTTGCCCGTGTTGATCTCTCCTTTTGATCCAATACCTTGACGGGGTGCTCTTGATAGGACAAGTCTGGTTCTATCTCCAATTCTGGTTCAGGTAGCACTTCTGTGGGTAAGCAGACACACTTTCATAGCTGAGATACTTGGAACACATCATGAACTGCTGACATATGGGGTGGCAACTTCAATTGATATGCTGCAGGTCCACAAGTCTCCTTGATCTCATAGGGCCCAATGTAGTAAGGAGCTAACTTGCCCTTGATTCCAAACCTCTGAACACCATTGGTGGGTGACACCTTAAGATAAACGTGATCTCCCACATCAAACTGTAGAGGCTTCCTCCTCCTGTCATGATAGCTCTTTTGTCTGGCCTAAGCAGCTTCTAAGTTCTTCTTAATGACTCTGACTTTCTCCTCTGCTTCAAGTACCAGGTCAGGTCCAAATATTTCTCTTTCTCTAGCTTGTGACCAATTTAGTGGTGTCCTACATCTTCTCCCATACAAGGCCTCGAAAGGTGCCATCTTTAGGTTGGACTGGTAGCTATTATTATAAGAAAATTCTGCCAAGGAAAGACACTTGTCCCAATTCTTTCCATAGTGTAGTACACATGCCCTCAACATGTCTTCCAAAATCTGATTTACCCTTTCTGTCTGACCATCTGTTTGAGGATGGTATGCTGAGCTTCTTATTACGTGGGTCCCAAGTGATTCTTGCAATTGCTCCCAGAAACGTGCCACGAATGGTGCTCCTCTGTCTGACACAATAGTCCTTGGTATTCCATGCAAACGAAATATCTGATCAATATAAATTTCTGCATACTTTTCGGTCCGGTGGGTGGTATGTACTCGCAAGAAATGAGCTGTCTTAGTCAACCTATCCACAATGACCCAAATATAATCGTGGTGTCGGGAGGTATTGGGCAATCCCACAATGAAATCCATGCAAATATCCTCCCATTTCCAAGATGGTATGGGAAGGGGCTGTAAAGTGCCTGCCACCTTCAAATGACTGGCCTTGACTCTCTGGCAAGTGTCGCACTCAGATATATACTTAGCAATTTCCCTTTTCATTCTGGTCCACCAGTACAAAGATCTGAGATCATGATACATCTTGTTAATGCCGGGATGCATGGAGAATTTGGAAAGGTGAGCTTCATCCAATATTTTCTTTCTAAGCTCGGGGTTCTTGGGAACAACCAATCGGTCTCCAAACCATAGAATTCCTTTGCTGTCCTGATGGAAGCATTTGTATTTGTCCACCTTTTTTTCGATCATTTCCTTAATGACTTGAACACCCTTGTCACCGATCTGTGCCATGACTATTTGCTCATGTAAGGTGGGCTCCACTGAGATATAACTCAAGGTACCTGAGTTAATGACTTCTAGGTTCAATTTGCATAACTCGTCACACAGAGTGGCGATCTTAGAGTCCATGATCACACAGTTGCACTGGGCCTTCCGACTTAAAGCATCTGCCACAACGTTGGCTTTGCCAGGATGGTAATGCACTTCCAAATCATAGTCCTTGATGAGTTCCAACCATCTTCTCTGCCTCATATTAAGATCATCCTGAGTGAAGATATATTTGAGACTCTTATGATCAGTGTAGATATTACAATGAGCTCCCATCAAGTAATGTCTCCAAATCTTGAGAGCATGAACTACGGCTGCTAACTCCAGATCATGTGTGGGGTAGTTCTGCTCATGGGGTCTGAGTGCTCTAGATGCATAGGCAATAACTCTGTGGTATTGTATCAAGACACATCCCAATCCGGTGCATGAAGCATCGCAATAAACCTCAAAGGGTTTGGTGTTGTCAGGCTGAGCTAACACGGGTGCTGTTGTCAAATGTTGCCTCAATGTATGAAAGGCCTCTTCACATTTCTGGCTCCATTCATACTTGACTCCTTTCTTCAACAATTCAGTCATTGGCTTGGCAATCCTGGAGAAATCCGGAATAAATCGTCGATAATACCCTGCCAATCCCAGAAAACTACGGATCTGCCGTACTGTGGTAGGAGGTTTCCAATCCATCACTTCTTGTACTTTTTTAGGATCAACTGATACCCCATTCTGAGAAATGGTGTGACCCAAAAATTTCATCTCCTTCAGCCAGAAATCACATTTGGACAATTTAGCATACAACTGATGATCACGCAGTCGCTGAAGTATGATGTGTAGATGCTTAGTATGCTCAGCTTCATTTTTGGAATAAACCAGAATGTCATCAATGAAGACCACCACAAACTTGTCTAGCTCTGTCATAAAGACTGAGTTCATCAAATACATGAAATAAGCCGGGGCATTGGTCAGCCCAAAAGACATCACCAAATACTCATAAAGCCCATATCTGGTAGAGAAAGCTGTCTTCGGAATATCACTGGCCCTGATCTTGATCTGATGGTAGCCGGAACGAAGGTCTATCTTTGAAAATACCTGGGCTCCCACCAACTGATCAAACAATACATCAATGCGGGGCAATGGATACTTATTCTTGATGGTTACCGCATTGAGAGGGCGGTAATCAACACACAACCTCAAACTCTCATCTTTCTTCTTCACGAATAAGGCGGGACATCCCCATGGAGAAGTACTTGGGCGAATAAACCCCTTGTCCAACAATTCTTGCAACTGCTTTTTCAACTCTGCCAATTCTGCTGGAGGCATCCTATAAGGTCTCTTGGATATAGGGGCAGTTCTAGGTTGTAATTCAATCGCGAACTCTATGTCTCTGTCGGGTGGCATCCCTGGCAATTCATCCGGAAAAACATCTAGGTAGTCACAGACCACTGGGATTCCCTCAACCGGTGATTCTATCATGGTGAATGCACAGGAATGGGTACAACCCTGATCGGGCAAATATAATGTGGTTTCACCACAAGTAGGCGAGTGCACCTCAATGGCCCTTGCTGCAATATCAATTACTGCCTGATGTCTTGTTAACCAGTCAGTTCCTAAAATGATATCCACACCATCCAATCCCAAAATGAGGAGGGTGGTTTTAATTATTAGACTACCAAACTTTATAGGCACATGCCTGTTGATTTGATAGGTGGCAACCCTGCCTCCTGGTGTTGAAATTGTAATACCCCCATTGGTGTGATGGAAAGGTAACTGGCATTTGGCACTAAATTTTGTACTGATAAAACTGTGGGATGCACCAGAATCAAAAAGAATGATTGCTGGATTATTCAAAACGGAAAAGATACCAGTCATGACGGGTGCTCCCTCTGGAATGTCAGCCATGGTGGTGAAGTTCAGCCTGCCTTGCCTCACTTGCACCTTCTGCCTCTTGCGTTGGTTCTGATTGGAACCCTGTCCCTGCCTCTGCTGATTCCTGGGGCAATTCTTGGCATAGTGCCCAGTGTTACCACAAGTGAAACATCTATTGTCATTGGCTCAACGGTATTGCTTCTATGGCTGATTGTTGTTCCTCTGAACTGGGGGCTAAGAGCGGTTGGGTGCCTGATGCTGCTGCTGTGGTCGGATCAGCCATCGTCCTTGCTGCTGCTGAGGTCCCCTATTCTGAGTGTCAGATACAATTCTGAAGCGCTGAGGCTGAGCTGATGATCCTGCCACAGGGGTCTTCCTCTTCTTTTCTGCCTGACGGGCTGTGATGCAGTCCTCCTGGGAAATGGCCATGTTGACTAACTCATTGTAACTGTTGGCCCTGGCGGTGTTGAGACGGTCGCGGAGCTTAGTGCTGAGCCCCCTCCTGAACCTATCCCTCTTCTTCTCATCAATGTCTGCATGATATCCGGCATACTGACACAGGTCATTAAAGGCCTGAGCGTACTGCAACACAGTGTGTTTCCCCTGAGTAAGTGCCAGAAACTCATTAAGCTTGTGGTCCATAATGCCTGCTAGTATGTGATGCCCTTTGAAGGCTGCCTTGAACTCTCTCCATTCCACCACGTGGTCAACTGGCTGCATAGCGAGGAAATGATCCCACCATGTTCGCGCAGGTCCGCGAAGCTGCTGGGTGGCGAACCTGACCTTAGCCACATCTGAACAAACTCCATTTAGTAGTGGAAATTTGGATTCCACTACCCTAAGCAATACATCAGCATCAAGCGGATCCTCTGCCCAAGTGAACAACAGTGGCTGAGTGCTGAGGAACTCCTGATAAGTGGCTGCTGCTGGGGGACGCTGATGGTGATCACCACCACCATAATGCTGGGGTGGCGGCTGATGCTGAGCCAACTGTCGCAGAATCTCATTCTGCTGAGCCATCAACTCTTGCATGGTAGGAGGCGGTGGCGGTGGTGGAGGAATGCGTTCATTCTATCCACGACGCGCTCTTCCTGCCATTTGAAAAATTAAGGATGCTCTCAATATCATACTTCTGATGTCAGGGTTCATACGTGGGAAAGATTTGAAAGGGTAAAACCAATATTTTCTTGCATAATTTATAAAAGATACTACGTGGCATAAAACTTTTCTTCATAAATTAAAGCTGACATCATTCATCATCATACTTCCAAAAGAGTTTGTTACGATTACCTCAGTGACCCAAAAAACTCAACTCTGTCTAGCCTAGTACCCCAAGGGTGCAAAAGCTAAGCTAGCTTCGAGGAGTTCTACCGCCACACACTTCTAACTCTATCCCTGCAACTCAATGGACAAACGAGGCAACGCTTGACTCGGGGGAAGGGGGTCTCCCTGAGCCAGCAGTGTCCAGGCTAGATGCGGGCTCCGGCTCCGCTCCTCCCTCGATGTCAACATCCTTGTTGGCCTCCATGTCCTGAATCTCCTGATGGTGCATATCCAAATGCTGGTTAGCCTCCTCGAGTTGTTGTTGAGTGTTTATCATCTGATCCTCGAGAATATCAATGGTGTTCTCCCTGGCTCCCACTAGCTCCTCAAGCTCCTGAATCTGGTTGGCCATCTGTTCCACCTGTAGGTCCTTTTCTACCATCTCAGTGGATAGGTCTACCACAAGTTCCTCTCTGTTGTCTAGGGTGATCTTGGTAGCCTCCAACAATGCCATTAACTAAGACATTGCCTCTCCTCGCATCACTTACAGACGATACAGGGCATTCATGCATCGCACCGTGAGGTGAGCAGTCTGCCCTGGGTATAGAGCCCACACATCCTTGGCATGTTCCACTCGATCCTTCCACATTGGGTCGTCCTCCTTCTCCATGGAGAACAAACCAATGGGGTGAGTGGACAGCTCTAAGGGGTGAAAACCACAGAAGGTGGTCAGCCCATGGAGAGCAATGGCCTCGATAGTATCCTCAACCCGGTATCCGAAAGACTCGGAGTCCAACGAACGCTAGCCTGGCTGTAAGGGATGAGGCTCCAGGGTCATCCTCACCCTACAGCGGGGCACCCGGTGCTTCTCGAACAGCTGCACTGTGTACTGGGGAGGCGTTGTGTAACCGGCTCCCTGCAGTACCTCCGACAAGATACGGGGAAAACCCTCTCGTGCAAGTCCGTCCGTGTGGGAATGTGCGTTCCCTCCGTCCGAGGATCCGTGAGAAGTCATCTGTGTACGGTTAAGCGTAAGTGAAAAAGAAAAAGAATTATAAAAGTAAAATGGGGATCAAGGCTTGGCCTATTGAAGGTTACGATACGGTCACTGAGTGTACTTAATCTTTTGTTATCATGCCTCATATCATTTTAAAGCTCTTAACTAATTACCAAGTAGTTTGATTAAATGATGCATGCATGCTCGTCCTAAACGACATCACATCAATTTATAGGGAATAGGGAAAATTTCCCATTCCTTATAGTAGCCTGTAGGGCTTACTCAATTAGCCACCTAGCTACCCTTCTATTACCCTAAGGCTTCACGCTCTATATCCATACCTATCGCCTTAACGATCTATCCAATATATGTTTCTAACCAGTTTTACTTTTCAAAAGGATGGTAATTATAGTTTATTGATTCCTCTGTGGTGGTACAAGCTCCAATACCAGCTGTGGCGGAACCGCCCGAATTATTCCAACTTAAGTGCCTAAGTGCCACCTTAGAGGCTAGACCACACTTAAATAGGAATAACACGTCAATCCCTCGGATCTAGTTCGACGAGGCCACTAACAGGATCAAGTACCATGTACTCACTCGATGGTGAGGCACAGAGCAAATACAATAAAGCATAAAACCATACGTTAAGGAGTATTAAATTTATTACAACATCATCGGAGTTTTAGCTAAAGTAGTGATCATTGTTCGGAATGCAGCGGAATAAAACTAACAATAAATAAATGGAGGGATGGGGAAGCCTGTCCCATCACTCCTCATGCTCCTCCTCAGCCGAGGTAGGGTCCCACTCGAGTCCAACCTGGTGGCAAGATGGACGGCCAAGTCACTCCAGCAACCATGTCATCCAGAGAACCTGTAAAATTATGCCACAAGCAAGGCTGAGTATACTAATACTCAGCTAGACTTACCCGGTGTGAGGAGTCTACTCCTCTACCTCTAGACATGCAGTTGTTTGGCTGAGGGGTTTGCTTGCCAAAAGCACTAGCTGAGTCTAAAAATCAAGTTTTAGCTTTTTCAAGTTTTAGTGTGACTCTCTTAAGACTAAATGTGTACCTATCTAATCATACATGGTATCAAACATTTAGCAATCAACAACTTTTGCCAAGTCATCACATTTCCACTTGTTACTCAATGTAGCAGCATGGATCAAACAGTCTCATTAGCTGCGAGAAGCAGACGATTCAAATCGAGTTTTTATCCTTGCAAGGTAAACCTAAACACACGACGTGGCGAGGCACTCCGTCCCCACACATATCAACCATCCCCATCGATTCCCCGCCAGCAGATCAGGGCTCACCGCCTTGGCGTACAATGCCTCACTGACCCTGACTGCCGTCGTGCAGTGACCGCACTTGTACCCACCATAACCGGAATGGGAGACCACGTCTCAGGTCGCTTGAGGGGTAAAGTCTGCTGCCAGGTTCAATCAAGTACTAGGCTTATCGATTTACCATATTTTTCGGCACGTGCTTAGTACGTTCAAACGCTTGACACACAGTACCACACCTTAATCCTTACTCCAATTTCCGTCTTGTAGACAACCAACCCCCATGGATCGTTGTCCACAGACCATCATCATTATGATATGAAAATGGATACAACCAATTCCTGACCTCGCGCGAGTGCTATAAAAATCACTCGACTTCTACCGAGATCCCTAATTAGTAAAGCAGCTACTCGACCTAGCATACTAGTATCCATCCCAAGGGAAAAACCTGAGTTCATGCAACTAAGGTTCCAAACAACTCCTACACGTAAGTGCACATTTCAAACCTACAAACAATAAGTGTAGTAAAATAGCATAATAAGTAGGTTATGCATAAAACCGGGGCTTGCCTTCCAAAGCTGGGGCAGGCAGATCCTCGAGGGCAGGCTCTGGTGCTGGATCCTGGGCTACCTCCTGAGCAACTCCTTGCTCCGGCATCAGGATGTACTCCCCAGCAGCGAGATTACAGTCTATCGAATGCAATGAACAAGATATATGCATAAAAATGATATGAACATTTGGAAAGGTTATGCATAGTAAAACATCATTAAGTTTAGTGTTTTTCTAGGGTTTTTTTGGATATACTTAACGGTTTTGTATTTTCATCTATTTCTCCCCAAAGTTCCTCTTTCTCTTTCTATTGCTTCTTATTAAGCATTCTTGAACTATCAGGGTTAGTTAACATTTTTCAAAAATGTTATAAAAATTTCAGTGCGTAAATATTGACATTGGTGGGTTCTCCTAAAAATTTGAGGTGGAGATTAATTTAGATACTACTTGTGCAAAATTAACAAAAACAAGTGTAAAAGGGCATTTTACACTATAGCTATGATTTAAGTGAGATCTCTGTACCAAATTTTATCTTTGTCCAGATTAATAGGTGATATTAGGCCTCTGTGTTAAAAATCACAGAAAAAGACCAACTGGATATTTTGTTGTGATTTTATAAAGTTTAATGCCAAAAAGGTACTTATAACTAACTTATTATTTGAAAAATATCAAACAACAGAACTCATATTTTTCCTATATTCATAATAACAAAATATTAGTTATCCAAAGGTTTGGGGTGTTTTCTCCTCAGGATTATTTCTCTAAGATTTTTCTAAGTTTTCATTGTTTGCATAAAATAAAGGGTATCTCTTTCCTTTTATACTAAACAAGGGTCCAACAAAATTTTCTAGTGAACTATATTGAATAAGTGAGCTAACAAAAATGTGGTTTCTCCCTAGTTTTTATTTTAAACTACTTTTTTTATTTTCTTTAACTTTAGGCTAAAAATGATTAAAAAGGCAAACCCTACCTTAATTTGGTGTACTGAGGAGTTTTCTATTTTTAAACAGATTAGGGAGTGCTTAAGTACTTCTCTGATTTTTCTTAACCTCAGTCTAACGGTGTAACTATTTTTTCCTCTTTTATTTAGCTTTTGGCTAGAACACAATTTAATTCCAATCTTTAAATTCTTTTGCAATACTTAGGGGGTTTTGTATTTTTCCTAAATAGTTTACATTATTCAAAACCTAGCAAAATTGGTTTGACTCAAATTGGTTGAATAAAACTGGAGTTACGAATTTTTCAAGCTCTGTTTGTATTAAATGAGAAATGTTTAAAAGATTTTCTGGAAAAAACCAGTTTACACCGAGGACCCTAGGCTTTTCGTAAACCAATCCTTCAACTTATACCCCTGCACAACTATTCGTCTGAGTCTCTGACAGTTCAAAACCCCCCCTGACTTCTATTCCTTCTTCCCTGAGGTCCCTCCCCCCTTTTGAACAGTACCCACGAAAGGAAAAAGGGCGGCGCGGCTTACCGGCAGCAAGGGAGGTCCGGTGAAGGGTGGGGTTGGCTTCGGGAGGTCCTTGCGGTCACGACGAGGTATGGCTCGACGACGGTGACGGCCGGAATCGGCCGGTCCACGCGCGCAGTCAGGCGAGCTCGTCGGCGGCGTGTGCTCCGGCCTATCCACAACGATATATGTCAATCCAAGGGCACGAGGAGCTTCACGGGGTGCTAATGAGTCGACCCGTGCAAGAAATCGAAGAATAACTCATCGTGGAGCTCGGTCTACGTTCGCCGGTGGTCGAGTGAAGTCCGGTGACCTTGATCCGGTGTCTCCAGCGAGGCACGTAGAGTCTCTCTCGAGGGTTGGACGGGGCTGGGAATGGCTCTAATGGCCGGTCTACGGTGGCGGGTGCTCGGGCGGCCGCTGGCACGCCGTGTGCAGGGCAAACTCCAGCGATCTCGTGCTCCGATGAGGTCGAGAGCGCGCGGGGGCATACGGCTGAAGCCTTGGCTGGCTTTATAGGCGTCGGCGTGGGCAGGGGACACGTGCGTGGCTTGGAGCGGCGCTGGGCGCGCGGGTTCGTGCGCCGGGCGTGCTCTGGCGAGTTCAGGGCGCGTCGAACACGTGGAGGTGTTGTTCTGCCCTTGTTCAAAAGCTTGCTGAGATCGCAAACATGCGAATCTTGGCAAAAATCCGGCGCAGTCCTCTTCCTGGCACCTATGGCTATCTCTTGTATGTGAGTTCCAAGGGGAGATAAGCCCTAGGTCAGAAGATTTGCGGACGCCAAATCTGGGTTGTCTCACTGTCCACCCCGAGACAAAAGTGATGTCAATTTATGTCAAATGGTTTTGGCTCAGGTTCAAATTTTTCCAGTGGCTTCCTTAGGTAGTTTGGCACCTTTTTGGTATTCAGACCAAGTGGTTTTGGCACCATTTACTAAGTGAACACGTCTGATCTTTAGATTAGGGTTAAATTTTGACTTAGAGAAGATTAGAGAGCTCTAGTGTGCTCTCTACTTAAAGGGTGGATTTGGAGTCTTTGAGGGGCCTTTTTGTAATGTTTCCCCTATGCATTTTGTAGATTATAATGTTACTTAAACTTTGGTTAAAGATTAGAATCAAGATTTGGCCACTTGATTAAATTATCCATTGATCCCTTGCTTGGAAGTCTAGTGCCCTTAGGGGTCTAGGGTTTAACCTCTTTGGCTCAAGATGATAATTGTTCAAAATGTTTGGGTAAAGCTTTTGTCATTAACATTTCTTAGCGAACCCATGTTTCCAAGGTTTTAGGTGCTCCTTCTCCTCCAATTAACCACATGTGATAACAAGTCATCAGTGCAAATATGAAGCCAGTGTCTTGGTAACACCTGAGGTGTTACACTCTCCGATAAACCGACGTAGCCGTGGGACGTCAAATCCATCAGGCGGTAGAATGATGAAACTCTTTGTTCATTCCTCAGAAGATTCCAAACAATGAGGAACCGTATCCCCGAGGTTGCTGAGGCAACTCTCATTGAAGACTTCTATCGGGGATCCAACGATCCAGTTTTCGTTCGAGCGATACTTCTGTTGGGGCGAAGGCAAAGGCGCCACCCTTCGCTCGAAGCCTTCGCTGCAGCAGCTGAGCTAACAGAAACAAAACAGGCAGGGACACCCTTCGCTTGTTCCACACCAGACGAAGACCAGCGACGAAGGGCATCCCACAGTGCGGCTTCGTCCAGCTCAGAGGCCCACGTGTGTTCCGGCCCATCGTAACGGGCCCCGCGTGACCAAGGCATCCCTGTAATTACGGTCTGTAACCCCGCTTTATGGGAATATTCTGGGTATAACCTAGGTAGCTGAGGGCACATGCGTCCTTAGCTCAAGGCGCTGCGTGCTCAGGTACCTATAAATACCCCTGCATAGTGCCCGTGAGAGGCCAGATTAACAGAGCTTTTGCCATCTAGCGCGAGTGCCCTGTTGACGTCACTGTTCACCCTTGTTGGATCCCCTTGCAACTGAGAGCAAGTTCCAACATTTGGCGCCCACCGTTCGTGCTACGAGAAAACCACCCGCGATGGCACCCAAGAGAGCTAACCCGAAGGCTGACGAGGCTGCGAAGGCAGCACTGCTCGCCGCAAGAAAGGGCAAGGCCCTCGCCCTCACCCAATCCACCCACCAAGAGGCCACTGAAGACGATGTTCCTCGCGCCTGCGAAGACGACACCCTCCGCACCTGCGACCCTGAGGGACAACCGCAGCCACCTTTAGGCTTCGCACCATCGGAGGGCGCGGACCTCACCGAGGACGGTGAAGTCCTCGGCGTCTCAGCAGAAGAACAGCTACAGCTGCGTGCCCTGCGCCTCAAGAACCGCAATCTCCAGAGGCAGAAGGAGATACTGGAGGCCAAGCGCCAGCGTGTGTCTGCACTAGCCAAAGTGCGGCAAATGATACGCGACGAAGAGCAGAAGGCCCAGGAACTCGAGCGGGAGATTGCGCTGATGCAACGCGAAGGCCACCTCGGCCTGCAGCACGAGTCACCCCTCCAGCAGCGCGCTCAACTCGAAGACACGCGTGAAGGCCACCTCGGCCTACAGCATGGGCCACCCCTACAACACCGCGCGCAACCGGAGGACCCGCGTTTCCCCCAACGCGACCACTACACCTTCCTGCACGCCGCGCCATTCCAAGGGGTCAACTATCTCGATGAGCGAAGTCCCCTGGCGCCACACCTGCAAGTGACGCCTTGGCCAGCTAACTTCCGGGCAGGGACCTATCCCAAGTACAACGGCAGCACCGACCCGACTCAATACATAATGAGTTATCAGGTCGCCGTTGCATCTTCTGGAGGGGACGACGCCACAATGGCGAAGTCTTTCATCATCGCCCTCGAGGGCCCAGCACTCACCTGGTTCACCAGGTTGCCTCCGCTGTCCATTGATTCCTAGAGAAGTCTCCGGGACAAGTTCCTGCTCAACTTCCAAGGGTACCGCCCAGACACTGACGCCCTAGCCGAACTCTCGCTCTGCAAGCAGCTGGAAAAGGAGACTCTGAGGGAGTATTACCGCAAATTTTTAACACTCAAATCACAGCTGCCCTCAGTCGATGACCAGATTGCCATCCACTATGCTATCAGTGGCCTTCGCGCCGGCGTCCTTTACAGCCACTGCATCAGAGATCCGCCAAAGAGCCTCCAGGAGTTATATCAGCTGTTTGAAAAGTACGCTAGATCCGAAGAGCTCCACCAGCGCAAGATTGAGTCCCAAAGGAAGCCAAAAGATGCTCCACAGTCCAGCCGCACGTGGACAAGGACTCCGCAGCCAGACTCCGGTCGAGACGACCGCAATCAGCAGCAAGTGCACAACATCGCCAACCAGCATCCCGCTGCTGACCCCCCTCATCGCCAGGAATACCCCCCCAGGGCCGCGGAAATGGCACTCGTGGTAGGGGCCGAGGGCGTGCGCAGTCGCCGCGCCGATTCTACTGCCTGTTTCATGGCGATAATTGCGCCCACCAAACCAAAGACTGCCCCGAAACGAAGGCTACCAGAGACAGAATGGCACGGGCGCAGCCAGCCGACAACCCCAGAATTGTCGCGCACAATTACCAGCAACCCCCTCCACCATATATCCACGCTCCCGCCCCGCATCCACCGCACCACGCTTACCAACACCATCAAGAAGTACAAATCGTACCTCCTCCACCCCACCACCACACCAGCAACATCAAAACATCCCCCATGCCCCAAAGCAGGAAGACTTCGACGATCAACCATATCGCGGAGTCATCCACATGATAACTGGGGGGTCCAGCACTAACTTCGACACCAAGCGGCAGAAGCGGTACCACTACCGCAGCATCAACCACGTCGCCGTCACGGGCCCAGTCGTGCAGACAAAGTGGTCCCACATACCGCTAACCTTCGACGCACGGGACGTCGACCTGCGCAGCGCCCCCCACTGCGACGCCATGGTTATCAATTGCAGCGTGGCAGGCTGGGACCAGCACAAAGTCCTAGTTGACAACGGCAGTCAGGCGGACATCATCTTCCTCCACGCCTTCGATCGCATGGGCATAAGCCACAGCCTGCTTAAGCCTTCGGACAACCCGTTGTATGGCTTCGGCGGCAAGGGCACCTTCCCCGTCGGCAAAATAGAGCCGCCTCTCTCCTTCGGTGTAGCACCCAATGCCCGAAGCGAGCAAATAACCTTTGACATTGTGGACATGGTATATCCTTACAATGCCATCATGGGCCGGGGCTCCATCAATAAGTTCGAAGCAGACATTCACGGACTGTACCTATGTATGAAGATACTAGGTCCGTTAGGCGTCATCACAGTCTTCGGCAATCAACAGACTGCGCGCAACATAGAGCGGGACTTCGTGCCCGGTCAAAGAAACGTGCACTGCCTCACGGCCCAACGCGAGGTCCCCGCACCTACCAGCCCAACCAATAAGCAGCACGACAAGGCACAGCTGCAGATCAACGACGGGACCAAGACTGTCCCCCTCGACCAGGCCACACCCAGGCAGACAGTCATTATCAGCGAAGACCTTACTTCGCATGAAGAAGAGAAGCTCCTCTGCTGCCTGTCCAAGAACAAAGATGTCTTCGCCTGGTCGGCCCTCGATCTGGTCGGGGTTAGCCGTTCAATAATTGAGCACAGCCTGGGAATCGACCCTTCGGTACGGCCGAAAAAGCAGCGGCTTCGCAAGATGTCCGACGAGAAGACGGAGGCCGCCAAGGCAGAAGTGCACCGCCTCCTGGAAGCCAAATTCATCGAGCCGGTGGCTTACCCCACATGGCTCTCCAATGTCGTGATGGTGCAGAAAAAGAGCGGGAAGTGGCGAATGTGCATCGACTTCACCAGTCTCAATAAAGCCTGCCCAAAGGACAATTTCCCGTTGCCGCGGATCGACAAAATAGTCGACAGCGCGGCCGGATGCGAGGTCATGTCCCTCCTCGATTGCTTCTCCGGTTACCACCAGATATACATGAAGGGAGAAGACAAGGCTAGCACCAGCTTTATAACACCCTTCGGCACATATTGCTTCATCAGAATGCCGGAGGGACTCAAGAACGCCGGGTCCACCTTCTCCAGGCTTACCAAAACAGTGCTCGAAGGGCAAGTTGGCAGAAACATATTCACATATGTAGACGACATTGTCATCGCCAGCAAGAGCAAGGAGGACCACCTCGCCGACCTCGCCGAAACATTCGCGAACATGCGAGACGCACAACTCCGCCTAAACCCGGAAAAGTGCGTCTTCGGCGTTCGCCAAGGCAAAATATTAGGCTACCTGGTATCACACCGCGGCATCGAGGCCAACCCAACCAAGATTCAGGCCATCTTAGACATGACGCCTCCGCAGTCCGTCAGGGACGTCCAGCTCCTGACAGGCAGACTGGCCGCTCTCAACAGATTCATCTCCAGGTCCGCCGAGCGAAGTCTCCCCTTCCTCAAGACACTCCATGGTGCAAAAGACTTCGCCTGGGGACCAGAGCAGGCGGCGGCCTTCGCCTCATTAAAACAGTACCTGACAGAGTTGGCCGTCCTTACCAGCCCCGACCCCTCGCTCCCCCTGCTGCTCTACGTCGCGGCTTCGCCACATGCGGTCAGCGCGGCACTAGTGCAGGAGCAGACTGTCGAGGGCGTGGTCCGGCAGTGCCCCGTGTACTATGTCTCCGAAGTGCTGACACCGTCCAAGTGCAACATGACAGAGCTGGAAAAGATTGCCTACGCAGTCGTCATGTCATCGCGTAAACTACTCCATTACTTCGAAGCATTCAAGGTCCAAGTCACCTCAAACAGGGGACTCGGTGAATTATTCAGAAACCCGGAGGCATCAGTGAGGATTGCCAAGTGGGCGGCCGAACTCTCCGGCTACCACATCTGCTTCGAGCCCAGGACAGCTATCAAGTCTCAAGTCTTGGCAGACTTCGTCGTCGACTGGACTGGGCCAACAACACAGCCAGACCCGTCCGCAGAGAAGATTTGGACGATCCACTGCGACGGCGCATGGTGCCATGCGGGGGCAGGCGTCGCTGCAGTCATCACCTCACCAGTCGGGGTCAAGCACAGATATGCAGCACGACTCAGCTTCAATCTGGAATCCGACAGATGCACAAATAATATAGCAGAATACGAAGCAGTCATCCTCGGCCTCCGCAAGCTAAGGGCCCTCGGAGTCACCACCTGCATCATCAAGACAGACTCCAAGGTAGTTGCCGGCCAAGTCGAGAAAGACTATGCAGCAAAGGACCCCGCGCTCATGCAGTACCTCGCGGCCATCCGAAGTCTCGAGAGGCAATTCAAGGGGTTCACCTTGCAGCATGTGGATCGGGCCAAGAATGAAGAGGCCGACGCATTGGCCAAGGCTACCGCCAGGGGCGAAACTCTGCCCTCCGACGTGTTCTTTCATGTCATCGGCACGCCAGCCGTCCGGAGCCCCGAAGGGCTCCAAATAACCAATGACAGCGAGGGCCACCTCATAGTCAACCTTATCATGACCGAAGACTGGCGGGCACCAATAACCCTGTTCCTACAGGGGTATTATCACCCAGCCGACATCAGTGAGGCCAAGCGCCTCAGACATCGAAGCCGAGACTTCGCACTGATTGAAGGCCAACTCTACAAAAAAGGGGTCAGTCAGCCAATGCTTAAGTGCGTCACCGAAGCCGAAGGCATGCAGATCCTACGTGAAGTCCACAGTGGCACATGCGGCTCACACGCAGGGCCAAGGGCCCTAGCTGCTAAGGTGATCTGCCAGGGCTTTTACTGGCCCGCAATGATCTGCGCCGCAAATCGGGTCACACGGTCCTGCGAAGCCTGCCAGAAGTTTTCTCCTCGGTCAGGCAGCCCCTCACAGTATACAAAGCTGATCGCCCATACATGGCCTCTCCAGCGCTGGGGCCTGGACATTGTCGGGCCCCTGCCCACCGCTCAGGGGAACCTTAAGTTTGCCTTCGTCGCTGTCGAGTACTTCACCAAATGGATCGAGGCGCGGGCTGTTTCTACAATAACATCAAAGACTGCCCAAAAATTCTTCTGACATAACATTGTTTGCCGCTTCGGAGTACCGTCCGAACTAACAGTTGACAACGGCAAGCAGTTTGACAACCAAGACTTCAAGGATTTTTGTTTCTCCATTGGCACCAAGCTTGCCTTCGCCTCAGTCTATCATCCGCAGTCCAACGGGGTCGTGGAACGCACCAACGGGAAAATCTTCACAGCTGTCAAGAAAATGCTCCTTGATGAAAAAGGGCAAATGGACCGATTTGTTACCTGAGGCAGTCTGGGCACTAAACACAACTGAGTGCAGGGCGACCGGGTTTACTCCCTTCCGCCTTCTATACGGATCGGAGGCTATGACCCCGCAAGAAATAAAGCATGGGTCCCCCCGAACAGTTCCGTCAGCCGTCCCCGACGTGGACGAGCCAACTTCAAAGGATCTCATTGATGGAGACCGAGTCTTCACCCTACAGGCCCTAAACAAATACCAAGCCCAGACCAAAGCATGGCGCGACCACTCAGTCATCCCGAGGGAGTTCAGCGAGGGGGACCTCGTACTCGTCCGAACAGCTCGGACGGAGTCCAAGGGCAAGCTAGAGCCCAGGTGGGAGGGCCCCTTTATAGTCAAGACAAAAGCTTCCCCCAGCGCTTACAGGCTCACAACGCCAAACGGCGAGGACCTGGAGCACTCCTGGAACATCGACAACCTCCGCAAATTTTTTGTTTGACTCCTCATGGCTGATTTCGCCCTTGTAATTCGCAAAAACAATCTTGTACCGGCCCGCACTCTTTTCCTCCCGGGGGGGTGAGGTTTTTAACGAGGCGGAGCCATGTAATATATGTGTGAAAAATCCCCCGCAAAAACATGCGTCGAAAAAAGACCGCGACGACGGTCTTCGACATTCGACCAACACGAGGTCACCGCGAGGCTAAGCGCTAGCCACCCTCGCGTGCGACAGATCCGCGCAGAAGTCGCCTAAGGGTGTAGCCGGACTAGCACAACAAGTGCGAAAAAATCGAAGTCTATCGCGAAGACTATCCGCGCAGAAGTCGCCTAAGGGTGCAGCCGGACTAGCACAACAAGTGCGAAAAAATCGAAGTCTATCGCGAAGACTATCCGCGCAGAAGTCGCCTAAGGGTGCAGCCGGACTAAGCACAAGTGCGAAAAAACCAGTTTACCGCGAAGACTATCCGCGCAGAAGTCGCCTAAGGGTGCAGCCGGACTAGCACAACAAGTGCGAAAAAACCGAAGCCTACCGCAAAGACTCCGTGCAGAAGACACCTAAGGGTGCAACCGGACTAGCACAACAAAGGCAGAAACGACAACATCAAACCGTCCGCGCCAAGACTAACTATAATCACACCAGCACAACACAACAAAACAAACCAGACAAAGTCCACAACGCCTTCGCACACATATACAAGCGAAGGCACACAACTTCATCATACAAGCCTCTACATATACAAGCGAGGGCACCACACTCTACATCGGCTCAACCTTAGGAATAATTCCCATCTCCCTATAATTAAATAACATTATCCTAAGCTCCTCACCCGCAAAAAGACTTCGCAGTTCCCCTTCGCCTGTATTCACGGCGGCCGGCAAAGACAACAGTTCCTGCCGGCCAGCCCTACTCACACGAAGCCGAGCCCCCTCCGCCCCACTAACTCTACGTTTCGCAACCGCCCTTCGTCGTCGTCGCCCGCTGCTAGGACCTGGCACATCTCCTGCGTCCGCGACGTGCGGCGAAGCCTCCGCCGCAGCCACATCCAAGGCCGCAAAGTAGTCCAAGTCCTCCTCCGACGACTCCTCAGTCCACTCAACCGAGCTCCCAGAGTCAGCACAATCAAAAAACTCAGATGCAGATCCACCACATTCATTACCATCTTCCGCGGTCGAAGCCGCCAAAAATTTAGTAGTAGCGGTTGTGTGCGCAGGCCCAAAATCTTGAACCTGCGCAGCAACCAAAATTCAGCAACATATACAAATTTCCCCAACCCTCTACACCCACTACGCCACCTGCGACGGCCCTGACGTTGCGGGAGCCTCCGCCGTTGGCTCTGCCGCTGCTTCCGCTGTTGTCTCCGCCGCCACCGCTGCGGGATCTTCAGCACTCGGCGTAGCAACTGCGGAGGCATCAGGCGCGCCTTCGGCGACCTCTAGGGGCAGGTCTTCGCCGGCCGTAGCGGATGCGGGGCACCCGACACGTCTCCCGCAGTCTCCGGGGTCGGCTCCAGGGCGACCCCAGACACGGCCTCCGCCGGGGTCGGCTCCGGGTCAGACAGCATGATGTTCAACGCCCCGAAGTCGTCGACCCTCTCGCCGCGCGCCGCCTAAGACAGAACACACAAAATTCATCAAACACACACACAGCCTACATCCAACAAACACCAAAAAAACAAAAACGTTACCTGAGCCCTCGCCGTCTCGGCCCGCTCCCTGACCACCTCGCGACCGTGCGGACCCCACATCCGGTCGTAGATAGCTCCGGTGGATTCCTTCACTACGGGGTCCTCAACCTTAAAGATATCTTGCTCAAAATCTTCATCGACTTGGTCGAAGACCTCGAAGTGCCGACACCCTTCGCGGGAGAGCGCGTTCATCGCCCCCTCGCAGGTGACCAGGGAGGCATACGCCATAAACCCCTCCACGACAGTGGGGAGTGCCTGCAACTCCTCCTGCACCCACTCCAGGCAGCGAAGTCCGGGCTCTCGGTCCGGCACTTCGAAATCACCGGTCCCCGCGCCCAGCCCGCGGTATGTATCTACAAGCAGCTGGCGCGTCCGCTCTGCCTCCGCGCGTGACGCGGCCTCGGTCCTCTCCACGCGGCTCTCTAGGGTGGTGAGCCGCTCCTGCAGCTGCTCGGCGCGCTCCCTGGCAAGATTGCCCTCCGCCCGTGCCAGGTTGGCCTCCGCCTGCGCAGCCTGCGCCTTGACAAGGGCCTCGTTGGTCTCCCTCCTTTCCCCCGCTAGCTGGCGCCTGAGGGCAGCCTTCTCTTCCTCCAGGGTGGCCACCTTGTCCGCCAGCTTGCGACACTTGCTGTCGGCGGCCGATTTTTCACGGACGGCGTCAGCATGTTGGGTCTGAAGTCTCTCGACTTCGGCAACCACAGCTGCCGTGAGGGCCCCCGACGCAGTGCGGCTGGCGAAGTCAGCCACCTGCAGAGCAATCGTAAGACCGCGGCCCCAGCAAGCCGACATAAAAAAAAGGACGAAGTCCAACTCAGCGGACCTGACTTAGCGCCTCCGTCACCTCCTTCAGCCGGCGGGACGCAGCGCCCGCCTCATCCATAACAACCGCGAGGGCCGACACCTCGCCTCCAGCGCTAAGAGCCCCGCCCTTCGCCTTCGGCACTGCGGCAGCCGTCGTGGTCGCCGCGGCAGGCGCAACCATAGCAAGTTGGCCTTCGCCCGACCCTGCGATGTATCAACGAATAAATTAAATATATATATATATATAATAATAAACAAATAGAGCAAACGACTTACCACCGAGATAGTCGTCCACACTAATATCGGTGGCGAAGTCGGCGACACGTTTGCCCGACAACGGCAACGCTCGGGCCGCCTTCGCGACCTCCGCCACTCCGCTGGACGGCGGCACCGCCTTCGCCGATTTCGAGCCTTCGGCGCCTGCCGTTGCCTCCGGTGCCTTGCTAGATGCAGGGGCGCCCGACTTCGCCGCCAGCGGCGGCCGGCCTCCGCCGGGGGCCGCAGCCTTCGCAGCCCCCCGTTGCCTCTTCGGCCTGGCTTCAATGAGCCTGACAGCCGCATGGCGCTTCTGTGCAGCCCCCAGGCGATCCTTGTCCATCACTGCTGACACAACAGCAGCAATATTCCGCCCGTAAGGAAAAACCCTCCATTCACGAACCATGCGAGATGTAAAAAAGTCCTCGCCAGCCGCGCGGGGGATAGGAACATTCCTAGGCCAGCAACCCCCGGTAACCCTCAGCATCCGAGCCGAAGACTCCCGGAGCTCGGGCGAAGACATCCTTTCCCCCGGGGCCGCGCACGTCCTCATCAACTCTCTAGCAAAACCATCAGAAACCCCAAGTCCTCCCATAGCAGTACCTAATTTTCTCTTTTTAGAGGATGGGGCGGCCGCCGGCGTAGGGTCGTCTCCAGTCCCCACCGCCGGCTTCTTCCCACGGCGGTCCACATCGTCTTGACCAGGGTAGCCGTCATATGGCAATTGATTTAATTCAAAAACCCTGTTCAAACGGTCATTCGACCCGCGGATATCCCAGCTGCGCTGGCCCTCTGTCCTCGGCACGTAACGTCCAATGAGCCACACCGCCCCATCCTCCGCCTCACGCACAAGGGCGGCCAGATCGCGGTTTTGCAGATTCAGGGCGAAGGCGGGACTCCGCACCACCCTTCCGCCATGAAAAGGCATCTGGCGAGGGCACACTTCGCCCAACGCCCAGCCATGCGCCAATGCCCATACCCCGTACGCCACAAATTCTTCAACCAAGTCGCGCCCACTGCTCAGGCCGGTGGCGCACCGAAGGGCCCCTTCGTCCACATCCTCCTCCGCCACTTCAAAGGGCGGGTACGCTGAGTAAAAATGAGAACACATCTCGGACACGAGGAGTCCTTCATGGCCTTCGACGGTACCCTCAGCAACGTAAAACCAAAATTCATTCCAGTTGCCCCACTTGTTGCGGGCGCAAGGAACCAACTCAACTACCTGCATCGTGGTTTTGCCGGTCTTCGGCGTGAATGTGCAGGACCCAAACTGAGCAACTTCGTCTCCAATCATCCTCTTCTGCCAGTGCAAACAATAATACTTCGCAAAAACTTCGACCGATGGCTATCCGCCGTACGAAGTCGTCGCCCAGACATACTTCGACAGAGCCACTATGGCATTCGGTGTCAGCTAATGTATTTGAACGTTGAACCTGCGCAGGACTTCGCCAACAAAACGGTGCGCTGGCAAGCGGAGTCCGGCGGCGAAGAACGCCTCGAAAACAACCAACTCGCCCTCCGGCTCGGGGACTTCCTCCGTCCCCGGGACTCGAGCAACTCCGCCGCCGAAGTAACCCAACCGCTGCATATCTTGCACGCGGACCGACAACATCCGCGATACGCCAAAATCAACAGAATCGCCGGCGCGCAACTCCTCCGCCATTAAACTACTCAGCGTCTCCTCAGACGAGGCGGCGGCCGGCGGCGAGGGAGCGGCCGGCGGTGTAGCGGCAGCAGAAGAAGACGAGGACGGCATCGCTACGTACCATCGGCGGCGGCGGGCGGTCTGCTTCACTCGAGCCAGATCTCCGGCGAACAAGAGCACGGTGGGCAGACGAGCAGCAAGACGGCGGAAAGGGCGGCTAGGGTTTTCACGGAGCGCGGAAGGTGAAGTTCAAAAAGCGCCGACCCCCGCCCCCTTTTATAGGCAGGGCGCGGCTCTTCGGGAAACCCGCAATCCAACAGGGCACGGCGCTTCGGGAAACCCGCAATCCAACAGTACGCCGTCAATCAACGGTCATATCAAAAACCCCCGCGGAACCACTTCGAGCGAGGGCAGCGTCTCCGCCATCTAGCGACGTCTTCGGCACCAGGTGACTTTGTCGAACTGGTCCCTCGGAGGGCAAATGTTGGGGCGAAGGCAAAGGCGCCACCCTTCGCTCGAAGCCTTCACTGCAGCAGCTGAGCTAACAGAAACAAAACAGGCAGGGACACCCTTCGCTTGTTCCACACCAGACGAAGACCGGCGACGTAGGGCATCCCACTGTGCGGCTTCGTCCAGCTCAGAGGCCCACGTGCGTTCCGGCCCATCGTAACGGGCCCCGCGTGACCAAGGCATCCCTGTAATTACGGTCTGTAACCCCGCTTTATGGGAATATTCTGGGTATAACCTAGGTAGCTGAGGGCACATGCGTCCTTAGCTCAAGGCGCTGCGCGCTCAGGTACCTATAAATACCCCTGCACAGTGCCCGTGAGAGGCCAGATTAACAGAGCTTTTGCCATCTAGCGCGAGTGCCCTGTTGACGTCACTGTTCACCCTTGTTGGATCCCCTTGCAACTGAGAGCAAGTTCCAACAACTTCAAAAAGCACCCGCCACCTCTGAACAACAGTTCAAGGAGGCGGACGTCTACATCACCGTGGATGAACGGGCTCAAGACCTCATTGGAGGCACAAAGCCCATACCACCAGCACCGCGAAGGGACGCGAACCAGCAACTAGATAAACGCTAGGAGAAGAGGCCCCGGGAGGAAGTACACACCGCCGGGGCACCTGCAACTCGAGCCCGCAGCGCACCCCGTGAAGGGGTAAGGGTACTGGATGAGATCCTTGACTCACAGTGCTCGTACCACAAGGAGATGCGGCACACCCTACGTAACTGCAGGGATTTCAAAAACTCCATTGGGCATGGCCGACCATTCCAGCCGCTATCGCCTCCCCCACCTCGAGGAGAGCCTAATGAGCCTAGGAAGTCTCAGCAACATGAGGGGGGTAGAGGCGAAGCTTTCCCACGCATCAACAGGGAGGTCAATGTCATATTCGAAGGCCACGAGGCACAAGAAAGCAAAAGGCAACAGAAACTCAGTGATCAGCAAGTTCTAGAGGCCACGAACAGCACTCCAGCCCCTTACCGATGGTCGGAGCACACAATATCCTTCAGCCGAGCCAATTTGTGGCTTAACTTCGATCACCTTGGCAAATACCCGCTACTCGTCGACCCTGTAATCTAGGAAAGCCGGGTTAAGAAGGTACTGGTGGATGGCGGCAGCAGCATCAACGTCACCTTTCCCCCGAACATTTCAGGTTCTGGGGGTCTCCATTGTTGACCTCACTGAGTCGAATGCCCCTTTCTTCAGCATCGTGCCGACTAAAAGAGAGTACCCACTAGGACACATCTACATGTTTGTCACCTTTGGAGCCCTAGAGAACTATCGAACTGAGTTCTTGAGGTTCGAGGTGGCGTGTTTTGACTATGGGTACAACACCATTATTGGGAGTCCGGGGTTAGCAAAATTCATGGCCATCCTGCACTACCCATATATGATACTCAAAATGCCAGGCCCTCAAGGGATCATCACCGTGCGTGCTGACTTCCAAGGCGTCGCCGAATACTTCCGGGGTGCCATTAAGATGACTCTCACTGCTGGGCCCTTAGTAGCCCATACCGCACAGGTTGGTGGCAAGATGGTGGAAGAGGATTTTACAATCCCTTCGAATGAAGCCCCGACCACGACCTCTATGTGGCCGACCGAAGAAACTAAAAGAATCAACCTCGGATTCTCTGATGAACGCAAGACTGCGATCATCAGTTCCAGCCTCGATAACAAATAGGAAAGTGCGCTCATCTAGTTCCTACAAGACAATCGGGACATGTTTGCATGGCAACCTGCGGACATGCCGGGAGTCCTGAGAGTGCTGGCTGAGCACAAACTCAAAGTGTACCCTCAAGAAAAACCGATCCAACAAAAGCTACGCTGTTTCACGCTCGATAAAAGAGAGGCCGTACGGGCGAAATTAGATCGCCTGGTATTGGCAGGGTTCATTAGAGAAGTACTACACTCTAAATGGCTAGCAAATCCTGTTCTTGTACTAAAAAAGAATAAAGTTGATTGGCGCATGTGCATCGACTATACCGATCTCAACAAACACTGCCCGAAAGATCCTTTTGGACTCCCTAGGATAGATCAGGTAGTCGATTCCACCGCTAGCTGCTCTATGCTCTCTTTCCTGGATTACTACTCTGAATATCACCAAATCAGTCTGGCAAAGGAAGATGAATAAAAGACTGCATTCATCACACCTATCGAGGCATTCTGCTATACCTCCATGCCGTTCGGCCTCAAAAACGTTGGAGCAACTTACCAAAGGGTTATCCAAACATGCTTAACCGACCACTAGGGCAAGCGAGTGGAAGCCTATGTTGATGATGTAGTAATCAAAACTGAAAACCTGGAGAGCTTCATCAAGGATTTACAACAGGTCTTCAACAGCTTGAGGCGCTACCGATGGAATCTGAATCTGGAGAAATGCATGTTTGGAGTACCAGTCGGAAAGCTACTTGGTTTTATCGTCAGCCATCGAGGAATAGAGGAAAACCTAGAAAAATTGAAGCCATAATGAGGATGGAGCCACCACGGTCACAGAAGAAAGTACAGAGGCTCACTGGGTGCATGGCAGCGCTGAGTCATTTCATTTCAAGGCTCGCGAAAGAGGAATGCCATTCTTTAAACTGCTCAAGAAGGTAGATAAATTCCAGTGGACCACAGAAGCTCAGGAAGCCCTAGAAGCACTAAAGAAGTTTCTGACCACACCGCCAGTACTAAAGCCGCCACGCCAAGCTACAGCTGACCAGCCAGATGAGGACCTACTATTATATATCTCCTGCACGACTCACGTGGTAAGCACTGCGTTGGTAGTCGAGTGGGCAGAAGAAGGGCATGTGTATCTAGTACAACATCCCGTCTATTTTATCAGCGAGGTTCTCGGTCTCTCAAAGATAAGGTACTCCCAAGTTTAGAAGCTATTATACACAGTTCTTCTAACTGCTCGTAAGCTCCAACACTATTTTGACGACCACAAAGTCATAGTAGTCATGAGATTCCCAATAGGAGATATACTCCACAACAAAGAAGCTGTTGGAAGAACGACCAAGTGGGCATGTGAACTCGGAGCACATGACATAGAATTCCGACCTTGCACCGCAATCAAAACTCAAGCATTGGTCAATTTCATATCAGAATGGACTGAACACCAGGTTCCAGAGAACCCAGAGGCTGCTAAAGTCTGGAAAATGTACTTTGATGGCTCGTTGAGGCTGCAGGGGGCAGCAGCGAGGATCCTTTTCATTGCCCCTAGAGGTGACCGACTTAAATATGCGCTTTAGCTCCTGTTCCCAGCCTCCAACAATGCCACAGAGTATGAAGCCTTAGTTCATGGGCTAAGCACCGCCACCTCGCTAGGCGTCAAAAGGCTAATGGTATACGGTGACTTGCTTGTGTTCATCGCCAGGTAAATAATGATTGGGACTGCTCAACCGACCCAATGAACAAATACTGCGCCGCGGTGCGGAAGCTAGAAGATAAATTCGAGGGCTTGGAATTCCACGATGTGGAAAGGGATTGCAATGCAGCAGCAGGCGTATTGTCGAAACTAGGGTCCAGTCGGGCCCAGGTTCCACCTGGGATTTTAATCCAAGAAGTACAAAAACCGAGTGTCACCGTAGAGCATGCTGAAGAATGCAATGCTATAGACTAGGAAGAAACATATCCCAATAACTAGAGGGAGCCAATTATCAAGTACATAAAAAACGAGGAATAACCGGACGATAAGGCCGCTGCAAAACGCATCGCAAGGTAGTCGGCCCACTATACCATCATATGGGGTATGCTATACAGGAGAGGTGTGACAGGGATCCTCATGAAGTGTGTTCACTCGACTACAGGAAGGCAGCTACTGGATGAAATCCACGCAGGGCAATGTGGCATACATGCAGCATCAAAAACATTGGTAGGGAAAGCCTTTAGGTCTGGTTTCTATTAGCCAACATCAAAGAAGGATGCCAGTTCCTATCGAAGCAACAACACTTGCCCGCCCAGCATCTGCAAACTATCCTTAGAACCTGGCCCTTTGTGTGCTAGGGACCGGATATGATCGGACCATTCAAAAAAGCTCAAGGATGGTATACTCACGTGCTTGTCGCTATCGACAAGTTCACAAAGTGGATAGAGTACAAACCAATCGCCTCTCTAACTTCAGCAAAAGTAGTGGAGTTTATTCGGGAAATAATATCCAGGTTCGGGATACCCAACATCATCATCACAAACTTGGGATCTAACTTCACTAGCTCAGAATTCTTCGACTTCTGCGAATAGCGACGCATCCTGATCAAGTATGTGCCAGTAGCACACCCGAGAGCTAATGGACAGGTAGAAAGAGCCAATGGGATGATACTTGATGCGCTCAGGATGAAAGTATTCGACAAGAATGAAAAAACTACAGGGAAATGGATCAAAGAACTACCGTATGTAGTCTAGAGCCTGCGAACCCAACCAAGTCGGCCCCTGCATGGAAACACTACATTCTTCATGGTATACAGATAAGAAGTAGTGTTGCCAACAGACTTGATCTTTGGAGCACCCAGGTTAACATTTGAAAGTATAGCTGAAGCGGAAGCAACCATATTGGAAGATGTTGACATATTGGAGGAAGAACGTTTGAACATCGTCATCCAATCGACTAGGTATCAGCAAACTCTGAGGCACTACCACGACAAAGTAGTACATCACCGATCTTTCGCAATAGGAGACCTAGTGCTCTGCCACGTATTAGCAGGAGAAGGGTGACACAAATTGTCACCACTTGGGAAGGACCATTCATCATTGCAGAAGTCACTCAACTAGGATCCTATCGACTTACCTAGATGGATGGAACTGAAGTGGGAAACTTGTGGAATATTGAGCACCTCAGAAAATTCTACCCGTAGCAATACACCAAACTCCTGTCGACAAGCCGCACTTTGTAAACAAAAGGTTTCATTATCAATAAAGCTTCTGTGTTCGTCCGCATACAAATTCTCAACTACCAAGCAGTTTAAGTCGGAAACGACTTAAGCCAACGCAACATACTCATGCATACATAACTTAGGGTGACTACTATACCCTACTAACGGAGCAATCGGCTCAAGTCAGAAACGCCTTAAGCCGGTGCGACATGCTCACACATACACAACCTAGGGCGATTACTATACCCTAATTGGCTTAAGTCGGAAACGCCTTAAGTCGGTGCGACATGCTCGTGCATACAAAACCTAGGGTGATTACTATACCCTGTTAACAGAGCAATGGGCTTAAGTCGGAAACGCTTTAAGCCGGTGTGACATGCTCACACATACATAACCTTGGGTCATTACTATACCATGCTAACGAAGCAATCAGCTTAAGTTGGTGCGACATGCTCACGCATACAAAACCTAGGGTGATTACTATACCCTGCTAACAGAGCAATCGACTTAAGTCAGAAACGCCTTGAGCCGGTGCGACACGCTCACGCATACATAACTTAGGGTGACTACTATGTCCTGCGTAGCAGCCGACCTAAGTCAGAAAGTGCCTTAGGTCGATGCAACATGATCAATTAAGCAGCAAAAACCTCAAGGCGCTTGCTATACGTACTTACACACAACCAAAAGAGAAGAGTAACTCAATGATCGAAAAAACTGCGGAAAAATACCACCTCAATGAAAAGTGTTTTCTGTTTGGACAAATCAATATTTGTTTTCACTACACAATTACTGTGCAGGAGCATCCCCGCAAGGGACCTTGTCTACAGGATCACCAGAAGGAGAAGGTTTACTCGTACCAGCAGACGCAGCAAGCATGTCAGCTACAATGTCATTAGGCGCCACTACACCAGGCCTCTTCATCAGGATCCAGCCGGTGTGAACAGCCTTGTCCATCGCTTTGTCACACAGTGCCTTCATAATATCACGATCGTCCTCTAAGACCTTGATATCACGACGAGCAATTTCCAACTCCTGTGAAACAAGCTTCTTCGAGGCACGCAACTCTCTGATGACAGAATCTCTTGAAGACAGTAACCTATTAAGCTGTGACACTTTGTTCTGAGAAACCTTCAACTCGTCTCTATGGCGGTCAAGCTCCAACATAGTAAAATGATGACTCCTCTCCAAAGTAGTAAGGGAGACGCTGGCATCGCAGTACAGTTTGTTCAGACTGTCTCAGGAATCAAGAAGTTTTCGCATCTCCTCCTACAGACAAGAAGAATACTAAACATCCAAGCAAAAGCGCGACACAAGGTACTATGAACAATCAAAAGAAGTTACCTCATGAGCTCTCTTCTCTGAATCAAGCTGGGCATTCAAGGAAGAGTTCATGGCTCGAGCACCATCCAAGAATGGAGAAACCTGATTTAGATTGGCTTGACTCTGAACACACCTCTCCTCAGCATCGGAACACCGTCGAATCAAAGCTAGGAGGGCAAGAGAAAATGATACAAGGGGTAAATGAAGGAGCAACAAACACCAAAGAAAGTTATCAACCCACTAACCGATGTTCGAAGCTTTCAGGTCGTCTATCTATTTCTAAAGCAGGAGTTGGTTCCACTGCAGCAAAGATAGAACCAGATCGAGGACAGGGGCACCGCACGCCCTCAGCTGAGCTGACACATAGCTCAGAACATTCTGCAAATACAAGAATTAGCAAGGGAATTATCTGTCGATGAAGATAAAATAAGGTAAGGATCAACTCACCCGAAGGTTAGAAAGGAACAAAGGAAATCCCAAAGCCAGAGGTGTTGAGCTGCCATCAAACGGCGGGACACTAGTGGAGGCAATATCGAGAGCACACTTGAGCCCCAGAGGAGGATTAAAACTCATGCTCAAGGCGACACCTAGTGGGACCTCAGCTCCAACAACATGCAGCAGATCCTCAACACCCAAATCACTGACCTCTAAAGTAACTAGGCCAACAAGAGCAGTAGGAAGATTAAGGCTCGTCACCGTAGGTTCCTTAGACTGAACTGAAGGTGACCCAACATGGACATCCATAGAAGCAACCGAAGAAGAGCCAAGTTTAGGACCCTCGGGGGCTGGGTCACCCTCAGTAGCGCCCTTGGGGGCTAGGTTATCCTCAATCGTACCCTCGGGGGCTGGATAACCCTTGCATGTAACAGCATGAACCGAAGTGTCCTCATGGATCAGGCCGCCCTCATAGGTCGAAGAAGTATGGGAAATTGCCCGGGTTATTTCTTGCCCAGTAAGAATGCTAGCTGAGGGAATGTCATCCGTGACCTCTACACGGGTGCCAGCACCCCCAGCTTCAGGAAGTCCCAATAAAAGACCTTCTGGGATGATCTCCTCCAGTGCATGATCAATAGTAGACATCGTCATCCTCTAGAGATTAACCAGCCTTGATAGAGCCTGAATTGGGATATGGTTGCTAGTTTTGCTACGACGATTCTTGCGAACCAAAGGGGGGACTTCTTCCTTATCCTCTCCCTCCTCAGATACACACCCACCGACTGTGATGCCACCACAAATCTCAATATCATCTTTGAGATCGGCACTCGCCGGGTTACCACCAAGGTCTGGAGCGGCAGAATTAGCCCCCAACTCCAAGCCCGATGAGCGCCGAAACTTTCTTTTTCTCTTCCTCTCGGCAGACACAATCGGATAATTTGCTCGGCATGTCTGTTGCGATGAACACCGCCAGGGCTACAAGCTCCCTCATCCCCACCAAATGCACACCTAGCTACAGCACTCGCCGACTCAGTGCAAGCAGATTCGGATGACTCGCCAGCCAGCATACTAAGAACAACATTTACTTCGGCTTCGTTAGCGATCGCTTGCATCCGGAAATGAGTCTGTTTTTCCTCTTCAGAGAGACCTATGTACGCAGCATTGAGGGCTTCAATATCTTCTGAAGAAGGTCGCGCTCTATGGCCTGGACTTTCGTCTTGCACAGGCGGGTTGGATGTGAACTCTAAAAAAGACCTCTGTAGCGACAAAATGACACGGTAAAGACACTACGTATGACAAATACAGGAACTCATATGCAACAACGCTTACCACTGAGGGAAGGTTCCAGGCAGAATACGAAGGGGGGAGCACCAACATTCGAAGCTTTGCCCCTCATCATCAAGTCAACCCAACTCAACACGTCCTACTCAGATATTCGGTTGTTGGTAATTCGAGAAGGGTCATTAACACCGGTGTATAGGTAAGCAGGGTGGACTATATCCTTCAAAGGCTGAATGTTCTTGAATACAAAGTCAACAAAAACAACTTCAGTGCTCAAGCCTCTATTCTTCAACGCATATATCTCGGCAAGCAAGACCTTCGACTCAGCAAGCTCCAAGTCTATTGCAACCTCTGTCCAGCTAGGCCTTCGGAGATTGGGTTGTCTCCCCGATCGAGAGGGAAGCGATTTGTTATGATTCTCCATGGTGAACCATTCGAACCGCCATCCCTTAATGCTATCTTTCAAAGGAATATCAAGATATTCAGTCTTCCTGCCTCGGCGAAGTTCCAAACTAGCACCTCCAATAAGCTAATGCTGCCCTCCGGCCATCCTGGGCCAACAATGGTAAAGGTACTTCCAAAGACCAAAGTGTGGAAGAATTCCAAGGAAAGCTTTGCAAAGGTGGACAAACACAACAACTTGAAGCACATAATTGAGATTCAGAAGCGTAAGATTCAGAGAGTAAAATTCAAGAAGACCACGAAAAAGGGAGAAACTGGCAAGGCTAGTCCTCGGATGAAAAAAGGCACGAAAATAACCGCCTCGTGGGTATCCTCTGTCAAGACAATAACTCCCCGCCAGATCTGCCAGGAACATAGCTCCTTAGGCGATTGAACACCGATTTCAACAATATGTAAGAGGTCAGCTTCAGAAACAACGGAGACATGGTTACCAGCAAAAGGGAGTTGACTATGAAGATCGATAGAAGGGATGACTAGCGTGGTTACCAGCAAAAGGGAGACTTCGGTGCACCCAACGGACTCACGAAACTTTAAAGCCGAATGCTGGATTCTAAAGCATAAGATGAAGACCTTTGAGTTGATTATTTCAAAATCAATTCAAAGTTCGGGGGCTACACCCAATGGTGCACCATCGGTGCACCCAACAGAATTATAAGTGTCTCAAAGCCAGACAATGAGCTCATAAGCAAGTACCGGGAACCTTTTAATCGATTATTTCAAAATCAATTTAAAGATTAAGGGCTTGTGGGGGATGGATATCCCTCGGGTCCACTCAAGGACGAAAACTTCGCTTGGAGTCACATGGCAGTTGCCCCTATGTGGCATCCCGTCATGGGCCAGGCGAATGGAAACAATGGAAGCAGGTCAACCCAGGGGCGCGAGAGGCCCACGTCCGAGCTAGTCACGGTTTAGGCGTGAATGTGTCAAGCCCGTTCGCTTTTCTCGCGCTCGACATCCTAAAACGGCGGGGATAGCTTGGCATGGAGGCGCTGGATTTTCCTCGGAATAGTGGAAGTTGTTTGCTACTAATTAGGAGATAAGTAGGAAGAGTGTGATCAACATGTGTGCGGGAAGCACCCCATGGTCGTGTATATAAGGCCAAGGGGGATCCCCTCGATTTTCATCTCATTTGGCATTCCACTACTCGGTAGACACCACTTGTAATATCACCCACATACCAAACCACCTCAGGAAGTAGGGTATTACGCTCCTCAAAGCGGCCCAATCCTGCTGAAATCCACTTGTCTCTCTCTCTCTCGTGCCCGAGCGCGAACCATCAAGTCACGATCCGCGACATCATCCTACCCAAAAGCATCACGAGGGTAACCCCGGGTGTGCGGTCGGACACAAAACACCGATAGTGGCCACATGCGTATCAGTGGGAAATGCCAAAGGTAATAAAAAGTAGATCGTCTATGCCACAGGCGAGGAAAGTTGGCCTGATGCACCTGAAATATACATATCGATACAAGAGCCATTTTGGTGAGCCGGATGACTACTAGCTAGAGGTCGTTGAATTGAAATGCAATGAAATTTTAGGTAATTATATGAAGAAGGAATATGAAACCTTAACGGTTTCCTTTGGGGCCCGAGGCAAAAGAAGACAAAATCGGGTTTTAAGCTATATGCTTCATTTATCCGCATTATTCCATCCTGATTCAAGGTAAGGGGAAGAGAAGAAAGGGTGCTTTGAAATCGCCTGCATCTACTCCAAAGTAGAAAAGAGTAAAGATTTCATGAATCAGCTGAAAGCTTATTACAAAGAGAGGGCAGCGGTGATTGAACCAAGGTTGCCTATGGTTAATACTTCTGTTGAGGAAGTTGTCACCCAGACCGCGCTAGTCGCTGAGCCAAAGGTTGGTTCTCCTATCCTAAAGGTAATAAGTGTTTAGTTCTCTTTTCAAGGACTGAATGGATTTTGTTAAAGAGTTTTCGTACTAATTTGCTTTTGGTACAGGAAGAAAAGAAGAAAACTGAGGAATAGGTGGTTGAAATACCCATTCAAGATGAAGTTCCCCTAGCTAGCTTGCGGCAATGGTCCAAACCAGAGGCAGAGCCGAAGCTTAAATTGTCCTCTAATGGCACTCTCTAAAAGGGGAAAAGGATGGCTAATGTTTTGAAGGCCATCTTGAAACTCACAAAAGCTATGGGACCTGGTTAGGCAAAGGTTAGTGGATCTCCTTCGAGTGTGCCTGAAATCAAGAGTGCAAAAGCTAATATGGCGGTGAAGCTGGATGGAATTCCAAAGACTGATCTTGCACCATAAGAAATCTCTTCTTTGAAGATCTACACTATACCCGACACGCTCAAGGAGAAAGAAAAGGATCAAACCAAAGTCTATGAAGTGGAGACTATCGTGGCCGTTGAAGAGGGACCACTAAGCCACACGAATATATCATCTGACACGCCTCTGGAGGAAGATTGGCCATAGAGCAAATTGCCAAAGTGTAGGACTTTGCTGAAGATTTGAAATACCCGTAAAGCTCACTTGTTAATGGTGGCAATGATGAGGATGACTATCTCTATTGTCTCCCAGACAACGGAGAACTTTAAGTATGCCATGAAATGATGGATAAAATGGGCTACCCTGAACTAGAGTGTGGGTTGTCTTCTATGCTGAAGGACCAGCTCACGAACTGTCTAGTTTACAATAACCTAAAGTTAGACTTTGGTCCTTTGTATTTTTGAATGAACAAAGTTTCTATGATTAGTTTTTAAACTAACCTTTGTAACATGCAGGGACTTATTCTAAGCAAAGCTTTGAAGGCCAACAAAGATGCTTAAGAGGAAAGCACCCGGACAGCTTTTGGGAACTTATGGTTCGAAGTTATCGAGCTTTGGCACAAGGTTGAAGAGAAGGATATAATGTTGACTACTATAGCGATCGACATGATTGGGCAATGTTCTGAGTTTTAGAGAATATCTGAAGAGATGGATGGCAAAATTTGTGTTGGGGGCCTTCGTCCTCCGAAGGTCCTCAAAAACATGATTTGACAATGTTTTCCAAGTGGATTATGTGAACAGGTATCTTCGGACTCAGAATTATGAACATAAAGCACGGTCAGGACGAAGCCTGAACCAGACGAAGGACGAGCTGATTACCAGGCTCTACGAAGGATGGTGCGCAGCCGAAGCTGTGCGCAGGGAAGCTTCGTCGCGATAGCGGAAAGGGGAACCGACTTAAAGATGAAAAGACTACGTGGGCCTTGACAGATTTCCATAAGTCATTAACAAATGTAATGGACATGGATGTAATTTTACGTGGGCTGCGTCCCGCGTCTATAAATAGATGAACAGTACTCCCGTACTGTTCACGCTGACTTGGCATTTACTTTTGCGTCACGCTTGTACCTTTCACCTTCTCTCAAGACCGAAGGTACATTTGTAATTTGAAATCACTTCTATTTTTCCGTGTTAATAAAATAGAAATGATTCTATGATGGTGTTTATATTATATTTCATGCCCTATATGAATCCTTCATCATTATTTGTTATGTTCACGAAGGTATGTCTCTTGTGACCTTCGTCCGAAATACATTATCTTCCGAAGGGACATAATGTTCTAAAGGACGAAGGACTTTAACTCTTAATATTTTTTATGTTGCCTTGTTCTTAACTCTTAATATAAACACCATCATAGAATCATTTCTATTTTATTAACACGGAAAAATAGAAGTGATTTCAAATTACAAATGTACCTTCGGTCTTGAGAGAAGGTGAAAGGTACAAGCGTGACGCAAAAGTAAATGCCAAGTCAGCGTGAACAGTACGGGAGTACTGTTCATCTATTTATAGACGCGGGACGCAACCCACGTAAAATTACATCCATGTCCATTACATTTGTTAATGACTTATGGAAATCTGTCAAGGCCCACGTAGTCTTTTCATCTTTAAGTCGGTTCCCCTTTCCGCTATCGCGACGAAGCTTCCCTGCGCACAGCTTCGGCTGCGCACCATCCTTCGTAGAGCCTGGTAATCAGCTCGTCCTTCGTCTGGTTCAGGCTTCGTCCTGACCGTGCTTTATGTTCATAATTCTGAGTCCGAAGATACCTGTTCACATAATCCACTTGGAAAACATTGTCAAATCATGTTTTTGAGGACCTTCGGAGGACGAAGGCCCCCAACAATTTGGAAGCTAGAGAATGACAATACCCAGAGCATGAAACACATTGCCAAGCTTGAGGCACAAATAAAAGAGCAAGGAGGCACATAAAGCCAAAATGGCTAGCCTGAAAGAAGAATTTGAAGAAGCTAATGCCAATGTTGAATTGGCAAAGGTAAAACGAGAAACCATGGGAAATGAAAAGGATAGGGTACAAAAAATTGTTGAAGAACTTTGTCGATCTAAGGAAGAATGCTTCTCTACTGCCCAATGTTGTGAGATGCTAAAAATATGTTTGTCACAATTAGGGTATTTTCAAGAAAAAATAATTCATGTGTGGTGACGCTTCTGGGGAGACGAAGTGGATTGAAGGCAAAGTAGAAGCCTTCGACAAAGTCCTAACTAGCCACGGCGATTTCTGCGTGTGTGTAGGAGCTCGAGGGACAATTTCATTATTTGAAAAAGCTGGGTGTGAACATATTAATACCATCATCCAACTAGAGTTTAAAAATCTTTGTTGATGATATTAGACAATAGTCAGCCAAAGTTGTCGAGCTTGGGAGAAGGTTTATACAGATATTTAGCTTGCTGGTGGGAGGAAGGTGGTAGATGATGCTATGAGAGAAAATGCAGGAAATGTTTGTTTTTAGCATTTCATTTTTACCTTCAACTTCTATAGTTCAGGACTTACACATCCTACTTTTTCTGCAGATTCATAATGCTGCAAAGAAAGCTACGACAATAAAAGAAACCTTAAGGCTGAAGAATCTTGAAGGTAACTTACATGTTTCCCTTTTTAGAGGTTTGGATAATTTCATCTATGCTTCTTTGAGGGTAAAATTGCATACTTCTTCAGTAGATGCCCTTTCACTAGAGCCCGAAAGTTATGATCTAGACAAAGATCTGGTGTTGCAAGACTGGTTGGCACACCTTGACATGTTGTTCAAGACTGTAGATGAAGTAGTTGACAAAATATTTGATTACATCGCCGAGAGAGTTCTCAAGGAGAACTAATAAACATTTGTATAGAAACCTTGGAAATGTATTTATGTAATATAAAAGCTTCATGTGCTTTGTTGTGCTTCTTCTTTATGATGCGTGAAATTAACATATGTACCTTTTGAGTCAAAGACGAAAAACACCTTCCCTCCTTTTCACGCTTTATAAAGACAACATTAACGTGCTTCATTAACAAACCGAAGGATAATATTTAAAAGCTACCTTCATTTTTACCTTATCGAGGTAAAAGCTTCGTCAAAGTGTGCATTAAATAACTTCGACATTCTCGTCATTGTTACCAAATGGCTGAAGTTGCCTGTCCGTTTCAAGGATAAGGATACTTTCCCTTCTTGCACTGTTTTGTATAAAATAACAAAGGATAATATGTATGATGTTATGATGGGATGATGTTATGATGCAGATGATGCCATGACGAAGGTATACTATAAATGAAAAATGATTCTACCTTCATCCGAAGGTCTTTTGGATCTGACTCTACATTCCCCTAGGAACAAATTTAGTGGCTTTTCACCTTTACTAGATGTTTTCATTCATGCTCTGCATTCCATTAGGAACGACTTTGGAGCCTTTTCACCTTTACGGTGCTTTTCATTTGGGCTCATTCCCTAAGGAATGACTTTGGAGCCTTTTCACCTTTACTAGTTGATTCTCATTTGGGATCTGCATTCCCTTAGGAATGACTTTGGAGCCTTATTCACTTTTTGTTACACTCCATGGTCTAAGCTCAGGATTACATGTACAATTTGCTGAAGGGTATATCTCCTTAGTGTTTCTTGCGACAAAAAATAAACTAAAGGAAGGTACAAACCAAAATTACAATAATTTTTTGAACTTTCTGTTCTAGCTTCGGCTTCTTGATACAACCACTCAGACACTTAGGAGATATGCTTCGACCCGGGGACCACACTATTAACTGTTCTAGCTTTAGATTGCTCCCTTCTGTTGTGGTGTGGCATGTTCTGTGGAGAAAATTGTGACTGGACTTTTGATTGGCTTACAAGTTGTTGTTCATACGGTGAAGGTCCCAATATGAAGGGCTGATGTATCACCCAATGACTTGACAATGGACTTGTCAAAGCAATAGAGCCCAAAGGTTGTGGCTTTGACTACTAATGGTGGACATGCTCTAGAATGTTGGGAGAGTAGTATGAAGATGTGTGAAAACCTGCTTCGGATGATTTTGCCGTGCTTCAACAATGTCCTTCTGCTTTTGTATAGTTACGTGGCAACTCTTCGTGGTGTGGCCATTGTTCTCTCCACATAAGAGGCAAAACAACTTCCTTGGTTAAGAGTTGTATCTTCCTTCAAAGCTTTGGCCTCCTGTTCCTCCTCTTGGAGCTGGTGGGAAAAAGTTGTTCTAAGAAGATTGATGTTGGGTCCCTATCTCCTAAGGTTGATCCTGCTATCCTTTGGACTGGCTAGTTTTGTCTTCATGCTGACTTGGATTTTGAATGTTTCTGATATGCTTTGGGTGAAACCTTCCTCTAAAGCCCCTAGTCATCTTCGCATATCTTTGTACTTCCCTTTTTTGGCGGAAATCATTGTTTGCCCTGATGTACTCATCCATCTTCTGGAGAAGGTTCTCTAAGGATTGGGGGGATTTATGGCAAAGTACCGAGAAACTAGTCCTAGACGAAGCCCCTTGATCATTGCTTCGATGATAATCTCATTTGGGACTGTTGGTGCCTAGGCTCGAAGCTGATGGAAACTTCGGACAAAAGCCTAAAGATATTCATCATGGTCTTTGAGTGCACTGGAACAAGGGTTGAGGAGTAATTGGCTTCGTTTGAAAACCTTGAAATCTTATGATCAACATATCCTTCAGCTTCTGTTATGAGGTCACTATGCCTGGCTGAAGGGAGGAATACCATGTTTGAGTGACACTCCTGACCGCCATGACAAACGATTTGGCCATTACCGTTGTGTTGCCGCTATATGAAGATATTGTAGCTTTTTAGCTCATTATAAATTGCTTTGAATCTGAATGACCATCATACATTCGCAGTTGAGGTGGCTTGTACAATGGTGGCCATGGCATGGCCTGTAGTTCTACAGCTAAAGGAGAATCATCATCATATAGGGAATCATCATAGTCGTATGTTTCATGCCAATGGTCATCATGATTGTGACCCTCATATCAGAGGTTCCTCTGGTGGTTGAGAGCACCTAGAGGGGGGCGTGAATAGGTGATCCTGTGAAAATCAAGACTAAACAACACAAACTTGGTTTATAAAATGTTAGTGAAGGCAAAACCAAGGTGCTATGAATAGAGAGGTAGATAACTCTTCACTTGATTGTTCCTTTAGAATGTGTATTAAACTTAGGAGCAATAGCGCAAGTGATTAAATGAGAACTCTAAGGAAGAAAATAGTCGCAATAGAAAATAGCAGAAGTGACACATCGATTTTATCCCGTGGTTCGGCCAAGTAGAATACTTGCCTACTTCCACGTTGTGGCGTCCAATGGACGTGGGTTGCACTCAACCCCTTTCAAGTGATCCAAAGATCAACTTGAATACCATAGTTATCTTCCTTATAGCAAATGTTTCCCTTTGTGAGGAATCTCTACAAGTTGGATCCTCTCACCCTTATATTATTGATTACAGTAAAACCACAAGAGTAAGGTGGGAATAGAAACACACAAGAGCTAGAGTCGCAACAACGACATGCACACAAGTCAAGAAACGAGCACAAAACACAGTGCAACGAGTTCATAGCTTCAAACAAATGCTCAAATCTCTAACACAATGAATCGGATGCATGTTTGCGGAGTCTAGGCATCTTAGGATGTTCAATGGAGGCTTGGCGTGCTGCTCCATGTGCCTAGGGGTCCCTTTTATAGCCTCAAGGCAGCTACGAGCCGTTGGAGCTCCATTTGGTAGGCAAATCTTGCCTTGTGTCCGTGGGCGCACTGGATAGTCTGGTGCACCACTGGACATGAACAGTGTGTGATTTCTTTCCTTGTTTGGTGAAGCCGCACATTGCAGCCGTGGTCCCCTTGGCACATCGGACAGTCTGGTGGCACACCGGCTAGTCCGATGTGGCCTAGTGACCGTTGGCTCAGGCCGCCCGTTGATTTCGCACTTATTGCGCTGCCGACCGTTGGCGCGGGCGCTGCTGGCTCACCAGACAGTCCGGTGTACACCAGATAGTCCGGTGAATTTTAGCCGCAACATCCTTAGCGATTCTCGAGAGCAGCGAGTTCGTCGACGCTCCAGCCTGTGCACCTAACACTGTCCGTTGCACACCAAACAGTCCGGTGTATCCGTAGGCTGGTGCAAGTTAGGCTGTTTTAGTTGAACTCCCTTTTCTCCTTTTTGGACTTGTCTTAATTGAGTTCCTGGCACTTAGACAAGCATGTTTAGCACACAAAACAAATGACTAAGTGTTTAGATCTTACCTTCATACTTGATCCATCTAGATTTGTTTCGTATATCTTTTCTCACCATCATGTTAGTTCTCACATAGTGTGTTGTGTATCTAATCACCAAAACAATATTGAAATGGCCCAAGGGCACATTTTCCTTTCAATGTCCCCCCTTTTTGGTGATTTATGCCAACACATTAAAAATCAACTCATTTTGAACTAACATAACTAAAAGAGCTCAAAAGTGTAGATTTATGTCAAATTGAAGACCAATAAGATTTTCAAGGAATTTGGCATATTTGGATCACTTTTGCCACCACTTGGTTTATTTTCACAAAACAAATTCTATTTCCTATCCCTATGTCAAACACACTTGTTTTGGCAAATCAAGATATCTTTCAATAATAAATTTGATCAAATGCCAAAAACTCCCCCTTTTCCCATAATCAAATTTCTCCCCCATAAGAGAGCAGTTTTTGCAATAAGAGGGTTTTGATCAAACACAAAGACTCTAACACTAAAATTTTGAAATGCGCAAGTGGTTGGCTGCAAGTGGTTGGCTGATCTAGTTGATTTGGCCTTAATTTCTCCCCATTTGGAATTAAGCACCAAAACAGAAGATCTTTTTGGCCCTTTAACCCCGTTGCCTTACCAAAATGTCAAATAAGATCAAAAGGCAATGTGAACACAAATAAGATCTTGGGACAAGAGACATTGGTACCGGAATGCAGTGGAAGCCCTTTCTTGTCCAAGTTCACCTTTTCCCTTTCAATTCGACTTTGAGACTATATTAAAAATACTCAACAAACACGTTAGTCTCAAAAGAGTCAAGTTGAAGCACATCCTCCCCCTAAACATGTTCATCATTTGCATAAGGACTTGTTAAGTCTGGGGAGGTATAACTTGAGCACAAAAAATAAGCAAGGACATTAATGCTTAAAGTAACATGATCAAAGGCATAAAACACATGTATGCTATAGATCACTCCAAGTTACGCGAATCCAAGACATTTAGCTCACTACGCAACCTACAAAACCTTTTCTCATCCAAAGGCTTGGTGAAGATATCGACTAGCTGGTTCTCGGTGATGACATGGTAAATATCGATATCTCCCCTTTCTTAGTGGTCTCTCAAAAAGTGATGCTGCATATCTATGTGCTTAGTGTGGCTGTGTTCAACAGGATTATCCACCCAGCGGATTGCACTCTCATTATCGCATAGGAGTGAGACTTTGCTCACATTGTAGACAAAGTCCCGGAGGGTTTGCCTCATCCAAAGTAGTTGTGCGCAAGACTGTCCTACGACAACATACTTGGCCTCGACGGTGGATAGGGCAACATGAGTTTGTTTCTTAGAGCTCCAAGACACCAAGGACCTTCCTAGAAACTGACAAGTCCCTGATGTGCTCTTCCTATCAACCGTGCACCCAGCATAGTCAGAATCTGAGTATCCGATTAAGTCAAAGGTAGACCCCTTTGGATACCAGATCCCGAAGCAAGGCGTAGAAACCAAATATCTAAGAATTCGCTTAATGGCCACAAGGTGACATTCCTTGGGGTCGGATTGAAATATGGCACACATGCATACGCTTAGCATAATATTCGATCTACTAGCACAAAGATAAGTAAAGAACCTATCATAGACCAGTATGCCTTTTGATCAACGGACTTACCTCCTTTGTTGGGGTCTAGATGTTCGTCCATTCCCATCGGTGTCTTGGCGAGCTTTGAATCCTTCATCCCAAACCTCTTGAGCAAATCTTGAGTGTACTTCATTTGGGAGATGAAGGTCCCTTCCTTGAGTTACTTCACTTGGAATCCAAGGAAGTAGTTCAACTCGCCCATCATAGACATCTCTAATTTCTGCATCATCACCCTGCTAAACTCCTGACAAAACTTTTGATTAGTAGAACCAAATATTATGTCATCAACATATATTTGGCATACAAAAAGATCACCATTATAGGTCTTAGTAAAGAGAGTACGATCAGCTTTGCCAACCTTGAAAGCGTTAGAAATAAGGAAATCTCTAAGGCATCCATACCATGCTCTTGGGGCTTGCTTAAGACCATAGAGCACCTTAGAGAGCCTGTAGACATGGTTGGGATACCTGACATTCACGAATCCAGGGGGTTGTTCCACATACAATTCCTCCTTGATTGGTCCATTAAGGAAGGTGCTCTTCACGTCCATTTGAAACAACTTAAAATAATGGTGAGCAGCATAGGCCAATAATATGCGAATTGATTCTAGCCTAGCTACATGAGCAAAAGTCTCCTCAAAATCCAAACCTATGACTTGAGCATAACCTTTTGCTACAAGTCGAGCCTTTTTTCTTGTCACCACCCCGTGCTCATCTTGCTTGTTGCGGAACACCCACTTGGTTCCCACAACATTTTGCTTCAGACGTGGCACCAGGTTCCAAACTTCATTTCTCTCGAAGTTGTTGAGCTCTTCCTGCATGGCCAACACCCAGTCCACATCCTACAAGGCTTCTTCTACCGTGAAAGGTTCAATAGAAGAGACAAACGAGTAATGCTCACAAAAATTAGCTAAACGTGAGTGAGTAGTTACTCCTTTGCTGATATCACCTAGATTGGATCCACTAGATGATTCCTTTGAATTTTCGCCCGGACTTGAACTGGAGGAGCTTGTGGTGCTTCTTCCTCCTTGTCCTCTTCTTCATGTGCTCCCCCTTGATCCAGCCCTTCATCTTGAGGTACCTGTTCCTCATCTTGAGTTGGGGGGATGCACCAATGTAGAGGAGGAAGGTTGATCTTGCTCTTGTAGTTCCTATGGTCGCGCATCACCTAACTCCATCGTTCGTATTGCGGCCGTCGGAACCTCATCCTCATCTACATCATCAAGATCATCTTGCTCTCTTGGAGAGCCATTAGTCTCATCAAATACAACGTCGCTAGAGACTTCAACTAATCCTGATGATTTGTTGAAGACCCTATACGCCTTTGTATTTGAGTCATAACCTAGTAAAAAACTTTCTACATCTTTGGGAGCAAATTTCGAATGTCTACCTTTCTTTACCAAGATGTAGCATTTGCTCCCAAATACACGAAAGTAAGAAACGTTGGGTTTGTTACCGGTTAGGAGTTCGTATGATGTCTTCTTGAGGAGGCGATGCAAATAGAGCCGGTTTATGGCATGGCAAGCTGTATTCACAACATCAGACCAAAATCGCTTAGGCGTCTTGTACTCTCCAAGCATTGTTCTCGCCATGTAAATTAGCATCCTGTTATGTCACACCCGGGTTTTAGGGACCCGGGCACGAACATAATCAACAGGTGTGCTGGGACCAAGTCTCACACATATGATGAATCATGGTATAGAAACGAATGTTACAACTTTACTATATAATATGAGTTCTGTACAAAAATAAATAAATAATTATATCGTAAGGGGACATTGATCCAGCAACCCAAAGTTGACTGGGAGACGACGACCTAGACATCTCACGAACACATCGCAGCATCCTCCATGCGCCTCATCCTGTGGTACCTGTTCTTGACCTGTGGGGGGTGTGAGACAGCAAGGGTGAGCTCACACACATTCATCACTCAACAAGTTGTGTGGAATAATGTGCATGAACTCGCCAAAGGTGGGAGCTCATGTGAAGTGTAAGGATTATCAAAGAGGATGGTTAAAGCTGAGCATTGCTTTTAAAGTTGGTCAAAATTTAATTAGCAATCACTAAGTATAAGTAAATACCAAACCATAATAATAATAATAGTAGAACAAAATTAGTAATAAATCCCATGCAATGCAAATGACAAATTGAATTTAGTTCCATAATTTAATCATGCGAGAGTCCTGAGCTGCTCATGACCGTGAGCACAACTAGTATACCAGTTTTACACTCTGCAGATGTTGTACCCTATACCCAAAAGTCGTGTATCCCATGTCGCCAGGGTTTGGAAGGCCCTTAGACACTTCCGAGGTGAATGACTAGGGATCGACTATGAGACCTTTACAAAGTTCCACTAGCTTCCGAAAACCCACTACAGTTTCTAGGAAGAGCAATGTAGGAATCCCTCGTCTGACCGCCATCGCAGCAAAATCAACCCGAGAACCTCCCTATAGGGATGAAAACAATCAGGAAAAACACCGTCCCATCCCGTACCGTATTCCTGTTTTCAACCGTTCGTTTTCGTTTTTCCGAGAAAATAAGAAAATGATACGGGAACCGGGATAGGTATGTCCAGGAACGGATCCAAAAACGGTTGAGGGTGTTTCCCGTCCGTATTTACGGTATCCCGTATTGTACCGGGAATTTCCCATATTTTCTCATATTGGCAAATTGGCCCACGCTAGCTGTAGCCTACAGGCCCTTGCGGCCTTGCCCCTTGTCCACCACCCACGGCCCACCAGTCCAGCACGAGTGGTCCACGACACTAGCTAACCATTTAGCCTGTTCGTCCAGACGTCCACTAGAAGCCGCCAGCCAGCCTGTTCGGCACTGCCTAAAACCTAATCCATTAGCAGTTCGCCAGTTCGGCACTGCGGGTCTGCGGCGGCCGGCGGCAGCGGCACTACGGAGCCCCCAGCCAGCCCCAGGTTGTGGTAGCCACAACAACCAGCAGATGGTCAGGTTTGTGTGCACGTGTTCAGGCATTCAGCGCAGTGTTCAGGTTCGTGTGCACGTGTTCAGGCGTTCAGCGCAGTGTTCAGGTTCGTGTGGCAACAGCCAACTGTTCTATGCGACAACAACAACTTTGTCATTGTGTGTGCTTAAATATGTGTGCAACTGCAGTGTGCCTGTGTCATTGTTATTGTCATTGCGTGAGACATATCTGAACAAAAAAAGATGGCCGACAACTGTAGTGCGCCTGTGTGCTGTGTGCATCCGGCTGCCGTCCGTTTTCGTTGAATATTCGTTCGTATGTGTTCGTTTTCGTATACCCATATATTCCGCAACTGTTTTCGCTACCGCCTTTCCCGCTCCCGCTCCCGTTTTCGGTAAAAAAATATGGTAACGGAAAGGGAGAGGTAGTTTCCCGCCCATTCCCGTTCGTTTTCATCCCTACCTCCCTACACGCCTACTCCCCTACTGCCCTTGCCCCTTTTGGGTAAGGTAGTCTTCCACTAGCTTTCCTAATTAGTCAGCCAAGGGCGTCCCATTCCACCCTTGTGGTGACACATGTTTCTTAAGTTAAGCTCCATATTCCAATTAAAAATAATGATCTTGACATGAACATAAATAAAATAATAGAACAATTGGAACATGGACATAATGTAATATTAATCCCAAAACCATATAGAGCAATAGCAAAACTACCCAAATGATTCATGGGTGAATAAGGTAAAAGGATAATCAGTCTAGGGTGACCTATTGGGTCCCATCAAAATTAAACCTATGCATTGATAAGTTATAATAAAGAACATTATTGGGTAAAAAGTGATCAAGGGCACAACTTGCCTGGGACTTGAGATTCCAGGTACCAACTTGCTCTTCAAGTGACTCGTGTCCTCTCTGCTAAATGTAGCAATACAAACAAACATGGTATAGACAAAATTAACATCACACCAAACTTAAGAACAAACTGTATAATAATAATCTACATGTCGCTACGAGATCGTGGGTTCGAGAACCACTAAATTCGGAGTTAGGATTACCAAGTTATAATTTATGGGAGATCTATGTGGTCTAAATATTTAACTATATTATAAATTGATTCGTATACATCATATGAGGGAATATTCTATGAATAGTTATCTCAACTTAGTCTAAGTCATTACTTGATTAAAGATCATCTTTTAGTCAAATTATAACCATAAGATCATAATACTATATTAACATTAGGAAAGCTAATTCCAATAAACATAGATTAATCCAATTAGTTACTTAATTATAGAAGTACATGATATCGTATATTTAATGTCGCCACCGTGTAGTAAATATTTCTATGAGGCTAACACAATTTGAATGGATCGAATCGGAGTTAAAATGAATTGGTTACGATTCTCCAAAGTTTTATGTGGTAGATCCAAAATAAATCGAGTGCATAAATTTAACCATATGTTTCATACTAAAATAAGGTTACCAGAGGATGAACAATATTAATATCAAATTAATGCCACTGTAATGGTTCAAAAAGTTTTTAATATGAATTTTCTATGAATTTAATGGGTTCTAGATTTATTTTTATATCCAAAAATCAGCTTTCTATATTATTTTATCTGATTTTACTGCTCTCTGGACAGCGCACGCTAATATAGCGAAACTCAAAGACTAGCATGCAAAAACTCTAAGACTCAGTAAACCCCAAGTTGGACAACGGGTTGAATAACATAAACTTCAGGGTCTCTTTAGTAAGTTTACCACGACCGAAGAGGTATGGGGGTTTTCTGATCGTTGGATCCAAAATCGAGGGCGCATATTAGACTGGCCTTTAAATGAACCGGTACGGGCTCCCCACCATTGGATTTTGGATCCACGGTTGCGGTTTGTCCCAGCCATCAACTAATCTATGTCACACCCATTTAAAATCCTACGGCCCCGGGCTTCTACACCATCCCCTTCAAATCCTAACCATTTATCGGGAGATCGAGGGACCTCGGTTCGTCTTCTTCTTTTCGACAGCAGGGCGGCGGTAGCAAGCACCAGGATGCCCAGCTTGGCGAGCGGGTGAACTAGATACATGCGGATACGGGTCGAAGCACAGGTAGAACTTATGTACTGAGGAAATAATGGAGAATCACAGGAACGCTTTCATACCACTTTCGAGGCGCAAGAACAACTGTCCACGAAGGCTTGCTGCTTGATGGCGATCCTTCAATGCCGTCAACAAAGCACCAGACCACCGACCAGGCGAACCCATGGATGAACCCTCGTGTCGTACGAGGAAGTGATGATGTCTAACACCGCGCGAACGACGTCGAAGAACCCGATGACCTCCCCGCGACAAAGCCACGCCCCCTACCTTGTTTTTCCTCTTGCTGGCTATGAACCCGACGGCGCTCCCTCGTGGCTTTCTTCTATCGACCGAGATGGCGAACCCGCAGGGTCAACAGATTTATGGGCGAGCAGGGCAATAGTGCTGAGAATCACGGTCACCATTCCTGAAAGTTCCCTTTGCCCGGGAATCGGATCTGGATGTCGCCTAGAGGGGGGGTGAATAGGCGAATACAAAATTATCACTTTGATACTTTAGTTCTTACTCTACTCAAAGACTAGATCGCAGTGGAATGAAAGATCCTTCGAGTAGGTTGCAGCGGAATAGAAGATCATGTCTCAAAATGCCCTACACTTCAAATATAACTTGAACCACAGATAAGTATTGAAGTGCAGATATAAAGAGTAGATAAGACAGAGGATCAGCACACAACACAGAGCAGAGCACATAGACGCAGGATTTTATCTCGAGGTTCGGCCAAGCCTGAGATGCTTGCCTAGTCCTCGTTGGAGTTAGCCACACCTGGGCTTGGAGTCTATTTCAACTCCTTCCTCCATTTGCTCAGATCTGTCAGTATGACAGATAGAGTCTTCCACTATGTTGAGTTCGGTTACAACAACGTCGTGGCTGCTTACAGTCTTCTTGACAGCACTCCGGTAGAGTAACAATGCGCTCAAGACTTTGCTCTAGCTCTTTGCAGCACCTCTCCACTCTCTAAAGGCTTATAACTTTGCCTTCACACAAACTAGAGAGATATACACTAGAGTGAGAGAGAGAATCGATTCGAGTGATGTGTACAATTGTTGGCTGCTCTTGTGTACTTGTTGGAGGCGCCTAGGAGTCCCTTTTAGAGACCCAAGGGGCCTAGGAGCCGTTGGAATTCATTTTGGAAGGCAATATTTGCTTTCTGTCGGGTGGCGCACCGGACAGTTCGGTGCACCATCGGACAGGTCCTGTAGCTTGTCCGGTGCGCGATCTCCTTCCAAAACAGGCTCAGTTGACCGTTGGAGCAACGGTCGTCTTGGCTCACCGGACACTGTCCGGTGCACACCGGACAGTCCGGTGCGCCAACTGACCGTTGGCTCAAGCCACGCGTCGCCCACTGATTGCGCTGCCGACCATTGGCGTAGTCGACCGTTGGCTCACCGGACAGTCCGGTGCACCACCGGACAGTCCGGTGAATTATAGCCGTACGCCGCCAAACTTCTCCCGAGAGCAGCCTGTTCACCAGAGTTCAGTCTGGCGCACCGGACACTGTCCGGTGTGCCAGACTGAGCAGAGTCATGGCTGTACATAGCCAAGTCTTTTGCATCTCTTTTCTTTTCTTCTCTTCTCTATTTCTAACACTTAGACAAATATATTAGTACACAAAAACCAATGTACTAAGTCTAGAAACATACCTTCTCTTTGATTTTCACTTCTTTAGCATTTGGCATGCTTGAGATTGATGTTGGACTCATAAATCCTCAAGTCAGCATGACTTGATCTAGACTGACATTTCTGAGCTCCAACATCCTGCAAAGGTCACATAGAATATCTCCAAACATAGGAACAACCCAAACTAAAGATCAAGGTGCACTTAGCTCTTTTGGGCTGCTTCCAGTTCTGATTTCAACATTGGTTCTCCTTCCAGTGACCTTGTTCACTTCTTGAGCTTGGTCTTGAGCCTTATGACTTACACCACATAATTGTGGATGTTACCTCATTGGTTGTAAGTCATGTCCTTATGTAGTGTTCCTTGATGCACCATAACTCTTCTCAACTCGATCAACCTTGATTCCGCAAGTCTTCTTCTTCACCCTTGGCCTTGGGTTCCTGGTCTCCTTGACTTTCTCCCATGCACTCGGTACCTCGAAGCTCTTCTTGCTTCCATCCTTGGCTTGATTGGTTGTCTCTAAGTTATGCACATCGAGTCTCACTTAAGCAATGTCCATATTTCTTGTGATGTCCATTATCTATACATAATTCAGTCTTTGGACCATCACACTTGTTCACTTGTGTTGAACCCTGTTAGCTTTGCATTAAGCACCTGTTCAACACTTAGCACACTTGTTAGTCCTTTAATTGGGTTGTCATCCAAACACCAAAACCCACAAGAGAGCTTTCAATTCTGATCCGCGCCCACTCCCAGAGGTAACCGTATACGAGTATGTAGCGGCCCAGGCTTATAAGTATAGGAGGAGCGAATTAGCCGCCATCCCCAACCGAACGCTCGTGATGATGGCGCACGGTTGATTCTGCCACAACCCACGTACAGAGAGGGTGCCACCGAGAGACAGGGTCCTCTGGCAATGTAGGGAGGCACGGAGTTCTATTACGGAGCCCATGATCTCGGCTAGGAGGACGGACCTGGTAACAGCACGAGAGGAAAAGAGATCGAGATTGCGATACGGAATTCCGTGCTTGGTTACGAGAAAAGGGGGAAGGAGTTGACCGCCCAGCCCCACAGGTCAGCGATGAGGCGGCCACTGCACGCGCAAGAGAGACTGACAAATGGGTACTGGTGTCAGGGCGCAGCTGTGGGAGCAACCGGGAGATATGGGCCGCGGGGTCGCGTCTGAGTTGGGCCAGAGGAGAGACGGAATGATTGGGCTGGCCGGTTTCAGCCCATAGAACCGAGGGGAAGCCTTCTTTTTATTTTCCTTTTCTTTTCCAATTTCTTTTTCTACTATTTCTATTTGCTAAATTCAAATTGGAATGTGATATGTGTTTCAACATTCAATTAATGTGCAACACTCAAAAAGTGCAGCATGAGATGCAAGGTTCATATTTATTATTACTCCATTTCTTTAAGTAAATGCTTTGAAACATATAAATTTAATGAGACAATGGTTATTAAATAATTAAGCAATAACCTTATTTAAAATGTTTATTACCTATTCACAAATAACCATGAAATCATTATTAGGTAGCACTTTTATGAAACTCTTCTAAGATCATTTCAATGTATTGAGTTTCAAGGTTAATGAAAAGAATGATTTAACTCCTTGAAGGCTCTATCTCATTTAGTCCCTCGCTTCAAATCATAAGTATTTTAAAATCTTGGAAGAGGCCTTCCTTTTATAGTTTATAGAGGGAGTAATAAATTGAAAGTTTCTCCTATTGTGAATACCAAATTCTTACTTATCATTATTTATTGAATTTCGAGAAATACACTTTATCACGGATGATATCATTATTGGTAGTCATTTTATCTCAAACTCTTTTAGAGAATTCTTTAGTTCATCAAAATGTGATTTTGAGTGTTACATGTTCTTCCTCTCTACTACACCATTTTGCTATGGTGTGTAGGGAGCGGAGAACTCGTGCTTGATGCCTTCCTCCTAAAGATATTCTTCGACTTGAAGGTTCTTGAACTCAGATCCATTGTCGCTCCTTATCTTTTTCACTTTTAGCTCAAACTCATTTTGAGCTCTCCTTAAGAAGCGTTTAGAGTTCCTTGGGTTTCAGATTTATCCTACAAAAAGAACACCCAAGTGAAGCGGGAAAAATCATCAACAATTACAAGACCATACTTACTTCTCCCGATGCTAAGTTAAGCAACGGGCCCGAAGAGATCCATATGTAGGAGTTCCAATGGTCTTGATGTCGTCATCACGTTCTTGCTTTGATGAGTACTTCCCACCTGCTTCCCTGTCTGGCACGCTGCACAAGGCCTATCTTTCTCAAAACAGACATCAATTAGTCCTAACACATGTTCTCCCTTTAGAAGCTTATGAAGGTTCTTCATCCCAACATGTGCTAGAGGGAGATGCCAGAGCCATCCCATATTAGTCTTAGCAATTAAGCATGCATCTAGAATGGCATTCTCTTTTGAGAAATCAACTAAATAGAGATTGCCATCTAATACACCCTTAAAAGCTAATGAACCATCACTTCTTCTAAAGACAGATACATCAATATTTGTAAATAAGCAATTATAACCCATATGACATAATTGGCTTACAAACAACAAGTTGTACCCGAGCGATTCTACTAAAAACACATTTGAGATCGAATTCTCGGTAGTGATGGCTATTTTGCCCAAATCCTTGACCTTGCCTTGGTTCACATCTCCAAAGATGATAATGTCTTGTGAATCCCTGTTCTTGATGTAGGAGGTGAACATTTTCTTCTCCCCCATCATGTGGTTTGTGCATCCGTTATCAATGATCCAGCTTGAGCCCCCAGATGCATAAACCTGCAAGGTAATTAAGCTTGGGTTTTAGGTACGCAACTCTTGTTGGGTCCTACTAGGTTAGTCACAATAGACTTTGGAACCTAGATGCAAGTTTTGTCTCTCTTGCACTTAGGTCCTGAACTTCTAGCAACTAGTTTATCATTTTTGCATAACAGTACGAATGAAGCATCACATGTTTGATAAAATATAGTTGGTCCAGTTAATGCCTTTCTAGGCACATGATGGCGCCTAGATCTATTCCTACCATGAATATGTGAGGAACTAGATGCAAACATGTCATGAAAATTAAAACAGCATCATGACATACAGGTAAAGCAGCATGATTATGAAACCTATCATGATGAGCAATACTAGAAACTTTCTTATCATGAGCATAAATATAAGTATGGTTCTTTTGAGAGCAATTAGCCATAGGGGCCTTCCCTTTCTCCTTGTTGAGATTGGAAGTCCTTTGGCTTGTTAAGTTCTTGGTTCCTTTTTGGAAACCAAGTCTATCCTTAATAGAGGGGTGTCTACCAATGGTGTCGGCATCCCTAGCAAATTTTAATTTCTCATAATCATCATTGCAAGTCTTAAGTTGCGCATTAAGACTTGCAACATCATTATTCAAATTAAGAATGGTAGAGACATGTTTATTGCAAGCATCAATATCAAAATATTTACATCTATTAAAAATAAACACATGCTCCACAGATGAATTAGTGACATTTGCTTTTTCTAGCTTAACATTTAAATCAACATTTAAACTTTTAAGACTAGAAATATAGTCATGGCAAGTAGACAGCTCAGAAGACAATAATTCATTTTTCTTAATTTCAAGCAAGAGATTTTTGAACATTAATAAATTTATCATGTTCCTCATAAAGAATATCTTCTTGATTTTCTAGTAGCCTATCTTTTTCATTAAGAGCATCAATCAATTCATTTATTTTATCTATTTTAAATCTATCTAATCCTTTAAATAGATCACTATAATCTACTTCATCATCAGAAGATTCCTCATCACTAGAAGAAGTGTACTTAGGTGTATCTCGTGTACGTACCTTCTTCTCCTTAGCCATGAGGCACGTGTGGTGTTCATTGGGGAAGAGAAAGGACTTGTTGAAGGCCGAGGCAGCTAGTCCTTCATCGTAGAAGTCGGATGAAGAACAGTCGAAGTCCCATTCTTTTCCAATGTGCACCTCTCCCTTTGCCTTCCTATAGTTCTTCTTCCTTTCCTTCTTCCCTTTCTTTTCTTGTGCCTGGTCATTGTCATTATCAGGACATTGTGCTATAAAATGACCAAACTTACCGCACTTGAAGCAGGAGTGTTTTCCCCTTGATTTGTTCTTGTTGGGATACTCCTTACGTCCCTTCAAGGTAGTCTTGAAGCGCTTGATTATAAGCGCAATTTCGTCCTCATTGAGCCCAGCAGCTCCACTTGTGCTACCTTGCTAGGTAGCGCCTCCTTGCTACTTGTTGCTTTGAGAGCAACTGGTTGTGGCTCGTAGAGAGGAAGTAGTCTGTTTGCAGCATCGTCCACATACCTCGCTTCCTTCACCATCATGCGCCCGCTCACGAATTTTCCGAGAATTTCCTTGGGCGTCATCTTTGTGTACCTGGGATTCTCACGGATAAGATTTACAAGATGAGGATCAATGACGGTAAATGACCTTTGCATTAGTCGGACGACGTTGTGATCTGTCCATCTTGTACTTCCATAGCTACAAATCTTGTTTACCAGGGTCTTGAGCCTGTTGTAAATTTGAGTTGGCTCCTCTCCTCTTATCATGGCGAACCTTCCCAGCTCGCCTTCCACCAATTCCATCTTGGTAATCATAGTAGTGCCATTATCCTCGTGAGAGATCTTGAGGGTATCCCATATTTGCTTGGCATTGTCCAAGCCGCTGACTTTGTTGTATTCGTCCCTGCATAGAGATGCTAACAAAACAGTAGTGGCTTGGGCATTTTTGTGTATTTTCTCATTAATAAATATAGGATTGTCAGTGTTATCAAAATGCATTCCATTTTCAACAATTTCCCAAATACGAGGATGTAGAGAAAATAAGTGACTACACATTTTATGACTCCGAAACAAATAGTCCTCTCCATCAAAGTGTGGGGGTTTTCCGAGTGGAATAGATAATAAATGAGCATTCGAATTATAAGGGATGCGAGAATAATCAAAAGAATAGTTTTGATTAATTGTTTTCTTTTTCGACGAAGAGTCTTCTCCGTCATCATCCCTTGGTGAAGAGGAGGAGGCGTCGCTGTCATAGTAGATGATCTTCTTTATGCGCCTCTTCTTCTTCCCATCCCTTTTCTTGTGACTCGAGCCTGAGTCAGTGGGCTTATCGCCTTTCGGCTCATCGATGTAGAGGGTCTCCTTCTCCTTGTCGTTGATCACCATCCCTTACCTTTAGGATCCATCTCTTCGGGTGGTTAGTCCCTTAATGAAGAGTATGGCTCCAATACCGATTGAGAGCACCTAGAGGGGGTGAATAGGTGATCTTGTGAAAATCAAGACTAAACAACACAAACTTGGTTTATAAAATGTTAGTGAAGTCAAAACCAAGGTGCTATGAATAGAGAGGTAGAGAACTCTTCACTTGATTGTTCCTTTAGAATGTGTATTAAACTTAGGAACAATAGTGCAGGTGATTAAATGAGAACTCTAAGGAAGAAAACAATTGCAGTAGAAAATAACACAAGTGACACGTCGATTTTATCCTGTGGTTCGGCCAAGTAGAATACTTGCCTACTTCTACGTTGTGGCGTCCAATGAACGAGGGTTGCACTCAACCCATTTCAAGTGATCCAAAGATCAACTTGAATACCACAGTTATGTTCCTTATAGCAGATGTTTCCCTTTGTGAGGAATCTCTACAAGTTGGAGCCTCTCACCCTTACATTACAATATTGATTACAATAAAACCACAAGAGTAAGGTGGGAATAGAAACACACACAAGAGCTAGAGTCGCAGCAACGACATGCACACAAGTCAAGAAACGAGCACAAAACATAGTGCAACAAGTTCACAGCTTCAAACAAATGCTCAAATCTCAAACACATTGAATCAGATGCGTGTTTGCGGAGTCTAGGCGCCTTAGGATGTTCAATGGAGGCTTGGTGTGCTGCTCCATGCACCTAGAGGTCCATTTTATAGCCTCAAGGCAGATAGGAGCCGTTGGAGCTCCATTTGGGAGGCAATTCATGCCTTCTGTCCGTGGGCGCACTGGACAGTCTGGTGCACCACCGGACATGAACAGTGCGTGATTTCTTTCCTTGTTTGGCGAAGCCGACCGTTGCAGTTGCGGTCCCCTTAGCACACTGAACAGTCCAGTGGCACACCAGACAGTCCGGTGCAGCCTGGTGACCGTTGGTTTCGCACTGATTACGCTGCCGACCGTTGGCATGGGCGCTGCTGGCTCACCGGTCAGTCTGGTGAATTTTAGCTGTAGCGTCCTCAGCGATTCCCGAGTGCAGCGAGTTCGTCGACGCGCCAGCCTGTCCGGTGCACACCAGACAGTCCGATGTATCCGCAGACTGGTGCAAGTCAGGCTGTTTCAGCTGAACTCCCTTTGCTCCTTTTTGGACTTGTCTTAACTGAGTTCCTAGCACTTAGACAAGCATGTTTAGCACACAAAACAAATGACAAAGTGTTTAGAACTTACCTTCATACTTGATCCATCTAGGTTTCTTTCATATACCTTTGCTCAACATCATGTTAGTTCTCACATAGTGTGTTATGCATCTAATCACCAAAACAATATAGAAATGGCCCAAGGGCACATTTCCCTTTCAGTGGTATTGCTGCTCTTGTTGATCAGTGTACTATGCAATATTGTGCATTTGATCGGATGCTTCATCGATCTATTTCTGGAGCTCATAAAGCTGAAGCATTTTCTCCTTGCGCTTTTCAACTTGCTGATGGATGGTTTCGAGGTTACGGTTCTCCTGATCAAGCTCGTCGTATTGTAGTGTAGGGTCCACAACCTACCTCTTCTGATTTTGTGCTTCTCAAAGAAGCGCATCCTCTCCTTGGTTGGGATCCAATGGAGTGAGGACAACACCAACTACTGTTGTTTTCTTCGAAGGCATAATGAAGCTCCTTGTGGTAGTCGTGTGTTCACCAGAGGTGGGCGCCAATGTTGGTCACTCATTTTTTATTCCTTCAGGGTATCAAAAACAAGGCAACATAATTAGATCAAGCTTCAGCTTAATCCTTTAATTCCTTCTTCCTAGGAGAAGTGTTATTTAAAGGATGAAGATGTAGAAAATGAGTAAAGGGAATGTGTAGAATACTTAGGATAAATAATGTGTAATATAAAGATAAGACGCATAATTTCACCTGATGAGGTAATTCTCCCGCTTCTTTATTATTTAACAGGAGAGTGTATATAATTGGCTCTGTTAAGTTACAAGAAGAAGAAGGGAATACATCCTCGGAGATAGAGCGACTTGTTTCTCTCTGACTCAAAAATCATCCCCAATGCATGGCGTTGTTCCTCTATTTATAGTCACGATGTACAACTTCGGCAAATTTACAATTGTGGCCTCAACACTATACATTTGAACTAGCAGACTATCTAAAGATAGTGTTGTCTTTTCCTCTTGTTATCTTGTTGAGCAAGCCTTGAGGACTTTTCATAGCTTCGTCTTTCTTTATTATATACACATATGCCTTGTTAATTCAAAGTTGATGTCTTCGTACCTGCGCCCACAACCGTTCTAGCCAATGATGACCTTCGGTATTCTACCTATAGCACTTTAAACCGGCTAGAAAAAAACTGTTAAGTTAGTGTTTTGAGGACCTTCGGAAGAAGAAGGCCCCAACAGGTAACGCCGAGGAGGAAGCGCTCGTGGTGGTTATATGGCACCCACATAAAACTCGTGTTTTAAAGGAGTAGCGATAGAGAAGAGAAAGATGGTTGGACCATGGGTTAGATTATAAAGAAATATAATAACTTCTTTCTGCAAAAGTGACATCAGTGAAAACATAAAAACTGGTGTTTTATAGGAGTAGAGAAGAGAAGATATTATCTATTGGAGCGAAGACAAAATGCCCCCCTCGACCACATCACATAGTCGAAGCTATAGAAGACAAAGGCCGAGAGGTAATACCGAAGGCATGAAATCACAACCCTCCTGTTGATGAAGAAGTCAGTCATGTAAACCGATCTACAAAAGCGGGTGATTGCTAGCAAAAGCATGGAGACATAACAAGGTTGGAAGCTAGCTTACAACGATGACATACTGACTTCAAAACAAGCAATCCATGTGTAAACGGTGCCTGTCTTTTGCGGGCCCACATGTAAATGACTTGGGAGGGTATTAAGTCTGGTGTAATCAGGAAACCTATAAATGACCCTGTAATTACCCCGTTGTACAATGCATAACAGGAATATAGTTGGTAGCCGGGGCATTACGGTACTTAAGTTACCAACCCCTGGCTAACCCTATAAATACTCTAGTCCTGTAGCAACCAGGACACACTTGTCAATACAATTTGAGTTCTCATCCTGTTGTTTTGTTGTGCATCACTTTCCTTGCTTCCAAGTGTTTGGTTTATGGGTTCTCATACCAACATTTGGCACCCACCATTCGTGCTACGAATAACTCCCACGATGTCTCCCAAAAAAGTGATCACCAGGGCCACCTCCTCTCTAGACAAAGCCTCCAAGGCATATCTCACAAAAAAGAAAGGCAAGCCAGTTCGCGGATAACACCCTACCAAATGCAGCTGTAACGCCCCGAATTTTGGAGTTGAATTTTTTCTTTTCTTCACTCGCCAAATTCGGGCGTTACCTCTCTTTCCCATTTCTTTTCGCTAAAAGCTCACCCATTTTCAAAACTCCATGTCGTGTGATGATAGTAAACCCTAGAGTTATTTTCTTTGGTTGTTGCATCATGCCGATCCACACATCGATTTCCCTTGTGAGTATTTGCTTGATTCCATAAAGTTTGCGCTTAGTAGAGGATTAGAGGGAAATGGATAATGGAAAATAGGGAAAATAAATAGAAAAGCCCCCTTCCTCTCTTGGGCCGGTTTCCTGGCACGGCCCAGCCGCCCCTCCTCTCGCACGGCCCAACCAGCGGCCCAGCCGCCCCTCCCCTTTTTTCTCCCCCCCCCCCCCCCCCCCCCGCGTGGCCTGCTTCCCCCTCTCCCCTTCCCCTTCGCACCATGGGCTGGCGACGCCGCGGCCCAGCTCGCCCCCTCGCGCCCCCCTCCTTTAGGCCGGCGCATGCGGCCCAGCCGCACCCCCCCCCCCCCGCGCATCCCACGCGCGCGGCGCGCGGACGGTTACGCCGCCGTTGCCCCTGGTGGAGCCCACCTGTCATCTTCCCCCCCAAAAAAACCACCTCCCTGCTCTCCCCTAACCCCACGCACGATCTCCTCTCTCCCCTACCTCGTGCAGCTCCCTACCCCCGCCCCGGCTCGCCCGTCGCCGCCCGCCGTTCGGCCTCCCGCGGTGAGCCCCTCTCCTTCTTCTTTCCCCGTCCCCCTTCTTCTTCCTTGGCTCGGTCGTGCCCCTTCCCTCTCTCGCGCCCGCCGGCCATGGTGGCTCGCCCTCGGTGCGCCCAACCCCCGCCCCCGCCTCGCACGGCGGTTCGACCCGGTCCGGCGCGGCCGCGGTCCCGGCGTCCCGCCAGCCCCGGCGCGTTCCCCCTCCCCGGCGTGGGCGCGGCCCGGCCATGGCACGCTCGCGGCGGCCCGGCGCGGCTCTCCCGCCCCCGCCTCTCCCTCGCGTGCGGTCTGGCCTGACCCCGCCCGCCGTGGTGCACGGCCTGGCCCCGGCTCTCCCTCCCTGCGCGACACGCCCGCGCAGCTCGACCCCGTCCATGGCACGGCTCGCCCGCCCGCGGCTCGGCGCGCCCGTCGCGGTGCGGTGGCGCGTCCGCCCGCCCTGCCAGCCATGGCGGCGCAGCTCGCCCACGCCCGGCCATGGCGCGGCAGCGCGCGTTCGCCCGCTCTCCCTGGCGCGGTCCACAGCACGCCCGCCCGTGACCCCGACGCGGCTCGGCCATGGCGGCCGGAGCTCGGCCGTGGCGTCCGGCGTGGCCCCCGGCATCCTGCGCAGGCCCGCCCTCGCTGCTGGCGCGCGGCCATGGTCCCGCCGCGGCTTCGGCGCGGTGCGCAGCCCCGCCCGGATCGGTGGCCTGCTCGCGCGGCTCGCCCGCGTGGCTTGCCCGCGATGTCGCGGTGTGGCGTGCCCCCTGGTGTCCCAGCTCGCTTGCAGCAGCCCGCGCGACTTGCTCGTGGCGGCCTACGCGGCGCGTGGCAGCCCGTCCACGACGTGTTCACAGCAACAACTCGCTCGCGTGCGCAGCAGCGGTCCGCGGCCTCGTTCGCTCGCTCGCGTAGCCTGTTCGCCCGTGCAACACTTAAACGTCACGCTTAGTCATTTACTTTTTGTGTGCGAATTGTCACGCGAAGATGCTCTTCGCCATTTAAAAGTGCTAGTACCCATTGAACTGTATCAAGAAGCGGTAATAACTAGGCATGGGTTATTACGCTTAGGTAATAACTATCTTTGCACCTATATTAAATATCAGTTAGTATGACTGCATGAAATGTAGTGGCTAAGTTCATTCTTTCTCTTAACATGAACATAGCGAGTTGTCAATGTAGTAATGGTTATGATTCTATTAGCGCATGTGACTAATCCTTATTATTGGAACTAAGTGGAACTAGAGCATGTAATGGCTAGTTATGCGTCTACCCGTAATACGCCTTGAGTATAGCTTTAACCACTGCGAGACCTTTCTTCTCTTTCTAGCCATGGCATATGCAATATCGTATGTTATACTCCATGCATATTTAATCTATTTGTTCTCTTGTAATGATGTACTGTTTGTTTCCTAATTCGAATGGATGGATGTATGTATGCTTGCGCTCGCATAGAGAACGATCCGGTTGAGGAGCCCGAAGAAATCACAGGAGAAGCCCCTGAGCAGCAGTCGGTTGGTGGAGGCAAGTGTCCCTTGACCTATCTCTGTCCTATACATACTTTAATTCACCTCCCGCATTACACATTTATACCTAAGGATTGACTAGCTTTTGTTATCCATGTCCTTGTTTACCTATTTGGGTTGGATTATTATTGCTTAGTCTTATGCTATTGCTTAACTCTAATCAATGAACATGATGAGAATGATCAATGATACGTTGTTTTCCCTCTTCTTATTATGATGTTATACTTGTGGCCTTTAAGGGGGCTCGAGCTGTTTCTCGAGTGCCTCTCTGTAAGGACCTATTCGTTGGATGACCGCCCGGGAAAACAGTGCAACCATGAGGGTGGAATGGGGTGCCCTTAGCTGAATAATTAGAGGATTCGGGGTGTAGTTCGCTTCGCCGTCATGCCGTCAATGGGGCTCGGTGTATGCGGCTCGCTCTGCCAAGGTTGATTTGTCCCTTGGGGAGGAGTGCGATACATTTAGGAAACCTAACGGGTGGCTACAGCCTCGGGGAATCTTTGTAAAGGCTACGTAGTGAGACCCTGCCAACTCACCTTGGGAGTGTTCAAGGGTCCGTACAACCCAAGGCAAAAAGGGAATCACGGCTCATGGGTAAAGTGTGCAACCTCTGCAGAGTGTTAGAAAACTGATATATCAGTCGTGCTCACGGTTATGAGCGGCCAAGGGAGCTCCAGTGATTAGTGGTACTTGATCAGAGATGTACGGATTACAGGTGGCAATGAGAATGATGGTTTTTGGTATTGACTCTGGTAATGGTAAGTGGTACTCTTTCCGTTTGGAAAGGAGTACATTTGGGTTAATAACGTGGGCTAAATCTAAAACCTGGCTTTCTCTACTAGTAATAATAATCTGACCAACTAAAAGCAACTGCTTGACTTACCCCCCCCCCCACATAAAGCTAGTCCACTACAGCCAAACATGATACTTGCTGAGTATGTTGATGTGTACTCACCCTTGCTCTACACACCAACCCCCCCCCCCTCCCCAGGTTGTCCGCATTGCAAGCACTGCTCAGGCGAAGATGAAGCTGTGGAAGGAGCCTTCCAGGAGTTCCAAGACTACGACGAGTTCTAGGCGTGGGTTAGTGGCAACCCCCAGTCAGCTGCCTGTGAAGGCCGTGTTTATCTACGTTTCTTTTCCGCACTTTGATTTATTGTAAAGACTATGTGGATGTCTCAGACCTATGATGTAATCGACTATAATTTTTTCCTTTTAATACTATTTGAGCACTGTGTGATGATGTCCATGTTATGTAACTGCTGTGTACGTGAATTGCTGATCCTGGCACGTACATAGTTCGCATTCGGTTTGCCTTCTAAAACCGGGTGTGACATAGGTGGTATCAAAGCCGTGCTGACTGTAGGACCGCTAACCTAGAGTAGAATGGTCGTTCTAAGGATTATAGACCTCTATCCCTGCCTTGACTTTGATATCCCTTCAAAAGTTGGTCATATCGACCAAACCTATGTTCTACTATATATTATACCTTACTGAAAATTGTGTTTTATTCTAATCCTTCATTTATTTATGGTTCATTACTTGCTAGTCATACTAGTTCTGTTCTCACCCTTTTGCTTGCGGTGTCTTTTGTAGATGGCTCGTCTTAGACACACCGCACGGAAGTCTGTCATCCCCTTCTTACCTTCCCGTCTCGCGGAGCGTCCGCTTCGCCGTCCCGTGGTCGGTCAGTCCAGGCACTTGGAGAGGCTGCACCACCGCCTGCATGAGGAGCAGGAACGTCGACGACAGGAGCAGCAGGGCTCTTCTTTCTCGCTCCAGCAGGAGATAGAGTCTGTGAGGAGCTGCTCCCCCGTGCTTCCTCTGGAGGCGCCCCCTGCACCACCACTGGGCGCCCCAGCCGCTGAAGTAGCTGCTGGAGGAGACCCAGACGACGGAGGTGGTGACAGCAGCTCGAGCCACGACACCGACTCTTCTGATGACCAGGAGCCGGAAGGATGGGTTGCTCGACCCATCACTCGCGACGCTGCTCGCGGGTGTCACTTCCATGATGCGCTCGACACCCTGCTACGTCGGGCACTTGAACGACGTACCTGGTCTATCGAGTATCGCTGTGTGGTCTTCCAGCACAGTCGCGGGGTCTATCCGGACCGCTGGGAGGCGACCTGCTTGGTGCGTCGTCCGGAGAACAGTCTCCGGGGTGCGGAGGTCTGGTCAGAGCACTATTCCATCTCTGAGCAGGACTCAGCTGAGGTGGCCATGCAAGATGCCGCACGGCGTGCGCTTTCGCACTACTGCTCAGTGCTCAGCGGGGTAGCTGATGGTCTCAACCTGAAGCATTACCCCCGTCGTCCATCTGGCAGCACAGGAGGTGTGATTGTCTCACCTGTTGGTGAGGACAATCCTAGGTTGAGCAGCACAGTCAACCTAGCCGCCGTGCTAAACACGGAGCTAGACCACGCACTAGACGAGTTGAGTAAGGCTCGTGCTGAGATCGCCCAGCTGCGGGCTGAGCGCGTGGAGCGTCGTCACCTGGACGATGGTTCTCCCGCTCCTGTCGGGACCTAGCACCCGTACCGCTCACCTCGGCGTGGACACCAGCCTTATGGCAATCCCGACTGCAAGACCAAGATAGACTTAGAACCATAGATCGTCAGTGTTGAGTCTTGTAATAAATGCTTAATATAGAAGTTTTAGTCTTAGTCTTAGTCTTAGCGTTAGTCTCGCTCTTAGTTAGTCTTAGTTAGACAGGGTAGTTTGCTATGTCCTGTGCATCCATGTTTGTCATGATGAACTATGTTTGATTTGGATCTTTGTAATGACTGTCACCAGAGTGTGGGTATCCCCTGCATTTTGGTTTATCTGTTATATGTTAATGAAGTTGGATATCTAGTTGGGAAGCCTTTTATTCCACTTTCCTCTTTATCTGAGAAGCTGCGTTGGTCTGTGTTGGAGATCAGTGCAGATGTTCATATGTTCAGTGTTGTGGAGAATTCTATACTCTTTTCTTATGCTACAAGATTTGCAAGGTCAGTTCTGATGTGTGGTTGCATTCTGCAGATGTTAGAAAATAGGCGCAGAGGAGGAAGGCGTGCTTAGCAGGAGCAGGCAGCTCAGCAGGATGAGGTACCCTAGCAACAGCAACTGCCGCCCCTGCCCCCGATGTTCATCGAGCAAATGTTCCTGATGCAGACTCAGGCAGTCCATGCCATCGGTCAGACTCTGGCCGCCATTCAGCAGCAGCAACAACAGCCACCACCTCAACCTCAGATGCCTCAGATGCCCAGGGACAAGCGTGCTGAATTCATGAGAGGTCATCCCCCAACGTTTGCTCACTCTTCTGACCCCATGGATGCTAAAGACTGGCTGTGCACTGTGGAACGGGAATTGCATACCGCTCAGTGGGATGACAGGGAGAAAGTTCTGTATGGTCCCCATCTGTTGAGAGGAGCAGCTCAGTCATGGTGGGAGTCTTATCTCGCCACCCATGCCAACCCCGACACCATCACCTGGGAAGAGTTCAGAGGAAGCTTTCGTCAGTACCATGTTCCTGCAGGTCTGATGACAGTGAAGAAGGAGGAGTTCCTGGCCCTCAAGCAAGGGTCATCATCTATCAGTGAGTACCGGGACAGGTTTCTGCAGTTGTCTCGCTATGCTCCTGAAGATGTTAACACCGACGCCAAGCGAAAGTACCGTTTCCTGAGAGGCTTGGTTGACCCTCTGCAGTATCAACTGATGAATCACACCTTCCCGACATTCCAGCACCTGATTGACAGAGCAATCATGACAGAGAGGAAGCGTAAGGAGATGGAGGATCGTAAGCGCAAGAATAATGGACCCCAGCCTGGAAGCAGCAATCGCCCTCGTTTCTCAGGCAATCAACCTCAGCAGTTTAGGCAGAACCAACGTCCACCTCAGCAGCAGCAGTTTCAAAGGCAGTATCCTCAGCACCAGTATCAGAATCGTCAGAACAATCAGTCAGGAGGAGGTCTGTTCCAGAGGCAGAATCAGCAGGCACCTCGTCTTCCTGCCCCAGCAAACCAGCAGAACAGTCAGGCAACACCAGCTCAGGTTGGAAACAGAGCATGTTTCCACTGTGGAGAGCAAGGCCATTGGGTGATGCAATGTCCGAAGAAGGCAGCCCAGCAGCAGTCAGACCCCAATGCCCCAGCAAAGCAGAATGTGTCTCAGCCTAGAGCAGGCAACCGCTCTCAGCCGCGCTACAACCATGGGAGACTAAACCACTTGGAGGTTGAAGCAGTTCAGGAGACCCCCGGCATGATAGTAGGTATGTTTCCAGTCGACTCCCATATTGCAGAAGTGTTATTTGATACTGGAGCAACGCATTCTTTCATTACTGCATCATGGGTAGAAGCACATAATCTTCCAATAACTGCCATGTCACCCCCCATTCAAATTGACTCAGCCGGTGGTAGAATTCGAGCCGATAGCATTTGTTTGAATGTAAGTGTGGAAATAAGGGGGATAGCGTTTCCCGCTAACCTCATAGTAATGGGTACTCAGGGAATAGATGTCATCCTAGGGATGAATTGGCTAGATAAGTATCAGGTAGTTATCAGTTGTGATAAGAGGACAATCAAGTTGGTGTCCCCACTAGGAGAGAAAGTGGTGACCGAGTTAGTCCTGCCTGAGCCGAAGAAAGGAAGTTGTTATCAGATGGCTGTCGAAAGCAGTGAAGTAGACCCAATTGAGATTATCAAGGTTGTGTCCGAGTTCCCAGATGTGTTTCCAAAGGACTTACCAGGTATGCCACCAGAGCGGAAAGTTGAGTTTGCTATAGAGCTTCTCCCTGGCACCGCCCCCATCTTTAAGAGAGCTTATAGGATATCTGGACCAGAGTTGGTTGAACTCAAGAAGCAGGTTGATGAGCTATCAGAGAAAGGTTACATCTGGCCAAGCACCTCGCCTTGGGCCGCCCCTGTCCTATTCGTGGAGAAGAAAGATGGCACCAAAAGGATGTGTATCGATTATCGAGCTCTGAATGAGGTCACGATCAAGAACAAGTACCCTTTGCTCAGAATAGAAGATCTGTTCGACCAGTTAAGAGGAGCTAGTGTGTTCTCTAAGATAGATCTGAGGTCGGGTTATCATCAGCTCAGGATTCGACCTTCAGACATTCCGAAGACGGCATTCATTACCAAGTATGGGTTGTATGAGTTCACAGTGATGTCTTTCGGTCTAACAAATGCACCAGCCTTCTTTATGAATCTGATGAACAGTTTATTCATGGATTATCTTAACAAGTTTGTGGTGGTATTCATCGATGACATTCTGATATATTCTCGAAACGAAGAAGAGCAAGCAGATCATTTGAGGATGGTATTGCAGAGATTGCGAGAGCACCAGTTGTATGCAAAGTTGAGCAAGTGCGAGTTCTGGATCAGTGAAGTCCTGTTCTTGGGTCATATAATCAACAAAGAAGGATTGGTTTTGGATCCGAAGAAGTTGGCAGACATTCTGAACTGGAAAGCGCCAACAGATGCTCGAGGAATCAAGAGCTTCATTAGAATGGCCGGATACTATCGACGATTCATTGAAGGGTTTTCGAAGATTGCAAAACCAATGACAGCATTGCTAGGCAACAAGGTTGAGTTCAAGTGGACCCAAAAATGCCAAGAGGCCTTCGAAGCGCTGAAAGAGAAGTTGACTACAGCGCCTGTCTTAGTCTTGCCTGATGTGCACAAGCCCTTCTCGGTGTATTGTGATGCTTGTTACACTGGTTTGGGATGCGTGTTGATGCAAGAGGGAAGTGTTGTGGCTTACTTGTCCCGACAGCTGAAGGTTCATAAGAAGAATTACCCAATCCATGACCTAGAGTTGGCAGCAGTGGTTCACGCATTGAAGACATGGAGGCACTATCTGTATGGACAGAAATGTGATGTTTACACAGACCACAAGAGTCTTAAGTACATATTCACTCAGTCAGAGCTAAATATGAGGCAGCGAAGATGGTTAGAGTTGATCAAAGACTATGAGATGGAGATCCATTACCATCCAGGCAAAGCGAACGTAGTGGCAGATGCTTTGAGCAGGAAGAGTCAAGTTAATCTGATGGTCGCTCGTCCGATGCCTTATGAATTGGCCAAAGTGTTTGACAGGTTGAGTCTCGGATTTCTGAACAACACGCGGGGAGTCACAATTGAGTTGGAACCTACCCTGGAGCGGGAAATCAAAGAAGCACAGAAGAATGATGGGAAGATCAGTGAGATCCGGCGACTGATTCTAGACGGCAGAGGCAAAGATTTTCGGGAAGACGCAGAAGGAGTGATATGGTTCAAAGACCGCTTGTGTGTTCCCAATGTCCAATCTATTCGGGAGTTGATCCTCAAGGAAGCTCATGAGACAGCCTATTCGATTCACCCCAGAAGTGAGAAGATGTATCAGGATCTGAAGAAGAAATTCTGGTGGTACAGAATGAAGAGAGAAATCGCAGAGCATGTGGCTATGTGTGATAGTTGTCGGCGGATCAAGGCAGAGCACCAGAGACCAGCTGGATTGTTGCAACCGTTGCAAATTCCTCAGTGGAAATGGGATGAAATCGGCATGGATTTCATAGTCGGATTGCCTCGCACTCGAGCCGGCTACGATTCCATTTGGGTAGTGGTGGATCGCTTAACCAAGTCAGCCCACTTCATACTTGTCAAAACCAACTACAGTAGTGCAGTATTGGCAGAATTGTACATGTCTCGGATCGTTTATCTTCATGGTGTGCCAAAGAAGATAGTGTCAGACACAGGAACACAGTTCACCTCTCATTTCTGGCAGCAGTTGCATGAAGCCTTGGGCACACATCTGAATTTCAGTTCAGCTTATCATCCACAGACAGATGGTCAGACCGAAAGGACCAATCAAATCCTTGAAGACATGTTGAGAGCCTGTGCATTGCAAGATCAGTCCGGATGGGACAAGAGATTGCCTTATGCAGAGTTCTCCTATAACAACAGTTACCAGGCCAGCTTGAAGATGTCACCATTTTAGGCGCTCTATGGAAGGAGTTGTAGAACTCCATTGCAATGGGATCAGCCTGGAGAAAAGCAAGTGTTCGGGCCAGACATTTTGCTTGAAGCTGAAGAGAACATCAAGATGGTTCGAGAGAATCTGAAGATAGCGCAATCAAGGCAGCGAAGCTATGCAGACACAAGGAGAAGAGAGCTGAGTTTTGAGGTTGGAGACTTCGTCTATCTGAAAGTGTCACTGATCAGAGGAGTCAGAAGATTCGGAGTCAAAGGCAAGCTAGCACCCCACTACATCGGTCCGTACCAGATTCTCGCAAGGCGTGGAGAAGTGGCCTATCAGCTCAGCCTACCAGAAAATTTGTCTGCTATGCATGATGTCTTTCATGTGTCTCAATTAAAGAAGCGCTTGCGTGTGCCAGAGGAGCAATTGCCAGTTGAAGGTCTTCAAGTCCAGGAGGACTTGACCTACATTGAGAAGCCAACACAAATCCTTGAGACCGCAGACAGAGTCACCCGAAGAAAGACCATCAGAATGTGCAAAGTCAGATGGAATCACCACTCTGAGGAAGAAGCAACCTAGGAGCGTGAAGATGATCTGATGGCTAAATACCCTGAGCTCTTTGCTAGCCAACCTTGAATCTCGAGGGCAAGATTCTTTTAAGGGGGATAGGTTTGTAACACCCCGAATTTTGGAGTTGAATTTTTTCTTTTCTTCACTCGCCAAATTCGGGCGTTACCTCTCTTTCCCATTTCTTTTCGCTAAAACCTCACCCATTTTCAAAACTCCATGTCGTGTGATGATAGTAAACACTAGAGTTATTTTCTTTGGTTGTTGCATCATGCCGATCCACACATCGATTTCCCTTGTGAGTATTTGCTTGATTCTATAAAGTTTGCGCTTAGTAGAGGATTAGAGGGAAATGGATAATGGAAAATAGGGAAAATAAATAGAAAAGCCTCCCCTTCCTCTCTTGGGCCAGTTTCCTGGCACGGCCCAGTCGCCCCCTCCTCTCGCGCGGCCCAACCGGCGGCCCAGCCGCCCCTCCCCTTTTTTCTCCCCCCCCCCCCCCCCGCGTGGCCTGCTTCCCCCTCTCCCCTTCCCCTTCGCACCGTGGGCCTGCGACGCCGCGACCCTGCTCGCCCCCTCGCGCCCCCTCCTTTGGGCCGGCGCATGCGGCCCAGCCGCACAACCCCCCCCCCCCCCCCCCCGCGCGGCGCGCGGACGGTTACGCCGCCGTCGTCGTTGCCCCTGGTGGGGCCCACCTGTCATCTTGCCCCCCAAAAAAACCACCTCCTTGCTCTCCCCTAAGCCCACGCATGATCTCCTCTCTCCCCTACCTCGCGCAGCTCCCTACCCCCGCCCCAGCTCGCCCGTCGCCGCCCGCCGTTCGGCCTCCCGCGGTGAGCCCCTCTTCTTCTTCCTTGGCTCGGCCGTGCCCCCTCCCTCTCTCGCGCCCGCCGGCCATGGTGGCTCGCCCTCGGTGCGCGGCCTCGGCGCGCCCAACCCCCGCCCCCGCCTCGCGCGGCGGCTCGACCCGGTCCGGCGTGGCCGCGGTCCCGGCGTCCCGCCCAGCCCCAGCGCGTTCCCCCTCCCCGGCGTGGGCGCGGCCTGGCGCGGCTCTCCCGCCCCCGCCTCTCCCTCGTGCGCGGTCCGGCCCGACCCCGCCCGCCGGGGTGCGCGGCCCGGCCCCGGCTCTCCCTCCCTGCGCGACACGCCCGCGCAGCCCGACCCCGGCCATGGCGCGGCTCGCCCGCCCGTGGCTCGGCGCGCCCGTCGCGGTGCGGTGGCGCGTCCGCCCGCCCTGCCCGCCGTGGCGACGTAGCTCGCCCACGCCCGGCCATGGCGTGGCAGCGCGCGTTCGCCCGCTCTCCCTGGCGCGGTCCGCGGCGCGCCCGCCCGCGACCCCGGCGCGGCTCGGCCATGGCGGCCGGAGCTCAGCCGTGGCGTCCGGCGCGGCCCCCAGTATCCTGCACAGGCCCGCCCTGGCTGCTGGCGCGCGGCCATGGCCCCGCCGCGTCTTCGGCGCGGTGCGTAGCCCCGCCCGGATCGGTGGCCTGCTCGCGCGGCTCACCCGCGTGGCTTGCCCGCGGCAACGCCCGGCGCGGTCTGCTCGCGTGGCTCGCCCGCAGCGTCGTGGCGTGGCGTGCCACCTAGCGTCCCAGCTCGCTTGCGGCAGCCCGCGCGACTTGCTCGTGGTGGCCTACGCGGCGCGTGGTAGCCCGTCCGCGACGTGTTCGCAGCAACAACTCGCTCGCGTGCGCAACAGCGGTCCGCGGCCTCGTTCGCTCGCTCGCGTAGCCTGTTCGCCCGTGCAACGCTTAAACGTCACGCTTAGTCATTTACCTTTTGTGTGCGAATTGTCGCGCGAAGATGCTCTTCGCCATTTAAATGTGCTAGTACCCATTGAACTGTATCAAGAAGCGGCAATAACTAGGCATGGGTTATTACGCTTAGGTAATAACTATCTTTACACCTATATTAAATATCAGTTAGTATGACTACATGAAATGTAGTTTCTAAGTTCATTCTTTGTCTTAACATGAACATAGTGAGTTGTCAATGTAGTAATGGTTATGATTCTATTAGCGCATGTGACTAATCCTTATTATTGGAACTAAGTGGAACTAGAGCACGTAATGGCTAGTTATGCGTCTACCCGTAATGCGCCTTGAGTATAGCTTTAACCACTGCGAGACCTTTCTTCTCTTTCTAGCCATGGCATATGCAATATCGTATGTTATACTCCATGCGTATTTAATCTATTTGTTCTCTTGTAATGATGTACTGTTTGTTTCCTAATTCGAATGGATGGATGTATGTATGCTTGCGCTCGCATAGAAAACGATCCGGTTGAGGAGCCCGAAGAAATCACAGGAGAGGCCCCTGAGCAGTAGTCGGTTGGTGGAGGCAAGTGTCCCTTGACCTATCTCTATCCTATACATACTTTAATTCACCTCCCGCATTACACATTTATACCTAAGGATTGACTAGCTTTTGTTATCCATGTCCTTGTTTACCTATTTGGGTTGGATTATTATTGCTTAGTCTTATGCTATTGCTTAACTCTAATCAATGAACATGATGAGAATGATCAATGATACGCTGTTTTCCCTCTTCTTATTATGATGTTATACTTGTGGCCCTTAAGGGGGCTCGAGCGGTTTCTCGAGTGCCTCTCCGTAAGGACCTGTTCGTTGGATGACCGCCCGAGAAAATAGTGCAACCATGAGGGTGGAATGGGGTGCCCTTAGCTGAATAATTAGAGGATCCGGGGTGTAGTTCGCTTCGCCGTCGTGCCATCAATGGGGCTCGGTGTATGCGGCTCGCTCTGCCAAGGTTGATTTGTCCCTTGGGGAGGAGTGCAGTACATTTAGGAAACCTAACGGGCGGCTACAGCCTCGGGGAATCTTTGTAAAGGCTACGTGGTGAGACCCTACCTACTCACCTTGGGAGTGTTCAAGGGTCCGTACAACCCGAGGCAAAAAGGGAATCACGGCTCATGGGTAAAGTGCGCAACCTCTGCAGAGTGTTAGAAAACTGATATATCAGTCGTGCTCACGGTTATGAGCGGCCAAGGGAGCTCCAGTGATTAGTGGTACTTGATAAGAGATGTACGGATTACAGGTGGCAATGAGAATGATGGTTTTTGGTATTGACTCTGGTAATGGTAAGTGGTACTCTTTCTGTTTGGAAAGGAGTACATTTGGGTTAATAACGTGGGCTAAATCTAAAAACTGGCTTTCTCTACTAGTAATAATAATCTGACCAACTAAAAGCAACTGCTTGACTTACCCCCCCCCCCCCCCACATAAAGCTAGTCCACTACAGCCAAACAGGATACTTGCTGAGTATGTTGATGTGTACTCACCCTTGCTCTACACAACAAACCCCCCCCCCTCCCCAGGTTGTCCGCATTGCAACCACTGCTCAGGCAAAGATGAAGGCGTGGAGGGAGAATTCCAGGAGTTCCAAGACTACAACGAGTTCTAGGCGTGGGTTAGCGGCAACCCCCAGTCGGCTGCCTGTGAAGGCCGCGTTTATCTACGTTTCTTTTCCGCACTTTGATTTATTGTAAAGACTATGTGGATGTCTCAGACCTATGATGTAATCAACTATAATTTTTCCCTTTTAATACTATTTGAGCACTGTGTGATGATGTCCATGTTATGTAACTGTTGTGTACGTGAATTGCTGATCCTGGCACGTACATAGTTCGCATTCGGTTTGCCTTCTAAAACCGGGTGTGACAGCAGCTGGGACCGACAAGATTGGTGCAGCTAACAAGATACACCCTCGCAACGAAGACCCCCCACTATAGAGGGCAGCATTCATACATACACCGAATATCTCCCCCACGAAGTCATACCTCCCGGGTTTGCATCTATAGGATCCCACCTAGTCTAAGAGGACGAAGACAACTTCCAAGATAGCAAGGATTTGGGAATCTTGTTAGAGGATCAACTGAAACTCTACAGCCTTTGCATCAAGAACAACCATCTTCTGAAGCAGAAGGAGGTCCTTGCAACCAAAAGGCAGCGAACAAACATGCAAATCAATATCAGGCAGCTGATCAAGGAAGAAAAAGAAAGGGTGAGGGCGCTTGAATAGGAAATCGCAGAAATGCACAATGAAGTCCCGCCTCATCAGCAACCATTCAATGCATCCTACAATCAAAACAACCTCAGCTTCCAAGGCCACAACTGATGCAAATCGCATTCCAAGGACTCAACTACCTTGATTAGCGAATTACTCTCTCCACGCAACTCCAAGCTATGCCATGGCCAATCAACTACAAAGCAGGAACTTACCCCAAATAGAGCAGCAACTCAGATCCCAATCAATACATCATGAGTTATCAAGTATCCGTCGCATCCTCACGAGAACATTAATGCACTATGCCCAAGTAATTCATCATCACAACTCGAAGGCTCAGCCCTCTCACATGGTACTCAAGGGTACCACCCCTGTCAATTGACACATGGAAGACCCTTCATGACAAATTCTTGCTCAATTTTTAAGGGTACAGACCTGAGACTGATGCATTGACCGAGCTCTCTCTGCAGGCAGTTAGAAAAAGAGAGTCTGCGCGACTACTATAAGAAGTTTATATCGCTCAAGTCATAGTTGCCATCGGTCGACGACCAAATCGTGATTCATTATGCGATAAGTGGCCTTCACATAGGACAATTGTATAACCACTATACAAGAGATCCACTGTAAACTCTCTAGGACTTATACCAACTCGGTCCAAAGAGCCGCATCATTGGAAAGTAGAATCATAGCGTAAGCCGAAAGTAGACTCACAGTCCAGCAAGTCTTGGAGCACAGACAACCACAACCTCAAGTCCACAACATATCCAATCAACAACTGCAGGCCAAAGTCCCCCCTCGGTGCAACCCTCAGTAGCAAGGTCGTGGCGGCAGTGCCCCAAGAGGAAGAGGCTAGGGCAGAGGCACCCAGGAGCCTAGAAAGTTCTACTGCATCTTCCATGGTGATGACTTAGAGCATCCAATCAAGGATTGCCTGGAGACTAAAGAAACCAAAGAGTGCATGGCCAGGGATGCCCTCGCAAACAACCAGCGAGCCATCGCTACACCAATACCACCACCCTCATACAAACATGAACACTAATACCACCCCAGCAGCGACAAAATTAAAACCAAAGAGCCCCACAACATCCCCAACTCCAATACCAAGAAAGGCTACCACTTCCACCCCCACCTCCCCAAGAAAATCAACATGATTGGCAACTTCCTCCCCCTCCCCTTAAACAAGAGGACAACTTCGCCAACCCCCTTTAGAGGGGTAATCCATATGATCAACATAGGGTCTAGTTCGGACTTCGAGAATAAACACCAAAAGAGGGATAATTATCGAAGTGTCAGCCATGTAACTATCACAGGACCAGTAATTCACACGAAGTGGTCTCATGTCCCACTCACCTTCGACGCAAGAGACGTCGACCTCCGAGCGCACCCCACATGGATGCACTTGTCATCAGCTGCAACATGGCAGGATGGGAATTACATAAGGACCTAATCGACAATGGAAGCCAGGCTAACATCATCTTCCTACATGCCTTCGACCACATGGGCATCAACCACAACCTTCTCCAGCCAGCCAACAACCCATTGTACGGTTTTGGAGCGAAAGGAATGTTTCCACTTGGCAAGATAGAGTTACCCCTCTCCTTGGCACAACACCCAATGCAAGATCTGAGCAGGTGACCTTCGATATAGTCGACATGATCTATCCATACAACGCCATAATGGGAAGCGGATCCATAAATAAGCTTGAAGCAGCCATTCATGGGCTCTATCTATGTATGAAAATCTTGGACACTGCAACGTTGAAAATCCTAGCCCCCTAGCATGTGACCTTCGATATAGTTTTGATCAGTGAAGATCTCACCACAGAGGAAGAGCACAAACTGCTATCCTGCTTCAAGGGTAACAAGGACGTCTTCGCAAGATCAGCCTTAGACCCCATCAGCTTCAACCACACAGTCATTGAACAACAGCTAAGCATCAACCCTTCGATCCGTCCAATGAAGCAAAAACTCCAGAAAATGTCAGATGAAAAACTGAAGCTGCAAAAGCCAAAGTCCAGAGACTGCTTGAAGCTAAAATAGTCAAGCCAATCGATTATCCCACCTGGCTCGCTAATGTGATGATGGTCAAGAAGAAAATGACAAATGAACACAAAAATTTGTTTCCCGAGGTTTGGTTCTAATTAACCTACTCCCCGTTGAGGAGGCCACGAAGGTCGGGTCTTTTTCAACCCATTCCCTCTCTCAATCGACCACTCAAACTGATTGAGTGCTTCTTCTTAATCTCAAGGATCACAAAGAACTTGCAAGGACCACCACACACTTAGGTGTTGCTTGTTAGCTTTACAAGTCACTGGAGAGTTTAGAAAGAGGTGAAGAAAGAACGATTAAAAGCCAAGCAACAAGAGCGAAAAATGAAACACAGATCACACTCTCTCAAGTTACTAAACACTAATGATCGCTTATCTTAATTGTGGGACTTGGAGAGATTGGAAGCTTTGAATGTGTGTTAGAACAGATTGCTAGCTCTTGTATTGAATGTGAATGAGTGGAGTGCTTGGATGAAGTGAATGGAGGTGGTTAGGATTGTATTTATAGCCACCAACCACTTCCTAGTCGTTGCTCCTTTTCTGTCGACCGCGGACGGTCTGTGCCCCTAGTCCGGATGGTCCACCCCTATACATCAACGGCTGAAATCACAACGGTCTGCAGTACCGGCTATATCAACGGCTACAAGTGCATTAAATGCGTTGTCAGATGTCAAATAGAATAGTCGTGGACGGTCCGACTGTGCACCCTGGATGGTCTGCGAGGACGCTAAAAATGCATTTTACCGAACCCGTCACCTTCAGGTTTTCATGGTTTTTCAACGATTGGACGGTCTGCGCTTGAGGTCGGACGGTCCGCGATTGGTCCCGGACGGTGCTCGCTTCTCCTTCAGATGGTCCGTAGTGTTAACTCGTGTTTTTGTAGTGTTCCTGTCTGAGGCTCACCCTGCTGTCGCGGACGGTCCACCGCAAGGGCCGGGACGGTCCACACACAGGTGAATTTCCAAAAAGGTTCTCCTGTCCAGAATAATCTACGGTATTCCAGACAGTCGACTTTAGAATTGATGTAGATGAACTTATGCACCTGAAAAATGATCAACTAGGCAAACTAGTTAGTCCATAAGATTTGCGATGCTAGTCAAGCACCAAAATCGATTATAGGAAATGGTTATGACCATTTCCCTTTCAATCTCCCCCTTTTTGGTGATTGATGCCAACACAAATCAAAGCAAATATAAAGTAGAGAAATGTATCTAGTTTGCATTTTGATAGATGTGCATAAGTTACTTTGAAATGAAAGCAGTTCTATGTATATGTGAATGTTTTGACATAGTTAAAACTTTGGACCACATTTGCACCACTTAGCTTGTTTTTTCAAATCTTTTTAAGAGTCTTTTCAAATTCTTTTGCAATTAGCCATAGTATAAGAATATAGTTTCCAAAGGCATTTATAAGTTTTGAAAGATTCTCCCCCTTTTTCAAATTCTTTTCCTTTGACTAAATAAGAGCTCCCCCTGAAAAAGTTCTCCGCTTAGTTATCAAGAGGGTTTTTGCAAATGCAATAGCTCCAATTTGGAAGAAGAAAAAAGTTTTTAGAAAACTAGGTGGTGGTGCAGTCCTTTTGCTTTGGCCTATTAATTTCTCCCCCTTTGGCATTAAGCGCCAAAAACAAAGAAATCTAGAGGCCTTTTTAACATGAAAGATATGAATGTAAATGCATGAGTAGTGCAAAGGGTATATAATACTGACAAAGAAATCTTTTTATCTAAAGGCTTGTTGAATATATCGGCTAACTGGTTGTGGGTGCTAACATAAGCAATTTCGATATCTCCCCTTTGTTGGTGATTTCTCAGGAAGTGATACCAGATGTCTATGTGTTTTGTGCGGCTGTGTTCAACAGGATTGTCCGCCATGCGGATTGCACTCTCATTGTAACATAGGAGAGGGACTTTGCTCAATTTGTAGCCATAGTCCTAAGAATTTGCCTCATCCAAAGTAATTGTGCACAACAATGTCCTGCAGCAATATACTCAGCTTCGGCGGTGGATAGAGCTACTAAGTTTTGTTTCTTTGAAGCCCAAGACACCAGGGATCTCCCCAGAAACTGACAAGTCCCTAATATACTCTTTCTATCAATCTTACATCCGGCATAATCAACATCAGAATACCCGATTAAATTAAAGGTAGATCCCTTGGGGTACCATAGCCCAAACTTAGGAGTGTAAAATAAATATCTCACGATTATTTTCATGGCCCTTAGGTGGATTTCCTTAGGGTTGGCCTGGAATCTTGCACACATGCATACTGAAAGCATAATATCCGGTCGTGAAGCACATAAATAGAGTAAAGATCCTATCATCGACCGGTATACCTTTTGATCTACAGATTTACCTCATGTGTCGAGGTCGAGATGCCCATTTGTTCCCATGGGAGTCTTGATGGGTTTGGCATTCTTCATTCCAAACTTCTTGAGAATGTCATGAATGTACTTTGTTTGGCTAATGAAAGTGCCCTCTTGGAGTTGCTTGAATTGGAATCCAAGGAAATACTTCAACTCCCCCATCATGGACATCTCAAATTTCTGTATCATAATTCTACTAAACTCTTCACAAGATGACTTGTTAGTAGACCCAAAGATAATATCATCAACATAAATTTGGCATATAAAAAGTCTTTGTCAAATGTTTTAGTGAAGAGAGTAGGGTCAACTTTTTCTACTTTAAAACCATTAGTGATAAGAAAGTCTCTTAGGCATTCATGCCATGCTCTTGGGGCTTGTTTGAGCCCATAAAGCGCCTTTGAGAGCTTATAGACATGTGAAGGATACTCACTATCTTCAAAGCCGGGAGGTTGCTCAACATACACCTCTTCCTTGATAGGACCATTGAGGAAGGCATTTTTCACATCCATTTGATACGACTTAAATCCATGGTAAGTAGCATAGGCTAGTAATATTCAAATTGACTCAAGCCTAGCTACGGGTGCATAGGTTTCACCGAAATCCAAACCTTCAACTTGTGAATATCATTTTGCAACAAGTCGGACATTGTTCCTAGTCACCACACCATTCTCATCTTGTTTTTTGTGGAATACCCACTTGGTACCTACAACATTTTGGTTAGGAGGTGGAACTAAATGACATACCTCATTCCTTGTGAAGTTGTTTGTGGCAGAACCGCTCGAATTATTCCAGCTTAAGTGCCCAAGTCACACCCTTAAGGGCAGCAACACACTTAAACAGGAATAATCCGTCAGTCCCTCGGATCTAGTCTGATAAAGCCACTTACCAGGATCGAATACCACTAGCTCACACGAAGGTGAGGCACAGAGAAATACAATAAAACATAATACCACAATTTAAGAAATATCATTAGTGATTACTTTATCGGAGTTTCAGAAATAATAACCATAAATTTTAATGCAGCGGAAATAACTAACGGAGAAAACCGAGTAACATGGCGAAGCCTGGCCACGCTACTCCTCCTGGTCCACTCCTGTGGAAGCAATAACCCTCTCGACTGTCTATCCTGGTGGCAGGGATGAAGGCCAAGTCACACCATCAACCAATCATCCTAAGGAGTACCTGCAAAAATTATGCCACAAGCAAGGCTGAGTATACTAATACTCAGCTAGACTTACCCGGTGTGAGGAGTCTACTCCTCTACCTCTAGACATGCAGATGTTTGGCTGAGGAGTTTGGTTTGCCAAAAGCACTAGCTAAGTCTAAAATCAAATTTTAGCTTTTCAAGTTTTAGTAGAATCCTTTAGACTAGATGTGTACCTAGCTAGTCATACATGGTATCAAACATTTTTACCATTCAACATCTTTTGCCAGTCAACTCATTTCCACTTTTTACTCAATGTAGCAGCATGGATCAAGCAGTCTCATTAGCTACGAGAAGCAGACGATTCGAATCGAGTTTTTAAACCTTGCAAGGTAAACCTAAACACACGACGTGGCGAGGCACTCCATCCCCACACACATCAACCATCCCCATCGATTCTCCGTCAACAGATCAGGGCTCACCGCCTTGGCGTACAATGCCTCACTGACCTCAACTGCCGTCGTGCAGTGACCGCACTTGTACCCACCATAACCGGAATGGGAGACCACGTCTCAGGTCGCGTGAGGGGTAAAGTCTGCAGGCAGGTTCACTCAGGTACTAGGCTTACCGATTTACCATATTTCTTGGCGTATGTTCAGTACGTTCAAACGCTTGACACACGGTACCACACCTTAATCCTTATTCCAATTTCCGTCTCGTAGACAACCAATCCCCATGGATCGTTGTCCACAGACCAACATCATTACGATATGAAAATGGATACAACTAATTCCTGACCTCGCGCGAGTGCTAGAAAAATCACTCGACTTCTACCGAGATCCCTAATTAGCAAAAGCAGCTACTCGACCTAGCATACTAGTATCCATCACAAAGGGAAACCTGAGTTTATGCAACTAAGTTTTCAGTCAACTCCTACACTTAAGTGCACAGTACAAGCCTACAAACATTAAGTGCAGTAAAATAGCATATAGAATTGGTTATGCATAAAACCGGGGCTTGCCTTTAATTTGACACTTAGATAGTGTTTGCTGGGGATTACTCGCTTGGCGAGCATCCACTGGTCATGTCTATCCTTCCTTAGGTTGTCCACCACCTGCATCTTGTGGTCGGCACCACATCACTTGCACGATCATCACCTCTCGGTCCTAAATGAGATGCAAGATGCATATATATGAATATAATGAAAAGTTATCACAAGATATATATAAAGACACACGGTAGCGAGCTAGACACTTAATTTTAAGATACTGTAAACAACCATATGCTAGCATTAGCTATCTACACTTCATCGAGCGCACCACATTAATACCACTGGAAGGACGATGATTACTACCTATAATTAACCAACACAAATAGGACATCACAAGTATGAGCATTTATTTAATTAGTTATGGCTTTTCATTAGTTCTTCTATTAAGCACACAAAAAACATCCCAACACAAGTTTAATAGAGGACCTATGCATCAATGTCTATGGAATTCCTATATCACAATCAACTAGAGAAGAACATATAAAACAGGATATACATGTTATCTCAAGCTTAGCCATTGCAAGTCTACATTAATTTAGTGCTAACCAACCATTTGTTAGCCAAAAGGGTGAACTAACAATTAAATGAGCACATGCAGATTTTTAGACAACAACACAGCAGTTACTTGTTTTAATCATAACTTTTCAAATATTAATCCAAAAATATCAACCTAGGACTTTCTAGAAAGCTCAAAAAGTGAACTACAACTTTGGTATTTTCACCTCAACATGATTCCACACTTAGCAAGGTTAAAAATGCTAACACAACAGATCTGTCCAGATTTAGACAGATTCAGACTTGCAACTTCAAAAATCCACAACTAAAGATTCAGACATCCAAACAAAGTGATCTTAGACTTTCTGGAAAGCTAATTAAATGTTCTACAAATTATTTATAAACATCTCAAGGTGATTCAATATTTAACTAAGGACAAAAGACACTAGAAGACTTGGCTGTCTAGAATTGGATAGATTCAGTTTTCAGACTTTAACATCCATAACTTAATCTTCAGACCACCAAAAAGAGTGATTCAAGACTTTTTGGGAAGCTTGGCAAAATCACTATATAACTTATATAATCACCCAGAAGTGATTCAATGTTTAACTAAATCAAACAACACAATTTTCGAAATCTGTTCTGACGGTGGACAGAACACAGCAACCAGTTTGTAAAATTCATAACTCTTAAACTGTCAGACCTATGGTTGTGAAATTTTAACACAAGCAAGATAAAAAAAGCATCTAAAACTGTCTTATAATGACCATGAACAGATTGTAACATTAAATTAGGCAAACAATGCAGTTTCTGAAATCTGTACAGAATTTGGACAGATTCAGTTACTGAATTTGTAAACAGCAAAACTCTAAACGATCAGACTTTTGGCTGTCAAATTTTAGTAAAAGCAAGATGATAAGGTTATCTACAACTCTTTTATATGACTTTTCTACAGAAAACATGATTTAGTTCATCAAACATACAATACGAGGAAATCACTGCGTGCAGTCCACAACAGCAATTACTAAGTTTCAGCTCCTATATAATTCAAGAATAGCCATGTTTTAGAGACTTGAATTATTCTAACACTTTACCATTTGTTAGAGTTAAATTAATCAAATGAGGACTAACAAGTAGACTTACAAATTTTACTCAAGTCATTTAGTGCACTAAAATTGCCACATTTATTTAACAAACGCATTCACCACGTAAATAACGTCATCACACATGACCTCGACTTAACCGCAGAGAAAGCGATGACTACTTCGGCATGTCACCACCTCTCTACAGTTCAATCAATATTAACTACATCGATCGAACCTCATATTGTGCAACTCTTATAATTTATTATCTCAAATACAACCATAGCACGACATGCACTTGAGACTCTTTGTTCAAGTTAACGCCATCACTACTACAACGCACTTCGGCACACATGTTTGATAACACATCTTTCTAAATTAATCTATCTCATCTTCCAAACACCAATTATATGTCACGTAATTTACATTTTTCACTTAATTTAACCTACATCAACGATGAACACATAAATATAATTATCCTAGACTGACTCACTAGCCAAGCGTGGAAGTCACCAAGCATGCTTTAGGATTTACCAAATTTTTGTCGCACTAACACATTAATGTAGGATGAAGCATGTTAGCAAACCATTAACACATTCACGACCAATCCCTATGACGCACCAAGGAACTATCGCAGCCACATATCTATCTAATCCAACAACAAAATAACACCTTGGCTCACCCACACACCTACGTGTCCCCATAATACGCACAAGGCCTCAACCTCACAAGTGAGTCCAACCGGATTTCTCATACTCTCATTTGCATCGACTATCACAATCACCGATCGCATGCATAAAACTAATACACTTTTTACACAAACATCTATCGATGTATTCCCTAAAACATCATCCGCATTTATTCGTTTATTTATTTAAACTTAGTCTTCGCATCAAACAACACATCGCACATCTTCCTATCGAAACGTAAAAACATCCGAGTTCTTTTCTACTTCTTTTTCTTTCGCCACAAACTTCAATCCATACCAATACAATTTTTAAACACGCACCACATCGACCAATTTATACGAATCGACAACCACCAATCTCTAACTCGAAATCATGAGCACGACCATATTACGACCTACCGCCAAAACATTTCAACCACATCTATATAATTTATTAATCAAGTCACTGAGAGCGACATGCATCGGCTCACCATAAACAAACCCAATCGATGTTTGTAAGAACGTTGGTGATTCGATTTGTGCATAGCTCCGCACGTCGACGAGCGTTGAGCGGCTTGCCTTCTCCACGCAAAACATGGGGTGCCTCTCCTCCACAAAACAAAAATAAAACAACACACATACACAATTAATCATATGAAAATAACGCCGATGCAGAATCGAACAAGGATCGTCGCGGTCTCACTAGGGGTGAACGATGACGACATTGGGGCTGCGCAAAAACAGCAAACCACCGGTGAGCGTCGACGACGTGCTGTCCACTGGGCTTCACGAAACAGTGAGCCGACAGCGCGCGGAGACGTCGGGGCTACTGTGTACAACATAATATTTCCCACGGGCATTCCGTCGAACACCTACGACACGTCGATGTTGAGGGGTTGCGGGGAAAGCTCGGTTGCGAGGAGCTGCGCTGCCAGAGAGGGAAATAGGGGTGCAGTCCTTGGGAGGAAGAAGAGCTCCTGTGCGTCGGGGGAGGCTGCTCGCCATGGATGACGGCGAGCTCGTTGCGGCTGCTGTTTTGTGGGGAAGAGAGGAGGAGCAGGGGAGGGCGTCGGCATGGAGCAAGGGAGTGGAGGCCGGCTGTCGAGGTTGCTGCCCCTACGCAAGGGAGGCCAGGGAGGAGGGCTGTGCGCCTAAGGAGAAGCTCCTGCGCTGGCGTGCTGCAGCATGGGCGCCACACAGGGGACAGAGGAGACGAGGGGAAGAAGGGAGAGGGCGGCTGGAGGTTGAAGACAATGGAGAAGCGCTGCTCGCAGGGGGAGATGACTGGAGAGAAGGGCATTGTGCAGGACGCCGACTGCACACAGGGAGCTTCTACGACAAGGGACAGAGGGATGGACGCCATGGGCAGGGAGCTCGGCTGGAATTTTCTGGGCGCCATGGGTGGAGCAGACTTGCGCAGAGGAGGGATGAAGGGTGAGCAGCAGCAGGGGAGGGAGCTCGGCGGCCATGGGAGGCTGGAGGAAGGAGCTCGCCGTAGGGGAAGGCTGGCGGCCATGGAGCTCTTGCGCGCTGGCTGCTGTTGCCGTGGAGCAGGGAGGAAGAAGGCTGCTGGCGGCTGAAAGAAATGGAGGGGTGGGAGTGCAAAATTGCCAAGTGCAAGGGGAGAGGGATCCTATTTATAGAAGAAGCCCTAGGGTTAGAGTTTCTTAGTGGGCCTATTGGGCTGGGTCGGGCTGGCCCAAAACGCTAAATCGGGTTGTGCTAATTTATTTCCATTTTATTTTATGGTGTTTTGATTAAACACGGATTATCAAATCGCTAATTATTTCCCGGAATACAAACGCTCATGGGGAATTCGTCTCTACGAAGAATAGAGCGAAATAGATTTCGGAAGACTGGGCGATTAACTCGGCCGGGGGTCTGAATTGAATTCGCTGGGAAATAACTCCTCACGCATGATTTGAAAATAAAATCGTCTTGAGACATAGCCGGCTTTCGAATTTATGATTGAAAGAGACAAACCGCGACATTTAAAAATCGTCGCCGAAGTTGATTTTTGAAATCGGATTGGACATAGAGGTATTAAGCTGAGTCGGATAAGAATTAATTAGAGGACGACATACTGAGTATTCCATTTGCGAGTACGGATCCGGATAAAATAGTTGGACATAGATCAAAGGTCGAGGAATCGGACTTGGGCTCAGATCAAATAACAGTCGTCGAGAGTTTGTTTTAATGAGCTTTCGACGAGATTTATAAATCGAGATTGATTATCGAGTTTGCATTCGTTCCGAGAAATGAAAGTTTTAACAGGATCCAAAATTGGCCTTCTGTGAGACTGAATAACTCTGAATTCGGTGAAATGTGAATGAGAAATTTGGATAAATAGAGGTAGACACGATCAAGAAATAGAAATTTTTACTGAGCATCCGAGATTAGGATAAATCTCCTGACATTACATGAAATAGACACCTGGGGTGTCACAGCCTTCCCCCCTTAAAAAGAATCTTGTCCCAAGATTCGAATGAGGATCTTCTAGGGTGGAGAAGCATGTAACTCCCAGGCTGGAGATAGATGCAAATTCATGAGATGGGATCTGACAAGATACTGAAGATAGATTTGGGTAGAACATCGCGACATATTGAGACAAAATGCAGCGATCACTTTGAGAGAATATCCACAAAAGATAACACATCAGCGTAGTCTCACAATGGATCACGACTATTAACTGTGATACCAACGCGTGTCGAGCAGCTAAACCATGTGTGCACCATAGTAGGCTCTCGGTTTCGTCGAGGCACCATCAGTCGTTAGCCATAATACCATTACCAAACGCAACCAATAAGAAATTCACATAGCACTAACAGTTGGAGCCCATGAGAGTATGGCTCGGAAAAATAAGAATGTGACCAGAGTTGAAGCAGAGATTGTTGGCAAAAGAGCATCACATGAGAATTTTCTTCGACTCAGAGAAATATTTTATGATCAATATGGATAGTACCAGGCCAGAGATTAGTACGAGATGGGATACGAAAATGAAGCACTCAAGAGATCATGATTAATGAGCTTTTAGAGACATCAGAAACCAAAGACAACAGCAACATCCATTGAACTAAATGGATATACTGTGTAAAGATAAAATTTGATAAAACAACGTCATGATCCTCGGAGGAGGGGGTATGAGAATGACCAGAAATAAGAGATTTAGGCAAGATCAACATCCGATACTTGAGAATAGGTTATAGCAGATAACCAGATAACGGGGCAGATTCAATGAAGGATCAGAGATTTGGATGATAGGGTCACAACATGATTCATAAAGGTAAAGGTTTACTAGATCCAGGTGAAAAGAGAGGTAGTCGCATGAGATCGCTTAGGACGAGCACCAGAAAGGTTATGAAGATTCGGGACAGGATCTATGGAAAAAACATGGCCTTGATAGGGTTTGGGCAACTAGACACCAAACGATGTTTTTTTTGACATAACCACATGCACGAGGAAGTTTTAGGTTGAACTAGCGGTCCAGCTAGGGGTTCTATAAGCTGTGCGGGTGTAAATTCAAGGGTGAAACACACAAGGGTTAGAAAACACTAACACAAGCATAAATATTTTTTTTTGAGGTTTCACTTGCTAAACTCAAGGTTGTTGGGGGTCTTTTCATGAAAAGATCAAGCAACAATTTTTTTTTGCAAAAAGGGTTGAACAACTACAACATTTCTTAGATAGCAAGACAAGAGAAGCATATAACACAACCTAGTCAAGACTATCATGACACACAGGGTAAGACATTTTTTTGCAGTTCATAGCAATACAGCACATTATTCACAATTTCTTATTATTGGAATAAAGGTGAGAAAAGCATATTGATGCACAAGAGACAATTATAATGCGACAATCATGATGCATGCTCATTCTAGTCGTCTTCTCAGACCTATCTAATTTTCGGGTGCTTCTACAGCATCCTTATTAATAGTAGTAGTAGCCTTTATGGCCTATATAAATAGTCACCTAGCTACCCATCTATTTCCTAAGGCTTCACGTCCTAGGTCTATCCTTATCGTCCTGACGATCTATCCAATATTGGTTTCTAAGCAAGTTTTACTATAGAAAACTTGGTATTCATGACTTATTGATTCCTCTGTGGTGGTATTCGCTCCGATACTAGCTGTGGCGGAACCGCCCGAATTATTCCAGCTTAAGTGCCCAAGTCGCACCCTTAAGGGCAGCAACACACTTAAACAGGAATAACCCGTCAGTCCCTCGGATCTAGTCCGATAAAGCCACTTACCAGGATCGAATACCACTAGCTCACACGAAGGTGAGGCACAGAGAAATACAATAAAACATAATACCACAATTTAAGAAATATCATTAGTGATTACATTATCGGAGTTTCAGAAATAATAACCATAAATTTTAATGCAGCGAAAATAACTAACGGAGAAAACCGAGTTACATGGCGAAGCCTGGCCACGCTACTCCTCCTGGTCCTCTCCTGCGGAAGCAATAACCCTCTCGACCGTCTATCCCGGTGGTAGGGATGAAGGCCAAGTCACACCATCAACCAATCATCCTAAGGAGTACCTGCAAAAATTATGCCACAAGCAAGGCTGAGTATACTAATACTCAGCTAGATTTACCCGGTGTGAGGAGTCTACTCCTCTACCTCTAGACATGCAGCTGTTTGGCTGAGGGGTTTGGTTTGCCAAAAGCACTAGATGAGTCTAAAATCAAGTTTTAGCTTTTCAAGTTTTAGTAGAATCCTTTAGACTAGATGTGTACCTAGCTAGTCATACATGGTATCAAACATTTTTACCATTCAACATCTTTTGCCGGTCAACTCATTTCCACTTTTTACTCAATGTAGCAGCATCAAGCAGTCTCATTAGCTGCGAGAAGCAGATGATTCGAATCAAGTTTTAAAACCTTGCAAGGTAAACCTAAACACACGACGTGGCGAGGCACTCCGTCCCCACACACATCAAATGTCCCCATCGATTCCCCGTCAACAGATCAGGGCTCACCGTCTTGGCGTACAATGCCTCACTGACCCCGACTGTCGTCGTGCAGTGACCGCACTTGTACCCACCATAACCGGAATGGGAGACCACGTCTCAGGTCGCGTGAGGGGTAAAGTCTGCGGGCAGGTTCACTCAGGTACTAGGCTTACCGATTTACCATATTTCTTGTCATATGTTTAGTACGTTCAAACGCTTGACACACGGTACCACACCTTAATCCTTATTCCAATTTCCATCTCGTAGACAACCAATCCCCATGGATCGTTGTCCACAGACCAACATCATTACGATATGAAAATGGATACAACCAATTCCTGGCCTCGCGCGAGTGCTAGAAAAATCACTCGACTTCTACCGAGATCCCTAATTAGCAAAAGCAGCTACTCGACCTAGCATATTAGTATCCATCACAAAGGGAAACCTGAGTTTATGCAACTAAGTTTTCAGTAAACTCCTACACTTAAGTGCACAGTACAAGCCTACAAACATTAAGTGCAGTAAAATAGCATATAGAATTGGTTATGCATAAAACCGGGGCTTGCCTTTAATTTGACACTTATATAGTGTTTGCTGGGGGTTACTCGCTTGGCGAGCATCCACTGGTCATGTCTATCCTTCCTTAGGTTGTCCACCACCTGCATCTTATGGTCGGCACCACATCACTTGCACGATCATCACCTCTCGGTCCTAAATGAGATGCAAGATGCATATGTATGAATATAATGAAAAGTTATCACAAGATATATATAAAGACACACGGTAGCGAGCTAGACACTTAATTTTAAGATACCGTAAACAACCATATGCTAGCATTAGCTATCTACACTTCATCGAGCGCACCACATCAATACCACTGGAAGGACGACGATTACTACCTATAATTAACCAACACAAATAGGACATCACAAGTATGAGCATTTATTTAATTAGTTACGGCTTTTCATTAGTTCGTCTATTAAGCACACAAAAAGCATCCCAACACAAGTTTAATAGAGAACCTATGCATCAATGTCTATGGAATTCCTATATCACAATCAACTAGAGAAGAACATATAAAACAGGACATACATGTTATCTCAAGCTTAGCCATTGCAAGTCTACATTAATTTAGTGCTAACCAACCATTTGTTAGCCAAAAGGGTGAACTAACAATTAAATGAGCACATGCAGATTTTTAGACAGCAACACAGCAGTTACTTGTTTTAATCATAACTTTTCAAATGTTAATCCAAAAATATAAAACTAGGACTTTCTGGAAAGCTCAAAAAGTGAACTACAACTTTGGTATTTTCACCTCAACATGATTCCACACTTAGCAAGGTTAAAAATGCTAACACAACAGATCTGTCCAGATTTAGACAGATTCAGACTTGCAACTTCAAAAATCCACAACTAAAGATTAAGACATCCAAACAAAGTGATCTTAGACTTTATGGAAAGCTAATTAAATTTTCTACAAATTATTTATAAACATCTCAAGGTGATTCAATATTTAACTAAGGACAAAAGACACTAGAAGACTTTGCTGTCCAGAATTGGACAGATTCAGTTTTCAGACTTTAACATCCATAACTTAATCTTCAGACCACCAAAAAGAGTGATCCAAGACTTTTTAGGAATATTGGCAAAAGCACTACATAACTTTTATAATCACCCAGAAGTGATTCAATGTTTAACTAAATCAAACAACACAATTTTTGAAATCTGTTCTGACGGTGGACAGAACACAGCAACCAGTTTGTAAAATTCATAACTCTTAAACTGTCAGACCTATGGTTGTGAAATTTTAACACAAGCAAGATACAAAAAGCATCTAAAACGTTCTTATTATGACCATGAACATATTGTAGCATTAAATTAGGCAAACAATGCAGTTTCTGAAATCTGTACAGAATTTGGACAGATTCAGTTACTGAATTTGTAAACAGCATAACTCCTAAACGATCAGACTTTTGGCTGTAAAATTTTAGTACAAGTAAGATGATACGGTTATCTACAACTCTTTTATATGACTTTTCTACAGAAAACATGATTTAGTTCATCAAACATACAACACGAGGAAATCACTGCGTGCAGTCCACAACAGCAATTACTAAGTTTCAGCTCCTATATAATTCAAGAATAGCCATATTTTAGAGACTTGAATTATTCTAATACTTTACCATTTGTTAGAGTTAAATTAATCAAATGAGGACTAACAAGTAGACTTACAAATTTTACTCAAGTCATTTAGTGCACTAAAATTACCACATTGATTTAACAAACGAATTCACCACGTAAATAGCGTCATCACACATGACCTCGACTTAACCGCAGAGAAAGCGATGACTACTTCGGCATGTCACCACCTCTCTACAGTTCAATCAATATTAACTACATCGATCGAACCTCATATTGCGCAACTCTTATAATTTATTATCTCAAATACAACCATAGCACGGCATGCACTTGAGACTCTTTGTTCAAGTTAACGCCATCACTACTACAACGCACTTCGGCACACATGTTTGATAACACATCTTTCTAAATTAATTTATCTCATCTTCCAAACACCAATTATATGTCACGTAATTTATATTTTTCACTTAATTTAACCTACATCAACGATGAACACATAAATATAATTATCCTAGACTGACTCACTAGCCAAGCGTGGAAGTCACCAAGCATGCTTTAGGATTTACCAAATTTTTGCCGCACTAACACATTAATGTACGATGAAGCATGTTAGCAAACCATTAACACATTTGCGACCATTCCCTACGATGCACCAAGGAACTATCGCAGCCACATATCTATCTAATCAAACAACAAAATAACACCTTGGCTCACCCACGCACCTACGTGTCCCCATAATACGCACAAGGCCTCAACCGCACAAGTGACTCCAACCGGATTTCTCATACTCTCATTTGCATCGACTATCACAATCACCGATCGCATGCATAAAACTAATACACTTTTTACACAAACATCTATCGATGTATTCCCTAAAACATCATCCGCATTTATTCATTTATTTATTTAAATTTAGTCTTCGCATCAAACAACACATCGCACATCTTCCTATCGAAACGTAAAAACATCTGAGTTCTTTTCTACTTCTTTTTCTTTCGCCATAAACTTCAATCCATACCAATACAATTTTTAAACACGCACCACATCGACCAATTTATACGAATTGACAACCACCAATCTCTAACTCGAAATCATGAGCACGACCATATTACGACCTACCGCCAAAACATTTCAACCACATCTATATAATTTATTAATCAAGTCAATTGAGAGTGACATGCATCAGCTCACCATAAACAAACCCAATTGGTGTTTGTAAGAACGTTGGCGATTTGATTTGTGCATAGCTCCGCACGTCGACGAGCGTTGAGCGGCTTGCCTTCTCCACGCAAAACACGGGGTGCCTCTCCTCCACAAAACAAAAATAAAACAGCAAACATACACAATTAATCATATGAAAATAATGCCGATGCGGAATCGAACAAGGATCTTCGCGGTCTCACCGGGGGTGAACGACGACGACATTGGGGCTGCACAAAAACAGCAAACCACCGGTGAGCGTCGACGGCGTGTTGTCCACTAGGCTTCACGAAACAGCGAGCCGACAGCGCGCGGAGACATCGAGGCTGCTGCGTACAACATAATATTTCCCACGGGCATTCCGTCGAACACCTATGACACGTCGATGTTGAGGGGCTGCGGGGAAAGCTCGGTTGCGAGGAGCTGCACTGCCGGAGAGGGAAATAAGGGCGCTGTCCTTGAGAGGAAGAAAAGCTCCTGCGCGTCGGGGGAGGCTGCTCGCCATGGACGACGGTGAGCTCGTTGCGGCTGCTGTTTTGTGGGGAAGAGAGGAGGAGCAGGGGAGGGCGTCGGCATGGAGCAAGGGAGTGGAGGCCGGCCGTCGAGGTTGCTGCTAGGGATGGATTCGGATCGGATACGCATGGAAACGGATTCGAATGTCACTATTAACCATATTTTAATCCGAATACGGATACGAATACGAATACTATCGGATACGAATACAAAACGGATAGTTCGAATTCGGATTTACATTCGGATACTTACTTGATTTAGAACATAACATCATAACAAGTATTAATTTGTTTTATTGATGGATTTATAGTTGATAAAAATCACATTACAAGCAAATTATGAACAATAGTACATATACGTTATTTAGTTGAAACTTAGTTGAATATCATATTTTTAAATAAAATATTTATACCTGGTATATTTATATTTTGGACTCTAATTATAATCTTTTTGTATATTAAGTATATTTGTATTTTGGACTCAAACTCCAATAATCTAATGTATTCAAAATTAGACTTTTTAATATTATTAAAATTTATCATTGTATATCACTAGTACTATAAGATTAACACAGTCATTTGTTTATGATACAAATATTTTTAACATTTAAAATGGTGTACTTCAGTTTTTAGTATATTATTTAATGTTTAAAACCACTTGTGATTAGTAATAAAAGTAAGTTTAAATTGATTTTATTGAGTACTTTTTTCTTTCGGATACAAATAGTATCGGATATTTCACGGTTTTATCGAATGTTGTCGAATACGAATCTTAAACCGGATAGAGAAGAAACGAATTCGGATATGCCTATTTAACATCCATATTAAAATCGAATACGAATACGGATATCCATATTAGCGCTTTATCCGAATACGAATACGGATATTTCGGATCTCCAGACATCCGAATCCATCCCTAGTTGCTGCCCCTGCGCAAGGGAGGCCAGGGAGGAGGGGTGTGCACCCAAGGAGAAGCTCCTGCGCTGGTGTGCTGTAGCATGGGCGCCATGCACAGGGGGCAGAGGAGACGAGGGGAAGAAGGGAGAGGGCGGCTGGAGGTTGAAGACAATGGAGAAGCGCTGCTCGTAGGGGGAGACGGCTGGAGAGAAGGGCGCTGTGCAGGACACCGGCTGCACACAGGGAGCTTCTGCGACAAGGGACAGAAGGATGGACGCCATGGGCAGGGAGCTCGGCTGGAATTTTCTGGGTGCCATGGGTGGAGCAGACTTGCGCAGAGGAGGGATGAAGGGCGAGCAGCAGCAGGGGAGGGAGCTCGGCGACCATGGGAGGCTGGAGGAAGGAGCTCGCCGCAGGGGAAGGCTGGTGTGGCCATGGAGCTCCTGCGCGCTGGCTACTGTTGCCGTGGAGCAGGGAGGAAGAAGGCTGCTGGCGGCTGAAAGAAATGGAGGGTTGGGAGTGCAAAATTGCCAAGTGCAAGGGGAGAGGGATCCTATTTATAGAAGAAGCCCTAGGGTTAGGGTTTCTTATTGGGCCTATTGGGCTGGGTCGGGCTGGCCCAAAACGCTAAATCGGGCCGCGCTAATTTATTTCCATTTTATTTTATGGTGTTTTGATTAAACACGGATTATCAGATCGCTAATTATTTCCCGAAATACAAACGCTCATGCGGAATTCGTCTCTACGGAGAACAGAGCGAAATAGATTTCGGAAGGCCGGGCGATTAACTCGGCCAGGGGTCTGAATTGAATTTGCTCGGAAATAACTCCTCGCGCATGATTCGAAAATAAAATCATCTTGAGACATGGCCAGCTTTCGAATTTATGATTGAAAGAGACAAACCGCGACATTTAAAAATCATCGCCGAAGTTGATTTTTGAAATCGGATTGGACATAGAGGTATTAATCTGAGTCGGATAAGAATTAATTAGAGGATGACATACTGAGTATTCCATTTGCGAGTACGGATCCGGATAAAATAGTCGGACATAGATCGAAGGTCGAGGAATCGAACTCAGGCTCAGATCAAATAACAGTCGTCGAGAGTTTGTTTTAATGAGCTTTCGACGAGATTTATAAATCGAGATTAATTATCGAGTTTGCATTCGTTCCGAGAAATAAAAGTTTTAACAGGCTCCAAAATTGGCCTTCTGTGAGACTGAGTAACTCCGAATTCGGTGAAATGTGAATGAGAAATTTGGATAAACAGAGGTAGACACGATCGAGAAATAGAAATTTTTACTGAGCATCCAAGATTAGGATAAATCTCCCGACATAACACGAAATAGACACCTGGGGTGTCACATTGTTGAGCTCCTCTTGCATTGCCACCACCTAGTCTGGATCTCTAAGTGCATCCTCTATCCTGTATGGCTCAATAGAAGACACAAAAGAGTAATGTTCACAAAAAAGAGCAATTCGAGATTGAGTGGTTACCCCTTTTTGAATGTCACCAAGTATGGAGTTGACGGGGTGATCTCGTTGAAGATGAGACCGGGTGGGTGACTTGCATGAGAAGGAAGTCTGGATGTAGTATCTCTGTCTGAGTCTCTTAAGGACCGAGCCGATGTGGGCCTGCTGACCGAGGACCATTTAACTGGCCACATGCCTCGTCATGGGTAAGCTTTGCCTTGGTCAGACCAATACCAGAAAGGCCACCACGCAATGGGAGTGGAGAGATGGCGAGAGTAGCGTGTACCCTTCGTGGCAAGAGTCTGGATGGTGGTGTATTTGTGCTCTCGGTTGGCATGAACCCATTTTGTCTTGAGAAACCCTGTGGCGAGTTGACATATGCAAGGGTTAAGCGCTAAATATGTCGTGTGGTTGGAGATCCCCACCTGGGTATTAATCGATTCGGATCACCGTTACTTCTCGGACATGGAGACTTGGTCACTGACTTACACGTAGCAATCCAGTGAATTAATGGGGTGATAAAAGATGGCTAGCATAGGCCAAGTATTTGATCTAGGGTAGAAAGAACTCTAGATGCATGTAACTACTTTATCTGATAATAAAAATGGATTTTTAAGGATCCACTCATAGTAAGCTTTTCTGCAAACAGAGTCTTTGAATCTTGATAAGCTTTACCTTGATTCCCACAAGCTAGCATATCCTTGAGAGTCTTTTTCCTTTGATGGGTAAGACTTGCGAAAGTACACTCCGTACTTAGGGTTTACGAACCCATGTTGTTGTAGGTGATGAAACAGCCGAGTTCTGTTGTTTCTGCTCGAAGGTGGTGCCGAAGGAGGAGGAAGAACACTAAACTTGTTTGGGGGAGGGTGTTTTGCCTCCTAATAATGTTATAATAAGTTCCACACTCAAACACCCAATTATGTAATACATACTCTTTCTATATATTTATATGAATATAAATTATGTTATTGTAATCCTTTCCGCTCATTCTTTACTCCGATGATGTGTAATGTCTGTGTGATGGGTTAAGCGCTCTTGGGCGAAATGATGAAGATACAGATAACCGAACTTACCAAGTCATTATGCACACCTGCATGACTGTCTGAGGTCCTTAGGACAAGGACATCTATAGGTGGGCCTAATACCTTGGGAGGTTCCGTCACAAAACCTTGATTTTCATCCCTGAATGAGATTGCTCTTTGGGGATCATCATTTTTCTCATATGAGGAGAACATTCTTTTCTCCCCTGTCATGTGGTTTGTGCACTGCTGTCGATTATCCAAATTGTTTCATAGGATGCATAAACCTACAAATTTAGGCCTTATCCTTAGGTACCCATACGGTCTTGGGTCCTTTCACATTAGAAACAAGCACCTTGGGTACCCAAACACAAGTCTTTGGACTCTTGTGCTGGCCCCAACATATTTGGCAACTACTTTGCTAGATTTTCTAGTAAGAACAAAGGATGCATCAAATGTCTTAAATGAAATGCTATGTTCATTTGATGCATTTGATGCATCAACAATCTTTTTCTTAGGCATCTTAATATGAGTTGTATGCCTAGAACTAGAAGCCTCATTTCTATAAATATAAGCATGATGAGCAACAGGATGAGATTTCTTAGCATGAATTCTTCTAATCTTATGCTCAGGGTAGTTTTTAGGATATAAAATGTAACCTTCTCTATTTTGTACCATGGGAGCCTTGCCCTTAACAAAGTTGGAAATCTTGTTTCTATGGGCATTAAGTTTGATGTTGTTTTGGCTCCTAGGTTGGTAGCCAATCCCATCCTTAATGTCAGGGTGTCTCCCATTATAAAGCATACTACGAGCAAATTTAAAATTTTCATTCTCAAGCTCATGCTCGGCAATTTTGGTATTTAACTTAGCTATGTGATCATTTTGTTATTTAATCATAGAAAGGTGATCATTCACAGCATTAGCATCAATATCTCTACATCTAGTGCAAATAGTAACATGCTCAATGGTACATGTACAAACATGGCAAGCGTTCAATTCCTCAATCTTAGCAATTAAACTAATATTTTCAGTTTTGAGACAAGAAATTGAATCATTGCATGCATTTTGCTCTTTAGTCAAGTTTTTGCATTTTTCAACTTCAAGAGCAAAAGCATCTTTTAGCTTAACAAAGTTTTGTTTTCCTTAATGAGCAAGTCTTCTTGGCATTCCAAGATTTCATCCTTCTCGTTAATGGTTTTTATTAATTCATTGATTTTCTACTATTGTTCTATGATAAGGTTTGCAAAAAGAGAAGACAAATCACCATTCTTTTCACTAGAGCTACCCTCATCATCGGAAGTAGTATATTTGAGGGTATCTCTAGAGTATACCTTCTTCTTTTTGCCCTCCTTGGCCATGAGACACTTGTGACCGACGTTGGGGAAGAGAAGACCTTTGTTGATGGCAATGTTGGCGGCGTCCTCGTCGGAGGAGGAGTCAATGGAGCTCTCGTCGGAATCGCACTCCCTTCCCATGTGTGCCTCACCGCCTTTCTTCTTGTTGTAGTACTTTTTCTTCTCCATTTTCTTCTTCCATTTCTTGTCGTCGTCCCTGTCACTATCACTTGCATATGGACATTTAGCAATATAGTGACCGGACTTACCACACCGGTAGCAAACCCTCTTGGAGCGGGGTTTGTATTCCTTCGCCTACCTTTGCTTGAGGATTTGCTAGACGCTCTTAATAATAAGAGCCATCTCCTCATTATCAAGCTTGGAGGCATCAATTGGGAGCCTATTGGTTGGTGTAGGCTCTTCCTTCTTTACTTCTGTTGCTTTGAATGCAACGGGTTGCACCTCGGGAGTGGAGGCGGCTCCTTGATCCAAGTTGACAATGTGTTTGCAGTCTTTGACCATAAGTTCAAAGCTCACAAACTTGTCAATCACCTCCTCGAGAGACATTTGCTTATACCTAGTATTTTCACAAATTAATTGCACTTGAGTGGGGTTACGAAAAACAATAGATCTTAGAATAACCTTAACCATTTCATGGTCATCCCACTTGGTGCTCCCGAGGTTGCGGACTTGGTTAACCATTGTCTTGAGCCAGTTGTACATGGCTTGTGGCTCTTCTCCTTTGTTGAGGACGAACCGACCGAGTTCTCCCTCGATCGTTTCTCGCTTGGTGATCTTGGCCACTTCGTCCCCTTCGTGTGCCGTCTTGAGGACGTCCCAAATTTCTTTTGCACTTTTCAACCCTTGCACCTTGTTATACTCCTCTCTACACAAGGAAGCGATAAGTATAGAGGTGGCTTGGGAGTTGAAGTGCCTTACTTGGGCGGCTTCATCAGAGTCGTAGTCCCCATCACCTACTTATGGTGCATGCGCTCCAAACTCAACAATATCCCAAATGCTTTCGTGGAGTGAGGTTAGATGGTGCCTCATTTTATCACTCCACATACAATAATCTTCACCATCAAAGTATGGTGGTTTCCCTAAGGGAACGGAAAGTAAAGGAGCACGTTTAGGAATGCGAGGATAGCGAAGAGGAAGCTTACTATACTTCTTACGCTCTTGGTGCTTTGAAGATGTCGACTCGGTGTCGGAGGTAGAGGGCGTGGAAGAGTCTGTCTCGTAGTAGACTACCTTCTTCATCTTCTTTTTCTTCTTGTCGCCCTTCTTGTGCAATTTGATGGAGCCGGTGGATTCATCCTTGTCCTCCTTGTGCTTGTCACCAGCCTCCTTTGATGGAGTCTTGCCTTCATTCTTCTTCCCCGAAGATCCGGGTTTTCCCTGGTGATCAACTCCCTTTTGGCGTGTTCTCCCGACATCACTTCGAGTTGTTAGACTCTAATGAAGTATCGGGCTTTGATACCAATTGAAAGTCGCCTAAAGGGGCGGGTGAATAGGCAAAACCTATAAATTATAAACTTTGAACACGAACTTCACCCGAGGTTAGGATTAGAAACAAATAATAACAAATACAGAGTGCGGAAGATAGTTCTTCTTGCTATGAGTTGCTCAATCAATACGGATAACTTTGGGAGCTAACTCTAAAGATTGTAAGCAAGAGAACTTAGAGAGAGGGGAGAGGAGGAATCAAATCGTGAGGTGAAGATCAACACAAATGAACACGACGATTTGTTTTCTGAGGTTCGATTCCAATGAACCTACTCCCCGTTGAGGAGGCCACAAAGGCTGAGTCTTTTTTAACCCTTTCCCTCTCTCAATTGATCACTCAGACCGATTGAGTGCTTCTTCATAATCTCAAGGATCACAAAGACCCGGCAAGGACCACCACACACTTAGGTGTCTCTTACTAGCTTTACAAGTCACTAGAGAGTTTAGAAGGAGGTGAAGCAAGCACGATTAAAAGCCAAGCAACAAGAGCGACAAATGGAACACGGATCACACTCTCTCAAGTTACTAAACACTAATGATCACTTGTCTTAATTGTGGGACTTGGAGAGATTGGAAGGTTTGAATGTGTCTTGGAATGGATTGCTAGCTCTTGTATTGAATGTGAATGAGTGGAGTGCATGGGAGGTGGTTGGGGTTGTATTTATAGCCACCAACCACTTCCTAGTCGTTGCTCCTTTTCTGCCGACCGTGGACGGTCTGCGCCCCTGGTCCAGACGGTATGACCCTGTACATCAATGGCTGAAATCGCAATGGTCAACAGTAATGGCTATATAAACATCTACAAGTGCATTAAATGTGTCGTCAGATGTCAGATAGAATAGTCGCGGATGGTCCGGCCGTGCACCTCGAACGGTCCACGAGGACGCTAAAATGCATTTTACCAAACCCGTCACCTTCGGGTTTCCCTGGGTTTTCAATGACCGGACGGTCCGCGCCTGAGGCCGGACGGTCCGTGCTTGGCCTCGGACGGTGCTCGCTTCTCCTTCAAACGGTTCGTAGTGTTAACTCGTGTTTTTGCATTGTTCTTGTCCGAAGCTCACCCTGGTGTCATGGACGGTCCACCGCAAGGGCCCGGACAGTCCGCGCACAGGTGAATTTCAAAAAAGGTTCTCCTGTCCAGAATAATCTACGGTATTCCGGACAGTCGACTTTAGAATTGATGTAGATGAACTTATGCACCTGAGAAATGATCAACTATGCAAACTAGTTAGTCCATAAGATTTGTGATGGTCGTCAAGCACCAAAATTGATTATAGGAAATGGTTTTGGCCATTCCCCTTTCAAGTAGGATCGCTCCCCACCGCACAGGGCATGAACGGACCCAGCACCCGGGCACCTCATGCGGTGGCCTATGCTGCTTCGTTGGATAGAAGGAAGCATGGAAGTTCGAATCAAGCGAGCAGCTAGTATGTATAGGGTGTAGAAACGGACATGGAGGACCGCAGTGTAATCTCACCTAGGCTGTCTCTAAATCTTAGGTCTGCCACTAGCACAGGGCAACCTCAAATATGCCTTCGGTGCTGTGGAATACTTCACCAAGTGGATCGAGGCAAGAGTAGTTTCCATCATAACAGCAAAAACGGCACAAAAGTTTTCTGGCAGAACATTGTCTCTCGTTTCAGGGTACCTTCCGAGTTGACAGTGGACAACGGGAAATAGTTTGACAACCAAGACTTCTAGGACTTTTGTGCTCCATAGGGACAAAGGTAGTCTTCACATCTATCTACCACCCACAGTCCAACGGAGTCGTAGAGCGCGCAAACAGAAAAATCTTCACCACAATTTAAAAAGGCTCCTCGAGGATGGAAGCGTAAATGAGCAGATCAACTACCCGGAGTGCTTTGGGACTAAATAAAATCGAATCCCATATAACATGCTTTACAACATTTAGACTAATGTACGGAGTCAAAGCAATGACTCCGCAAGAACTCAAATACGAATCACCTCGATCAGACCCTAGCACAGTCCCATACGTCGATGAGCTGGCAACAAAAGACCTGCTTGATGGAGACAGAGTTCAAGCCCTCAACGCCCTAAACAAATACCAAGCAGCAACAAAAAGCTGGATGGACAAAGCTATCGTCTTCAAAGAATTCCCAGAAGAGATCTCGTCCTTAAAAGAACAGCACAAACGGAGTCAAAGGGCACACTTGAAACAAAATGGGAAGGCCCATTCTTAGTCAAGAAGAAGACATCCCAAACTCATACATGCTATCAAGCAAGACAGGTGTGGACCTTGAACATTCATGGAATGTAGACAACCTATGGAAACATTATTTATAAGATGTCTAGTAGGGTCTTCACGCCCTTGTAGGCTTCCACTCTTTTCCTTGCAATGGGGGTGGGGTTTTTAACGAGGCTTTGCCATGTAATAATAAAAATAGGAAATCCCCCTATCAGTAGAGCATCAAGAAATGTCGAAAAAGGTCCTCGTAATAGCCTTCGATATTTGACATCAAATGGTCACCATGACGATACAAAACAAACCATCGTTGACGACAGGCCGTATCTGAGTAAAAGTCGCCTAAGGGTGCAGTCGGATAAGCACGATAAATGTGCAAAGTCAACCCATATCTGAGCAAAAGTCGCCTAAGGGTGCAGCCGGATAAGCACGATAAATTTGGAAGTCAGACCGTATCTGATCAAAAGTCGCCTAAGGGTGCAACTGGACAAGCATGATAAATGTGCAGAGTTAGACCGTATCCGAGCAAAAGTCGGCAAAGGGTTCAGCCGGATAAGGACGATAAATGTGCAAAGGAAATATGTATCTGAGCAAAAGTCACCAACGGTGCAATCGGATCAGTAGCACAAAAATACGAAGACAACATCTTGAGCCATACCTTCACATTCTTCACCGATCGCCAAAGGGGGTGAGGTCAGCGTTTCACGTAATTTATTGTCGATCGGCGACATGCAAAAAAAAGCAAGTGAAGCTCGTTACAACAAAACCACCCACAAGCGGCCCAAACACATAAGAAACGCGAGTTTATACCTCAGCTATCCTGACACTCCCTTTTCGAAAGCAGACCAAGCTCCTTATAATCAAACAAGAGCATTTCAAGTTCTTCACCAAAAACAAACGCCTAATATCATCTTCCCGAAGACACACCTCATCGGTCTGGTTCATCAAGAATTCCTGAACTGCTGACTTCAATCCCACCAGTGCATTGCTCTTCGATGGACTACTTGTTGCTATCAATGATAAAGCTACCCCGAACCAGGCCTCATATGCTTTCGAGTAGCTTTTTGTTTCCTTTTCCCACGCCCGAGCGGCACTACATCTTTGAGATAAGGGGAGCCGATGACACTTCGTCTAAAAGCGCAAAAAATCCAAATCGTCTTTGAGATTCGAAGACTCCTTAGAGCCAAAAAACTTGCACAAATCCTCAGAGTCAACCGATAGACTACAAGTTTGTGACAACCAAGAGGAGAAACGAAGACAACATCTTCACTTTTTCAAGTATCAGAAATAACAATAACCTCCTACAGGCCCAGACTTCAGAACCTGTGTAAGCACCTAGGAAGTTTGTCAGTCTCATTCCCTTCACCCTCACAACAAAAGTCCTCAAAAGAACCCCTAGCCCCAAGTTTCATAAACTTGCTCCATATTCTTCGAGGTGTCGTCCTGACGCGAGGGCTCAGGCGCCTTCAAGCTTGACGCCTGCGCAGCAGCAGGTCGAACCCCATGTCCGAGTCATTGGAGTCACTAGCCTCTGCCACCAAACGCGTCTGTCACACAAACACAAACTCATCCTACCCAAATCTATCCCCAAAAGCAAATCAATGAAAAGCATGAATCAATTTTAATCACATGTTCGATGTCCCGACTGGACCTCTCCTTCACCATGGATACACCGTGCGGCCCCCACATCTGGTCAAACAATACATCAGTAGTCAACTCCACTGTGCGATTACCCCCAACATTGTACACAATATGATCGAAGTCCTTGTTAATATATCCAAGTGGCTCAAAGTGTCGGCAGCCCTCGCGCGCAAGAGCGTTTAGGGTGCCTTCATGGGTAACCAATGTAGAATACCCCATCAGGCCCTAACCACGATGGTAAGACTACCAAGTTCCTCTTTGATCTAGCCAACGAATCGCTTGCCAACGTCAGCTCCCTCCTCATCAAACGAAGCTGTGCATGCTCCAAATTCACGATAGGCATCGCTCAGGAGCGTGTGTGCTCTACTCACCTTACCGCGTACTTTAGCATCACCCTCCGTTGACTTTGTTTTCAAATCATCTAGTTCAGAAGACAACTTGGCTGATTCCTTGTGGGTAGCATCAGCTTCTGCTCGGCAGTACGATGCATTTGCCTTCGCTTTGTCAACTTTACCCTCAAGTTGCGCCACCTTTTCAGCAAGTTTACGACTCTTGGCTTCAGCCGTGCATTTCTCCCATTCCCACTCAGTGTTTTTCTGTTCGAAGCTTTCCACCTTCTGTTGCGGCCCTTTCACCTCATTTTTCAGTGATGTCTCGGAGGCCACGTAGCCCTCGACGCAACATAGTCAATGAAAGCTAGGGGTTGCACAAGCCAATGACGCAAAAAGATAACAATATATCAGTCATGTTTTATGCAAGCTGATGACACAAAAGTCTAAACCTCACATAGCGAAGATGCTCCCCCGTAGCCTTCACCACCCCAGCAACCACTAGTGTGTCGTCCATAGCCCTTTGCAGTGTCGCGGCAGCCGCGCCAGCGACTGCACTCGATGCAGCACACCAAGCTCATCCCTCCATCTGTGCACAAAAAAAGGAGCGCAAAGTTAGAACCAAAACACAATAATAATTTGCCCATCAACGAAGCAAAAAGAAAAATACTAGCACCAGCTAGCCCGATAGACGAAGGATCATCGCTAACCAAGACCTCGACCATATTGTCATAAACCGACACGTCATCTGCCTCTACGGCAGATACCGCCCCGACTTCGACCTCCAATAGCATCTTATCAACCACCAACCGTTCAGTAGGCAGTGTCCCGGATGGAGGCTCCTACACCTCAACCCTGGCCGCCTCCGCTATAGTGGTCACTGTCGCACCACCCTTCGCCCCTGCTGCCTTCGCAGCCCGGGCCTTTGTAGATCCTCTTGGGTCCATGATGCAAATGACTTCTTTTCATTTCTTAGATTTCAACCACTGATATTTCTCCATGAGCGCTGACAAAAACCCCAATGTTATAACCATAGGGAAAATATCAAAAGATCTAGCTAGTCTATTCAGTTCGCAATCCTCGCCAACAGCATCAGGAATATATTTCCCCCAGTGATTGTGGCTGCCCTCGCATGCACCGCCACGAGAGAGAGACATGCGACATGGCTTCCCTCACAGTCTCTGCCATATCCTCATCAAATTCAGTCAGTTCAGCATTCAAGCCCACCAAATCTTCAGACACGGTCTCCGCCTCGTCCAGAGACCCAGAACCCTTTGCCCATTTCCTCACTTTACCCTCAGCAGACAAAGCCTTCCACTTCAAACCAACCCTCTCTTCACTGCCTTCGACAACCTCCTTCCCCTTTGCAGCAGTAACCAAATCTTCTTCATCCCCTTCTTCTGCGTCTTCGGGATATGGCCCATACTCTAGCTCGTTCATTTTGAAAACCCTATAGGGACGAATATTATCATCTCGAATTTCCAGGCTCCTTGTTAATTCAGTCTTCGCAGAGTACTTTCCAACAAATTTAACAACCTCCGCCTCAACCTCACTAACGAAGGATGCCCCATCTCACCCACCAAGCTCAACAGCAAAGGCAGGACTCACAACAATGACATCCTTCCCAAAAAGGCACTCTTTAGCGGCATCCTCCGTCGCACGATTTCACCAACGGTCCAGCCTCCGCTCAACGGCTACCCTTGATACACAATATACTCTTCGACCAAATCTCTATCGTTGCTCATCACCCTCGCATGGCACACACACCCATTCATCGGAATCATTCTCTTTGACTTCGAAGTTAGGGAAAGCAACGATGTCATGAGCCACCATAGCACTCGTCGCCGGTTGAGCCACACATGGTACGGTTTCTCCAAGATCAACATAAAACCAAGATTTGAACCAATTGCCCCACCTGTTCTTGGCACATGGAACAAGTTCATACACTTCACCACCCATCTTACCAGTCTTTGGTGTGAAAGTGCAGCTCCCGAACTGCATAACCCTGCCACCCACAGTCTTCTTCTGCCAGTGGAGGCAATAATGTTTCACAAATACTTCGATTGAAGGCTCCCCACCATATGTAGTCATCGCCCACACATATTTAGACAATGCAACAATGGCATTTGACGTTAGTTGATGCAGTTGAACGTTAAAATGTTTTAGTACTTCGACCACAAATGGGTGACATGGGAAGCGAAGACCAGCCTCAAAGAACGCCTCGAATACTACCACCTCCCCTTGTGGGTTTGGAGTCTTCTCAGTACCAGGCACACGCCTGGCCCTTGCTCTAAAATAACCCAACTGCTCGAATTCATGCACACGGTTCGAGAAAACCGGAGACCGACCGAATTCTAAGGTTTCCAGGCCAACGACGCGCTGAGCGCCGGAATCACCTGCCGGAGGCGACATCCCAGTAGGGGGCTCCGCGCTCGATGACAAGGAAGAAGAGGACGGCGACACGTACCGACATCGACGATGAGCAGTTTGTTTAATCCGTGCCAGAGCAATCCCCATCGGTAGTCAGTCACTGATAAAGCACAAAGAAATTCCAGGCGAGAGCAAAAGGTAAAGAGGAAGAGTGTGGCTGCGCGCGGAAAAAGGAAAGACCCTGCCCTGCCTCGCCCTTATATACAATGGCTGAGCGGTGCTTCGTAAAATGTGAAACCGTCCTTCATCAAAAGGCGCGCTAACCCATGTCAGCCGAACACGTTAGCAACCAAGGGTCACGTATAAAAAGCAAACAGGGCAGCGTTCATCCATCGCACTTACAAGACTTTAGACTTTAGGATTGACTCAAGAAGATGGATAATTTTCGAGAATTCAAATATCAAGCTGAACTGAATTCAAAGAAAGTGGTATTGACATGTATTTGTTCGAAGAATCACAAATTGGAACAATTAAAGGGTGGGTGACTTGGACGGTTCGTCGACTTGTAATAATACCAATACCAAAAACATATTATTTCAAAACATTCTGATGTCGTGGCACAAGTAGTCCTCTCAGAGTCGGCGAGAGAGGAGAATCCCAATTTGTTTAGCACAATCAGATGGAAAATACTAATGACCAACAAACACAGTCAATGCCATTCAGAACCCAACTTGTGTATACCAACTTACAACGCAATAGTCAGTTCAAAACATTTCACAGGAAACTGGAAAGAAAATCCTTTATCCGATCGATGTAGGGCGACCGGGTGGGGATTATGTGGCCCATATCATGCTCAACAACGGAGCAGCAATCCTGCTCGAACAAACCAGCAAGTTCAGCGCTTGCCCTGTTCGCTATCTGCCTATCATGACCATCCCCATTGCCGAAACAATGGAGCGAGGGGAGCTTGATTGGTTCGTTGCCAAAATCGCCCACAGGTGCTGGATATCCAGAGCAGAACATCCCAAACCTGAACTTTGGAAAGCCGCACATCTTCTGCTGCTGCCTGCAGAATAAGGCAGCCATGGCAGCGCCCTGAGAGAAGCCCAGGATTCCATCAAATTTCCCCATGTGAGAGATTGCATTTTCAAGATAGGTGTATGATTCCTCGAAGCCTTCGGTTTGTTCCTGGTACTGAAGAGGGTCAAACGGCACATCTGCAGCCCTCCAGTTTTGTTCAGGGTTGCAGTGGGAGTTTGGAGCAATGAGCCATGCGAATTTCCGTTTCGGTGTAACAGACAGAGGTGAGGGTTTGTCGGAGCAGTGTCCCCGGATTGGTTGATATACAAAGGAAAGCTCATGAGGCGCGTCGACAAAGACAAGCTCAGTGATATGCTTCAGCTTCTTGGAAAGTGCTGACGTTCTTCCCTTAAAACTGGATGCGTTCTGGCGGAAACCATGCAAGCAGAGGATCCTCAACCTTTTCGGTTGCTCGCTACCTGTGTAACAATTCATTTACTTAGAGCAAGGTTAACCCTAAAAAATACAAGTAAATATAGCTAATTCAGATAATTGCATGCTTAACAATAGTTCGGACTGAATGCATTAGAGAACATCAGAATAAACTGGTTAGCTGATTCAGTGGGCCAAAAATGCAAAGCGGCTCAAACCACATGCAGTTGAGCTACCATTACTTCAGAACTATTGAACATTTTTAATGAAGTTTTGTTATGACCGGCCACCACTATAGGCGGCGGGCAACAGCATAAGCATGCAAATAAGGATTAGAAGATAAGCATGCAGATAAGGATTAGAAGATAAGATTTGTTAGAGAGAAGATAGGGATTAGAAGATAAGATTTGTTAGAGAGAAGATAAGGATTAGAAGATAAGATTTGTTAGAGAGAAAAGAGGAGATCTATCTCATTAGATAAGGACTAGAGGGGAGTAAATAATTGTAACCACCACTCTATAGATCAAGCAGAAACACATTGTTTCCGGCTTCCTGTAGGGAGCCGGGAGTCCAACCCTAGCCGCCACCTAGTTTTCCTCCTCTCACGATCGCTGGCTACTCGCCGTCGTTCAGCCTTCAAACCGCGCCCACCGATCCTCCACACATACAACCTCCGATCGGTGCGAGGCAGAGAACAGCAGCATACCAACCTGGTATCGGAGCCCTTCGATCCGATGTCGCTGCTGCTGCCCGCTGGAACCACGTCGCCGCCGGACTCCAACGTGTACGTGCCCAACGTGTCCGTGTCGATCCCATCCGCACCGATTCCGCAAACATATCTGCCCGCGGGATAGCTGCCGCTGGCCGCCGGGGCTTCCTCCTCCGCCGCGGGCGTGATGACCAACGAGCAGCTCACCACGGCCGTCCTCGACCTCGGCAGGATGATGGCCGGCGTCCACGCCTTCCTCTTGGGACCGCAGCCAGGCGTGGCTCCGCCTCACCCGCAGCCGCAGCTACCGCCGGCGACCAACCCGCGGCAGCAGCTGCCTTCACCCGCCTCGGGCGCCGTCTACCCCTACGGGATACCGCAGGACAGCACGGCGCACACCACCGCGCCCGCACCGGCGGTGTCCCTCGGCGGCGTCCAAAGTTTTGAAAATCGTCGATTACGTCGCGCCTAGGCGCGCCTAGGCGCTAGGCCATGGGCTTCCGCCTGGACTAGGGGGGTAGGCGACCTCCTAGTCGATCGGAGCGCCTAGTCGGCGCCTAGCGTGGATTCCGCGGCGATTCCGCGTCGCCCAGGTGCCAAGTCGTCGCGGAGGCGAGGCTAGGCGCGCGCGCGAGCTGGAACGCGCGGGACTGCGGGAGAGAAATAGCGCGCGAGCGGGAAAGCGCGCGGGAGGGAAATAGAGCGCGCGCGGGAGGGGATTAGGGAGCGGCGCGGTAGGGAAAGGCAGATTGCGCGGGAGGGAAATAGCCTGATTGCGCGGTCGCCAGAGACCCCCTCCCTGCTTCCTTCTCCGCCGGGCGCCAGAGAAGCCCCCGCCGCCGCCAGAGAAGCCCCCGCCGCCAGAGAAGCCCCCGCCGCCAGAGAACTCCCCTGCCTCCTTGCTCCTGCCTGCTTGCTTGCCAGAGAAGCCCCCTGCTTGCTTGCTTCTTCTCTCCTGTTCTTCGCCGACTCTGCCCTGCTGCACATCCTCTGCCTTGGCAATGTTGAGAACCGTTTCAAGGATGTTGTTGCTGTTATTGACAAGAAGATGGCTGGAAGACTTGATTCTCCATTGCATTTGACAGCTTATTTGCTGAATCCACACTACAGTTATGCTGACCCATCAATCTTTGATGTTCCCAAAATAACAGAAGGTTTTATCAATTGTGTGGAGACTTTTTATTATCATGACGACGAAATGCAAGAACAAGCAGCCAACATCGAACTCCAGAAGTTTCAGAATAGAGAAGGTCCATTTAGCAAGAAACTTGCAAGGACTTTTGAAAACTTTGATTATAATCCAGGTAACAGCTGTTTGTAAATAGAGAGGTTTTTTATTTCAGCATTGTAACAAGCAATCTGTTATACTACTAACTAATAGAGAGGTATTTTATTTCAGCATCATGGTGGCAGCTTTATGGAACTGAAACACCAGCTCTACAGAAGATGGCTACCAAGATCCTATCTTTAACAGCAAGTTCTTCTGGTTGTGAAAGAAATTGGAGTGGGTTTGATGGGGTAAGTACCTATCTGTTATCAAAATTACAGCAGCATTACAATAAAATTGCAGAACTAAAAGTGCTCTTATTTTTAATTTATAGGTGCACACTAAGAAGAGAAATAGGCTTACTACAGACCGCCTCAACAAGTTGGTCTACATTCAGTTCAACAACAGGCTAATTAATAAGAGAGCAAAGATCAAGTCCAAGAAAATTACTGATGTTCTCTTGTCTAGTGGTACAACTGAAGCTCAAGGTTTCCTCCAAGAGAATGGAGATGATTGTGCATTAGTCTCCTTTAGAGATGACGAAGACGAGGAAGAAGTCATGGAAGGTACAGGGATACCTTGGTCTGTGCTTGGAGATGCAGTGGGAGCAGAAGAACAACTAGAGCTGCGTAGAAGTGCAAGGGTGAGAGAGCTCAATGAAGAAGAGTTTGAGTCCGAAGAAGAAGAGTTTGATGAAGATGAGGATGAGGATGAGATGGATGAAACCGGCGTGTGAGCCAGCTTCATGTCATGTTTTAGCTTTTATTATACATCCATGTATCTTTAACTTGTGAACTTAGAACTCCTGTTGTGCGCTTGTGTTTTGTGTTGTGGCTTGTGAGAACTGAATCATGCATTCATGCGCATGGCTTGTTATTTTATTTCGTGTTGCTGCATTTTATATGTGTTACTGCCTGCTGTCCCTTCATGTTTGTGATTTCTAAAGGCTATCCTACGGTGCTGATCAGTACTTAATGGATGGGAGAAGGGTCAGACCTCAGATAAGTACCTAACTTGCTATTTCCTATTTTTTTATCACTTGTATTGATGCCCAATTGCATCTAAAAGTGTTGTCCACTTCTATTGCAGCAGTGCTTGAGGATTCAGTGATCAGCAGATCTGCAAGGACAAAAGGTATGTCTACTGATCCTTCCCTATTTTTTATCTATAAATGTATATATGTATATATTATATAAGTTGGCAAAACGCCTAGAAAAACGCCTAGCATCGCCTAGGCAAGCCTAGGCTGGACTAGTCTCTAGGCTAAGGGTCATCGCCTAGATTCCGCCTAGCGCCTAGCAAAACTTTGGCGGCGTCCCCATCCAGGAGATCCAGTTCCCCCACTCGCCGTCCCCGCTTCCGCCGTGGCTCACCGACGTCGCGCAGCCAGTCTACTCCTTTGCGCCGGCGCGCCCGTCGGTCCATTCGACCCCTCACATCACAGCGGGCTTCAGCCATGGGGGTGTTCCGGCGTCGGGAACGCTCTATGGCGGCGTTGACGGCACAATGCTCCATGGCTCCACTTTCTGCTCCGCGCCAGCTGCAGCTCCAGTGATCGGCGAGGCGCCCTCGGCTACGGCTCCCGCGACGTTCGGCGCGGCGCCTTTCCAGCCTCGGACCTACAAGATCGACTTCGCGACATACGACGGCTCGGTCGACCCGCTGAATTGGCTCACACACTGTGAACAATTCTTCTGGGGCCAGCGCACTCCGGTGGAGCAGCGGACGTGGATGGCCTCCTACCACCTCACCGGCGCTGCTCAGACATGGTACTACGCACTCCTGTTGGACGAGGGCATGCCGTCCTAGGAGCGCTTCAAGGAGCTTTGCCGCCTTCGCTTCGGACCGTCTATCTACGGCTCGCGGCTGGCCGAGTTGGGGCGCCTTCCTTTCCACTCCACGGTCCAGGAGTTTGCGGACCGCTTCCAGACGGTGCTGGCGCACTCAAGGGACCTCTCCACGCGCCAAAAGGCGGAGCTCTTCGTGGGTGGCCTCCCGGAACACATTCGGGTCGACGTCGAGATGCGCGCCCCGCCCGACCTCCAGACGGCCATGTTTCTCGCCCGCGCCTTTGAGACACGGGCTCTGGCCACGGCAGCGCCTCCTCAGCAGCGCGGCGCCCGCCCTCCCCCGCGGCCAGCCTTTCCCCCACGCCAACAAAGGGCGACCGCGGCCCCGGCTGGCGCACCAGCGCTGCCTGCGCCGCCCGCAGCCGGCGCTGCAGCACCGGGCGCAGCAGCCCCAGCGGCACCCGTGCGGCCGCACCGTCGCCTCTCGCCAGCCGAGATGCAGGAACGCCGTCGTCAAGGCCTCTGCTACAACTGGGCACGTGTGCCCCCGCTTGTTCTTCCTGGAGGTGGAAGATTTCCTCAACGCCGACGAAGAGGTGGCAGCCGACGATGCAGCCGCGGCCTCGCCCGAAGAAGCCGCCACCGCAGCGGACGCTCACGCTCACGCTCTTGTGGTCTCTGTACACGCTCTGGCAGGCATCAGGACGTACCAAACTATGCTCCTGCCCGTGACAATCAAGGGCGAGCGCCTCCTCGCCCTCCTGGACACCGGCTCCACCCACACGTTCCTCCAGGGCGCGGCCATGCGGCGCCTTGGACTCGCTCCTCAGGGGGGCGACCAGCTTCACGTTACGGTGGCCAACGGCGAGCGCGTGCCGTGTGAAGGCCTTGCCTGCAACGTGCCCGTCGACATCTTCGGGGCGCCCTTCTCCATCACCTGCGTTGGCCTCGCGCTCGGCTGCTTCGACTTCATCCTCGGCGTCGACTTCCTGGGCACGCTGGGCCCCCTCACCTGGGACTTCGAGGGGCTCACCGTATCCTTCCTGCACGAAGGCCACCGCGTCACGTGGCAGTGTGTGGGCGCCCCGGGCGCACCCTCCCAGCAGCGGTCGCTGCTAGCGGTAGTTCCGGACCCGCACCACCCGCTGCTGGACGAGCTCCTATGTCAGCACGAAGCCGTCTTCGACACACCACGTGGTCTTCCACCAGCCCGCCCCTACGACCACCGCATACACCTGCTGCCCGAGACCGCGCCGGTGACAGTGCGGTCGTACCGGTACCCTCAGTTGCAGAAGGACGAGCTCGAGCGGCAGTGCGCCGCCATGCTGGAGCAGGGCATCATCCGCCCCAGTACTTCTCCGTTTTCGGCACCCGTGCTCCTCGTCAAGAAGGCAGATGGGTCGTGGCGCTTCTGCATCGACTACCGCGCGCTCAACAACCGTACGTCCAAGGACAAGTTCCCGATCCCGGTGGTTGACGAGCTCCTCGACGAGCTCCACGGGGCCAAGTACTTCACCAAACTCGACCTCCGCTCGGGGTACCACCAGGTGCGCATGCACCCGGCCGACATTGAGAAGACGGCGTTTCGCACCCACCGTGGCCATTTCGAGTTCCTCATGATGCCGTTTGGGCTCTCCAACGCCCCTGCGACATTTCAGGCGTTGATGAATGACGTGCTCCACCCCTTCCTCTGTAGGTTCGTGCTGGTTTTCTTTGACGACATTCTGATCTACAGCACGTCGTGGTCTGAGCACCTGCAGCATGTCGGCCTCGTCTTCACCGCCCTACGAGCCCATGGCCTCTTTCTGAAGAGATCGACTGCCCACCGGTTCAGGACAGGCGACTGCTGCCAGCCCCTGCGCAGATCCTGCGCGCACAGCTCCGTCGCGGCGCGTGGCACATCCTCGTCAAGTGGCAAGGCCTTCCGGAGGACGACGCCACCTGGGAGCCCCTGGACGACTTCAAGACTCTCTACCCGGATGTGCAGCTCGAGGACGAGCTGTTTGCGCAGGCAGGGAGAGATGTTATGACAGGCCACCACTATAGGCGGCGGGCAACATCATAAGCATGCAAATAAGGATTAGAAGATAAGCATGCAGATAAGGATTAGAAGATAAGATTTGTTAGAGAGAAGATAGGGATTAGAAGATAAGATTTGTTAGAGAGAAGATAAGGATTAGAAGATAAGATTTGTTAGAGAGAAAAGAGGAGATCTATCTCATTAGATAAGGACTAGAGGGGAGTATAAATAATTGTAAGCACCACTCTATAGATCAAGCAGAAACACATTGTTTCCGGCTTCCTGTAGGGAGCCGGGAGTCCAACCCTAGCCGCCACCTAGTTTTCCTCCTCTCACGATCGCTGGCTACTCGCCGCCGTTCAGCCTTCAAACCGCGCCCACCGATCCTCCACACATACAACCTCCGATCGGTGCGAGGCAGAGAACAGCAGCATACCACGTTTCAATACTGATTTAAGGTTACTATTCCCGCTATGCACTTATCTATCTTGTTCAAGCCCAGTGCCCCAACACATGGATTTGTTCTCTACTTCTGTAGCACAAAGCCCCATATGCATATCTGAGTAAGAACATAAATAATTATCATTCAGAGAGTGCAATGAAAAACTGATACAGACCTTACCATCACTCCAGGAAACTTTGGAGGTCACATTGTGATAGCTTATGGATGGCTTTTCAAAGCTTTCAGATAGTCCTCTCTGTATTTTGCAGTCTTGTCCTGTTGATAGTTGGCACGGTTCTTTTCCATTCTTTTGGCACAGCTCGCATGCATATTCCTCAGTAGAATCCTAGAGATTTAAAAGACAACTTTAACTTTTTAAATCAATTATACAAATTAGCGTAAAATCAATGTGACAATCAGCAAAATTTTCATGAAAAGTACATTAAAAAAGTGTCGCATTTGACTCAACCTGACATGTTGGGCACACTAAGACCAACATTCTGCAATGGCTACACCGACAGCGTGACGAATAGTCATCAAAAGAAGAACCACATATCAAACATGCACCGAGTATGTTTTCCTTAAGGCTTCCCACTGATATTCTATGAAATGACATTGTGACAGATTAGTGAGAAGAAAAACAAATGAAATCCTTAAAAGGAAGAGTTTCACATTTACAATATTATGTACTCCAACCTGTGGTCAAATACAAAATTCTTTCCTTCAAAATAGCCACCATCTGGGAATTGCTCCAGATACCGCTGAATGCCTCCATATAGCTAAAATAAACATAATAATAAACAGTCATAACATGAACAATACAAATTACTCAAGCATGGACAAGTATACTCAAGACTAAAGACAAGCCAAACAGAGTATAGCACATTACCTGAAAAACGTTCTCAAATCCTTCACCTTTTGAGCGAATATAAGCTGATGCCATTTCACAGCGTATACCTCCTGTGCAGTACCTGTAATAAATACCAAACCTTAGTTAAGGCTTCTTGCTTGGTGCTTGTAAAATACATTAGTCTAATTCAAGGTTGATTCAAAGATCCAGCCTAACGTACATAAGAATTGATTTCCCATGCAGCTGCTCAGCATGCTTGTCTATCCAAGAAGGCAGGTCACTGTATTGCCTAATTTCAGGATCTAAGGTCTTCGCATTTGGCACATTGAACTTGCCGATCCGAGTCTCATATACATTCCTTGCATCCAAGACAACCACTTCCTTCTTCTCCACAGATGCCACAGCATTCAAACTAGTCCCAGCTAAAAGCACAGTCCAAATTGGAGGTTATAATTCAATCCTAAACCAGAAATCGGCAGCCCAAAGAAACTTAGACAAGTCTCAGTCCGAGAATCCACTCACCAACATTCTGGAGCACCGAATGGAACTCGGCCGCAGACAAGTGTCTCCCAGCACTCGAAATCTCTGGGGGTGCCAATGCGGGGTTGGAGCACAGGGTAACTAGCTCCTGCCGATGCAGCAACGATTCAAAACCCAGTGATGGATGACACTACCAACTGGTCAAAGGTGAAACCATTCTGCTGGAATCAGTGGCAAGAACCTTGACGACCCGAACGGAGAGTGAGGTGAAGCCGCACTCCCGGGCGACCCTCTCGTCGACAGGGTCGTCGCAGGACGCGAGCTTGAAATCTGTGCCAACGAACAAGTCGTTGGAGCTCATCTCCGCGATATGCTTCTCCAGCGCGTTCATCTGCCCTCCGAGCTATCAACAACAAAATGCAGTGCCAGTGAGATCGTGATGAATTCATTTATGGACACTGCAAATCCACAAAGGTCGACCTTCCCTGCCCCGAAGGCGCCGCCTACGATGTCGTAATGATAGAGCAAGCGGAGGCATGTTCTCACCGTCGCGTTTACTCCGTCGGGGCCGACGCGGACGCGGCCGACGAGCGCAAGGCTGCGGCAGTGCGCCTCGTAGAACGCGGCGAGCGCGGCGGCGTCAGGCACCTCGGCGTACTTGTAGTAAAGAAGCACTCCGTAGAGATCTCCGCCTACACTTCCTGTATGCTGCTCCTGCTGTCCCGTCGCGTCCATAGCCAAAAAAGGCAAAACCCCTAGCTGCGGCGACGGCGACGGCGACGGCGGCTGCGGCGGAAGAAGGACGAAACGAAGAAGATGACGAGAAGAGGACAGGTCGGGCCTTCAGCTAGTCTTAAAACGCCATGAACCGGCCCATCATGCATAGTCGAAAGCCAAAATTTCAGATGAAGGCCCAAAACTTAGCTCGGCCCATCTACCATCTTATCCTTCTCCTCACCCGCATTTCATTTTGCTCCGCGTCGGCGTCGCATACCCATGGAGGCCACCGCGGTGCCGCGGGCTCTGTCCCTCCTTGGGCCATCTCTGTCGACGGCGCAGCTGCTGCCTTGGATGCGTATGAACTGCTTGCGCGTAGCCGTTGGAGGAGGTGTCAGGCGGCAGGGGGGCGTAGTCTGGGCGAAGAAGACGAGAAGGGGCCGGGACGACGTGGCGGAGGAGCGGGTGGACACGCACAGCTTTGCGCGAAAGGCGGGCGAGTCTGCCGAGCTGTTCCCCGAGGCCGTCCTGCTTAGAAAGGTTCGGTCTTTTCTCTGTTCATTCATTTCCTGCTAGGCTGCTGGCTGCCTCTAGATGCTTCTGTCTAGCGGTTCAGCCTGGGAGATGACGAACAGAACATGGCTGCTTTTGTGTTTCTGCTTCTAGACTAGATTCTTCCCTGAATGCAATGGTTTTGGTAAATGACTTGGTAGCAGCCAATAATCTGTGTAAGTAGTCCTTAATGTTGCGAATAGTGTGGATATGAGATTTTTTAGGGATAATCTAGTATTATATGCTTGCGTCTGTGTGTAAAACTCTACATTCTACAATGCTTTAGTTTTTCTTGTACAGTAACCATTGCCAATGAATACAATAGAAATGAAATTTGTGAACGAACAGTTAGTAGTACTCCAAAAAAGAAAATAAATTATGAAGTTTGCCTGAGGCATACAAAACATTATGGATTTGGTCATTTGCGGTAGAAACAGGAGATGCTCTTAAGTTTTGCATGCGGAAGATTGAAAGATATTGCAATAGGCTAAACAACTAATCTACATGGTTTTCTTATTTCTTTTATTTTGTAGAAAATGGTGAGAGAGGATGGCCAAGTGTCACCAGAATTTGCTGATGCAAATGAAGGTTCACTTTAAAGTTTTTTTAGATGTCCGTTTTGGTACTGTAAAGATCCTTTTTATAGTTCATGTGGATATTTTATCATTCTAATCTTTTTTTTGCAGAAAAGCTGTATGATTTTCTTAATATCCAGCTAAAAAGCGATATGAAAAGAAGTAAGATCTCTCTGCTTTGCTCTTCCGTCAAACTATTTTTTTTCCTATTTCTTCATGCTGGCATTACTTGCTGTTCATTTGTGCTGGATTTCTGAGTTCAGCTTGAAATTCGTTCTTTTACACTATGAAGTAGTTTATCTAATTCACGAGGACCGTGTTGAAGAAGTTGAAAATGTTGTATCAAAAGTACAAGGTGTGTTCTCTCAACACTGTCACTCGGACATCGCTTGTGTATTGGCGAAATTGTTTTAGCATAGTGGAGTCCTTTCTCTAAACGTACCGCGGGGGTGTTAGCGTATTGTGTATTAATTGTGTATTCTATCTCGGTAATGGGCCTTAGCCCATGTACCTGGGTATATTAATATATCCTATGCCCTCTAATTAGGGTTAGGGTTTTCCCTCTCCTAACAAAATGGGTTAGGAGATATGTTGAAAATATGGTGATTTGTAACCAAGTGAAAGAACACTTTTTATCACTAGTCCATATAAAAATCTGCAGTAATGCTGGCTGCTGCAGTTTTGACATTCCAAGTAAAGAAAAAATGATGCAAGTCTGCTAGTGTGGAAGAGAACCTTAATTGTACTGGTCCATTTTGAATAGTTCTCTTTTTTTCTTATTAATTTAATGGTGTGCAATTCTCGTGCGCGTTCGAGGAAAAAAATACAGGAGTAATGTGCTTATAGTTGCTTCATTATTACCTGTTATACACACTATGGCATGTTCACAAACTACAGCAACTAATATTTCTGCAGTTCAAAGGAGGAATGTGCTGTCGACAATGCTCTCCGCTTGGACGATCCTGCTCTTGGGTCCGGGTCAGGTCAGCTTAGCAGAGACAACCGGTGGCGCATTCAGGGAGTATATCGACACGTTTGACGGCTACACCTTCCTGTACCCGAAGAATTGGATCCAGGTCCGTGGAGCTGGCGCGGACATATTCTTCAGAGACCCCATGGTCCTCGACGAGAACATGTCGGTGGAGATATCGTCGCCTTCGTCGTCCAGGTACACGAGCGTCGAGGACCTCGGCCCACCGGAGAAGGCTGCAGAGAAGGTCCTCGGTCAGTACCTGACGGAGTTCATGTCCACCAGGCTGGGCGTTCGGCGTGAATCCAACGTCCTATCGGCGTCATCCAAGGTCGCTGACGATGGCAAGCTCTACTACGAGGTTGAGGTGAGACCAAACTGGCCGAGATTTTTGTTTGAAATCCAGAGAATTGAGCAAGTCAGGCTCTGAATTCGATGTGTGCGCTGGTGGTTTCACTGCAGGTGAACATAAAATCCTATGCGAGCAACAACGAGCTGGCGGTGATGCCACAGGACAGGGTGCAGAGCTTGGAGTGGGACCGCCGATACCTGTCAGTGCTCGGCGTCGAGAACAAGCGGCTCTACGAGCTCCGGCTGCAGACGCCCGAGCAGGTGTTCATGCAGGAAGAGGAGGACCTCAGAAGAGTCATGGACTCCTTCAGGGTCATCAAGGCGGCGTAGTTTGTCGATAGTAGAGTGCACATGTTTTGTTTTTGTTTGCTTGTTTGTTTCTTTTGTACCCGCAGAAATGTTCATATCACTTGTTTCTTCTGTAGAGCGCACATGTTTCCATTCATGTCTCCAAAGGGATGTTTACACTTTAAAATAAGTAAGCCAACTATCAGAAGGTTGGTCAACAGAACACTGGCAAAATCGCTATTGTGCAGAATAGGAAGAACAAAAGGCAGTAATCACTATCCACGCAAGGAGCTACTGCATATCACAAATAGAAGCCTTAAAATGAGAGGAAAATGTCGGAGTGCCAGCTGGTTTTGGTTTTGATTCTTTAGAGCTAGTTTGGGAACTCAATTTTTTCAAGGGATTTTTATTTTTCCAGGGAAAAATGAATTAATTTTCCTTGTAAAAATAGAACTCTTGGGAAATAGGGTTCCCAAATTAGCCCTTAATAGAAGTTTCTTCTCCATCTTGTGAAGGTTTGTCCTTCCACAATGCTTTCCCAGATGCCTTGTGTCGGAGAGTAGATCTCCGGCCGGGTGGCGGAGTGCACCCGCCTTAAGTTCTGAGATGAGGAGGGGCTTAGGCGTTTCGCTTGATCGATGGAGAGAGAGAGTGGTGGACAAGAACACACGGGGATTTAGAGTGGTTCGGGTCGCCGGAGCGTAACACCCTACTCCACTGTGAGATGTATTGCTTGAGGGCTTGTATGAGCTAGCGAGTCTGAGATTGCGTGTGTGTAACGTCGCATGCCTCTCCTTTTATAGCTGAAGGGGGGCATGCACAAAAGGACTGGGCCCCGACATGTGGGCCCAGGGACATAAACAATATAGTGCTTGGTTCCTTTAATATCTGTTGTCGAGTCCATCTTCTTGCGCCCTGATGCCCAAGATCTGCGTATCCTTGGTGTACAGGGGAAGCTTCTGGCGGAAGAGTAGTTGAGTATAGCGCGCCGCTCAGCACAGGCAAATTGTTCACCATCAGACCCAGCAGGCGGGCTGTCTGCTGGATGACCTTGACGTCGCCTGCCAGCGGATGGGACGGGACGCATTTAATGCTGAGAGGGCACGTCGCCCGTCAACGCAGTGGTAGGCGGCGTGTCTTTTCCTTAATAAATGCAGGGGCTGCGCGGCTCTTCGTTAGGGTCGGTCCGGTAGCTTATGTCATGGGCCATAAGCAACGGGTTTCCGCCTGAGCAGGAGGCGGAGGCGAGGCCCGCACACGTGTCAGCGCTGGACCCCTGCACACACCAGGGTCCTCCTCGCTCCGGGACCCTGTTGGAGTTCGGACTTACCCGGAGGCTCCGGACTCGTACATAGGGGTCCGGTGTTCTTTCGTGGGGGGTCCGGCCTTACTGGGGTGTGGTGTCTTTTCCTGTCACGTGGCGTCCTTTGGCCTGCCCATCTGGCGGGGCCAGGCGCGGTCCTCCGCGTGGCTAGGGGACGTCGCATGGGAGTGATGCCTTCATGCTGCAGGAGAGGGTACCCCTGATTTAGGGTACCGACAGTGGCCCCCGGTCCCGCCTCAGGGGAGAATGCGAGCTTGCAGGTGGGACCAGAGTCTGATTGGTGGTTAGACCGCTGCTTCCGTGCGTCTGCTGCTGCAATTACTGCCGGCCCGCCTATGACCACGCCAACTGCCGTATCTATTCCCACGGCTGACTGACCCGTGACCGTCATACTTAACGGTACTGTTTGGCCATGCGCGGGGCTGTCTCGAGTCGTTGCACTGGTTCTGAAAAATTTACCTTTTCAGAATCCATGACAGTCCCGAGAAGACAAGGCATTGGCGCAGGCGGCGGTGCAGCTTCTTTGCACACGGTAACCAGCGCGCCGGTTACATGACGTGTGGGCCTGGGCCCCTGAGTTGGACCGCCAGTTGTGGCGAAGCTGAGGGGGCGCTCAATCGTGGGGCGTTCGCACGCTTCTCACGCGGCGGTTCGCCTCTTTGACCGCTGGTTACGGCGAAGATGGAGGGGCGCTTGATCGTGGGGCGGTTGCATGCCCCTCGCGCGGCAGTTCGCCTTCCTGACCGTTGGTTGCCCCGGAAGTGGAGGGGCGCGTAACCGCGGGGCAGTCGCACGCTCCTCCTTTGGGTTGGTTTTTATGACATGCGGGGCCTGGCCCCCGTGTCATAAGGTGAGATCCCTGGTGCACACCGAGGTGTCGCCGATCTTGTCTTCTTCCTGCTGCCATTGGAGGAGTGCAACCCCATGATTTTCATCACGCAGCCCGGCTGCAGTCCCCCGCCGGCGGCCACCCAGGAGGATGACCACCAGCCTTGTGGTGGGGAGAAGCAAGTCGGGCTGCGGCCTCTCTCCCACCCTCAACTTCAAGGATGCTCATCATCCTTACTGTGGTGGGAGGCAGGTTGAGCCGGGGCCCTACCCTTCGTTTGGGTTGGTGACCCGCTTCTTCCTCCAGCATTCGGAGGGGAAGGGTGTTCACCAACCCTGCGGGAGGGGCGGTCCTTGGCTATACGGGGCCGGCCGACTGCAGGCTGTTAGCTGCAGCGTGTCTGGCCCTTTGGGGCTGGATGGCTCTGGTGTTGCTTCTGACGCTGCCTCCTGCTGTCTGGTCGACGTGTGGTTGCCCATCCACTGCACGGGCGACAGTCGCGCCGTGCGCGGGTTTGCCACATTCATGGCTTCCTCGGCCAGTCAGGCGCACTGGGGGACCGTACAACATGTCGTACGTCGCGGCAGTGGTGGCGGCATTCTTGGATGGTCTTGTCCTCACTCCTGTTGGTCGAAACAGGGGCGAGGACCCCTTTGTGCAGGGGTGGTCGCCTCCGCTGGTGAGGGCATCAGAGCCATCTGCCGCTGAGTCCCCGACTCCTTGGCTTTTAGTGGCCTTGTTGTCACCCCCTGTAGGAGGACAGGGGTGATGGCCTACCCGCAGCGGCGCACATGCTGGGATGATTGCCGCTGCTGTCGAGTCGTCGGTGCTGAGGCGGTCGTCGCTATCGGTGCTGGTGTGGTTGCCTCTGCTGGTGAGCCGCTCGGGGCTTGTTGTCCCGCGACCCTTGCTGGTGTGGAGGTAGTTCATTCCTGCAGAAATGAAGCTGGGGTCCCGCTTGTAAGGGAATGTAATGACATCTGCTTGAAAGCAAAATGTAATAACGTATGTACACAGTATTTTAGCCTGGGAGGCCCAGTTATGTGCCCGGACCCCCTAGATGGTGGCTTCAAGTACTAAGACACCCGCCACAGGGCGGTGGAGTATGTAGGCCCACGGTACATGACCTGGCTGAGCGGCTACATGGTTTCCGGACCCCCCCAGGAGACAAGTGCCTGTTCTTCAAAGCCGGACCTCTAGGTTGTTGGGTGCATAGGACTTTAGTTTTAAATACTAGGACACTCACTACAGGGTGGTGGAGTGTGCAGGATTTTGGGTACGAAACCAGGCTAACCGGCCACACATGCTCCGGACCACCCTATGGAGCGGACGTCCGTTCTTTAGAACTGGCCCCCAGGCCTTCCCCTGTTTTTGTAAATAAATAAATATCGTCTTTTGAGCTGCATTTAGGACTTATCTGTGTAACGCCCGTTCCTGTTGTGTGCGATGTTGTTGACTCCTCCTTAGTACCTGGCCCCCCGCCTGGGATGCAGGCTTGATGTGTTGAGGTTGAATGCCAGGGTTCCTGAAAAGGTCGTCAACAATCCTCAGGAGGCAGACTCGCTGGGATCTGGATCTGTACACAACTTTTAGCTAGGAAGCATTAGTAGTACACCTCATAGGGTTCTCCGCCTGACATTAGTCGCCCTTTGATACATGCTCGGGACCTGCAGGTTTTAGTCCGGGTGGCCAAGTTGCGTGTCCGGACCCCCTTGGGTTGCGGTTCTAGATACTAGGACACTTGTCGCAGGGCGGTGGAGCGTGTAGGCCCACAGTACGAGACTAGGCTGAGCGGCTGCACGGGCTCCGGACCACCCTAGGAGACTAGTGTCCATTCTCTAGCTCCGGTCCTGAGGTTGTCGGACCCGCAGGACTTATAACTCTAGATACTAAGTCCTTGTCACGGGGTGGCAGAGCATGTAGGCCCATGGTACAGGACCTGGCTGAGCGGCTACATGGGCTCCGGACCACCCTATGGAACGGGGTCCCGTTCTCCAGAGTCGGCCCCCAGGCTGTCGGACCTCCCTACTTTCGCATCAGGGGTCCTAAACTGTAAGCCTGGCTGTTCAATTCGGACGCCACCATGTCAGACAGATGGAAACCGTACGGGTGGGTTAGCTAAAAGTATTATCTAGAAAACTGCGAGGTAGGACCATGGAGCAGCAAGATGGAACTATCGCAAGAGTGCAGCTGAGGGGGGTAGTTTCTCTTTATAACTTGTCGCGCATGTGTGCAGACCAATAGTCCGGGTTTATGGGGGCAGGCCCCACCGGGTCATCGTACACGTATGCGTTATCTAGTTTCAAGAAAAGGAAACAGGCTCGACCACTTAGTCTTGCTCTATGGATAGAACTTACAGAGATACTTGGTCTCGGGGTAAGGTGCTCCTCCATCTGTAGCTAGATGGTTCCCCTTAGGTCGGTGCACTCCCGTTACCTTGAAGGGTCCTTCCCAGCTGGGGGAGAGTTGCGGAACCCCTCTTGATATGGTATCTGCCGTGGGGCTATGCCCCGACCCAGGGTTCCCATCTGCCTTCGGCGCGGGAGCCCTTGCCTCTGGTAGTGATCACTTCTGCATATACATGTCTGCAGCTCGGACCCGTGGGGGTCCGGAAGGGCCTCCGGAGGAAAGGCGTGCTCCAGCTCCATAGACCGGGGAACACGGGGTCCCTTTGGGGTCCGTCTAGTTGTCTTCACCGGAGTAGGAGCCTCCGGGGAAGATATCTTTTAGGTCCCCCTCGGGCAACTGGTACCCGAGGTCCCGCTCAGCCGCGGCTACCTCACCGTCGTCCTCCTTCTCTTTGCCGGGCCAATGGCGAGGCGGGGAGCCGTCTTTGGGAGACTGCTCGCGCCGCTCGCTGACGCGTTTTGCAAGGTCAATGATCTCGCGACACTCCGCTGCACTGTGGCGACCATACGGGTGCATAGGGCATGGACCGCTGCCACTCTTCTGCGGTCGCGGGCGCTTGTTGCGGTCGCCCTGGCCTCTGGTCACTGTTGTGGCCACCAGAGCAGTGGACCGTGGCATCTGGTAGTCGCGGTCCTTCTTCTTTTTCTTCTTTCCGTCCCGGAGGGCGGCCCCCAAGCCTCCTGACTGGGCAGCCCCAGTTTGCGGGGCTGAGTGCCATGCACGGCCCTCGGCGGCTCTGACGCATTTGTCGGCTAGGGCGAAGAGCGTAGGGACAGTTTCCACGTCATGTGTGGCCAACTTCTCCAACATTTTCTCATCACATACTCCCTATCGGAAAGCCGTGATGATAGAAGCATCAGAAATACGAGGTATCGTACCTCGTACTTTGGTGAAGCGGGAGATGAACTTCCGGAGGGGTTCCCCTGGCTCCTGCCTCACTGCATGGAAGTGGTCCTCCACACCGTGCTGCTGGAAAGCACTGGCAAAGTTCGCTACGAACCGCGCACAGAGTTCTTCCCAGGAATAGACTGATCCCGGGGTGAGATTCATGAGCCAGGTCCGGGCAGGTCCAGACAAGGCCACATGAAAGTATGTTGCCATCACCGTGGTGTTTCCACCTGCCACTGTGATGGCGGTAACATACACCTGCAGGAACTCCGACGGGTTTGATGTTCCGTCATATTTTTCCGGCAGGTGTGGCCGGAACTTGGGTGGCCAGGATGTCGCGCGGAGGTGATCCGCCAGAGCGGTGCAGCCTACTCCAGCCAAGGGGACACCCATTTGGGATCGGGTGCCCATTGGCGTCTGTGGCGTAACCGCGGCGAAGTCTTGATCGAGGTCGCGCCCGTTGATGTTTTGGCGGCGCTCGCGCGCCCTTTCCAAAGATACCCGAGCATCCTCTCCCGCACGCCTGCGGTTGAGCTCTGCCCGGAGATCATTGGCCTGCGTGCCCCTCACTGAGGGCGAGCGGACCGATGCTGATGCCTCGTGTTGGCGCAATGATGACCGCGCCTTCGACCGGGTCGAGGTAGAATGTGCCATAATGAGCAGCCGGTCGACGTCGTCCCGCCACTGCTTCATGGCTCCTGGTGACGCCGTGGAGCTTGGAGGGTGTCGCAATAACTCCCTGGCTGCTGACAATGCCCCCGGAGACGCCTTTGATGGAGTCCGGGATGTTTGCACCACCATGTGCTGCCGTGCGGCGTGCACGGCAGGAGTGACTGGTGCTGGGCGACTGGGAGCCTGCGGTGTGGAGGAAGCAGCTTCTCCCTCCACCGCGAAATCTACCGAAGTCTCGGCGCGGTGCTCTACGATCTGCACCATCATGATTGGGCAAGAAATCAAGCGAAAACCTAATGCCCAGGCCTCTACCTGGCGCGCCAAATGTCGGAGAGTAGATCTCCGGCCGGGTGGCGGAGTGCACCCGCCCTAGGTCCTGAGATGAGGAGGGGCTTAGGCGTTTCGCTTGATCGATGGAGAGAGAGAGAGCGGTGGACAAGAACACACGGGGATTTAGAGTGGTTCGGGCCGCCGGAGCGTAACACCCTACTCCACTGTGAGATGTATTACTTGAGGGCTTGTATGAGCTAGCGAGTATGAGATTGCGTGTGTGTGTAACTTCGCATGCCTCTCCTTTTATAGCTGAAGGGGGCATGCACAAAAGGACTGGACCCCGACATGTGGACCTAGGGACATAAAGAATATAATGCTTGGTTCCTTTAATATCTGTTGTCGAGTCCATCCTCTTGCGCCTTGACGCCCAAGATCTGCGTATCCTTGGTGTACAGGGGAAGCTTCTGGCGGAAGAGTAGTTGAGTATAGCGCGCCGCTCAGCACAGGCAAACTATTCACCAGTAGACCCAGCAGGCGGGCTGTCTGCTGGATGACCTTGACGTCGCCTGCCAGCGGATTGAACGGGACGCATTTAATGCTGAGAGGGCACGTCGCCCGTCAGCGCAGTGGCAGGCGGCGCGTCTTTTCCTTAATAAATGCAGGGGCTGCGCGACTCTTCGTCAGGGTCGGCCCGGTAGCTTATGTCATGGGCCATAAGCAGCGGGTTTCCACCTAAGCGGGAGGCGAAGGCGAGGCCCGCACACGTGTCAGCGCCGAACCCCTGCACACACCAGGGTCCTCCTCGCTCCAGGACCTTGTTGGAGTTCGGACTTACCCGGAGGCTCCGGACTCGTACATAGGGGTTCGTTGTTCTTTCGTGGGGGTCCGGCCTTACTGGGGTGTGGTGTCTTTTCCTGTCACGTGGCGTCCTTTGGCCTGCCCATCCGGTGGGGCCAGGCGTGGTCCTCCGCGCGGCTAGGGGACATCGCATAGGTGCGATGCCTTCATGCTGCAGGAGAGGGTACCCCTGATTTAGGGTACCGACACCTTGCATGACTGATACGAGGGATGATGTTAAAATTAGCAGTGTGGAAGGGAAAGGACAATAAAACATGAAAGATAAATGATGTTATTACTACAAGAAATGCCATACGGATCTCTTTATTTTTCTAATCTATTAAGAATCTAAAGTGGGCACCTGGTGCTACCATGACTTCACCCTCCGTCCCACCCCACGCGACCCACCTCGGCGCCGTGCCATGTGAGCTCCACGCTCAGCGCTTTCTCACCTACTGTGTGGACCCAAGCGCCTGCCTAGCACCTGACCTCCGCCCGCGCAGCTACCATCTGACCACATGTAACTTAGTGTTTAGAAATAAACAATAGTTATATAAAAAATAGTGCAGAGCGAGCACTTAAACCCACGTCTCCCTACTCTAGAAATTTGAAGCTAATCACTAGACCACACATATATTAGTAAAAATAAACAATAACTATATGTAAATAAATATCTCAGTACCTATTTATATAATATATAAAAACATAGCAAAACTCGAGCAACTAGCTAATTTCTCTTTAATCTTCTTTAGCTTCCCTTCCTGTCCATGGCTTACTTTAGGATTAGCAGCCTGAGTGCTTCCCCTACCCTTTTCTTGCTCTGAATTACCTAGCTGGCTTTACAACCTGTAGCCTTTGTGTCTGCCTTTCCTTGCTGTGAAGTACCTGGCTGACTTGCTTTAGAATCAGTAGCCTTTGTGTCTACCTTTCCCTTTTCTTGCTTTGAAGTGCCTAATGTTTCTACAGCTTCACCATTTTGACAATCGCTAGCAGTTTCACCATTAACTTGGTCCTTCTTTGATTTTCTTCTTCTGCTTTCCGATTTGTATGGTTGGTCTCTTATAGTTGGCCTTTTCATTTCAAGATCATCGTCATCTTCTGCTAAACTTGAAGGATGCTGGTGAGCAAAGAGCTTTTACTTGACGCCTTTGCAGGGCCAAGGCGAAGGGTCTTATCTAGCAGACCATCAAGTCGAGATGAAGCAAATCCTATGCTTGTTAATTTCTTCCTTAGAAATAAAACTTCCATTGTCCAAGATTTTTTCAGCTTGGATTTCATGAAGAAGTTCACGTGAGTTGGCTATGCCAACATTGCTAGACAGATCAGGAAGCCCAAGATCATTATTTTGTTGAAAGTTAGTAATTTGCCCGCTTGAATCTTCTTCATGAGTTTCCTTGTTTGCACCTTCTGTTGGAACTTGACCCACTTGTGTGTGACACAATTGAATAAGAAAGCTAAGGTGGTGTGTAGAGATGGTATAAGACTTTAGTCTCATATTGCTCATCTAGGTAGATGAACACTATCTTATACGTGGAGTGTTTACTACTTGTCGGGGACCATAATTAGGGGTACCCCCAAGACTCCTAATCTCAGCTGGTAACCCCCATCAGCACAAAGCTGCAAAGGCCTGATGGGCGCGATTAAGATCAAGGCTCAGTCCACTCAAGGGACACGATCTCGCCTCGCCCGAGCCCAGCCTCGGACAAAGGCAGCCGACCTCAGAGGATTCACGTCTCGCCCGAGGGCCCCCTCAAGCAACGGACACACCTTCGGCTCGCCCGAGGCCCAGTCTTCGCAGAGAAGCAACCTTGGCCAGATCGCCACGCCAACCAACCGTATCGCAGGAGCATTTAATGCAAGGATCGCCTGACACCTTATCCTGACGCGCGCTCTTCAGTCGACAGAGCCGAAGTGACCGCAGTCACTTCGCCGCTCCACTGACCGACCTGACAAGAATACAGCGCCACCTGCCCTGCTCCGACTGTCGTGCCACTCGCCAGAGTGAGGTTGACAGCGGCTAAGTCCAGCCTCGGGCGACATAGGAAGCTCCGCCTTGCCTGACCCCAGAGTTCGGCCCCCGTCTCGGCCTCGGAAGATGGACTTTGCCTCGCCCGACCCCAGGGCTCGGACTCAACCATGACTTAGAAGACGACGAACTCCGCCTCGCCCAACCCCAGGGCTCGGACTCAGCCTCGGCTTCGGAAGACGACGAACTCTGCCTCGCCCGACCCCAGGGCTCGGACTCAGCCTCGGCTCCGGAAGACGATGGACTCCGCCTCGCCCGACCCTAGGGCTCGGACTGAACCTCAACCTCGGAGGAATCGCCACCTCGCCCAAACTTGGGTCCGGACCGGCCACATCGCCAGGGGGCCATCATTACCCTGCCCCTAGCTAGCTCAGGCTACGGGGAACAAGACCGGCGTCCCATCTGGCTCGCCCCAGTAAACAAGTAATGATGACACCCCGCACGCTCCATGACGACGGCAGCTCCCAGCCCCTTACGTCAGCAAGAAGACGTCAGCAAGGATCCGACAGCCCCAACAGCTGTACTTCCAAAGGGCTCCAGCTCTCCTCCGATGGCCACGACATCACATGAACAGGGCAGCAACACCTCTCCGACAGCCACGACGGCATGTACATAGGGCACTAGCTCCTCTCTGCTAGACACGTTAGCACATTGCTACACCCCCCATTGTACACCTGGACCCTCTCCTTACGCCTATAAAAGGAAGGTCCAGGGCTCTCGTACGAGAAGGTTGGCCACGCGGGAGAACGGGCCGGCGCATAAGGCTCTCGCTCTCGCTCTCGCTCTCTCCCACGCGAACGCTTGTAACCCCCTACTGCAAGCGCATCCATCTGCCCTGGGCGCAGGACAACACGAAGGCCGTGGTTTCCCCTTACTGTTCTCCCCCCTTTGTGTCCCGTCTCGCGCTGACCCATCTGGGCTGGGACACGCAGCGACAATTTACTCATCGGTCCAGGGACCCCCCGGGGTCGAAACGCCGACAGTTGGCGCGCAAGGTAGGGGCCTGCTACGTGTTGACGAACAGCTTCCCATCAAGCTCCAGATGGGTAGTCTCCAGCAACCTTTCCAACCCAGGACGATGCTCCATTTCGGGAGTCTTGAGTTCATGTCCCTCGACGGCAGCTACGACATGATACTCCTTCCTCCGCCGCGCGACAGCGACAATGGCGGCCGCCAGCCCGCCCACCGGCGGCGGAATCAACGACGTCTTCCCCACATGGCGGAAGAACAACATCCGGGTTTGTCCCGTCACCTCCCCCACCGATGGAGGAGGAGGCGGGGCAACCATGGCCAAGCAGGAGGCGGCACCTCGTCGGCTGTCGAGCAAGTCGACGACGCCGGCGCCCCAGCGGGGGACACGTCAGGCTTCGACCTTGCGTCTGAGACGAAGACGAGCACCGTTTCCCCGCAACACGCCAACCCCAAGCAGACGAACGACGCCAGCACGCTCGTGAAGGACTTGCTAGGCGTCGCCCTCATACCTGAGACAACGGTGCAGTCCGCCCCTAACGCGACTTCGTCACCGCCCGTCGACCGAGAGGTACCGACCGATTCCCATCTCGTGCCTTTTGGATTCAGCTTCGACCCACCAAGCGACCTCACTTCGGTGGAAGCCTTCGTAGAGGCATGTACCAACCCTCCGGGGTACCATATGCGGTTGCCCTAGGACAGACTGACGACCGTCTCGACCTACGGACCCTCGGGTTCCGAGGAAGATGACGAGCCTGACTTTTGTTGGGATTTCTCCGGGCTCGGTAACCCCAGTGCCATGCGGGACTTCATGACCGCATGCGACTACTGCCTCTCCGATTGTTCCGATGGTAGCCGCAGCTTCGGCGACGAGGACAGCGGCCCAAGTCGTGAATGTTTCCACGTCGATCTAGGGGGTCCCGGCGAAGGCAACCATCTTGGTATGCCGGAGAGCGGTGATCCCCCTAGGCCTGCGCCTCGCGTTGACATCCTTCGGGAGCTAGCTGTGGTCCCAGTCCCTGCGGGGGGTCAGGACGCACAGCTCGAGCAAATCCGCGAGATGCAGGCCAGGCTCGACGAGGGAGCAGGAACACTTGAGCAGTTCTGGCGGAACATCGGGCAGGAATGGGCAGACCAAGCTCCGGCCGGAGAAGCGCGTCATCTACCCCAGGGAATCCAGCACCGCATTGCCGACGACGTCAGGGCAAGGCCGCCACCGACTTCCAGTGGGGTCGGCCAGAACCTGGCTACAGCAGCAATACTAGTCCACGCGATGCCGGAACCATCGACCACCGAAGGGCGGCATATCCAGGGAGAGCTCAAGAATCTCCTGGAGGATGCCACGGTCCGACGGGCCGAAAGCTCTGCCTCCCGAAGGCAGGGGCACCCCTCGGAGCATCGCGCCGCGACTTCCCGATTCGTGTGGGAAGCCTCGGTCCACACCGGGCGCACGCGCAACACGACGCCTGCGGCCCCGGGTCGCCTCGGCAACGAGCACCACCACCGCAACCGTCGAGCCCACCTCGACGAGAGGGTGCGCCGAGGCTACCACCCCAGGCGTGGGGGACGCTACGACAGCGGGGAGGATCGGAGCCCCTCGCCCGAACCACCCGATCCGCAGGCTTTCAGCCGGGCCATACGACAGGCGCCGTTCCCGACCCGGTTCCGAACCCCGACTACCATCACAAAGTACTCGGGGGAGACGAGGACGGAACTGTGGCTCGTGGACTACCGACTGGCCTGCCAGCTGGGTGGAACGGATGATGACAACCTCATCATCCATAACCTCCCCCTGTTCCTCTCCGACACCGCTCGAGCCTGGCTGGAGCATCTGCCTCCGGGGCAGATCTCCAACTGGGACGACCTGGTCCAAGCCTTCGCCGGTAACTTCCAGGGCACGTACGTACGCCCTGGGAACTCCTGGGATCTCCGAAGCTGCCGCCAGCAGCCGGGAGAGTCTCTCCGGGACTACATCCGGCGATTGTCGAAGCAGCGCACCGAGCTGCCCAACATCACCGACTCGGACGTCATCGGCACGTTCCTCGCCGGCACCACCTGCCGCGACCTGGTGAGCAAGCTGGGTCGCAAGACCCCCACCAGGGCGAGCAAGCTGATGGACATCGCCACCAAGTTCGCCTCTGGCTAGGAGGCGGTTGAGGCCATCTTTCGGAAGGACAAGCAGCCCTAGGGCCGTCAGCTGGAAGACGTCCCCGAGGCATCCACTCAGCGCGGCACCAAGAAGAAGAACAAGAAGAAGTCGCAAGCGAAACGTGATGCCACCGACGCGGACCTTGTCGCCGCCGCTGAGTACAAGAACCCTCGGAAACCTCCCGGAGGTGCCAATCTCTTTGATAAGATGCTCAAGGAGCCATGCCCCTATCATCAGGGGCCCGTCAAGCACACCCTTGAGGAGTGCGTCATGCTTCGGCGCCACTTTCACAAGGCCAGGCCACCGGCGGAAGGTGGCAGGGCCCACAACAACGACAACAAGGAGGACCACAAGGCAGAGGAGTTCTTCGAGGTCCACGACTGCTTCATGATCTACGGTGGGCAAGTGGCGAACGCCTCGGCTCGGCACCGCAAGCAAGAGCGTCGGGAGGTCTGCTCAGTAAAGGTGGCGGCACTAGTCTACCTAGACTGGTCCAACAAGCCCATCACCTTCGACCAGGGCGACCACCCCGACCGTGTGCCGAGCCCGGGGAAATATCCGCTCATTGTCGACCCCGTCATCGGCAACGTCAGGCTCACCAAGGTCCTCATGGATGGAGGCAGCAGCCTCAACATCATCTACGCCGAGACCCTCGGGCTCCTGCAGGTCGATCTGTCCTCGATCCGGACAGGCGCGGCGTCTTTTCACGGGATCATCCTCGGGAAACGCGTCCAACCCCTCGGACAACTCGATCTGTCCGTCTGCTTCGGGACTCCCTCTAATTTCCGAAGGGAAACCCTCACGTTCGAGGTGGTCGGGTTCCGAGGAACCTACCACGCAGTACTGGGGAGGCCATGCTACGCCAAGTTCATGGCCATCCCCAACTACACCTACCTCAAGCTCAAAATGTCGGGCGCCAACGGGGTCATCACCGTCGGCCCCACGTACCGACACGCGTACGAATGCGACGTGGAGTGCGTGGAGTACGCCGAGGCCCTCATCGCCGACCTGGAGAGCCTCTCCAAGAAGGCGCCAGATGCGAAGCGCCACGCCGGCAACTTCGAGCCAGCAGAGACGGTCAAATCCGTCCCTCTCGACCCCAGCAACGACGCCTCCAAGCAGATACAGATCGGCTCCGAGCTTGACCCCAAATAGGAAGCAGCGCTCGTCGACTTTCTCCGCGCGAACGCCGAAGTCTTTGCGTGGAGTCCCTCGGACATGCCTGGCGTACCGAGGGATGTCGCCGAGCACTCGCTGGATATCCGAGCTGGACCCCGACCCGTGAAGCAGCCTCTGCGCCGATTCGACGAAGAAAAGCGCAGAGCCATAGGCGAGGAGATCCACAAGCTGATGGCCGCAGGGTTCATCAAAGAGGTATATCCCAAATGGCTTGCCAACCCTGTGCTTGTGAGAAAGAAAGGAGGGAAATGGCGGATGTGTGTAGACTACACTGGTCTAAACAAAGCATGTCCGAAGTAGTGGAAATCGTGGATTCCACTGCTGGGTGCGAAACCTTGTCATTCCTCGACGCCTACTCAGGGTATCACCAAATCAAGATGAAAGAGTCTGACCAGCTCGCGACTTCTTTCATCACACCTTTTGGCATGTACTGCTACGTTACTATGCCATTTGGTTTGAGGAATGCGGGTGCGACATACCAAAGGTGCATGAACCACATGTTTGGCGAACACATTGGTCGGACCGTCGAGGCTTACGTCGATGACATCATAGTCAAGACGAGGAAAGCCTCCGACCACCTCTCCGACCTGGAAGCGACATTCAAGTGTCTCAAGGCGAACGGCGTAAAACTCAATCCCGAGAAGTGTGTCTTCGGAGTCCCCTGAGGCATGCTCTTGGGGTTCATCGTCTCCGAGCGGGGCATCGAGGCCAACCCGGAGAAAATCATGGCCATCACCAACATGGGGCCCATCAAGGACTTGAAAGGCGTACAGAGGGTCATGGGATGCCTTGCGGCTCTGAGCCGCTTCATCTCGCGCCTCAGCGAAAGAGGCCTACCTCTGTACCGCCTCTTAAGAAAGACCGAGTGCTTCACTTGGACCCCCGAGGCCGAGGAAGCCCTCGGGAACTTGAAGGCGCTCCTTACAAACGCACCCATCCTGGTGCCTCCCGCTGCCGGAGAAGCCCTCTTGATCTACGTCGCCGCTACCACTCAGGTGGTCAGCGCCGCGATCGTGGTCGAAAGACGAGAAGAAGGGCATGCATTGCCCGTCCAGAGGCCGGTCTACTTCATCAGTGAGGTACTGTCCGAGACCAAGACCCGCTACCCACAAATTCAGAAGCTACTGTACGCGGTGATTCTGACGCGGCGGAAGTTGCGACACTACTTCGAGTCTCATCCGGTGACTATGGTGTCATCCTTCCCCCTGGGGGAGATCATCCAGTCCCGAGAGGCCTCGGGTAGGATTGCGAAATGGGCGGTGGAGATCATGGGCGAGACAATCTCGTTCGCCCCTCGGAAGGCCATCAAGTCCCAAGTCTTGGCGGATTTTGTGGCTGAATGGGTCGACACCCAGCTTCCAGCAGCTCCGATCCAACCGGAACTCTGGACCATGTTTTTCGACGGGTCGCTGATGAAAACAGGGGCAGGCGCGGGCCTGCTCTTCATCTCGCCCCTTGGGAAGCATCTCTGTTACGTGTTGCGCCTCCATTTCCCGGCGTCCAACAACGTGGCTGAGTACGAGGCTCTGGTCAACGGGTTGCGCATCGCCATCGAGCTAGGGGTCCGACACCTCGACGCTCGCGGTGACTCGCAGCTTGTCATCGACCAAGTCATGAAGAACTCCCACTGCCGCGACCCGAAGATGGAAGCCTACTGCGACGAGGTTCGGCGCCTGGAGGACAAGTTCTACGGGCTCGAGGTCAACCACGTCGCCCGGCGGTACAACGAGACTGCGAACGAGCTAGCGAAGATAGCTTCGGCGCGAACAATGGTTCCCCCGAACGTCTTCTCCCGGGACCTACATCAACCCTCAGTCAAGACAAACGACACGCCCGAGACCGAGAAGGCCTCGGCCCGGCCCGAGACACCCTCGGCCCCGCCCGAGGCACCCTCGGCTACCGAGGGTGAGGCTCTGCGCATCGAGGAAGAGCGGAATGGGGTCACGCCTAATCGAAACTGGCAGACCCCGTACCTGCAATATTTCCACCGAGGAGAGCTACCCCTCGACAGAGCCGAAGCTCGGCGACTGGCGTGGCGCGCCAAGTCATTCGTCTTGCTGGGTGACGGGAAGGAGCTCTACCACCACAGCCCCTCCGGCATCCTCCAACGATGCATATCCATCGCCGAAGGCCAGGAGCTCTTACAAGAAATACACTCGGGGGCTTGCGGTCATCACGCAGCGCCTTGAGCCCTTGTTGGGAATGCCTTTCGACAGGGTTTCTACTGGCCAACCGTGGTGGCCGATGCCACTACGATTGTACGCACCTGCCAAGGGTGTCAATTCTACACAAGGCAGACGCACCTACCCGCTCAGGCTCTGCAAACAATACCCATCACCTGAACATTTGCTGTGTGGGGTCTGGACCTCATCGGTCCCTTGCAGAAGGCACCCGGGGGCTACACGCACCTACTGGTTGCCATCGACAAATTCTCCAAGTGGATCGAAGTCCAACCCCTAAACAGCATCAGGTCCGAACAGGCGGTGGCATTCTTCACCAACATCATCCATCGCTTTGGGGTCCCGAACTCCATCATCACCGACAACGGCACCCAGTTCACCGGCAGAAAGTTCCTGGACTTCTGCGAGGATCACCACATCCGGGTGGACTGGGCCGCCGTGGCTCACCCCATGACGAATGGGCAAGTAGAGCGTGCTAACGGCATGATTCTGCAAGGACTCAAGCCACGGATCTACAACGACCTCAACAAGTTCGGCAAGCGATGGATGAAGGAACTCCCCTCGGTGGTTTGGAGTCTGAGGACAACGCCGAGCGGAGCCACGGGCTTCACACCGTTCTTTCTAGTCTATGGGGTCGAGGCCATCTTGCCCACATACTTAGAATACGGTTCCCCGAGGACGAGGGCATGCGACGACCAAAGCAATCGAACCAACCGAGAAGACTCACTGGACCAGCTGGAAGAGGCTCGGGACATGGCCTTACTACACTCGGCGCGGTATTAGCAGTCCCTGCGACGCTACCACGCCCAAGGGGTTCGGTCCCGAGACCTCCAGGTGGGCGACTTGGTGCTTCGGCTGTGACAAGACGCCCAAGGGCGCCACAAGCTCACGTCTCTCTGGGAAGGGCCATTCATCATCGCCAAGATTTTGAAGCCCGAAACATACAAGCTGGCCAACAGTCAAGGCGAGGTCTACAGCAACGCTTGGAACATCCGACAACTACGTCGCTTCTACCCTTAAGATGTTTTCAAGTGGTTCAAACACCTCGTTTACATACGCCAATAAAGTCTAACCATCAAGGAAGGGTCAGCCTTGCCTCGGCAAAGCCCGACCCTCCCTCGGGGGCTAGAAGGGGCGAACCCCCTCTGCATTAAAATTTTCCTCGAAAAAAGTCTTCCATCAAAACGACTTTCGCGTCTCCCGGCTATATCAGTAAGAGGACCCCAAGAAACGAATAAGAGTGCATGTAAGTGGCAAGGCCGACTGAGCCGAGGGACTCCTACGCCTCTGGGATACGGATACCTCACTCGTCGTCTACCGCGAAAAATAACTCTTACTTGGGTGAGCAATCCTGCTACTGACGAACGAGTCCGGATACGCAAAACAGGAGGAAAAGAGACACAACCTTATATTACGATGTAAAGTGTTCGGGCCTCGGCGGCCGCAAAAGACACATATGCATTCAAAATAAACTGCTCCGGCAGAATCAGGCGTCACCCGGAGAAGGAGCCATGCCCTTGGCTTCGTCTCCACCCTCGGCGAGATCCACCCCAGCCTCGGACGACGGCGCAAGTGGGAGGATCTCTGCTTCGAAGGTGGTCGCCAGCACCGCGCTTGGGCCCGCGGCGGCCGCGTCGAGCCTCTGGACTTCGGCCAGGGCAACTTCATCTTTGTCGGGAAGGCAATACCCCTCGCTGACCCGCTCCAGATCCACGTCATAGTGGGAAGCAAGCACGGCGAAGGCCCGCCTGACGCCATGATGGAGCGCCTCGTGGAGTCTGCCGCGCGCGTGGTCACCCGAGGCCTGCAGACGACTCTAAGGGGAGCTTCCCGAGGGGACGTCGTCGAAACCAAAGACCCAGCAGAAGGCTGAGATGGCCTCGGACATGGCCGCGTGGTCGGCCTCCCTCTGCTCGGCCGCCTGGGCAAGTGCCTTGGTGGACTCATCGAGGGCAGATTCGAGCTCTGCAAACAGCCAAAGCAGAAGACTTCAAACACGAGTTGAGGAACGAAGCTGAATCAAAATCTTAAAACAGCCAAGACATACCTTCGGCTCGGGCACGCTGCTCCGAGGATGCGGCTTGGGCCACGACTAGGTTTGTCGCAAGGGCTCCGGCCCGAGCAGACGCCTCGGCTAACTGGACTCCAAGAGCCTCAGCCCGGCTTTCAGCCTCGGCGGCCCGGCCCCAAGATTGGTCCCGCTCACCGATGACCTGGCCAAGCTCCAACTGCTGCCGCTGCGCCTCTGCGCGTGCCGCCGCTGCCTCTGCTCCCAGATCGACACAGAGCAACCGAAGGTCCGCCACCTCGGCGCTCCGTTGGGAGAGGCGCTCGGTAGCCCCAGCAAGTGTGGTCCTCAGGGACCGCAGCGAACCCCAGACATCGGCCTCACGACGGATGAACGACGACTTGGCGGCGCTCAGATCCGTCAGATCCTGAGGAAAGGAAGCGGGGCGTCACAAAGAATGCCTTGATCACGTGAAAGGTATGCTTGAAGTCATTACCTGGAGGATCTAGGGAACGTCCCTGCAAAGGACCTCCAAGGTCGACCGAAGCGACCCCACCATTGCCTCGGCACACTCACGAAGCCCGTCCCAAGACTGCTCCTCTCGCTCATCGTCAAGAACGAAGAGGGGATCCAAAGCCCCAGTGGTCCAGAACCAGAGCGACTGACGCCGCTCGTCGGGACTGCGCCATGCAGGGATGAGGTTGCCGCTCCCCAGGATGGGTCGCGGTTCCGTGCCCCCTCCTCCGAGGCACCAAGTAGCGACGCCTCGGCCATCTCAGCGTCGACGGCGACGGGTGGCTCCACGGCCAGGACGACAACCACCTCGGCAGAAGCCGGTGCCAACGCCGGCAACGCGTCTGGTGGGCTCGAGGCCACAACCGCGCCAGCAGTCTCCCTCGGCACGACGGCCGCCTCAACGGAGGAGTCGGCCTCGGGAGCTCGCCCCACGGCAACTTGTGCCGCCTGGGCCCCCCGCTTTGGGGCATCTTGTAAGAAGGCCAGCTGGCCGGCGAGGCCCGGTGCGGCACTGGCTGCAGAAGCCGGCGCCGTCTTGAGGGACTTCCGGGGATCCAGACCGGTCGAACCATGCCTCCGTTTGCTGGGAAGAAAAGGAAGAGCAGGATCAGGACACATGAAGAAGGAGCCAGGACGAAGATATCCTAAGATACTTACCCACTCCGGGCCATGATCAATCGTGCCTGTGGGGAGGTCTCTCGAGCCTCGATCCCCGAAGGTACCACCGAGGTTAGCCCCGCTGCCGGCTTCGGCACCATCCTTACCTCGGGCGCCCGAGGCACCAGAGGGACAGATTGCCCAGGTGCAGCCCCGACGACCCGAGGATCACCCTCCTGCGCAGTCGGCACGGGCAACGGTTCTTGGGGAACAGGCGGCTCGGCCTGACTCCCCGGGGTCACCTCAACTACCTCGGCCAAGGGGTCAAGTACCCCCTCGGCCCGCCCTCGTTCTTCGGACCGGGACCCCAACGTCCCGGCCCCGGATACCGACGACGCCAGCCCGCTCGGGGGCTGGCTCGATGACCCCTGGCCCAGCCAAAGATCCGGGCTGAGGCCGAGGCGGGCAGCCATGTCGTCGTCTTCATCATCATCTTCGTCATCGTCGTCGTCATCGTCAGACGTCTCCGACGAGGGCTCCCTCGGGAGCCCGTCCCTCTCCTGCCGACGACGAAGCCTTTCCAAGGCGTCCCGAGCCCGCATCCGCTTGCGGGCCTGAGCCTTCTCCGCGTCCTTCTTCTCCTTCCTCTTCTCCGCGGCGACCCTCCGCGCGGCTCGGTCCATCGCGTCCTCCGAGACTGGTGGCAGGGAAGGCTTGTGAAACCCCACCTCCTAGAGACGGATGAAAAGTCTCGGCTATGAGAACCAAGGGCAATCCGACACAAGAAGAAAGAAGGAGCGGACACTCACCAGGGACACACACCCGTGATCGGGACGCATCGAGAGCTGGGAAAAGGCGCCGACGTCTAGTTTCCCTACCGTGCCGGCTACCCGCCTGTGGAGGTCGTCGGCGGGAAGGGGGTCCGAGGACATCTGCAAACCCTCCAAGTCGACCCCCGGCATCATCTCCCAAAGTGGCAGCCGCCGCTCTGTCAAGGGGAGCACCCTCCGACGATGAATGGCGGCAACCACCCCCGCAGCGGTGAGCCCTCGTTCTCGCAGCTCCTCCAAGGCCTTCAAAAGGGGTTGGAGATTCTTCTGTCTCTCGCGCGAGGCCCCGTAGCGCCAGTTACCACCGGCGGCGGTTACCACTCGTTGAGAAAACGACGGGAGCCTCCCGTCGTCATTCTGGAGATAAAACCACCGGCGCTGCCACCCTTTGTTCGAAGACGCGAGGATGGTAGGGATGTACTGCTGCATCCATGCCTGCCTCAATTGGAGGATGCAGCCACCGGCCCGCACCACCGTGTGAACTCTTTTTTCCCCCGTCGTCGAGGCAAAAAGCTCCACGGAGAAGAGATGGGTCCACAGGTCCCAGTGGGGGGCAATCCCCAAAAATCCTTCACAAACCGCCGCGAAGATGGCTGCTTGCGCGATGGAGTTGGGACTGAGATTGTGCAGCTCCACCCCGTAGACGTGCAGAATCGCCCAGATAAAACGACTTGCCGGCACTCCGAACCCCCGCTCGTGAAAAGAGACGAAGCTCAGCACATACCCCGGCGGCGGGGACGGGGCGACTCCGCTCGGAGGGGCCATCCACTCCGGTTGCGAGTCACCGGAGAGAGGACGAAGCAAACCATCAGCAACAAGGGCCTCCAGATCATTCGCTGTGACGGTGGAGAAAGGCCACGGGTCGCGCGGTGAAACAACGGTCACCCGGTCGGCCATTACCAAGCAGAAGAGGTGGCAGCAGAGAGGACAAGGTGCGCGATTTCCTTTCTCTGGCTATTCCCTCGGGTTGCGAAAACCTAAGTGGGAGGCGAGCAGCAGAGTAAAGAACCGTCACCGGTCCCTCTCCCGAATATATAAAGGCCCAGGCGAGACCCGTTCAACACTTCACCCGAACCTGCCGCGAGATTCAAAACTCAAAAGCGAGACACCCGTTCCTTGAATGGCTCGCGCACGCACAACGGCTGCCCCGCGAACCACTCGTCCCATCGCATTAACTCTGCGGCAGGACAGGCGACACCTTTGGCAGGCGAAGCAGGCGACGCTTCACCTCCGCCATAATGACCACGTCAAAAAAGGTGTGCCACGTTGTTCGATTTCGTATCCTTTTCCTCTTCCTCTCTCTCTCTTGCCACAGGGACCGGGAAAGGGGACACTCCGAAAGGGATCCTTCTCCGCGAAGGAAGCGGGCCCCGAGCCCTCCTACTGATCAGAGGTTCGAAGGCTAGCCCCTCGGGAGGGTTCAACAGCCGCCTCAGAGCACTCAGGCTTCGCGCCTACTACTGATCAGAGGTTCGAAGGCTGGCCCCTCGGAAGGGTTCGACAGCCGCCTCAGAGCACTCGGGCTCCGCGCCCACTACTGGTCAGAGGTTCGAAGGCTGGCCCCTCGGAGGGGTTCGACAGCCGCCTCAAGCCACTCGGGCTCCTCGCCCACTACTGATCAGGGGTTCGTAGGCTGGCCCCCGAAGGGTTCGACAGCCGCCTCAGAGCACGTAGAGCGAGGGATGACCCTGGGTACGTTCGATACATAACCAAGGCTCGGGCTACGCTCTCGAGGTACCCTAGGATATTTCCGAGCCCGAAAGGAACGATTTTGTAACGGAATCCCACCAGAGGGAGGCATCGAGCCCTCGGACCCCGTCAAAAGGGGACCGGGTCTAGCGAATCACCCGCAGGTACTTTTGGAGCGCGCCTCCGGGCCACTAGCCGACCCCTAACGAATGGGGCACAGGCGTCCACTCGGATCACCCGCTAGCAACTCACTAGAGACACCATGTTCGGCGCCCTCCAAGGGCAACATGGCGCTTTCCCCCCTCCTCCTTGCGGAAAGGCGACGCAGGGGCATATGAAAAAAGCCGAATCTGTCCTTGACCGTCCTCTCGCTCTGTTTGGAGGCTCGGGGGCTGCTCTCGCAAAACTGGCTCCGGCCAAACCATTGACAGCGTCAACATACCAGCCCGAGAACTTGGGACTCGACTATACACCCGGGCTACGGCCAGTTCGCATGAGGGAACAACCAGACCGGCCGAAGCATCACGAAACACGCTAAGACCTCGAAGGAGTCAAACCACTCCTCCGAGGCCTCGGGGGCTACACTCGGCGGGTGCGCTCGCGCGCACCCCCCGGAACGAAACGCAACCGATAAAGGCCGGTCCCCTTGCAAAAAAGTGCGACAAAAGCCTCCAAGCGAGTATCAACACTCCCTTCGAGGCTCGGGGGCTACTATCGGGGACCATAATTAGGGGTACCCCCAAGACTCCTAATCTCAGCTGGTAACCCCCATCAGCACAAAGCTGCAAAGGCCTGATGGGCGCGATTAAGGTCAAGGCTCAGTCCACTCAAGGGACACGATCTCGCCTCGCCCGAGCCCAGCCTCGGGCAAAGGCAGCTGACCCTGGAGGATTCACGTCTCGCCCGAGGGCCCCCTCAAGCAACGGACACACCTTCGGCTCGCCCCAGGCCCAGTCTTCGCAGAGAAGCAACCTTGGCCAGATCGCCACGCCAACCGACCGTATTGCAGGAGCATTTAATGCAAGGATCGCTGTAATGCCCAAATTTTGCATTAGAAAAAAAATAATGATATAAATAAATAAATACATTCATGTTAGTGTTGTGGGAATTTTTGAAACCTTTTGAAGATTTATTAGTTTCCTTTCCTTTTTATAAATCAAATAATAATAGTCAAATAACCAATAAATAAATAAAGAAAAATACATATCATGCTGAAGAAATTGTTGTGATACATTTTATTGAAATAAAGAATCATAGTTTAAACTTGACCTCAAAATTTCAAATGAAAACATAGAATAGAAAATAGAAAGGAATTCCTTCCATGAGTAAATAACAAGGAAAATAATATGCAAATAAAAATATATATGAGTGCTTATAATTCTTCCTACTGGAACTTTATTTGGGAATTTAACCTGGGTTTGAAATCACAAACAAATTTGAATTCAAATACTAGAGTTTGAAATATAGGAAGAAAAAAAAAGAGAATAGAAGACCTACATGGGCCGACTGCCTCAGTTTTGGCCCACTTCTTCTTTACCTCGCGCGGCCCAACTCCATACCCGCGCGCCGCTTCCATTGCTTTGCGCCGACAGGGCGGGCCCACTCGTCTGCTAGCCACTCCACGCCGTAGCTCTTTCTTGCGCGTTCCGCCCTCGATCACAGACCGGCGGGGCCCGCTGGCCGGCCACCTAATCGTTGTGCCCCTCTGGATCGCGGGACCCATCGGTCAGTGCCATCTTCATCTCTTTCCCCACGCCGCGCGGACTCCTGGCTCCGTGGCTCGGACTCCGTGCACGCCGCGCGCCGCCGTAGGCTTCGGGATTCGGTTGGGGTCCGTTTTGACTCGGGTATAAGACACCTCTAGGCATCCTGCGGTCCTCCCATCTCCTTCCTGCACCGAAGCGCAGCACCGCGCAGGCACAAACCGAGTGAAAGCGCCGCCGTCGTGGGCGACGGGCTACCAGCGTCGGTAGATCCGCGGCGACTGGTTGGTGCCCCTGACGAGACCTCGGGGAAGACGTCTGTGGTCTTCGCGGTTGAGAGGGCCGACCGGAGCTAACGGAATTGCTCGTCGGTGCGTTTCTTCGCTTTGGATCCGCCACTGCGTCGTGGGCGGCGTCACTGGTGCGGCAAACGGTGGTAAGGACCCTCCCAATCAACTCGATTTCACCTTTCCCTCGTGTAGCCGCCTGTGTAGCATGATTTGGGGCGCCGAGGCCTTAGATCGCCTGTGCTCCGGCGGAGCTCCGCCGTGCTCAGCGTGCCGACGCCTCTGTTTGGGCGAGGGAGGAGGACGATTAGCCAGGGCCGTTGGATCCTGGCCAACGGTGGAGATGTGAGCGACTTAATACCGGTTCGGAGAATTGATCGGAACCGTTTAGAAAAGATCGTACGGTTAGCATTGAAGATAACGAACTCCCTCGGCCATTGCGATCGTAGCCCTCAGTTTTGAATCGGACGGTTACGATTGCGTACCGCTTCATTTAAGTGGTGATCTAATCCTGGCCTTCGATATTTGATCGGACGGCCGAGATTTATGCGTACCCCTTTGGCCCGTCCGACTTACAGAAGAGCCCCTGCGCTTTTTCTTATTCGAACCCGCGGTCCACTGCACGGTAAACTGAGTCTTAGGAAAACTTACACCGGGACCCCTAAACTTCTCTGTTTTTATGCGCGCAGTCCAGAATCATAGGAAATTCAGAAATTCCATTAGAAAATGATTTGTTAGCACACAAATAATTGCAGAATCTTAGTTAATCCCTATAAAATTCATATTTTGTCCAAATTGACCCATTTCAGTTCCTATAATTTTATAATAATGTTATTTATCACCCTGTGTCTCTTTTTCAACATAAAAATGGTATTAAAATTTATTTCTTATTTAATCTCGTATCAAATACATAAAACCTTAGGAAATCCATAACTCCTCCGTTTTAACTCCGATTTGATCCGTTCATGTTGCGTTAGTCTCGTACAAGCGCGTAGATTATTATTTCATAGTTTATTCTTATGTTTGGTGTGATGTTAATTTAGTCTATACCATGTCTGTTTGTATTGCTACGACTAGCGTGAGGACACGTGTCACCTGAAGAGCAAGTTGGTACCTGGAATCTCAAGTGCCAGGCAAGTTGTGCCCTTGATCACTTCTTTTTACCCATTCATGTTCTGATTAATCATAATGATCTGCATAGGTTAATTTTGATGGGACCCAATAGGTTACCCTAGTTTGTCTATCTTTATGCCTTGTTTACCACTAAACTTTCTGGGTAGTACTTGCTAGTGCTATATGTGGATTTGGGCATTGAGATACATATTATTCATACTTTTGTTATCAGTTGTTATTTACTGTTCATGATAAGATCATTATGTTAATTGGAACATGGAGCGACCACCCGGGAAAACAGTGCTACCACAAGGGTTTAATGGGACGCCCTTGGCCGATTAATTAGGAAAGCTAGTGGAAGACTACCTTACCCGAAAGGGGCAAGGGCAGTAGGGGAGTGGTCAGTGTAGGGAGGCCCTCGGGAGGATTTTGCTGCGATGGCGGTCCTGCAAGGGATTCCTGCATTGGAGCTTCCTATAAACTGTAGCGGGTTTTCTGAAGCTAGTGGAACTTTGTAAAGGCCTCGTAGTGTTACCCTGCCTCGCCTCCTCGGTAGAGGTGTATGGGATTGGCCGTCTCTTGGCAGATGGGTAACACGACTTGTGGGTAAAGATGCGCAACCTCTGCAGAGTGTAAAACTGGTATACTAGCCATGCTCACGGTCATGAGCAGCTTGGACCCTCACATGATTAATCTATGGAACTTAAATTCAATTTGTCATATGCATTGCATCGCAGGTGATGTTGTTACTTTTGTTCTACTACTTAATTGGGTTTGGTATTTACTTATACTTAGTAACTGCTAATAAAATTTTGACTAACTTTAAAAGCAATGCTCAGCTCTAACCATCCTCTTTGGTAAGCCTTACACTTCACGTGAGCTCCCACCTTTGGCGAGTTCATGCACATTATTCCCCACAACTTGTTGAGCGATGAACGTATGTGAGCTCACTCTTGCTGTCTCACACCCCCCCACAGGTCAAGAACAGGTACCACCAGATGAGGCGCATGGAGGATGTCGTGATGTGTTCGTGAGAGGTCTAGGCCGTCGTCTCCCAGTCAACTTTGGGTTGCTGGACCGTTGTCTCCTTATTATGTAATTATTTATTTTGTATAGAACTCCTGTTATATATAAATATGTGACATTCGATCCTGTGCCACTATACATCATATGTGTGAGACTTGGTCCCAGCATACCTGGTGTTTATGTTCGCGCCCGGGTCTTGGTGCCCCGAAACCCGGGTGTGACAGAAGTGGTATCAGAGGAATGTTGACTGTAGGACGAAACCTAGATAGAACTGGACAACCATTATCTACTTACCTTGCTACTCTGATCTTTTCTAAACTTTTCTTAATCCTTTCTCATCTAATTCCGCTTTACTCTGATTATTCTTATCTTTTCTTTCTAAAAGACAAACGTGGATTTTACACTTTGAAATCCTGTGCCTAAAGTGACCTTTAGGAATAGGAAACCTAATCATAGGAACAAAAACAAAACTATTTTTGTAAGTTTCTATGTATTTGAATGTTTGTTCTTATGATATCTGTCTGATTTGGATTTCTGATTGAGTGTGATGGGTTGTGGATCAATGTCCATAATTACATCTGCATATACATCTAGGCATAAAGGATAGCATTTGAAAGATAACTAGACAATCTAGATTATCCCCCTTAAAAAAAATATACATATAGTGTTCCGTATCTATCTCATCTTGACATATTCTATCTTACCTTTGGACATTCACCTCGTACAACTAATTACCCTAGTCTTGACATAAAATATCTGGCCCAGCCCTGCCAAAGAAGTTTCAATACATAACCAACTATTAGCTTATTCATTCTGCCTACTAAATGATTCCCTTGCAAAACTATCTTACCATATGCTTCTAACTTAGATGGTCAATACCAGGCGTGGTGGTGGAATTGATTTACCTCCTAATCGACACACTCGGTGGATATATCGACAACCCCAACCACAGCCGGCAGAGATGAATCCTCCTAATCCTCCACCAGGCGGAGTTGATCCACTAATTGCAGCTCAAATGAGGATGATTCAGCAAATGGCTGACACTATGGCAGATATGCGCGCCCAAATGCAGCAAGAACGCCAGGAAATGCACCAGGAAAGAGAGGATGCACATCGGGAAATGCGCCAAGAGCAGGAGGAGTTACGCCAGGAGAGAAGGGCGCAACAACAACAGCTGCAGCAACAACTTCAACAACAGCAGCAACAGCAACAAGTGCCATTGCCTCCACCTCCACCACCAGTTCCACTCCGGGACAAGCACCGGGAATTCATGAGCCACAAACCACCAACCTTCTCCAACTCCATGGATCCACTGCAAGCTGATGACTGGCTAAAGTCAGTAGAGAAGATGCTCAACATAGCTCAGTGATCGGACAGAGAGAAAGTACTCTACGCATCAGGTCGTCTTGCTGGTCCTGCTGCGGATTGGTGGGATGCGTACTGCGCTGCTCATGCTGCTGTCGGTACAATTACCTGGGAAGAATTCTCCACACAATTTAGGAATTACCATATTCCTGCTGGACTCATGAAGATTAAGAGAAAGGATTTTCTATCCCTCAAGCAAGGAAGTATGTCCGTGAGTGAATATAGGGACAAATTCATCCAGTTATCTCGATATGCTCCTAGAGATGTTGAGGATGATGAGCAAAAGCAGGAGCTTTTTCTGGACGGGTTAATTGGACCCTTGCAATATCAACTGGTATCACACACATTCCCATCCTTCCAAAGGCTACTTGACAAAGCTATTGCTGTAGAAAACAAGAGGAGTATATTTGGAGAGAAAAGAAAGGCTGCTAACCAAGGGCAGGCTGGAAGTAGTTCCCGTCCTCGCTATACTACCACTCCAAGTACACCAGTTAGTGGTAGTTCTGGACAACAAACTCAACAGGCACCAACTGCTCCTCCAAAAGCAAGCACCCCAGCAGGACCCGTTGCTCCTAACACAACCACCAACAGGGCATGCTTCAAGTGTGGACAACCGGGACACTACGCCAACTACTGTCCCAACAGGACTGCCTACACTACACCAGCTCCAATGAAACATGGTCATGCTTCGGCAGGAAAAAGTCAGCCCCTATCTGTTAACCGGGGACAAGCCCATCATGCAGAAGTAGAAACTAAACCAGGTGAACTTGAAATTCAAGAAGAGGAGCCAGTTGAAGATGAAGTAGTCGGTGAAGAAGTCAACGAACAACAAGAATAGTGATAAACATAAATATAGATACATATATATACTTCACTATTTGTAAGACCTAAATAGTAGTTTAGCTAGTAGTAGTATTTTACTATTTTGGTAATAATAATAATAAGGTCTATTGACCCTATGTTTTGTTAAAGAATTATGTATCATGCCGAGATTTCTTTGTTTGTGCATATGTTCCGAAAACAATGTGAGTATACATCCCTTTTCTTACAAATCTCGAGGACGAGATTTCTATTAAGGGGGGTAGGATTTGTAATGCCCAAATTTTGCATTAGAAAAAAAATAATGATATAAATAAATAAATACATTCATGTTAGTGTTGTGGGAATTTTTGAAACCTTTTGAAGATTTATTAGTTTCCTTTCCTTTTTATAAATCAAATAATAATAGTCAAATAACCAATAAATAAATAAAGAAAAATACATATCATGCTGAAGAAATTGTTGTGATACATTTTATTGAAATAAAGAATCATAGTTTAAACTTGACCTCAAAATTTCAAATGAAAACATAGAATAGAAAATAGAAAGGAATTCCTTCCATGAGTAAATAACAAGGAAAATAATATGCAAATAAAAATATATATGAGTGCTTATAATTCTTCCTACTGGAACTTTATTTGGGAATTTAACCTGGGTTTGAAATCACAAACAAATTTGAATTCAAATACTAGAGTTTGAAATATAGGAAGAAAAAAAAAGAGAATAGAAGACCTACATGGGCCGACTGCCTCAGTTTTGGCCCACTTCTTCTTTACCTCGCGCGGCCCAACTCCATACCCGCGCGCCGCGTCCATTGCTTTGCGCCGACAGGGTGGGCCCACTCGTCTGCTAGCCACTCCACGTCGTAGCTCTTTCTTGCGCGTTCCACCGTCGATCACAGACCGGCGGGGCCCGCTGGCCGGCCACCTAATCGTTGTGCCCCTCTGGATCGCGGGACCCATCGGTCAGTGCCATCTTCATCTCTTTCCCCACGCCGCGCGGACTCCTGGCTCCGTGGCTCGGACTCCGTGCAGGCCGCGCGCCGCCGTAGGCTTCGGGATTCGGTTGGGGTCCGTTTTGACCCGGGTATAAGACACCTCTAGGCGTCCTGCGGTCCTCCCATCTCCTTCCTGCACCGAAGCGCAGCACCGCGCAGGCACAAACCGAGTGAAAGCGCCACCGTCGTGGGCGACGAGCTACCAGCGTCGGTAGATCCGCGGCGACTGGTTGGTGCCCCTGACGAGACCTCGGGGAAGACGTCTGTGGTCTTCGCGGTTGAGAGGGCCGAACGGAGCTAACGGAATTGCTCGTCGGTGCGTTTCTTCGCTTTGGATCCGCCGCTGCGTCGTGGGCGGCGTCACTGGTGCGGCAAACGGTGGTAAGGACCCTCCCAATCAACTCGATTTCACCTTTCCCTCGTGTAGCCGCCTGTGTAGCATGATTTGGGGCGCCGAGGCCTTAGATCGCCTATGCTCCGGCGGAGCTCCGCCGTGCTCAGCGTGCCGACGCCTCTGTTTGGGCGAGGGAGGAGGACGATTAGCTAGGGCCGTTGGATCCTGGCCAACGGTGGAGATGTGAGCGACTTAATACCGGTTCGGAGAATTGATCGGAACCGTTTAGAAAAGATCGTACGGTTAGCATTGAAGATAACGAACTCCCTCGGCCATTGCGATCGTAGCCCTCAGTTTTGAATCGGACGGTTACGATTGCGTACCGCTTCATTTAAGTGGTGATCTAATCCTGGCCTTCGATATTTGATCGGACGGCCGAGATTTATGCGTACCCCTTTGGCCCGTCCGACTTACAGAAGAGCCCCTGCGCTTTTTCTTATTCGAACCCGCGGTCCACTGCACGGTAAACTGAGTCTTAGGAAAACTTACACCGGGACCCCTAAACTTCTCTGTTTTTATGCGCGCAGTCCAGAATCATAGGAAATTCAGAAATTCCATTAGAAAATGATTTGTTAGCACACAAATAATTGCAGAATCTTAGTTAATCCCTATAAAATTCATATTTTGTCCAAATTGACCCATTTCAGTTCCTATAATTTTATAATAATGTTATTTATCACCCTGTGTCTCTTTTTCAACATAAAAATGGTATTAAAATTTATTTCTTATTTAATCTCGTATCAAATACATAAAACCTTAGGAAATCCATAACTCCTCCGTTTTAACTCCGATTTGATCCGTTCATGTTGCGTTAGTCTCGTACAAGCGCGTAGATTATTATTACATAGTTTATTCTTATGTTTGGTGTGATGTTAATTTAGTCTATACCATGTCTGTTTGTATTGCTACGACTAGCGTGAGGACACGTGTCACCTGAAGAGCAAGTTGGTACCTGGAATCTCAAGTGCCAGGCAAGTTGTGCCCTTGATCACTTCTTTTTACCCATTCATGTTCTGATTAATCATAATGATCTGCATAGGTTAATTTTGATGGGACCCAATAGGTTACCCTAGTTTGTCTATCTTTATGCCTTGTTTACCACTAAACTTTCTGGGTAGTACTTGCTAGTGCTATATGTGGATTTGGGCATTGAGATACATATTATTCATACTTTTGTTATCAGTTGTTATTTACTGTTCATGATAAGATCATTATGTTAATTGGAACATGGAGCGACCACCCGGGAAAACAGTGCTACCACAAGGGTTTAATGGGACGCCCTTGGCCGATTAATTAGGAAAGCTAGTGGAAGACTACCTTACCCGAAAGGGGCAAGGGCAGTAGGGGAGTGGTCAGTGTAGGGAGGCCCTCGGGAGGATTTTGCTGCGATGGCGGTCCTGCAAGGGATTCCTGCATTGGAGCTTCCTATAAACTGTAGCGGGTTTTCTGAAGCTAGTGGAACTTTGTAAAGGCCTCGTAGTGTTACCCTGCCTCGCCTCCTCGGTAGAGGTGTATGGGATTGGCCGTCTCTTGGCAGATGGGTAACACGACTTGTGGGTAAAGATGCGCAACCTCTGTAGAGTGTAAAACTGGTATACTAGCCATGCTCACGGTCATGAGCAGCTTGGACCCTCACATGATTAATCTATGGAACTTAAATTCAATTTGTCATATGCATTGCATCGCAGGTGATGTTGTTACTTTTGTTCTACTACTTAATTGGGTTTGGTATTTACTTATACTTAGTAACTGCTAATAAAATTTTGACTAACTTTAAAAGCAATGCTCAGCTCTAACCATCCTCTTTGGTAAGCCTTACACTTCACGTGAGCTCCCACCTTTGGCGAGTTCATGCACATTATTCCCCACAACTTGTTGAGCGATGAACGTATGTGAGCTCACTCTTGCTGTCTCACACCCCCCCACAGGTCAAGAACAGGTACCACCGGATGAGGCGCATGGAGGATGTCGTGATGTGTTCGTGAGAGGTCTAGGCCGTCGTCTCCCAGTCAACTTTGGGTTGCTGGACCGTTGTCTCCTTATTATGTAATTATTTATTTTGTATAGAACTCCTGCTATATATAAATATGTGACATTCGATCCTGTGCCACTATACATCATATGTGTGAGACTTGGTCCCAGCATACCTGGTGTTTATGTTCGCGCCCGGGTCTTGGTGCCCCGAAACCCGGGTGTGACAATCGCCTGACACCTTATCCTGACGCGCGCTCTTCAGTCGACAGAGCCGAAGTGACCGCAGTCACTTCGCCGCTCCACTGACCGACCTGACAAGAATACAGCGTCACCTGCCCTGCTCTGACTGCCGTGCCACTCGCCAGAGTGAGGTTGACAGCGGCTAAGTCCAGCCTCGGGCAACATAGGAAGCTCTGCCTCGCCCGACCCCAGGGTTCGGCCCCCCGTCTCGGCCTCGGAAGATGGACTTCGCCTCGCCCGACCTCAGGGCTCGGACTCAACCACGACTTAGAATACGACGAAGTCCGCCTCGCCCGACCCCAGGGCTCGGACTCAGCCTCGGCTCTGGAAGACGACGAACTCCGCCTCGCCCGACCCCAGGGCTCGGACTCAACCTCGACCTCGGAGGGACCGGCCACGTCGCCAGGGGGGCCATCATTACCCTGCCCCTAGCTAGCTCAGGCTACGGGGAACAAGACCGGCGTCCCATCTGGCTCGCCTCAGTAAACAAGTAATGATGACACCCCGCACGCTCCATGACGACGGCAGCTCCCAGCCCCTTACGTCAGCAAGGAGACGTCAGCAAGGATCCGACAACCCCGACAGCTGTACTTCCGCAGGGCTCCAGCTCTCCTCCGACGGCCACAACATCACATGAACATGGCAGCAACACCTCTCCGACAGCCATGACGGCATGTACATAGGGCACTAGCTCCTCTCTGCTAGACACGTTAGCACATTGCTACACCCCCCATTGTACACCTGGACCCTCTCCTTACGCCTATAAAAGGAAGGTCCAGGGCTCTCGTACGAGAAGGTTGGCCGCGCGGGAGAACGGGCTGGCGCATAAGGCTCTCGCTCTCGCTCTCTCCCACACGAACGCTTGTAACCCCCTACTACAAGCGCATCCATCCGCCCTGGGCGCAGGACAACACGAAGGCCGCGGTTTCCCCTTACTGTTCTCCCCCCTTTGTGTCCCGTCTGGCGCCGACCCATCTGGGCTAGGACACGCAGCGACAATTTACTCGTCGGTCCAGGGACCCCCCGGGGTCGAAACGCCGACACTACTCTTTACATGAGGCAAACAAAGGGCTATGCAGGCTGCCACACGCGTGCTCGCTCGCGTTTGTTCGCGTTATTTATCGCGTGACTTATGACTTGCGACGATGTGCGATCGTGTCGTGACATGTTCACAACAGCAGTTTATTTTTGTCTTTTGTTTATTTGGTTATCGAATACTACACCTTAGACTGCCACGTCAATCGGGAGTAATTGATGCGCATGTTACGTGCGAGATCTCTAAGAAGCTGCACGTAGAGAGATTCCAAGGAGGCGGATATTGGAATTTAGCAGATCAAAACCGTCAAGTTGCTGCGACTCTCTATAAAAGGGGGAGGTCATTCAGGCAGAGGACACACGAAAACACAGCAACTGACTCGTCTTCTCATTCTCATCTCTGTGTGCCGCCACTTTTCTGCTCTGCCATCCTTTCGTCTGTCGTGCAGCAGATCAAGAGAGAGCAGTGTCTCCGAACCAACGCCAGCGTTTTGACGACCTACACGGGTGCCAACGAATCAGGTTTCTAGGAAGTGCTTCGCGCATGTCTGCTCGGGTTCCTCACCATTACTCGTGGAAATCACTATAAATATATCTGCATTTTCAGTTTATTGTGATGATGGTCTTATGATTAGATCCGTTGTCGATTCTTTTTTTATGCGTTAATCTTGTTGAGTCAGTTCAGATCTATTCCGTTCTAATGTCATGGATACTATATGCCAGTAGATCTGGGTTTTACGTTTTATGCTGCATTATCAAATTAATTTTAGGCCCTGTTAATTTTATAACACCTTCATCACTACCAATTTCTCCATCAGATGCAGGGTTACTTTGCTCCTTGCGAGACCCTGCTCCCATTTCTTGGAGGGCATCGCCCTCACCCCTAACATCCTTTCATTCAGATGAACACTAAAGAGTATACCAAAGCCCATAACCAAGGAGTGAGGTGGGGGAATTTTTTTCTTGACGTGGATCATATAAACTAGTGTATTGTGCGCGCCTTGCATTGCGCGCGTGTTCAGCCATGTTTGAAAACCTGTGCGTGACCATATTTAATTAGATGGGAAGTCCTCCAAAAACGAAGTCAACAGAGAAAAGACGAAACGCCCGTCAGAAATATCTAGACTTATTGCGCTGGAGCGATTGAAGACGTAGATGGAGGATCGAACGCATGCACGGAATTGTGAAGACGTAGATAGGCTAGTTGGGGCCGTTTCTATCCGGCTTTAAAGATAAGGAAATACCAACAATAAGGTATTCGCCAGTAGGAGCTATCTTGCTAACTTGATGTGGATACATCCACCAAACACTTGTAACAATTTTTGAATCCCGTGCTTTGTTGTGGCAAACCTTGTAACACCTGAAATCCTATGATGAACTTTTACTAAAACACTTCACAAAATTTTGAGTTAGAACATCTTTTAAAGATTTTCTTATCCAGTGAAGTTGTATATCCTGAAATAAAAAAAAATCTTAAAAAGTTTAATAAAAAGGATCTCCATAAGAATCTAGTTAATCCTTTTAAAAACATATATTTATAATTATTCTCTTAAGGACTTTATAAACTAGAAATTATCTCTCTTAAAATTCATATTTTTGTGTGCACACATAAAAGCGTTTGCTTGGATGAATAAATTAATAAATAATTAAATAAAAATATACTTTACATTAATTCTGGAGTTTATTTCTTGTGCATTAAATTTTGAAATCTTAAACTCCTACCTGAATTTGAATTTGAGTTGAAATCATAAAGTAGTAAAGAAAAATGAAAAAAAGAGAAGAAGCCCAGACCTTCTCAGCCCATTATTCCTTTTCCTCTATCACGCCCGCCTGGGCTACTGACCGGCCCACTTGCTCTCCCACGCGGGCGCCAACATGCGAAGCCGCTGCCGCATGGGGCCCAAGCGCCAGCTCCGCCCACCTCCGCCCCATCTCCCACACGCACGCCCGCTCGCGGTCACCGCAGGTGGGGCCAACTCGTCAACATGGTCTTCCACAAGTCGGACTCCAACGAACTCGGGCTGTTGCAACTGCCCGAACTAGCCGCAGTCCCGCCCTGGGCTATTATGCTCTAGCCTATAAAGACCGAGCCCCCATACCATCTCGCCATCAACCTCGAACTACAGTCTCCACCGTCGAGAGTACTGAGGGCCTTAGCGGTCATGTGGTACGCCGTAAAGTTGCTGTGAGCCGCGCACGCAGTCTACCAATGATTAGTCCTCAGGTTTCTTTCTAGTGTGTCCTCCGGTGATTCCGGTGCATGGCAGCAGCATCACCAAGCAAGGAGAGCGTGTCTCGGTGGCAGGATTCCTCGCAAGAGAGCAGAGAGGATCACGGACCGAGCGGGCATCGCGGGCGGTGCACACTACTGCGGTCCAGCCCTCGGTAGAGTTGCAGAGAGAATCAACAGGTCACCAGGAACCTATGTGCGGTGGTGGGGGACGCTGCGACGACCTGGTGGCCTGGCAATTGCTCACCGGAGCTAATTCGCCGTCGCGGATCCACACCAAGCTGTGGGCAGGCCTAGGGATCCTTATACACACCAGTGAGTTACCCACATGCATATTCGTAATGTTCCCCTCATCGGTCTGAGTTAATTGAACCATGTGTTGAGCACTGAAATGAGCGGCGGACAGTTTAGTTCTAGTTTTGTTGGCGTTTCGACCCCGGGGGGGGGTCCATGGACCGACGAGTAAATTGTCGCCGCGTGTCCTAGCCCAGATGGGTCGGCACGAGATGGAGCACGAAGGGGGGAAAAGGGGAGACAGGTAAAAGGGAAAACCCGCGGCCTTCGTGTTGTCCTGCGCCCAGGTCGGGTGCGCTTGTAGTAGGGGGTTACAAGCGTCCGCGTGGGAGAGAGAGAGGGAGGCTTATACGCGCTGGCCCGTTCTCCCGCGCGGCCAACCTTCTCGTACGAGAGCCCTGGTCCTTCCTTTTATAGGCGTAAGGAGAGGACCCAGGTGTACAATGGGGGATGTAGCAGTGTGCTAACGTGTCTAGCAGAGAGGAGCTAGAGCCCTAAGTACATGCCGTCGTGGCAGCCGGAGAGGTTTTGACACCCTGTTCATGTGATGTCGTGGTCGCCGGAGGAGCGCTGGAGCCTTGCGAAAGGACAGCTGTCGGGGCTGTCGAGTCCTTGCTGACGTCTCCTTGCTTCCGTAAGGGGCTGAGAGCCGCCGTCGTCATGGAGCACGCGGGGCGCCATCATTATTTGTTTACCGGGGCGAGCCAGATGGGACGCCGATCTTGTTTCCCGTAGCCTGAGCTAGCTAGGGGTAGGGTAATGATGGCCCCCCCTGTGACGTGGTCGGTCCGAGCCCTGGGTCGGGCGAGGCGGAGGCTCCTCCGAGGTCGAGGTTGAGTCTGTCTTCTGAGGTCGAGGTCGAGTCCGAGCCCCGGGTCGGGCGAGGCGGAGACCGTCGTCCGAGGCCAAGGCTGAGTCCGAGCCCTAGGCTCGGGCGAGGCGGAGTTTGTCGTCTTCCGGAGCCGAGGCTGAGTCCGAGCCCTGGGGTCAGGTGAGGCGGAGTTCGTCGTCTTCCGGAGTCGAGGCTGAGTCCGAGCCCTGGGGTCGGGCGAGGCGGAGTCCATCGTCCGAGGCCGAGACGGGGGCCGAGCCCTAGGGTCGGGCGAGGCGGAGCTTCCTATGGCGCCCAAGGACGGACTTGGCTGCTGTCAGCCTCACTCTGTCGAGTGGCACAGCAGTCGGAGCGACGCAGGCGGCGCTGTATTCTTGTCAGGTCGGTTAGTGGAGCGGCGAAGTGACTGCGGTCACTTCGGCTCTGTCGACTGAAGAGTGCGCGTCAGGATAAGGTGTCAGGCCATCCTTGCATTAAATCCTCCTGCGATACGGTCGGTCGGCGTGGCGATCTGGCCAAGGTTGCTTCTTGGTGAAGACTGGGCCTCGGACGAGCCGAAGGTGTGTCCGTTGCTTGAGGGGGCCCTCGGGCGAGACGTGAATCCTTCGGGGTCGGCTGCCCTTGCCCGAGGCTGGGCTCGGGCGAGGAGAGATCGTGTCCCTTGAGTGGACCGAGCCTTGACCTTAATCGCACCCATCAGGCCTTTGCAGCTTTGTGTTGATGGGGGTTACCAGCTGAGATTAGGAGTCTTGGGGGTACCCCTAATTATGGTCCCCGACAGTAGCCCCCGAGCCTCGAAGGGAGTGTTAATACTCGCTTGGAGGCTTTTGTCGCACTTTTTTGCAAGGGGACCGACCTTTCTCGGTTGCGTTTTGTTCCGGTGGGTGCGCGCGAGCGCACCCGCCGGGTGTAGCCCCCGAGGCCTCGAAGGAGTGATTTGACTCCTTCGAGGTCTTAGCGCGTTTTGTGATGCTTCGGCCGGTCTGGTTGTTCCCTCACGCGAACTGGCCCTAGCCCGGGTGCATAGCCGAGTCCCAAGTTCTCGGGCTGGTATGTTGACGCTGTCAACGGTTTGGCCGGAGCCGGGTTTGCGAGAGCAGCCCCCGAGCCTCCGCATAGAGCGAGAGGACGGTCAAGGACAGACTCGGCTTTTTTACATACGCCCCTGCGTCGCCTTTCCGCAAGGAGGAGGGGGGGGGGGGTGGAAAGCGCCATGTTGCCCTCGAAGGGCGCCGAACATGGTGTCTCCAGTGAGTTGCTAACGGGTAATCCGAGTGGACGCCCGTGCCCCATTCGTTAGGGGTCGGCTAGTGGCCCAGAGGCGCGCTCCAAAAGTACCCGCAGGTGATTTGCCGGACCCGGTCCCCTTTTGACGGGGTCCGAGGGCTCGATGCCTCCCTCTGGTGGGATTTCGTTACAAAATCGTTCCCATCGGTCTCGGAAATGTCCTAGGGTACCTCGGGAGTGTAGCCCGAGCCTTGGTTATGTATCGAACGTACCCAGGGTCATCCCTCGCTCTGCGTGCTCTGAGGCGGCTGTCAGAACCCTTCGGGGGCCAGCCTACGAACCCCTGATCAGTAGTGGGCGCGGAGCCCGAGTGGCCTGAGGCGGCCGATGAACCCTTCCGAGGGGCCAGCCTTCGAACCTCTGACCAGTAGTGGGCGCGGAGCCCGAGTGCTCTGAGGCGGCTGTTGAACCCTTCTGAGGGGCCAGCCTTCGAACCTCTGATCAGTAGGGGTGCTCGGGGCCCGCTTCCTTCGCGGAGAAGGATCCCTTTCGGAGTATCCCCTTTCCCGGTCCCTATGGCAAGAGAGAGAAAGAGGAAGTGGAAAAGGATACGAAATCGAATGACATGGCGCACCTTTTTTGATGCGGTCATCATGGCGGAGGTGAAGCGTCGCCTGCTTCGCCTGCCAAAGGTGCCGCCTGTCCTGCCGCAGAGTTAATGCGACGGGACGAGTGGCCCACGGGGCGGCCGTTGTGCGTGCGCGAGCCGTTCAGGGAATGGAACACGGGCACGTTGTCTTCACGCCGTGGGAGAGGGTCCTCTCGCTGTCCCAGGAGGGGACGTGAGCTTGCTGATGACTTGACCGCTGCTTCCACCCGCCTGCCACCGCCATTACTGCCGGCCCATTTCTGGCCGTATCGACCGTCGCGCCTTCTCCCGCGGCTGACTGACCCGTGACCGATGTGCTCGGTTGGCATAGTCGGGTCACGCGCAGGGTTGCCTCGAGTCGTGGCACCGGTTCCGCAGTCGAGAAGGCGCGGTACTGGCGCGAGTGGCGGTGCAGTTTCTTGCACGTAGTAACCGGCGCACCGGTTACATGACGTGTGGGCCTGGGCCTCCATGCTGGACGCGTCGAAGTCAAAAGGGCGCGCCCCCTTGGTGCAGTTGCATGCCGCCTGCATGGCGGTCCGCCCTTTCACCCGCTGGTCTGGGCGAAAGTGGAGGAGCGCTTGTAACCGCTGGGCAGTTACACGCACCGCGCGCGGCGGTTTGGCTTCTTCTGCCCTGGGCCAGCTTGCATGACGCGTGGGACCCAGCCCCCGTGTCGTAGGGGGAGGACCTTGGAGCGTGTTGGAGAAGTCTCGATTCGCACTGGCTGAGGACGCAAGTGGGGAGAGTTGCCTTTAAAAGGAGGGTGACCCCCTTGGAAGGCAACCATGTCTTCGTACTCCCTTCATGCGTCGCGTCCTTCCACCTTCCGAGCCCCCGGATGGGGAGCGCCCGTGGTTCTTCCGCCTTGTCGTCGTTGGAGGAACGCAACTTCGCGGAAGTTGGTACCTTTCAGCCATTGCTTGGCTTCAAGGATTTTCATCAGGCAGCCCGGCTGCATCCCCTTGCTAGTGGTCACCCAAGACGGTGACCACCAGTTCGATGGTGGGGAGAAGCAAGCCGGGCTGCGACCTCAGTCCCGCCCTCAGCTTCAAGGATCTTCATCATCCTGGCTGGGGCGGAGGCCGGGCTGAGCCGGAGCTCTACCTCCCGCGCGGGTTCGTGGGTCACCTTCTCCCTCAGCATTCAAGGGAGAGGGCACTCACCGGCCTAGCGGGAGGGTCGGACTTCGACAACGCGGGGCTGGCCGGCGGCGAGCGTCGTCAGCTTCAGCGCGTTGGGCTCGCTGGCTCAGCTGGCTCTGGCACGGCTCCCGGTGCCCCCTCCCGCCACGAGAGCGGTCGTCGCGCCGCGCGCACTGGAGGACCGCCCAAGACGTTGCGCGCTGCTAGGGCGGCGTTCGTGTTCTTGGGCTGTCCTGCCTTTGCCCCGGTATGGCGCCTCTGCGCGGAGGTCGGTGCTTGCCCGCCCGGGAGGATCCGAGTGGGGATCTGCCGGTGGGCAGATGGCTTCCGTCATCGGCGCTGAGGTGGTGGCGACTGAAGAAGTCCTCGTCGCCGATGGGATCACCGCCACCATCCGTGCTCCGGGCCTCCGGCCCTTTGGCTTTGATAGCTTGTCCTCGCCCCTCGAGCGGGGACGTGGGCAAGGGCCTTGCAGCAGCAACGCCCGTCCTGAGGCCATCGCTGCCGCTATTTGGCCACCTGGAGCGGAGGTCGTTGTCGCTGCTGCTGGAGCGGGCGTCGGCGAGCCATCCGTCGGCCTTCTGTTGCCCCGCAGGCCCTCCAACGTGGGGGGTTGTTTGTACCTGCGGAGGTGGAACTGGAGTTCCGTTTGTAATGGCACCTTGAGTGCCGGTGTTTGTTCATTGTGGCTGTCGGGGCCTGAACATGTATGTATTTTTGGCACGGAGCCATGTTTTTTCCTCATTTCGAGCACTAGGACTCGCCTGTCGGCTAACTGAACCGCTTCACCAAGCGTGAGTTGCCTCGTGTGAAGGTGATGAGTGAGGTATCCGTATCCCGGAGGCGTGGGAGTCCCTCGGCTCGGTCGGCCTTGCCGCCCGAGGCTTCTCTTGCTTAGTTAAAGGAACCCTCGGCCGCTCTTCGATGAGCCGGAGCCGGAGGCAGCGGTGTCAGTGTGGACAGAGGCAGTGTTGGCTCGAAAAGAAGACTTCGTCGGTCGGAGCCTGGCCGGGCCGTCCACTAGCGGGACCGGCGCCAGAGTCGAGTTGCCGAGGCCATGAGCCGGGCTGATGTCCTCAGGGGACAGCTGGATGAGGCTTCGGGGCAGCCGGCCGAGCCGTCTGCTCGAGCCGGATTCCTGGAGGAGACCTTGGCGGCGATGGCCCGGGCGTGGTGCTGACGTCGTCCTTCGGAGCGGAGATCCTCCGATCGTGTTGCCGTCCGAGGCTCGGTCCGACTTCGCCGAAGGTGGAGTTGACGCCGAGGGTGCTGCTGCTCTCCCTCCGTCAAGGTCTGAGTCTGCAGGATCGATTTATCTTGTAGTGTGCGTATGTATTCTGTGGCCGCCGAGGCCCAAACATACTGTCGTTGTGTTGTAAAACTGCGTTTCTTTTCCTCTTGTTTCGAATATCAAGACTTATTTGTCGGTAACAGAATTGTTTGTCCGAGCGAGAGTTACTTTTCGCGGAAGGTGATGAGTGAGGTATCCGTATCCTGGAGGCGTAGGAGTCCCTCGGCTCGGTCGGCCTTGCCGCTTACGTGTACTCTTTACTCGTCCGTAGGATTCTGCTATCGATGTAGTCGAGAAAACCCGAAAAAACCGTTTCGGCAGAAAGGTTTCCGAGCATTAAGACTTGTTCGGTCAGCGGAATCGCTTATCCGAGCGTGAGTTACTTATCGCAGAAGGTGATGAGTGAGGTATCCGTATCCCGGAGGCGTAGGAGTCCCTCGGCTCGGTCGGCCTTGGCTGCTTATGTGTACTCCGTCGTTTTCAGGATCCCACTTTCGAAGTAGTCGAAAAGCACGAAAGACGTTCTGGCGGAAAGACTTTTTTCGAGAAAAATTTTGACGCAGAGGGGGTGCCCCTTCTAGCCCCCGAGGGAGGGTCGGGCTTTGCCGAGGCAAGGCTGACCCTTCCTTGATGGTTAGACTTTGTATGTGAACGAGGTGTACGAACAACTTGAAAGCATCTTAAGGGTAGAAGCGACGTAGCTGTCGGATGTTCCAAGCGTTGCTGTAGACCTCGCCTTGACTGTTGGCCAGCTTGTATGTTCCGGGCTTCAAAATCTTGGCGATGATGAACGACCCTTCCCAGGGAGGCGTGAGCTTGTGCCGCCCTCGGGCGTCTTGTCGTAGCCGAAGCACCAAGTCGCCCACCTGGAGGTCTCGGGACCGAACCCCCCGGGCGTGGTGGCGTCACAGGGACTGCTGATACCACGCCGAGTGTAGTAAGGCCATGTCCCGAGCCTCTTCCAGCTGGTCCAGTGAGTCTTCTCGATTGGTCTGGTTGCTTTGGTCGTCGTACGCCCTCGCCCTCAGGGAACCGTAATCAAGTCTATGGGCAAGATGGCCTCGACCCCATAGACTAGAAAAAACAGTGTGAAGCCCGTGGCTCGGCTCGGCGTTGTCCTCAGACTCCAGACCACCGAGGGGAGTTCCTTCGTCCATCGCCTGCCGAACTTGTTGAGGTCGTTGTAGATCCTCGGCTTGAGTCCTTGCAGAATCATGCCATTGGCACGTTCTACCTGCCCATTCGTCATGGGGTGAGCTACGGCGGCCCAGTCCACCCGGATGTGGTGATCCTCGCAGAAGTCCAGGAACTTTCTACCGGTGAACTAGGTGCCGTTGTCGGTGATGATGGAGTTCAGGACCCCAAAGCGATGGATGATGTTGGTGAAGAACGCCACCGCCTATTCGGACCTGATGCTGTTTAGGGGTCGAACCTCGATCCACTTGGAGAATTTGTCGATGGCGACCAGCAGGTGCGTGTAGCCCCCGGGTGCCTTCTGCAAGGGACCGACGAGGTCCAGACCCCACACAGCAAACGACCAGGTGATGGGTATTGTCTGCAGAGCCTGGGCGGACAGGTGGGTCTGCCTTGCGTAGAATTGACACCCTTGACAGGTGCGGACAATTCTAGTGGCGTCGGCCACCGCGGTCGGCCAGTAGAAACCTTGTCGGAAAGCGTTTCCAACCAGGGCTCGAGGCGCTGCGTGATGACCGCAAGCCCCCGAGTGTATTTCTTGTAAGAGCTCCTAGCCTTCGGCGATGGATATGCATAGCTGGAGGATGCCGGAGGGGCTGTGGTGGTAGAGCTCCTTCCTGTCACCCAGCAAGACGAACGACTTGGCGCGCCGCGCCAGTCGCCGAGCTTCGGCTAGGTCGAGGGGTAGCTCTCCTCGGTAGAGATATTGCAGGTACGGGGTCTGCCAGTTTCGATTAGGCGGGACCCCATTTCGCTCTTCCTCGACGCGCAGTGCCTCACCCTTGGGGACCGAGGGTGCCTCGGGCTGAACCGAGGGTGCCTCGGGCCGAGTCGAGGGTGCCTCGGGCAGGGCCGAGGCCTTCTCGGGCTCGGGCGTGTCGTCGGTCTTGACTGAGGGTTGATGTAGGTCTCGGGAGAAGACGTCCGGCGGAACCGTTGTCCGCCCCGAGGCTATCTTAGACAGCTCGTCCGCAGTCTCGTTGTATCATCGGGCGATGTGGTTGAGCTCGAGCCCGTAGAACTTGTCTTCTAGGCGCCGAACCTCGTCGCAATAGGCTTCCATCTTCGGGTCGCGCAGTGGGAGTTCTTCATGACTTGGTCGATGACGAGCTGCGAGTCGCCACGAGCGTCGAGGCGTCGGACCCCTAGCTCGATGGCGATGCACAACCCGTTAACCTGAGCCTCGTACTCAGCCACATTGTTGGACGCCAGGAAATGGAGGCGCAGCACGTAGCGTAGGTGCTTCCCGAGGGGCGAGATGAAGAGAAGGCCCGCGCTTGCCCCTGTTTTCATCAGCGACCCGTCGAAAAACATGGTCCAGAGTTCCGGTTGGATCGGAGCTACTGGGAGCTGGGTGTCGACTCACTCAGCCACAAAGTCCGCCAAGACTTGGGACTTGATGGCCTTCCGAGGGGCGAACGAGATTGTCTCGCCCATGATTTCCACCGCCCACTTTGCAATCCTACCCGAGGCCTCTCGGCAATGGATGATCTCTCCCAGGGGGAAGGATGACACCACAGTCACCAGATGAGACTCGAAGTAGTGTCGCAACTTCCGCCGTGTCAGAATCACCGCGTACAGCAGCTTCTGAATTTGTGGGTAGCGGATCTTGGTCTCGGACAGTACCTCACTGATGAAGTAGACCTGCCTCTGGACGGGCAATGCATGCCCCTCTTCTCGTCTCTCAACCACGATCGCGGCGCTGACCACCTGAGTGGTAGCGGTGACGTAGATCAAGAGGGCTTCTCCGACAGCGGGGGGAACCAAGATGGGCGCGTTCGTAAGGAGCGTCTTCAGGTTCCCGAGGGCTTCCTCAGCCTCGGGGGTCCAAGTGAAGCACTCGGTCTTTCTTAAGAGGCGGTACAGAGGTAGGCCTCTTTCGCCGAGGCGTGAGATGAAGCGGCTCAGAGCCGCCAGGCATCCCATGACCCTCTGTACGCCTTTCAAGTCCCTGATGGGCCCCATGTTGGTGATGGCCGCGATTTTCTCCGGGTTGGCCTCGATGCCCCGCTCGGAGACGATGAACCCCAAGAGCATGCCTCGGAGGACTCTGAAGACACACTTCTCGGGATTGTGTTTCACGCCTTTCGCCTTGAGACACCGGAATGTCGTTTCAAGGTCGAAAAGGAGATCAGAGGCTTTCCTTGTCTTGACTACGATGTCATCGACGTAAGCCTCGACCGTTCGACCAATGTGTTCGCCAAACACGTGGTTCATGCACCTTTGGTATGTCGCACCCGCATTCCTCAAACCAAATGGCATAGTAACGTAGCAGTACATGCCAAAAGGTGTGATGAAAGAAGTCGCGAGCTGGTCAGACTCTTTCATCCTAATTTGGTGATACCCTGAGTAGGCATCGAGGAAAGACAGGGTTTCGCACCCAGCAGTGGAATCCACGATTTGATCGATGCGAGGCAGAGGGTAGGGAACCTTCGGACATGCTTTGTTTAGACCAGTGTAGTCTACACACATCCGCCATTTCCCTCCTTTCTTTCTCACAAGCACAGGGTTGGCAAGCCATTCGGGATGGAATACCTCTTTGATGAACCCTGCTGCCATCAGCTTGTGGATCTCCTCGCCTATGGCTCTGCACTTTTCTTCGTCGAATCGGCGCAGAGGCTGCTTCATGGGTCGGGCTCTAGCTCGGATATCCAGCGAGTGCTCGGCGACATCCCTCGGTATGCCAGGCATGTCCGAGGGACTCCACGCAAAGACTTCGGCGTTCGCGCGGAGAAAGTCGACGAGCACTGCTTCCTATTTGGGGTCGAGCTCGGAGCCGATCCGTATCTGCTTGGAGGTGTCGTTGCTGGGGTCGAGAGGGACAGATTTGACCGTCTCTGCTGGCTTGAAGTTGCCGGCATGGCGCTTCACGTCTGGCGCCTCCTTGGAGAGGCTCTCCAGGTCGGCGATGAGGGCCTCAGATTCGGCGAGGGCCTCGGCGTACTCCACGCACTCCACGTCGCATTCGTACGCGTGTCGGTACGTGGGGCCGACGGTGATGACCCCGTTGGGGCCCGACATCTTGAGCTTGAGGTAGGTGTAGTTGGGGACGGCCATGAACTTGGCGTAGCATGGCCTCCCTAGCACTGCGTGGTAGGTTCCTCGGAAACCGACCACCTCGAACGTGAGGGTTTCCCTTCGGAAGTTGGAGAGAGTCCCGAAGCAGACGGGCAGATCGAGTTGTCCGAGGGGCCAGACACGTTTCCCGGGGATGATCCCGTGAAAAGGCGTCGCGCCTGCCCGGACCGAGGACAGATCGATCCGCAGGAGCCCGAGGGTCTCGGCGTAGATGATGTTGAGGCTGCTGCCTCCGTCCATGAGGACCTTGGTGAGCCTGACGTTGCCGATGACGGGGTCGACAACGAGCGGATACTTCCTCGGGCTCGGCACGCGGTCGGGGTGGTCGCCCTGGTCGAAGGTGATGGGCTTGTCGGACCAGTCTAGGTAGACTAGCACCGCCACCTTTACCGAGCAGACCTCCCGACGCTCTTGCATGCGGTGCCGAGCCGAGGCGTTCGCCACTCGCCCACCATAGATCATGAAACAGTCGTGGACCTCGGGGAACTCCTCTGCCTTGTGATCCTCCTTCTTGTTGTTGTTGTGGGCCCTGCCACCCTCCGCAGGTGGCCCGGCCTTGTGGAAGTGGCGCCAAAGCATGACGCACTCCTCGAGGGTGTGCTTGACGGGCCCCTGATGATAGGGGCACGACTCCTTGAGCATCTTGTCGAAGAGGTTGGCGCCTCCGGGAGGTTTCCGAGGGTTCTTGTACTCAGCGGCGGCGACAAGGTCCACGTCGGTGGCGTCGCGTTTTGCTTGCGACTTCTTCTTGCCTTTCTTCTTGGTGCCGCGCTGAGTGGACGCCTCGGGGACATCTTCCGGCTGGCGGCCCTGGGGCTGCTTGTCCTTCTGGAAGATGGCCTCAACTGCCTCCTGGCCAGAGGCGAACATGGTGACGATGTCCATCAGCTCGCTCGCCCTGGTGGGGGTCTTGCGGCCCAGTTTGCTCACCAGGTCGCGGCAGGTGGTGCCGGCGAGGAACGCGCCGATGACATCCGAGTCGGTGACGTTGGGCAGCTCGGTGCGCTGCTTCGAGAATCGCCGGATGTAGTCCCGGAGAGACTCTCCCGGCTGCTGGCGGTAGCTTCGGAGATCCCAGGAATTCCCAGGGCGCACGTACGTGCCCTGGAAGTTGCCGGCGAAGGCTTGGACCAGGTCGTCCCAGTTGGAGATCTGCCTCGGAGGCAGATGCTCCAGCCAGGCCCGAGCGGTGTCGGAGAGGAACAGGGGGAGGTTGCGGATGATGAGATTGTCATCGTCCGTTCCACCTAGCTGGCAGGCCAGTCGGTAGTCCGCGAGCCACAGTTCCGGCCTTGTCTCCCCCGAGTACTTTGTGATAGTAGTCGGGGTTTAGAACCGGGTCGGGAACGGCGCCCGTCGTATGGCCCGGCTGAAAGCCTGCGGACCGGGTGGTTCGGGCGAGGGACTCCGATCCTCCCCGCTGTCGTAGCGTCCCCCACGCCTGGGGTGGTAGCCTCGGCGCACCCTCTCGTCGAGGTGGGCTCGACGGTTGCGGTGGTGGTGTTCGTTGCCGAGGCAACCCGGGGCCGCAGGCGCTGTGTTGCGCGTGCGCCCGGTGTGGACCGAGGCTTCCCGCATGAATCGGGAAGTCGCGGCGCGATGCTCCGAGGGGTACCCCTGCCTTCGGGAGGCAGAGCTTTCGGCCCGTCGGACCGCGACATCCTCTAGGAGATTCTTGAGCTCTCCCTGGATATGCCGCCCTTCGGTGGTCGATGGTTCCAGCATCACGCGGAGAAGTATTGCTGCTGCAGCCAGGTTCTGGCTGACCCCACTAGAAGCCGGTGGCGGCCTTGCCCTGACGTCGTCGGCAATGCAGAGCTGGATGCCCTGGGGCAGATGACGTGCTTCTCCGGCCGGAGCTCGGTCTGCCCATTCCTGCCCGATGTTCTGCCGGAACTACTCAAGTGTTCCTGCTCCCTCATCGAGTCTGGCCTGCACCTCGCGGATTTGCTCGAGCTGTGCGTCCTGACCCCACGCAGGGACTGGGACCACAGCTAGATCCCGAAGGATGTCAACGCGAGGCGCAGGCCTAGGGGGTCGCCGTTTTCCGGCATACCAAGATGGTTGCTTTCGCCGGGACCCCCTAGATCGATGTGGAAACATTCACAACTTGGGCCGCAGTCCTCATCACCGAAGCTGCGGCTACCGTCGGAACAATCGGAAAGGCAAGTAGTCGCATGCGGTCATGAAGTCCTGCATGGCCCTGGGGTTACTGAGCCCGGAGAAATCCCAACAAAAGTCGGGCTCGTCATCTTCCTCGGAACCCGAGGGTCCGTAGGTCGAGACGGCTGTCAGCCGGTCCCAGGGTGACCGCATATGATACCCCGGAGGGTTTTAACATGCCTTTATAAAAGCGTCCACCAAAGCGGGGTCGCTCGGCAGGTCGCAGCTGGATCTAAAAGGCACGAGATGGGAATCAGTCAGTACCTCTTGGTCGACGAGCGGTGACGAAGTTGCGTCAGGGGCGGACTGCACCGTTGTCTCAGGTACGGGGGTGACGCCCGGCAAGTCCCTCGCGAGCATGCTGGCGTCGTTCGTCCGCTTGGAGCTGGCGTGTTGCGGGGAAACGGCGCTCGTCTTCGTCTCAGACGCGAGGTCGACGCCCGACGTGTCCCCCGTTGGGGCGCCGATGCCGTCGAATCGCTCGACAACCGACGAGGTGCCGCCTCCTGCTTGGCCATGCCTGCCCCGTCTCCTCCTCCGTCAGCGGGGAAGGTGATGGGACAAACCCAAATGTTGTTCTTCCGCCACGTGGGGAAGACGTCGTTGATTCCGCCACCGGCGGGCGAGCTGTCGGCCGCCATTGTCGCTGTCGCGCGGCGGAGGAAGGAGTATCATGTCGTAGCCACCGTCGAGGGACATTAACTCAAGACTCCCGAAACGGAGAATCGTCCCGGGTTGGAAAGGATGCTGGAGACTACCCATCTGGAGCTTGATGGGAAGCTGTTCGTCAACACGCAGCAGGCCCCTATCTGGCGCGCCAACTGTTGGTGTTTCGACCCCGGGGGGTCCCTGGACCGATGAGTAAATTGTCGCCGCGTGTCCCAGCCCAGATGGGTCGGCGCGAGACGGAGCACGAAGGGGGGAAAAGGGGAGACAGGCAAAAGGGGAAACCCACGACCTTCGTGTTGTCCTGCGCCCAGGTCGGGTGCGCTTGCAGTAGGGGATTACAAGCGTCCGCGTGGGAGAGAGAGATGGAGGCTTATACGCGCCGGCCCGTTCTCCCGCGCGGCCAACCTTCTCGTACGAGAGCCCTGGTCCTTCCTTTTATAGGCGTAAGGAGAGGACCCAGGTGTACAATGGGGGATGTAGCAGTGTGCTAACGTGTCTAGCAGAGAGGAGCTAGAGCCCTAAGTACATGCCGTCGTGGCAGCCGGAGAGGTTTTGGCACCCTGTTCATGTGATGTCGTGGCCATCGGAGGAGCGCTGGAGCCTTGCGGAAGGATAGCTGTCGGGGCTGTCGAGTCCTTGCTGACGTCTCCTTGCTTCCGTAAGGGGCTGAGAGCCGCCGTCGTCATGGAGCACGCGGGGCGCCATCATTATTTGTTTACCGGGGCGAGCCAGATGGGACGCCGGTCTTGTTCCCCGTAGCCTGAGCTAACTAGGGGTAGGGTAATGATGGCCCCTCCTATGACGTGGTCGGTCCGAGCCCTGGGTCGGGCGAGGCGGAGGCTCCTCCGAGGTCGAGGTCGAGTCTGTCTTCCGAGGTCGAGGTCGATTCCGAGCCCCAGGTCGGACGAGGCGGAGACCGTCGTCCGAGGCCAAGGCTGAGTCCGAGCCCTGGGCTCGGGCGAGGCGGAGTTCGTCGTCTTCCGGAGCCGAGGCTGAGTCCGAGCCCTGGGGTCAGGCGAGGCGGAGTTCATCATCTTCCGGAGTCGAGGCTGAGTCCGAGCCCTGGGGTCGGGCGAGGCGGAGCTTCCTATGGCGCCCGAGGCCGGACTTGGCTGCTGTCAGCCTCACTCTGTCGAGTGGCACAACAGTCGGAGCGACGCAGGCGGCGCTGTCTTCTTGTCAGGTCGGTCAGTGGAGCGGCGAAGTGACTGCGGTCACTTCGGCTCTGTCGACTGAAGAGTGCGCGTCGGGATAAGGTGTCAGGCCATCCTTGCATTAAATGCTCCTGCGATACGGCCGGTCGGCATGGCGATCTGGCCAAGGTTGCTTCTTGGTGAAGACTGGGCATCGGGCGAGCCGAAGGTGTGTCCGTTGCTTGAGGGGGCCCTCGGGCGAGACGTGAATCCTTCGGGGTCGGCTGCCCTTGCCCGAGGCTAGGCTCGGGCGAGGCGAGATCGTGTCCCTTGAGTGGACCGAGCCTTGACCTTAATCGCACCCATCAGGCCTTTGCAGCTTTGTGCTGATGGGGGTTACCAGCTGAGATTAGGAGTCTTGGGGGTACCCCTAATTATGGTCCCCGACAAGTTTAGCCTCTCGATTCCCAAATTCCTCGCTTCTTTTCGACTCTACGTCGATTAGAGTAGTCTAGGTCGGCCTGCCGAGCCTAGATAACTCCTAAGATCTCTCCTCCCCGACGGGGTCCCTCCCGAGAGCGAGATTCAGGCGCCGCCGACGATCTTCCACCGCCCCTGCACACACGAGTTCATAACTGAGCATGTTATTCATAGATTCGGCATTCCCCAGACCTTGACTACAGATCAAGGAACTTCTTTTATGTCAAAGGAGGTACGTGAATTTGCTGAGTTATATAGAATTAAGTTGCTTAATTCATCTCCATATTATGCTCGGGCCAATGGACAGGCCTAGTCTAGTAATAAAACATTGATTAACTTGATAAAAAAGAAGATATCCGATAATCCTAAGCATTGGCATAAGATTTTGTCCGAAGCTTTATGGGCTCACAGAATATCTAAACATAGTGCTACTAAAGTATCTCCTTTTGAGCTGGTCTATGGGCAGAAAGCAGTATTGCATGTGGAAATAAGTTTGAATGCTGTCAGGTTCGCCAGACAAAATGATCTAATCGTCATTGATTATTATAATTTAATGATGGACAATATTGATGAGGTGACCGACAAGAGGGTGATAGCTTTGGGAGAAATAGAAAAGGACAAGATCATGGTAGCCAGGGCCTACAACAAGAAGGTCAAAGCAAAGTCATTTCAAGTAGGGGACCTAGTGTGGAAGACCATCCTGCCCCCAAGGAATAAAGACCGGAAGTTTGGGAAATGATCGCCAAGCTGGGAGGGTCCTTATAAAGTAAAACAGGTAATGTCTGGTAACGCCTATTTACTACAAACATTACAAGGCAAAGATTTACCCAAGGCTTTGAATGAGCGTTTCCTCAAACAACACCATCCTAGCATGTGGCAAAATGCCTAAAAGAACCGATGTAATCACATCGAGTTAGTTGCTTTTGATTTGCTCAGCTCCACCAAAAGGCAGGGGGCATATGTTGAGCACTGAAATGAGCGGCGGACAGTCCGGCCCTGAGGCCGGACGGTCTGCGCGTGCGCAGAGTAGTTTAGGGTTCCGAGTTTTGTGCTACGGTTGTTAGCTAGATTCGCAGAATTAACTCGGAAATTAGTTTGTAAAGGGTCCAGCCCCCTCCTCTATAAATAGAGAGGTATACGGTCGATTTGTAATTATCAATCGAATTAATAACACTTCTATTTCGCATTTATTTCCTAGGATTAGTTCTAGTCTAGTTCTAGTTTAGCCTCTCGAGCCCCAAATTCTCCGCTTCTCTTCGACTCAACGCCGATTAGAGGAGTCTAGGTCGGCCTGCCGAGCCTAGGCAACTCCTAGGATCTCTCCTCCCCGACGGGGTCCCTCCCGAGAGCGAGATTCAGGAGCCGCCGGCGATCTTCCACCGCCCCTGCACACGCGCGGACCGTCCGGCCCTAGGGCGCGGACCGTCCGACCGTCAAGCAGGAAACCCTAGCCTCACACTAGGCCGCGGACCGTCCAGCCCCTGGCCGCGGACCTTCCGCCCCTGTGCAGAGAGTACCGCTGCTGGTTCGTATTGAGTAATTAGCGCCCCAAAAAGGTATCAACATACTTTTTGGCGACTCTGCTGGGGATGACACATCTAGACCCATCAAATCGGCCCTCAATGGCCGGTTCAAGGGATAGTTCTGAAGTCTCCCCCAGCAACATTATAGCGCCGACTTGGGAAACCTTGCCGACTGACGAACAACTCCAGTTCGAGGAGCATAAGGAGCAGCTGATTCAAGAGGCGAGAGCAAAGTTTCTGGCCAACTTCAAGGTGGATAGGAACAATAAGGTCGTCCGACAACGGGCGACGGATCCGGCTTCGCTCCGACCCACACCAGATATCCCCAACATAAGTAATACAAACGAGCTACAATCCCTTAAGAATTATGTAGATGAACAACGAGAACAAATGCAAAATATCATAGGGGGTATGCAAAACGATTATAGGAGACTAGTACGTGCATTTGATAAATCTAGTATAGCAAATTTTCCTTCGCACGAGGTTGAATTAGGGGGTAACACGCATAATACATCGGCTATAGGTTGTCACGACCAGCCACAACCCCTTTATGGGATGCCGATGGACACAAACCCTGAGCAACCACAAATCGGCAGTAAATCAGCCGATCTGCACATGTCCGGACCGTCCGCCCGTGAGCGCGGACCGTCCGAGCCAGCCATAGCTGGGCCCATTTTTAATGAGTTACCCAGACATGCACCGGAGCCACCATGTATGGCACAGAATCTAAACTACCCAGTCGGACCGTTCGCATACAACGACGGATGGGCCGCATATAATCACGGACGGTCCGGGTACATGTCCAGACAGTCCGCGCATGAGTCTTTTGATGAGGATTGTTACCTAAATCCTTAACTGTCCCAGCAACACTTCCCATCACACTATGCAATGCATCAGCCCATTAATACAAAATCCAGAGCCCAGGAAAGCTTTCTGGCCCCACCTAGAAGGTCGGAAATGAACGATCAATCCTATGAGCCATATAGGGCAAATGACAACGCACTGCATAGCTCAAACCAGTGGGGGGAAGACAACACGCTAATATCCAGCCAACCCCACCTATGTTTGACCAGAGAGCCGATGGTCTCGCCCGGCTGCCATCGATATAGTGAGGGAGGAAATAGCTAGGGCGTTCCGAGATAAGCTCGGAGTAAGCATGGTGCCTAGGGGGCAATCATATCGGAAAACTTATGACAGCCGATTTGATCACCACCCATACCCCCAGGGAACCAGGATACCCGAATTCGCAAAATTTTCGGGTGACCAAGGAAAAAACACGTGCGAACACATAGGCCAGTTCTTAGCACAATTAGGAGAATTGGCCGACACAGAAGCATTTCGCGTACGTTTATTTTCATTGTCTTTAACAGGAACCGCGTTCGCATGGTACGCCACTTTACCTCCTAATTCTATTTCATCAAGGGGGGAGTTAGAACAAAAATTCCATGACCATTTTTTCTCTGGTGACTATGAATTAGATTTGGTGGACCTAGTGGCCCTGCGACAGGGGAAGGATGAATCGGTTAATGAATACATCCGGAGGTTCCGGGATACAAGAAACCGATGCTTCCAAATACACTTAGCAGAAAAACAGCTAGCGAGATTAGCCTTTAATGGGCTTCAATATTATTTAAAAGAAAGATTAGAAGGCATCCAATTTTTCACGCTAGCACAGTTACACTAGAGAGCTTTGGCCTGTGAAAGCCGAAGCAAAGAGACTGCCAAAACCATTCGTCACAATGTCCATATAGTAGAGTGCGACCAAAGTAGCTCGGACGATGAATCAGCAGAGGTATACGCGGCTGAAATGGTTTGGCCAAAACAGGCCAAATCTTCGGCTTGTTCCTCCTTGTAGCCGGTTCAAAAGAAACGGCAAGAGGAGGTTAAGTTTACGTTTAATGTTGGTAAGTGTGATAAAATATTTGATGAATTACTCAAAAATGGCAACATTAAAATAAATCACACTGTTCCATCCGCCGACGAGCTGAAACGTCGTGCATACTGCAAGTGGCATAACTCATTTTCTCATGCCACTAATGATTGTAATGTGTTTCGGTGACAGATTCAGTCGGCCATTAACGAGGGACGATTGAAATTTCAGGAAATGCAGGTGGATACAGAGCCCTTTCTGATGAACATGATCGACTTCGAGGGCAAAAGAGTCCTAATTTGGCCCAGCACAGCCGATAAGGGAAAAGGCAAAGAAATCATCATCGGCAACGCACGGGAGGCCGATAAAAATAATAAAATTTCTTGAAGGAAAGTAGTAGCAGAAAAGACTCCTGATGGAGGGGAGACCCTGAAGGTGACCATCACAGCCTCTGGCACTGGGGAGCAAGCACAGACAGGGAGACAGGCGCAGGAACCCGTGCTGCGCATCACGGACGGTCCGCCATCCAGACGCGAATGGTCCGAAGCTTCTCCGGACGGTTCGAAGACTTCTGGCGGACGGTCCGGCTACACTCAGGATCCGTAACAACCACGTACATTCAGACCACGATGACCAGAGATATGTACGTGGAAAGCAAATACATTTAAATCAGCTAGTCGGCTGGTAAAATCCGGCCCGACTTTCGATCAATTGTTGTCAAAATATGTGAAAAAGAAGGCTGGCCCCAGTGATCGGCCAGCAAAGCGACCCCGCTCACCCATTCATGAGCAACGTCAGGTAAGGCCGATTGGACCACCCCACCAATCGGAAGAAATGAAAGGTCATACTGTACAATTGAGACCTAACATACCTACATGGACACCTCCACCCCCATATCCACCTATGCCATATCCATACACATACATACCTCCACCATATGTTCCAAATCAAATGTGGGGCATGCCACCATATTCATTTGGGATGCCACAGTACCCCGCTTGGGGGGTACCCCAAACATCTGTATTCAACAGGTTGGCACCACCAGTACAAGACCGATTGAGCGCCACTCAATCCGGTCACCAGGCACAGGCCCAACAAGATTGTCGGACTACTCGGCCTCCAAGGCCGACCAATCCAGCAGGGGGGGCATATGCCTGCAGCAACTGAAAGAACGATAAAAAAGGACATCATCAAAAGAGGTACAACGGATGTCGTCATACAAAAAGAAAGTGAAGGGCCGATGGTTTTTGGTGAATCGGCCAACACAACCAAAAAAGAAGATACAACTACCATCAAAATAGCCAATCCAAAATACTCCATGCCTCGATGGTGCCCAGCGGGATTGACACGATCCCAAAAGCGAAAATTACAACGCCTAAGAGCAAAAGAGAACCAGGAAAAGGAGGCGGAAAAGATATTCAATGACACACATCCACAGTACCCGCCACCACAAAAGAAATGGAGACCAAAGGCCGTTGAGGAAAAGCAAACGGCCATAAAAATAGAAAATAAAACAGCACCTGTGCAGCACCCTGCAGGTATGGCAGACAGCCCGGCTAAAAGGGTTGAACCAGTTACAGAAGGCGCGGACCGTCCGACCCTTGAGTCCGGACCGTCCGCACTACACCAGGACGCCTCCGACGACGTACTAACATCAATGGAGGAAGACGACCTACTGGGAGAAGACCTGGTCGACTACGAAGCTTCTCCAGAGCGCCCAGGTATGGATATAAATGTTATTACATTTTCCGTTGATTGTACTATTGTCGGCGACGATGAACCTGTTGTTGCCCAGTTTGATTTTGGTCCTAAAGAAGCCGCCTTTACTAAACCAAAGGAATCGGTAAATCATTTAAAACCGCTCTTCGTGCGCGGTCACATTGATGGAATACCGATTGCTAAAATGTTGGTAGATGGAGGGGCGGCTGTAAATCTAATGCCTTATTCATTGTACAGAAAATTAAGTAAACAAGATGACGAACTTGTCAAGACCAACATGACCCTCAGTGGTGTTGGAACTGATAGTTCGATCAAAGCCAGGGGAGTCACGTCCGTTGAATTAACCATCGGGACTAAGACCCTTGCTGCTGTATTCTTCGTTGCTAATGTAGAAGGAAATTATAGTCTAATCCTAGGTAGAGATTGGATTCATGCTAACCAATGTATACCTTCTACATTACATCAAATGTTAATACAATGGGTAGGCGATGATATAGAACAAGTACATGCTGATGTATCGGTCTGTATTGCTGTGGCCGATGCCCCTGTACTATGGACTTATGAGACTGCTACATGTCTCACAGGAGTAGATTTTTCTGATTATCAGTTCATAAGTATATATAAGAAGGGTTTCATTCCTATAATGCTAGAGCCGATGGAGAATTGGCTAAATCCTAAATAAAGTTTAAATGATGAGTACACACAAAATTCATGAGTCCTTAGTCACGGATAGTTCGGCTTCTAAGGCCGGATGGTCTGGTCTTTCATAAAACAGTTCGGACTTTAAAACCAAACATTCACCACAGTGTAAAGACAATATTACAGATGATCCGGCCCCCGAGGCCGGAGAGTTCGCCATCACACAAAGACCATCTGATTCTTCTGTGGGGGACATGATAGAGGAATTCAGAGATCTCGATAAACTAGGACAAGGGTTTACATCGGCCGATCCTTTGGAGGAGATTGACATAGGAGATGGTAAAACTCCAAGGCCGACTTTTGTAAACAAGACCCAGGAGATCGATCCTAGAAATGAGATGATCGGTCTATTGAAGGAATATTCAGATTGCTTTGCTTGGAATTACACTGAGATGCCGGGATTAAGCCAAGAGATCGTAGAGCATCGACTGCCCATTAAGTTCGGTTTCAGACCTTTCAAGCAGAGAACTAGAACATTTCGTCCAGATCTTGTCCCACGAATCAAGGACAAAATCCATCGGCTGCTAGAAGCTGATTTTATTAGACCTTGTAGATACGCAGAATGGGTCTCCAATATTGTGCCGGTGGAGAAGTAGTTAGGTAAGCTTAGAGTATGCATTGATTTTCGCAATTTAAATAGAGCAACCGGTGGATTTCGTCCTAAGGCATTTGGTGATTCTCAGCTGGTCGTCCAACAGGTGTTAGAAGAATATCAATGTTTTGATGGTACTCTAAATAGTTACCTTGAAAAATGTTGGGGCATAATTCATTCTTTTGACGAATTTAGTATTCGGCATATCTGTAGAGTTGAGAATCATAGAGAACAATTTGGCACAAGATGCATCAGGTTATCGGATAAAGCGAGGGAGATTTCACAACACTAAAAATCTGATAACCGGTGCAGGACCAATTCCCCAGGTCGCGGACTGTCCGAGCAAAGACTACGGACCGTCCGGGGTTGCCAGGAAAGTTCTCCTAATTGATTCGGCTGATAATAAAGCCGATACAAGTGATTGGAGGACACCCATAATAAATTATTTATCAAATCCCAATATCAGGACAGATAAGAACATTCAGCGTACAACTTTCAAGTATGTTTTGATGAGTGATGAACTATATCGCCGAACAGTCAACGACGTCCTGCTTAAGTGCTTGGGCCCAGATGATGCTATATTAGCCATGGCCGAAGTACATGAAGGAATTTGTGGTACCCATCAATCGACTCCAAAGATGAAGTGGTTGTTGCGAAGGTCTGGTTTTTATTGGCCTGACATGATAGCTGATTGTTTCAAGTACTACAAAGGATGCCAAGTGTGTCAAAAATTCGGTGATCTACAGTTGGTCCCTGCAGCCGAATTACATCCTATCATCAAGCCTTGGCCTTTCAGAGGATGGGGATTAGACTTTATAGGAGAAATTCATCCTTCATCATCAAAGGAGTATCGGTTCGTGTTAGTTGCCACTGACTACTTTACCAAATGGACTGAAGCCATTGCTCTGAAGAACATGACACACAAGGAGGTAATTGAGTTCATAACTGAGCATATTATTCATAGATTCAGCATTCCCTAGACCTTGACTATAGATCAAGGAAGTTCTTTTATGTCAAAGGAGGTACGTGAATTTGCTGAGTTATATAGAATTAAGTTGCTTAATTCATCTCCATATTATGCTCAGACCAATGGACAGGCCGAGTCTAGTAATAGGACATTGATTAACTTGATAAAAAAGAAGATATCCGATAATCCTAAGCATTGGCATAAGATTTTGTCCGAAGCTTTATGGGCTCACACAATATCTAAACATAGTGCTACTAAAGTATCTCCTTTTGAGCTGGTCTATGGGCAGGAAGCAGTATTGCCTGTGGAAATAAGTTTGAATGCTGTCAGGTTCGCCAGACAAAATGATCTAACCATCATTGATTATTATAATTTAATGATGGATAATATTGATGAGGTGACCGACAAGAGGGTGATAGCTTTGGGAGCAATAGAAAAGGACAAGATCATGGTAGCCAGGGCCTACAACAAGAAGGTCAAAGCAAAGTCATTTCAAGTAGGGACCTAGTGTGGAAGACCATCCTGCCCCTAAGGAATAAAGACCGGAAGTTTGGGAAATGGTCGCCAAGCTGGGAGGGTCCTTATAAAGTAAAACAGGTGGACTTCTCCCTCTGCATACTCTGTTTGATCCCAAACAATACATTTAATAACTTTATTCTTGGATATATATGCATAATTTGATGGGTTACCTATTCGGATACACCTAACCTTTTATACCATATTCCTTGATCAAACTTGGGTATTATACTTTACCTTTGTAGCTATGCTATTGCTACAACTTAACTTTATGTAGTCACTCCTGTTTATGATATTAATGTTCCAAATGGTAAGTTTACAATATTGTTGTTAATCCGATGATTAAACAAGATCATATGATTTAATTGGAACATGGAGTGACCACCCAGGAAAACAGTGCTACCATGAGGGTGGTATGGGACGCCCTTGGTTAAATAACTAGGGAAGTCTTATGTTGGGTGTTGGCCGTGGTCGACCGGAACGGGGGCATCTGGCAAGCGCTTATAGTTCCAGCTCAAGCAGATTGGATATGGGCATAGTTCCCAAAGCTTTACCCTATAGTCTGGACTATAAGTTGGTTACATCAGGTGTACTCTATGCAGTTTGACCATTTCCAGCATTTGCATAATGAGGACTCTAGGGAAAAGCCTCATAGTGAGACCCTAGCCATTCACCTCGGAAGTGAATACGGGTCTAGCTAACCCGGGCTAGAAGGGAATCGTGACTCATGGGTAAAGATGTGCCACCTCTGCAGAGTGTAAAACTGATATATCAATCGTGCTCATGGTTAAGAGCAGCCTAGACTCCTCACATGATAATTGAACTTGAAGATGGAAATAAATCGAGAATCGATGATCTGCCAATGGTTTTGCTTAAGTGGTTTTACTTAAGTGTTTTTGATATACTCTTATACCTTTGTTTAATGGGAATACTTGGGATTCACACTTATTAGTAAGACAGGTGTTGCTAATAAAATGTTGACCAACTAAAATGCTTACTGCTCAACCTTAGCCTCACCTTGTTAAACTTGCATTAATTTTCCCCCACTTGCTGAGCCCCGACCATAAGTGAGCTCACCCTTGCTTAAATTTTGATCAAAAGTGTGCAGATGAAGTTATGATGCTGAACTTCATGGATGCTAGTCTAGTGATACCCCCGGTCATCTTCCTGTGGATGGATGTCCATGTTTTGCTGTACTTTGATGAATAAATGTTAAGACATTATGTCTGTTCGAAGTGTAATATGTTAATATAATCGTTATTTATGCTTTTATGCATTGTTCTTTTGATATATTACACTTGTGACGTCAACATATGTGTGGAAATAGATCCTGGCACACATATGCTATGCACCCGGCTCTGCCCCCTTGGAACCGGGTGTGACAATTATAAATCAAAGTACTCGTCTAAACAGAATGGTATTAATTTGGCCATCGCGTTATGCATAGAATAAAGTCATGTTTCGTGTGTAATCATTATAAACAGACCAAAGTAAATTTAAAAGGATTGTTGCGCGGCGAAACACGCAACACAACACCTAGACTGCATTGAGAATGAAACGACTCATCGCGCGATGGAGCGCGCCACGAGGTACTTGAATTATTATGAGAATAACGTTAGGCGTCGCGCGATGAAGCGCACGACGGCACACGTCATCTAAATTGAACTTAAAGCAAAACATCGCGCGACTAGACGCGCGACGCCACACATTTAAATATTCCGAAATGAAGATGAATCGTCACGCGACTAAGCGTGCGACGCAGCTCATTAACAAATGTGAATTTAAAATAAACCGTCACATGACGAAGCACGCGATGCAGCATGTCAACTAAACTAAATTTAAAATTAATTAAACCAAAATATAAGTGTCGCGCACGCGATGGTCGCGCGCGCGGTCACCGAGGCAGGGCGCGGGGCTATCGGGGAGGGGCGCGGGGCTGCCGCCTGGGCCAGGGCACGGGGCTGCCGGGGGCGTGCAGGGCCGCGGGGAGGCGCGAGGGCACCGCCGGGGGGCACGGCCGCTGGGGAGGGGCGTGGGGCCGCAGGGCGTGTGCCACCGTCGGGCAGGGGCACGGGGTGCAAGGGCGTGAACCGTTGCCGGGCAAGGGCGCAGGGAGGGAAGAGGGAAGGGAGAGAGAGAGGGGGGAGAGAGAGAGAGGGAGAGCTCACCTCGGGGATCCATATCCGGCGATAACCGTCACCAAATCACCTAGGGCACAACGGGGCAGAGAGAGAGGTGGAAGAGAGGGAGTTGCTGCATGGGAAAATTGAATGAGGGAAAGGGAGAGAGAGGGGGCGCATGGGGAGAAGCAGGGGCGTGTGGCCAAGGCCGGGCTGGGCTGGGTCGCGTCGCGAGTCGAAATCCCACGGCACGCACAACCACTGATCGGAATCCAATCGCGAATCAAAATCCGAAACAAGACGAGGCGAACACGCGATTAAACACAACATCAGACAAAATAAATATGCTTCGGCATGATGAAACACCCATGACAACTTAGGTTTTTGTTTACACGCAATACGGACACCAGTCGCTATACTGCTTTGAAATTGGGAAGAAGGAGCGAAACGGGAAGAGAAAAGAGAGTAACGCCTGAATTTGGTGAGTAAAAAAGAAGAAAAAAATTTACCCCCAAATTCAGGGAGTTACAAACCTATCCCCCTTAAAAGAATCTCGCCCTCGAGATTCAAGTTTGGCCAGCAAAGAGTTCAGGATACTTGGCCATCAGATCATCTTCACGCTCCGAGGTTGCTTCTTCCTCAGAGTGGTGACCCCATCAGACTTTGCACATTCTGATAGTTTTCCTCCGGGTGACCCTGTCTGCAGTCTCAAGAATCTGCACTGGCTTCTCTATGTAGGTCAAGTCTTGGACTTCCAGACCTTCCACTGGCAACTGCTCTTCTGGCACACACAGACACTTCTTCAACTGAGACACATGAAAGACATTATGCACCGCTAACAAATCTTCTGCTAGACAGAGCTGATAAGCCACTTCTCCACGCTTTGCGAGAATCTAATATGGACCGACATACCGTGGCGCTAGCTTGCCCTTGACTCTGAATCTTCTGACTCCTCTGATAGGCGATACTTTCAAGTAGACAAAATCTACAACTTCAAAACTCAGCTCTCTCCTTCTTGTGTCTGCATAACTTCGCTGCCTTGATTGTGCTATCTTTAGATTCTCCCGAACCATCTTGATGTTCTCTTCAGCTTCGAGCAAAATGTCTAGCCCAAACACTCGCTTTTCTCCAGGCTGATCCCATTGCAATGGAGTTCTACAACTCCTTCCATAAAGTGCCTGAAATGGTGACATCTTCAAGCTGGCCTGGTAACTGTTGTTATAGGAGAATTCTGCGTAAGGTAATCTCTTGTCCCATCCAGACTGATCTTGCAACGCACAGGCTCTCAACATATCTTCAAGGATTAATCTATAGCATACATGTGCTTTTATGTCTTTGATCATGTTATTTTAAGCTTAATTGTCTTTATTGCTTATTTTGTGCTCAAGTTGTAGAATATTATCCCTAGACCTCACAAGTCCTTATGCAAAAGATGCATGTGTTTAGGGGGAGGAAATGCTACAACTTGACCCTTTGAGACTAATATGTTTGCTTAAGTGATTTTGATGTAGTCTCAAAAGTGGATTGAAAGGGAAGTGGTGGGCATGGACAAAGGCTTCCACTGCATAACAATATCAATGTACCTTGTTCAAGTTGCCCTTGGTGTTCATTGCCTTCTTTCTCTTAATTCACAATTTTTGGTGAGGCAATGAGGTTGAAGGCCACTAGTTTCTCTGTTTTGGTGCTTAATGCCAAAGAGGAGAAAGTAGTGCCAAACCAACTGGATCAACCGCCACTTGTGAATTACAAAAAAATATTGTGTTTTGAAATTGTCTTTTTTGATAGCAACAGGAGCCCTCTGATTGCAAAACTACTCTCTTGTGGGGGAGAAATCTTTCTTATGGGGAAAAGGGGGAGCTCCTGCCTTTTGATTAAAACTAGTCTTGAAAATGTCTTGATTTGTAAAACTAAAATATTTTTGTCTAAGTAAGAAAACAAATTTGTTTTGCGAAAATAAACCAAGTGGTGGCAAAATGATCCAAATACGCCAAATCTTATACTAATTTTATTGGTGTTTGACTTGACTTCAATTTGCAAAAGTTGGCTCATATTTGGTTATGTTAGTGCCTTTTAAGTTGTTTTTGGTGTGTTGGCATAAATCACAAAAAAGGGAAGATTGAAAGGGAAATGTGCCCTTGGGCCATTTCGAGTTGTTTTGGTGATTAAATGCTCAACACATCACTATGAACTAACACTCCTTATATGAGCATGAGCATAGGTGTTTGGAAAGCAAATTGAGGAAAATAAAAAAGCACTTTTGAATTTGAAATGGGCATATTGCAAACCTCTATGGATCAAATTGAAAAAGGTATGTTTCTAGTACTTAGTCAATTGTTTTAGGTACTAATCATGTTTGTCTAAGTACTAGGGATCAACTGAAGTCGAGCCAAAAGAAGCCAAAGAAACTTGTCATAAAAAGGAAGAAGCTTTGCTTATCTAGGTAGCACCGGACAGTCCGATGATTATACGGCCGAAGTGTCCGCTCCTGGGCTCAGCTAGGTCCTGATGGCTATAAATCACCAAAAGGTCCAAGGCCATCCACCGGATAGTCTGGTGTCAGGATAGCCAACGGCTATTAGCCACGTCAGCTAGCTCCAACGATCAGATGGAGCATCGGACAGTCTGGAGCCCCTACCGAATAGTCTGGTTCCCGTCTAATAAGGAAAGTGACCAATTAGCGATCCTTCGACCATTGTACTGTGCACTGTCTGGTGTGCCACCGGACAGTCTGGTGCACCCGTAGACAGGGAGGCTGGCAGCTTCCAAATGAAGCTCCAACAGCTTCTAGGCTCCTTGGGGCTATAAAAGGGACCCCTAGGTGCATAGAGAAGATGCCCAAGCATCATAAGAGCATACTAAAACACTGAGACTTTGCGACCACACTTTTGATGTGTTAGAGAGAGATTTGAGCATGTTTTTGAGCTGTGACTCTGTCATTTTGATTCGTACACTCTCTTCTTTGCTTGTGTGCGTAGTGTTGCTACAATTGTGCTCTTGTGTGCATTTCTACTCCTCTCCTTACTTCAGATTTTATTTTGATCAATTGTGTAAGGCGTGAGAGACTCCAATTTGTGGAGATTCCTCAAAACTGGGATATTGATATTGAAAGTCGCCTAGAGGGGGGTGAATAGGGCGAAACTGAAATTCTCAAAAATAATCACAACTACAAGCCGGGTTAGCGTTAGAAATATAATTGAGTCCACGAGAGAGGGTGCAAAACAAATCGCAGGCAAATAAGAGGTGTGACACGCGGATTTGTTTTACCGAGGTTTGGTTCTTGCAAACCTACTCCCCATTGAGGTGGTCACAAAGACCGGGTCTCTTTCAACCCTTTCCCTCTCTCAAACGGTCCCTCGGACCGAGTGAGCTTTTCTTCTCAATCACTTGGAACACAAAGTTCCCACAAGGACCACCACAAGATTGGTGTCTCTTGCCTCAATTACAAGTGAGTTTGATCGCAATGAAGAATCAAAGAAAGAAGAAAGCAATCCAAGCGCAAGAGCTCGAAAGAACACAAGAAAATCTCTCTCTCTAATCACTAAGGCGTTGTATGGAGTTTGGAGAGGATTTGATCACTTGGGTGTGTCTATAATTGAATGCTAGAGCTCTTGTAAGTAGTTGAAGTGGGAAAACTTGGATGTCTTGAATGAGGGGTGGTTGGGAGTATTTATAGCCCCAACCACCAAACTAGCCGTTTGGTGGTGGCTGACTGTCATATGGTGCACTGGACAGTCCGGTGCACACCGGACATGTCCGGTGCGCCAGCCACGTCACCAAGGCCATTGGGTTCCGACCGTTGGAGCTCTGTCTTCTGGGCCCGCCTGGATGTCCGGTGGCACAACGGACATGTACTGTAGAGTGTCCGGTGTGCCAGCGCGCGCGTGCCTGACTTCTGCATGCTTCTGGCACGCATTAAATGCGCCTACAGGTGACCGTTGGCGCGAAGTAGCCGTTGCTCTGCTGGTTCACCGGACAGTCCGGTGTACACCGGACAGTCCGGTGAATTATAGCGGAGCGAATTCCCGAGGCTGGCGAGTTCCAGAGCCGCTCTTCCTTGGGGCACCGGACAGTCCGGTGAATTATAGCGGAGTGCCTCTGGATTTTCCCGAAGGTGAAGAGTTCAGCGTGAAGTCCCCTGGTGCACGGTGGCACACCGGATAGTCCGGTGTGCCAAACCAGGGCACTCTTCGGTTATCCCTTTGCTCTTTTGTTGAACCCTGTTCTTGGTCTTTTTATTGGCTAGGTGTGAACCTTTAGCACCTGTATAACTTATACACTAGAGCAAACTAGTTAGTCCAATTTATTTGTGTTGGGCAATTCAACCACCAAAATCAATTAGGAAAATAGGTGTAAGCCTAATTCCCTTTCAATCTCCCCCTTTTTGGTGATTGATGCCAACACAAACCAAAGCAAGTATAGAAGTACATAATTGAACTAGCTTGCATAATGTAAGTGCAAAGGTTGCTTGGAATTGAGCGAATATAACTACTCATAAGATATGCATGGATTGTTTCTTTGTTTTTAACATTTTGGACCACGCTTGCACCACATGTTTTGTTTTTGCAAATCCTCTTCAAAGTTCTTTTGAAAATAGTCAAAGGTAAATGAATAAGATTTTTGCGAAGCATTTTCAAAATTTGAAATTTTCTCCCCCTGTTTCAAATGCTTTTCCTTTGACTAATCAAAATTCCTCCTAAATGAAATTCTCCTCTTAGTGTTCAAGAGGGTTTTGATATATCAATTTTGAAATACTACTTTTCTCCCCCTTTTGAACACAATAAGATACTAATTTGAAATTTATCAATTGAGAATCATACCAATTGAAAAAAACTCCTTTTAAAATTAGGTGGTGGTGGTGCGGTCCTTTTGCTTTGGGCTAATACTTTCTCCCCCTTTGGCATGAATCGCCAAAAACGGAGTCATTAGAGCCCTTAGAATTACTTTCTCCCCTTTTTGGTCATAAATAAATGAGTGAAGATTATACCAAAGTAGGAGTGATCTCTCCTCCAAAGATGGAGAGTTGCCCGGAGAGACGGCGAAGGATGAGTTACGGAGTGGAAGCCTTTGTCTTCGTCGAAGACTCCAATTACCTTTCAATACACCTATGACTTGGTTTGAAATAGACTTGAAAACACATTAGTCATAGCATATGAAAGATACATGATCAAAGGTATATAAATGAGCTATGTGTGCAAATCAACAAAAAAGTTCCTAGAATCAAGAATATTTAGCTCATGCCTAAGTTTGTTAAAAGTTTGTTCATCAAGTGGCTTGGTAAAGATATCAGCTAATTGATCTTTAGTATTAATGTAAGAAATCTCGATATTTCCCTTTTGTTGGTGATCCCTTAAAAAGTGATACCGAATGGCTATGTGCTTAGTGCGGCTATGCTCGACGGGATTATCCGCCATTTTGATTGCACTCTCATTATCACATAGAAGAGGAACTTTGGTTAATTTGTAACCGTAGTCCCTAAGGGTTTGCCTCATCCAAAGTAGTTGCGCGCAACAATGTCCTGCGGCAATATACTCGGCTTCGGCGGTAGAAAGAGCTACGGAATTTTGCTTCTTTGAAGCCCAAGACACCAAGGATCTTCCCAAGAACTGGCAAGTCCCCGATGTGCTCTTTCTATTGATTTTACACCCCGCCCAATCGGCATCCGAATAACCAATCAAATCAAATGTGGATCCCCTAGGATACCAAAGCCCAAACTTAGGAGTATAAACCAAATATCTCAAGATTCGTTTTACGGCCGTAAGGTGAGCTTTCTTAGGGTCGGCTTGGAATCTTGCACACATGCATACGGAAAGCATAATATCCGGTCGAGATGCACATAAATATAGCAAAGAGCCTATCATCGATTGGTATACCTTTTGATCGACGGATTTACCTCCCTCGTCGAGGTCGAGATGCCCATTGGTTCCCATGGGTGTCTTGATGGGTTTGGCATCCTTCATTCCAAACTTGCTTAGAATATCTTGAGTATACTTCGTTTGGCTTAGGAAGGTGCCTTCTTGGAGTTGCTTTACTTGAAATCCTAAGAAATACTTCAACTCCCCCATCATAGACATCTCAAATTTTTGTGTCATGATCCTACTAAATTCTTCACATGTAGACTCGTTAGTAGACCCAAATATAATATCATCAACATAAATTTGGCATACAAACAAGTCATTTTCAAGAGTTTTAGTGAAGAGTGTAGGATCGGCTTTTCCAACTTTGAATCCATTAGTGATAAGAAAATCTCTAAGGCATTCATACCATGCTCTTGGGGCTTGCTTGAGCCCATAAAGCGCCTTAAAGAGCTTATAGACATGGTTAGGATACTCACTGTCTTCAAAGCCGGGAGGTTGCTCAACATAGACTTCTTCCTTGATTGGTCCATTGAGGAATGCACTTTTCACGTCCATTTGATAAAGCTTAAAGCCATGGTAAGTAGCATAGGCCAATAATATACGAATTGACTCAAGCCTAGCTACGGGTGCATAGGTTTCACCGAAATCCAAACCTTCGACTTGGGAGTATCCTTTGGCCACAAGTCGTGCTTTGTTCCTTGTCACCACACCATGCTCATCTTGCTTGTTGCGGAACACCCATTTGGTTCCTACAACATTTTGGTTAGGATGTGGAACTAGATGCCATACCTCATTCCTAGTGAAGTTGTTGAGCTCCTCTTGCATTGCCACCACCCAATCCGAATCTTGTAGTGCTTCCTCTACCCTGTGTGGCTCAATAGAGGAAACAAAAGAGTAATGCTCACAAAAATGTGCAACACGAGATCTAGTGGTTACCCCCTTATGAATGTTGTCGAGGATGGTGTCGACGGGGTGATCTCGTTGAATTGCTTGGTGAACTCTTGGATGTGGCGGCCTTTGTTCTTCATCCTCCTTGTCTTGATCATTTACATCTCCCCCTTGATCATTGCCGTCATCTTGAGGTGGCTCATTTGCTTGATCTTCTATTTCATCAACTTGAGCTTCATCCTCATTTTGAGTTGGTGGAGATGCTTGCGTGGAGGAGGATGGTTGATCTTGTGCATTTGGAGGCTCTTCGGATTCCTTAGGACACACATCCCCAATGGACATGTTCCTTAGCGCGATGCATGGAGCCTCTTCAATACCTATCTCATCAAGATCAACTTGCTCTACTTGAGAGCCGTTAGTCTCATCAAACACAACGTCACAAGAAACTTCAACTTGTCCAGAGGACTTGTTAAAGACTCTATATGCCCTTGTGTTTGAATCATATCCTAGTAAAAAGCCTTCTACAGTCTTAGGAGCAAATTTAGATTTTCTTCCTCTTTTAACAAGAATAAAGCATTTGCTACCAAAGACTCTAAAATATGAAATGTTGGGCTTTTTACCGGTAAGGAGTTCATATGATGTCTTCTTGAGGATTCAGTGTAGATATAACCGGTTGATGGCATAGCAGGCGGTGTTGACTGCCTCGGCCCAAAACCGATCCGACGTCTTATACTCATCAAACATGGTTCTTGCCATGTCCAATAGAGTTCGATTCTTCCTCTCCACTACACCATTTTGTTGTGGGGTGTAGGGAGAAGAGAACTCATGCTTGATGCCCTCTTCCTCAAGGAAGCCTTCAATTTGTGAGTTCTTGAACTCCGTCCCGTTGTCGCTTCTAATTTTCTTGATCCTTAAGCCGAACTCATTTTGAGCCCGTCTCAAGAATCCCTTTAAGGTCTCTTGGGTATGAGATTTTTCCTGCAAAAAGAACACCCAAGAGAAGCGAGAATAATCATCCATAATAACTAGACAGTACTTACTCCCGTCGATGCTTATGTAAGCTATCGGGCCGAATAGGTCCATGTGTAGGAGCTCCAGTGGCCTGTCGGTCGTCATTATGTTCTTGTGTGGATGATGGGCACCAACTTGCTTCCCTGCTTGGCATGCGCTACAAATCATGTCTTTCTCAAAATGAACATTTGTTAATCCTAAAATGTGTTCCCCCTTTAGAAGCTTATGAGGATTCTTCATCCCAACATGTGCCAGTCGGCGGTGCCAGAGCCAGCCCATGTTAGTCTTAGCAATTAAGCAAGTGTCGAGTTTAGCTCTATCAAAATCTACCAAGTATAGCTGACCCTCTAACACTCCCTTAAATGCTATTGAATCATCACTTCTTCTAAAGACAGTGACACCTACATCAGTAAAAAGACAGTTGTAGCCCATTTGACATAATTGAGAAACGGAAAGCAAATTGTAATCTAAAGAATCAACAAGAAAAACATTGGAAATGGAATGGTCAGGAGATATAGCTATTTTACCAAGACCTTTGACCAAACCTAGATTTCCATCCCCGAATGTGATAGTCCGTTAGGGATCCTGGTTTTTCTCATAGGAGGAGAACATCTTTTTCTCCCCTGTAATGTGGTTTGTGCACCCGCTGTCGATAATCCAACTTGAGCCCCCGGATGCATAAACCTACAAAACATGTTTAGTTCTTGACTTTAGGTACCCAAATGGTTTTGGGTCCTTTGGCATTAGAAACAAGAACTTTGGGTACCCAAACACAAGTCTTTGACCCCTTGTGCTTGCCCCCAACATACTTGGCAACAACCTTGCCGGATTTGTTAGTTAGAACATAAGATGCATCAAAAGTTTTAAATGAAAAGTTATGTTCATTTGATGCACTAGGAGTTTTCTTCTTAGGCAACTTAGCATGGGTTGGTTGCCTAGAGCTAGATGTCTCACCCTTATACATGAAAGCATGGTTAGGGCCAGAGTGAGACTTCCTAGAATGAATTCTCCTAATTTTGCTCTCAGGGTAGCCGGTAGGGTACAAAATGTAACCCTCGTTATCCTGAGGCATGAGAGCCTTGCCCTTAACAAAATTAGACAACTTCTTAGGAGGGGCATTAATTTTGACATTGCCTCCCTGTTGGAAGCCAATGCCATCCTTAATGCCAGGGCGTCTCCCTCTATAGAGCATGCTTCTAGCAAATTTAAATTTTTCATTTTCTAAGTCATGCTCAACAATTTTAGCATCTAGTTTTGCTATATGATCATTTTGTTGTTTAATTAAAGCCATGTGATCATGTATAGCATCAATGTTAACATCCCTACATCTAGTGCAAATAGTAGTGTGCTCAACGGTAGATGTAGATGGTTTGCAAGATTTTAGTTCAACAATCTCAGAACGCAATATATCATTTTTATCTCTAAGATCAGAAATAGTAGCATTGCAAACATCAAAATCTTTAGCCTTAGCAAGCAAATTATCATTTTCATCTCTAAGGCTAGCAAGAGAAATGTTTAATTCTTCAATCTTAGCAAGCAAATCATCATTATTATTTCTAGGATTGGGAATTGAAACATTACAAGCAATAGAATCAACCTTAGCTAATAAATTAGAATTTTCATTTCTAAGGTTGTCTATAGTCTCATGGCAAGTGCTTAGCTCACTAGATAATTTTTCACATTTTTCGACTTCTAGAGCATAAACATTTTTAACTTTAACATGCTTTTTGTTTTCCTTGATTAGGAAGTCCTCTTGGGAGTCCAAGAGATCATCCTTCTCATGGATGACACTAATTAATTCATTTAATTTCTCCTTTTGTTGCATGATTAAGTTGGCAAAAAGAGTACGCAAATTATCTTCCTCATCACTAGCATTATCATCGGTAGAAGACTCATATCTAGTGGAGGATTTAGATTTAACCTTCTTCTTTTTGCCGTCCTTTGCCATGAGGCACTTGTGGCTGATGTTGGGGAAGAGAAGTCCCTTGGTGACGGCGATGTTGGCGGTGTCCTCGTCGTCGGAGGATTCGCTAGAGCTTTCGTCGGAGTCCCACTCACGACAAACATGGGCATCGCCGCCCTTCTTCTTGTAGTACCTCTTCTTCTCCTTTCTTCTCCCCTTCTTGTCATCACCCCTGTCACTGTCACTAGAAATAGGACATTTTGCAATAAAGTGACCGGGCTTACCACATCTGTAGCAAACCTTCTTGGAGCGGGGCTTGTAATCTTTCCCCCTCCTTTGCTTGAGGATTTGGCGAAAGCTTTTGATGACAAGCGCCATTTCCTCGTTGTCGAGCTTGGAGGCGTCGATGGGTGTTCTACTCGGTGTAGACTCCTCCTTCTTTTCCTCCGTCGCTTTGAATGTGACCGGTTGAGCTTCGGACGTAGAAGGACCGTCAAGCTCGTTGATCCTCCGTGAGCCCTTGATCATAAATTCAAAGCTCACAAAATTCTCGATTACTTCCTCGGGAGTCATTAGTGTATATCTAGGATTGCCACGAATTAATTGTACTTGAGTAGGGTTAAGGAAAATAAGTGATCTTAGAATAACCTTAACCACCTCGTGGTCATCCCACTTCTTGCTCCCGAGGTTGCGCACTTGATTCACCAAGGTTTTGAGCCGGTTGTACATGTCTTGTGGCTCCTCCCCTGGGCAAAGACGGAAGCGACCGAGCTCCCCCTCGATCATTTCCCGCTTGGTGATCTTGGTGAGTTCATCACCCTCGTGCGCGGTCTTGAGCACGTCCCAAACTTCCTTGGCGCTCTTTAATCCTTGCACCTTGTTGTACTCCTCCCTACTTAGAGAGGCGAGGAGTATGGTTGTGGCTTGGGAGTTGAAGTGCTCGATTTGGGCCACTTCATCAACATCATAATCCTCATCCCCTACGGATGGTACCTGTACACCAAACTCAACAACATCCCATATACTTTTGTGGAGTGAGGTTAGATGAAATCGCATTAAATCACTCCACCTAGCATAATCTTCACCATCAAAAGTTGGTGGTTTGCCTAATGGGACGGAAAGTAAAGGTGTATGTTTAGTAATGCGAGGGTAGCATAGGGGGATCTTACTAAACTTCTTGCGCTCATGGCGCTTAGAAGTTATGGAGGGCACGTCGGAGCCGGATGTGGAAGGTGATGAAGTGTCGGTCTCGTAGTAGACCACCTTCCTCATCTTCTTTTTCTTGTCGCCACTCCGATGCGACTTGTGGGAGGAGGCCTTCTTCTCCTTCCCTTTCTTTTTGTTGCGGGACTCTTCCGATGAAGCCTTCCCGTGGCTTGTAGTGGGCTTTTCGCCGGTCTCCATCTCCTTCTTGGCGTGTTCTCCCGACATCACTTCGAGCGGTTAAGCTCTAATGAAGCACCGGGCTCCGATACCAATTGAAAGTCGCCTAGAGGGGGGTGAATAGGGCAAAACTGAAATTCTCAAAAATAATCACAACTACAAGCCGGGTTAGCGTTAGAAATATAATTGAGTCCACGAGAGAGGGTGCAAAACAAATCGCAAGAAAATAAGAGGTGTGACACGCGGATTTGTTTTACCGAGGTTCGGTTCTTGCAAACCTACTCCCCGTTGAGGTGGTCACAAAGACCGGGTCTCTTTCAACCCTTTCCCTCTCTCAAATGGTCCCTCGGACCGAGTGAGCTTTTCTTCTCAATCACTTGGAACACAAAGTTCCCACAAGGACCACCACAAGATTGGTGTCTCTTGCCTCAATTACAAGTGAGTTTGATCACAATGAAGAATCAAAGAAAGAAGAAAGCAATCCAAGCGCAAGAGCTCGAAAGAACACAAGCAAATCTCTCTCTCTAATCACTAAGGCGTTGTGTGGAGTTTGGAGAGGATTTGATCACTTGGGTGTGTCTAGAATTGAATGCTAGAGCTCTTGTAAGTAGTTGAAGTGGGAAAACTTGGATGTCTTGAATGAGGGGTGGTTGGGGGTATTTATAGCCCCAACCACCAAACTAGCCGTTTGGTGGTGGCTGACTATCGTATGGTGCACCGGACAGTCCGGTGCACACCGGACATGTCCGGTGCGCCAGCCACGTCACCAAGGCCGTTGGGTTCCGACCGTTGGAGCTCTATCTTCTGGGCCCGCCTGGATGTCCGGTGGCACACCGGACATGTACTGTAGAGTGTCCGGTGTGCCAGCGCGCGCGTGCCTGACTTCTGCGCGCTTCTGGCGCGCATTAAATGCGCCTGCAGGTGACCGTTGGCGCGAAGTAGCCGTTGCTCTGCTGGTTCACCGGACAGTCCGGTGTACACCGGACAGTCCGGTGAATTATAGCGGAGCGAATTCTCGAGGCTGGCGAGTTCCAGAGCCGCTCTTCCTTGGGGCACCGGACACTGTCCGGTGTACACCGGACAGTCCGGTGAATTATAGCGGAGTGCCTCTGGATTTTCCCGAAGGTGAAGAGTTCAGCGTGAAGTCCCCTGGTGCACCGGACACTGTCCGGTGGCACACCGGACAGTCCGGTGTGCCAAACCAGGGCACTCTTCGGTTATCCCTTTGCTCTTTTGTTGAACCCTGTTCTTGGTCTTTTTATTGGCTAAGTGTGAACCTTTAGCACCTGTATAACTTATACACTAGAGCAAACTAGTTAGTCCAATTTATTTGTGTTGGGCAATTCAACCACCAAAATCAATTAGGAAAATAGGTGTAAGCCTAATTCCCTTTCAGATATAAGGAAGACAATTGTGGTACTCAAGTTTGATCTTTGGGTCACTTGAGAGGGGTTGAGTGCAATCCTTGACCAACGGAGCTCACCACAACGTGGAGTAGGCATTGACCGAACCACGATAAAAATTCGTTGTATTTTGTCCATTTTACTTATTGCTATTACTATCTTCTTGAGTTCTCATATTCACTTGTAATATTTCCTCTAAGTTTAATACTCATCCTAATGGAGCAATCAAGTGAAGAGTTCTCTTTTCTCCTCTCTTCTCATCCTAACTTGGCTTTAGTTCTCACTAACAAATTTTATAAACCAAGTTTGTGTTGTTTAGTGCTAGTTTCATAGGATCACCTATTTCCCCCCTCTAGGTGCTCTCAGATGCCAAGATTAATCAACCAAACAACACAATGATCAAAATTTGTCTAGAGAGTAAATAGAGCACAACAGTCATCTTGCAAAAACCATACTCTTGAACTATCAGGTCTTTGGTCATGACATTTTAACACAAGCAAGATAAGGAAGTTATCTACAACTTTTATGCAGAACACATCTACAGAAAACATAATTTACTTTAGTAGATTAATTGTATATCCGAAACTGTACATCCAGTCCTAACAATAGCGGCATTTCACTTCGTCTTTGGTGTTGTTGCTATAACTATCACATTCTTGACAATCAAGTGATGCTAGCACTTGTAATCATAATCACATATTCATGGCACACAACGATACCTACTGAAAAAGCATGCAAGCTAGAGGAACATCATTACCCAGTTTCCCACTTTATAAATAGGTTATTAATCATCCACAACCAATTCATCGCCATTGATCGACTTAACCTCTAACTCGACGATTTGGGCACCATAACCTACAAGATTCTACCTAAACATCCAACATCACATAGAGGGCCTACTACTTCACATTGATATTCATACAGAGCGCTAGAGCGACAACTATACAAATAACATGCAAGTGTAATACCCAACTTGTAAACAATAAGAAAAAAGGTTGATCTCATTATAAGTTTTGCCTCTACTCATTATAACATGGAATACCCATGGTTAAATTGAACCATTGACTAATAGAATACTTATGCATCATGTTGAATTTTTGCGTTGTGCATTTAATACTAACAATATTACTAGGAAAAGGCTAATTAGGATTTAACCTAAAAGAAAAAAAATTCAATTTAGAAAATTGGGAAGTCACCTAGAAAGGGAAAATAGGAAATCCTACATAAAATAAAATAAACATGCAAATAAATTTCCTCCAATACTGATATGTTCAAATTATGTATTTAATTGAGAACAATAAATGAACAACATCATTTGAATTCAAATTTAAAGTTCAAATAAAAAAGGAGAAGAAAGAAAAGAAAATAGAGGAGAAAAAGAAAAAGAGAAAGCCTTGCGCTGGGTCGAATCCCACTTATCTCAGCCCACCAAAACCCGCGCCTGCGGCCCATTTTGACACACCGCGTCTCGGGCGCTGACAACTCGGCCCCTTGGGTCAGTCATTGCCGCCAAGAACCTCTCCCACCGGGCGCTCTCTGCCATGTGGACTTCCCGTGCTGAGTCACCAACAGGCGGGCCCACGACCTTATCGTCTCCGTCGCAACGACCATGCTGGGTCCACGTGCGACAATTCCGCGGAGGGCCGTTCATGGTAGCTCGCACTGTTGGTTCGTCCCGCAACCCTTCCTTAGGCTACAAATATTCGGGACCCCGCACCCTCTGGCCCTCTGATGTGTAGCGCCCAAGCCACCACCACCATCACGGAGGGAGAAAAGTGAGCACCGCCGCGGGGAAAATCCTCAATTCGCCATTCACCGTGCCCTGGGCGTGGTGCTAGGGGCTTTTCGGGATGGGGAAAAGGTGGTTGTGCCCTCGCCACGCGGAATTACCAACCTAGGCTCGGGAAATCGCTCACCGGGGAGCAGGAACCACCGCGGACAGCCTCTCCCTGTGGTCCGTGTCCTGAACCGCTCAACCGTTGGTAAGTACCGCCCCATCGTTCTGCTTTCATCTCCGCTTTGTATAGCACCTATTGTTTCGAAGTTTGAACTGGGGAATCGCCCACCTGGTGGGTGCTGGCCATGGCACCAACGCACCGGCCTTCCGCGCCGTCCCACCGATTGGGCGCGCGGGGGAAGATTTGATGGCACACCCCTCTATTCGCCTGAACCGTGGGATCGTTGATGGGCGATCCAGATTGCGCCGTAGCTACTTAAAATCTGGGCCGTGGGATTCTGATCGGACGGGTACTGTGTGATACCGATCGGGTGGGATGCGATCTAATCCTCACCGCCGGCTGTTGATCGAACGGCTGTGAGCACGACATACCCCTTCGGCCTCTGCGGATTTATAAAAGAGCCCCCGTAGTATTTAAGAATCAACCCGCAGTCCACCGTGAGTGTAGTCTGAGTCTGGGTGATTTTGCAAGTTAGACCCCGAGCTTTCTGTTAATACTGTGCGCAGTCCAGAGCCATAGGAAAAATAGGAAAATGAATTTAGAAAATGTTTTTCTAATATAAAAATAATTCTAGAACTCATTTAATTCATAGAAAATTCATATTAAATCCTTTTTGATCCTTTCTAGTTGCATTAATTTTGTATTAATATTGTCTATCAACTAGTAACTCTGTTTAGCCATGAAACTTAGATTAAAATTATTCACTTGAGTTATTTCATATTAAGCTCTTAATAACTTCGGAAATTCATAACTCGATAATATTGTGGTATGGGACGCCCTTGGCTGACTAATTAGGAAAGCTAATGGGTGACTACCTTACTTGAAAGGGGCAAGGGAAGTAGGGGAGTGGTCAGTGTAGAAAGGTCCTTGGGTTTATTTTGTTGCGATGGCGGTCAGGCGAGGGATCCCTGCATTGGAGCTTCCTAGAACTGTAGCGGGTTTTCTGAAGCTAGTGGAAGTTTGTAAAGGCCTCGTAGTGTTATCCTGCCTCGCTTCCTTGGTAGAGGTGTATGGGAAGTCACGATTCCTTGACAGATGGGTAACATGACTTGTGGGTAAAGATGCGCAACCTCTGCAGAGTGTAAAACTGGTACATCAGTCATGCTCACGGTCATGAGCGGCTCGGACACTCACATGACTAATTTATGGAATTAAGTTCTATTTGTCATTTGCATCGCATTGTGGTTTATTATTAATTTGATCTATTTATTACTCTGTTTTGGTATTTACTTACATTGAGTAACTTCTAATAAAACTTGACCACTTATTAAAAGCAATGCTCAGCTTTAACCATTATTTGTTGATCAGCCTCACACTTCACATGAGCTCCCAGCTTTGGTGAGTTCATGCACATTATTCCCCATAACTTATTGAGTTATGATATTTTGTGAGCTCACTCTTGTGATATATAAACCCCCCAGGTGAAGAGCATGTGGTCCAAGAGGAGCCCTATAATGAGGAGTACGAGTTGATCTAGGTGACGTCTCCTAGTCAGCTTGTTGGCGCCAAGGAACAATATTTAGTTTGTTTTATTGTTATCAATTATTTTTGTAAGACTTCCGCTATGTAATAATGATACTTATGACATTTATCTCTATACACTTTGTCATTATATGTGATGTTCTTCTTTGGCGCACATATGAGACGCACCCGGCTTTATCCCTTAAATCCGGGTGTGACAGCAAGCAATCAACTTTTCTCAATGACTTTCAACCAGGTCACTAAACAGACGATAGGATGACTACGAAGGCATGTCATCACTTCATCACATAAGCAAAATTAATTTTAACTATGCTGATCATCGACTGATCATTGAAACTACTAAACTTATCCTTCGCACCACTACACCACCCTTCACCTTTAAAGTTTTACCACATAAATGTAAATTATTCAAATTCACAAATGACACCGATGATACTTATTATATCCATCTATCACATTACTAATGCCATCACATGCCGCATACACCTTTACCAATACATTCCTCACGTAAATTTACATTTCCAAACCACACTTCATCATATTCATACACGACGCTGATTTCAAAAAGTAAGAACACCCCTAAAACAATACGACATGACTACTTCACAATTATGATCGAAATTTTAACCCTACCTATGGTGAGGAATTCATTAGCACTTTGCGCACATCACCATACTCTTATCCACAATCTAAAAACATAAGAATTATATGTGTCCTTTCTGACTTAACTTTCTTTTCTATGGACTTTAATCCACCAAATACACATCTACACTTATACACATCCACAGACACATATGCTTTCGCCATATTGACCGACTCACACGCATCGACCCTCAACATGTCAACGATGCATCACAAAATAACGCATAACAAGGGTTGAAAAACATAGAGAACTTCTCACCCCTTTTTACTTACTTTTGGAACGTGGCGATGCGACGGTGTGGGCCATTCACAGGTAGGATATTTCGTCGAACACTTGGTGGCATCACATAAGCAATCACATTTGCATAGGCCTCGATCCACATATCTTCGCACTTCGCTCGACGACGACCATGGTGATGTGGCTCTGGGTGGCGGAAGCACGCGATGGAGGGTCACAGTGATGTGGCGAGGTGACGATAGTGGTGAGCGTCATGGTGCATGAGAGTGCGTAGCGTGGGGCTGCAGGAACAACAGGGTGAGGAGTTCGTCGGCTTCCATGGACAAGAAGATCCATGCACGATGTTGGAGAGCAGAGGCAAGGGCTGAGCAAGAAGCCCATAGGAGAGGGGGTGTCGACCGGCTTGCTTGAGGGAGCAGGGGAGGGGGAACGACATGTTCCATGGGAGAGAAGAGGAGCGTCGATGGCCATGGTGAAAATCTTGGCCGACGTCCCTGCGCTCCTGGTGCTTGGGGATGAAGGGGGCGATGAAGGGGAGCTACTGGGGATGGCTCTGGTGGAGGAGATGCTGGGGGAAGGGCTGGGCACTAGCTCCACCATGGGAGGGAGGCTTTCCTATGTGCTAAGACCAGAGAGGAGGACTTGACGTGTGGGGGAGAGAAGAGGGAGGTGGCGACTGTCTAGAGGAGAGGGTGGGAGTGGAAAATGTCCCCAAATCCAAGGAAGGAGGCTCATATTTATAGGCAAGAGCTACGGTTAGGATTTACCAGGGCTTGCTTAGGGGAGAAAGAAAGGTGGGGGGAATTGCTTCTAGGCTAAGCAATCACTATTTAAAGAAATAAAAATATCCTGTGGGATTTGGCCGGTGTAGAGAACGGAGAGAACCCGCGTTTGAATGAGTGAGAGACAGAGGACCTTTTACACAAGAACAAAATTCGAATTTGGACTAGATACGAGTATTAACATATTGGGTCGGATAAGATTTAAACAGATTTTGGATAAACATTTCGGACATGGATTGAATATCGAGGAATCGGACTCAAGCATAGATTTTCTAACCTTTGCTGAGAAGTTCGCATAGATGAGTTTGGGCAGAAATTGCAGGACTAGATTCATCCTCAAATTTGCATTCGTCTTATAAATAAATTGTAATGGGCTCAAGATTTTGTGAGACCTTTATGAATAATCTTGATAGATGGAGATGGACATGATCGAGAAATCATTATCTTCACTGACGATCCGTGTTGAGGTCCAATCTCATGGCTTAACACAAGGCAAACCCCTGAGTGTTACAGCAATGAAAAGAAAATGATATCATACACCACCAACAAGTTCTGTTACAATAATATTTGCTTATAAAAAAGTTCCCTCGTCAACCTTCCTACAGTCTATATAAAATACTTCATCATATATGGTTCGACCATGTTCACTTCTTTCCTTTTTTCACTTCCTCTTTAAGGAAAAGAACATAGTAAGTACCTATTAAGAAAGGTTATGACAAGAAAGCTTCAAAAACACAAGTCCTAAAGTCAAACCTTCTGGGTATAAGCTTTGGCTTTGGAGGTGGCTAGTTGTCGACCGCCTTTGTTCTAGATCTCTACAAAAAACTGCTTCATCGCATTAAGCACCTCCTTCGAAGGTTTCTTGATATCTTTAATATCCATGCTGAAGTCGGTTCTGCTAACTGCTTTAATGTGCTCACATCCTGCTTTCTCTAGCATAAATGCCATGCCTCGAGATCCTATCATTGCGCAGTAATCGCCACGAGCATTGATAACCCCTTCGAGCTCTCCTAATTCTTTTTTTGCCCAAGACAATGCCCCTCCGACATCCCCACTAGCATATGAGATTCCTCCCGAAGTGGCACCAGTAGAGGAGAAGATCTTCTTCAGATAGTCACAACATCGGGAGGCGACCCCAAAGCAGTGGTCTTGAAGGAAGGTCAAGGATTCTCATAACTCCACATTTCCCCATCCTTGGATTTAATGCTTTCTTTTGCTTTGTCAAGTTCATCACGAAGTTAATTAATGGTATCATCTTGCTTCTTCATTTTACTCCATCATTCTTGCAAATTCCTTCTACTTTTTTGTTTCCCTTCTTAGGTTCGGCTAAGGATTCTTTCAAAGATAAGATTTCATTGTTCTTTTCCTCTAAAGATTCTCGAAGCTTGTCAACTTCACTTTGAATACCTAAAACAACCGCTTTGTGCTCGACATCTTTGTTTTCTTGTTGAATCGATAGAGCCTTGCTTGGCATGAGGCGCTGCATGAAAATCATGAAGGAAAAGGATCGGTTATCCCATAGTTTTTTCTCCGAAGATATATCGAAAAAGAGAAGCTTTTTACCTTGATGCTGGTGCAATCCAAGCTTTGTGAAAGTTTCCGTTCTTGAGTTGGCTCAACGATGTCTCAATCTCTGGAAACCTGATGCTTTGGGCAATATTCCTGACAATTCTACCTTCGCCAACTTTAGGCACACATTCTAAAACATCATCCCCCACCAAAAAACCATAGTCCTAGGGTTATAGCCTAATGCTTTGGCTTGCTCTTTTAATTCTGAGGCATTTTCCTCGCTCAGCTGGCCCCTAGCAATGTGCCTCATGATGAAATCAATTTCCCTGCTCAGCTCCTCATCGTAGGATTGGGCGGGTCTGCTAGCATCTGCTTGAAGTGCAAGGCCTGGCCCTTTGGTCCCCTTTTCAGGCCCCAAAAGATCTGCCACCTTCGACATTCTGTCCTTCATATTCATCCTCCTCTAGCGACAAAGCCCTAAAGATTGCCTCCATGAGTGATTCAATTCGTGGGCTCTCCACTTTTGATGGGGACTCCTCAGTCTCCACGAGTGTCGAAGCTTGCCCACCTTTGCATGTGCCCTTTGCATTAAGTAATAGGCTAGTCAGCTCTAGTCCTAGAAGACTCAGAGTGGAAAAGGGAAGAGGCCGAATCATTACCTCAAGAATCAGGGTGCAGCCCAGAGATGTGGTTGAAGTGCTACCCTATGCTTGTGCAATTGTTTTCTTAGTTCTCTTCATTAAAGGAGTTTCCTTATCTGTAGGTGACTCTTCTTCATTATCTATTTCAGTATTCTTGGCTTCTTCTTCAATAGATTTAGCTTGCTTCCTTTTCTTTGAGGACTTTTTGTAAGATGTCTTCACACTTCTTTTCCTTTTTTCCCCAACTTCGGTGTTGGGCACATGTTTCGTGCAATCCACAAATTCAAAACCAATTGCATTCATCACTCTGTTCAGCCATATCTTTGTGCTCCTTGGTAAGATAGTTTCCAGCAATTTCATCGCAATTATTTTGTGTAAGTTGCAGCCATCCTGAAGAAGGAGCCTTAAATGAAGCTTGCTTCTAAAATTTGAAGGCTAAAGTCACAAGCTCTCCCTCCTTATACTTCACCTCCTTCGGCAGTTTCCACCCAATGTGGGTGAGAAAGATGTTATAAGCAAGAAATTCTTGAATTAAGTCCCAAGAACCAATCTTCTTCGCAACAGTGTTGAAAGCTTTATAACAAGCTTCATCATCTTCATTCATGTCACACTTCGATCTCTTCAGACCGAAGCTAATCTCCAATGGACTCATCAACATATCCTTAAAGTCTATGTGATGCTCAGAATTCACTTCAGCGTAGAACCATTCCTCCGTCCAGTCCCCATGCCATTTTGTCTGATATGCAAGGACTGGGGTGGCTGTATCCTTCCTTTAAGCGAAGGTATAGCACCCAAAGTTGTTGCGAAGACCATCTAAAGGAATGCCTTTGGTTTGGTAGTGCAAGTCATGCACTCTGTAAACGACATCAGATTCGGTCCAAACACCTTGGCTTCGTGCAACCCATATGAAAACATATAGCCTAACTATAGCGTTGGGCGTCAGTTGATGCATGTAAATCTGATACTGCTGTAAGACCTTTGATATCATCCGATACATTGGCAGACAAAGGCTAGCTCAGAAGAAGCTTCTAAAAAGTAGGACCTCCTTGCTCTTCGGCTTCGGAGTTATTTCATCACAAACAAGCCATACCTTACCCTTGTTCCCGAAGTAGTCAGGCTCTTTCATCTTCTTCAAGTCCTTCTCCTTAAGAATAGATTGGCCCATCTCGATATATTTTGGTTTCAATGGCATATCTTCATGCCTTATTTAGAGCTGCTCTTGGATTTTGGAGCCGATGAAGCCTTCATGGCTTTAGAAATCAGCACCATAGAAATTGGCACAGTATCCAAAGCATTCTCATCTCTTTGGTAGGCCTTCGAAATAGTGGGGGTGGCTACCCTAACACTTGTGCGAATTCTCACCATCTCAACAGGGGATTGTCCCAAAGAGGTTTTTTCTGAAGCTAGCTCTAAAAAACGATTTGTGACGGAAATCTTTAGAGTCACAGAAAAAGCAGCAGCAAGTAAGCGAGGGCAGTAAATGTGACCCTGCCTCGGCACACTCTTCTGTTTTTATACTGCGAGATAGGTGCGAAGAGGAGCGAAACATGAAAATTTTGACCGCGCGAAAAGTCATGTTCCCATATTCTTACTGTCAAGTGGACCGCAGACATATTACGATATTAAGCTGAAGCGCATGTTTTCGTCATTTTCAGTAACAAGCTCGGGAAGGTGTTTTTCGGACCTTCCGCCCAAGGTCTTCGAATTATATTTTATGCGATCTAAGCTGGTTATAAAAAACGAACTCATTCCGCAAGGGGCTACTGTTGGGGGCCTATATTGCCGAAGATCCTCAAACTCCTTCACCTTCGGGTTCAAACAATGTGTTTCAGGTACAGCACATGGAGTCAATGAAGCAAACCCTTTCCAATAGCCATATACAAACTCAAGAAGAGAAGCTACGATGGTCATTGACATTGCGAAGAAATGAGCCGAAGCGGACAGATTCGTCGCCGAAGGCCAAATTCTACGAAGTAAAGAGGAAGAAGATCTAGAAGTCTTGATCAACAAGAAAGAAGGAGAAAAGATGATATTTTGACCATGTGTAATTTGTAAATCATACATGTAAACTTTGTGGGCAAACTTGTAATTTCTTACGAAGTTGTACTACTCCCCTATAAATAGATGAAGGGTGCGATGCACAAATCACACATTCTAGAGCCCCAAGCTTCGTTTAGCTCAGCCTTCGAAACTACCTTCGAGCTGTCTGTTGTGTAAAGCCGAAGGTAAAGTTGTAACCACTTGTTACATTCCAAGGAATAAGAAAAAAGACGAAGTGTGCACATCCACATGAGTGATATGTTTACTCTTCTTGATTTACATATCAGCTTGGTCATTGTATAAAAATGTTCATTTATATTCTCCCTTAGGCTAACCTTCGAAGAGGAGTTAGACGTAAGGAGAAGCTCTTAAGTTACTAAGTTTTGTTGCCATGTTTTTTATATCCTTCAGAAATAAAAAAAATGAGGGACCAACAATATATATGCTGAATAGTAAACATGCATGACGAATAAATGACAGATGATTGTTGTTCAGCTATGCTCTGCATGCCTGAACGTGCTAGATGTTTGTTTTGTAGAACGTACCAAAATTAATATGATATGGTGAGTAAGAAATAAATTTAGAAATATGAGACAAAAGAACTCATGGTGAGAGGCTATTGGGAAGAACCAGTGCTGGAGGTTGGTAAGTGGAATCTAGGGTATGGATAAACCGAGGCTTTAAAGGAGTAAAAAATAGGAACTTTTGTAGCTTTGTTGATCGATGAAATAACGAAAAAAGCTGCTTGTTTATAACTCTTTTTTATATCTTACACAATTTTTTGTTCTTCGAGATTTCCTGACATATATATGCCGAATAGTAAACATATGCATGTGGGTAAATGAAAGATGACTGTTGTTTTTTTCTTCAAGTAACTGAACGAGTCAGCTATGAGACAGTTACTTGAAGATCAGACAACATACAACACGCAAAACCAAGTTGATGCAATTTGCAATCTGAGAACTAAAACTATCACATCGCACCCAAAAAAAATTGTGGTGAGAGGTTGTATCCCATAATATACAAAATGATATACAAAATGGGACATTATATAGAAACTATTTTACTAAACATATCCACCATCACATTATATAGAAACTATTTTACTAAACATATCCACCATCACATTATATGATTTTATTCACAGCAGTGGTGAAATCACGTGCACTCCTAACACATTTTGGGGCCTACTTTCTAAATGAATTTTAGGGAAACAAATGAACCAAACCTAAACAATTATTTAATACCCTAATCAATTACAAATACAAACATAAACAATCTACTCCACTACATTATACAATTACAAATATCATTCACATCACATTATATATTTAGCAAATACCATTCACAATTACAAATATCATTCACAATTAGAAACAAACGAACTAAAGTTTACATCACCTTGACTTGCAGGGAGGCGCGTGGGCGACCTCGTGGCGGCGGCGGTCCGGACGGCGGCAGGCGGGCGACGGGCCAGCGGCGGCGTGCCGAGCGCGTGTGGGCAGGCGACGGTCGGGCGACAGCGTGGGGCACGGCCGGGCGCGTGGGCGCGGCCGGACGGCAGCGGCCCGGCGCTTGGGGTGTGCTTGGACGGCGGCGGGCGGGCGGCGTCTTGCCGGGCGGGCGGCGGCGTTTCCGGGGAGGCAGCGGCGGCGGGTGAGGGAGAGCTCGGCGGCGGGTGAGGGAGCGGGTGAGGGAGAGCGAGGCGGCGACAGGTGAGGGAGGCGGCGGCGTGGAAGGAGAGCTCGGCGGCGGGTGAGGGACACTACAGGAAACACATAAATTTTCGTGGGCCTGGCCATTTTCGTTGGCCCTCGGGACCGACGAAAATGTGGCCTATTTTTGTGGGCCAGTACGTATTTTCGTCGACCTGCCCACGAAAATAGGAACGATATTTTTGTCGGTCCCGAGGCCGACGAAAATAAGTTGTATTTTCGTCGGTCACAGCCCGACCGACGAACATAAGTTATTTATTTTCGTCGGCCTTCTCCCGGCCGACGAAAATAAGGAATTAACTGACCACTATTTTCGTCGGCCTCAGTGAGGCCGACAAAAATAGAGGTCTGTTAATCATCCGCCTCGGCCTCAGCGCACCTTCTCTCTCTCTCGCTCGTCACTCTCTCGCTCGACCTTGCGCCGCCGCCCGCCCGCCCTCCATCGCCGCGCCGGCGTCGGCGCCCGCCCGCCCGCCCTCCCTCGCCGCAACGCCGCCCTCTGCCCGCGCCCGTCCGCTCTCCACGCGCCGCGCCGCCTCACGTGCCCGCCCGCACGCCCGCCCTCCCGCCCGCCCACCATCGCCGCACCGCCGTCCACCATCGCTGCACCACCGTTCGCGCCCGCCCTCCCTCGCCGCAACGCCACCCGCGCCCACCTGCTCTCCACGCGCCGCCCTGGGGCACGCGCCGCGCCGCCGCACGTGGCCCGCGCGCGCGCCCTCGCCGCTCCGCGCCGCCGCGCGCGGCTCGCGCGCGCCCCGCCCACCCGCGAAGAAGAGAGCCCGTCGTCCACGAAGGGAGCTTCTGGCCGCCGTCACGAAGAAGAGAGCCCACCGTCCGCCCACGCTGCGGCCGTCGTTCGTCCACGCCGTGCCCGCCGTCCGTCCACGTCGCCGTCGTTCCCCACGGTGAGCCTCCCCGTCTCCCTTCTTTCTCGACATATTTGATGCTCATGGCGGCCGTGGCATGCCGTGCGCGCGGCCGTGGCGTGCCATGCGCGTGCTATGGCGTGCCGGGCGCGCGGCCGTGCGCGTGCCGTTAATGTGAATGTTATTTGTCTTTTGTTTAAGTTATTTATTATGGACGGTGATCGTTAACCGTAGCGAACCGTATGCGTCACCCGTTCGGGAACGGCGAACGTCACATTGGCTTGTGAGGTTCGCCGTTCCAGAATTGTCCACGTATTTTGGACAGCCTAAGAGTGTAAGCCGATGCTTGTGATTTGTGACATGTGCCTTACGATTGATGCGGAATTTCAGTTGTGTAACCTAGTTGTTCTCCAACACACCATGTTCAGGCGTGTGCTTGGAGAGCAGCGGGGTTATGCTGCCGAAATTTCGCGGCAATCGTAGGGTACACGTCACAAATCACAAGCATCGACCTACACTCTTGGGTGGGTTTAGGGCCTTTACCTAATAGGGAGTTCACCTAAGCCACGGACGATCGTTGATGTTCTTTGTCTTTTGTTTAGCCTTTGAAATGGACGATGATCGGAGGGTGATGTATGACGGGTGGAGAAAGGATGGGGCACATTCGAATGAATGGATGGGTGTAACAAAGGCTTTTCTTGAGCACACTTTCAAAGATAGAACAAGTCGTCTAGTGAAGTGTCCTTGCAATCGCTGCGAGAACAAGTGGCCTCAGAAGATAGAAGAAATGGAGAAACACCTTTGCAAAAGTGGGTTTATGCCGAACTACCTTGTATGGTACCGGCATGGAGAATCTATTAGACACGTTGACGCGGAGGTGGAACTTGATGACGATCATGATAGGATGGACGACATGTTGCATGATCTTGGTAGGGATGTTGAAATGAACGCTGAGGAGTCGGGGCAGCTTCCACGCGATGCTCAGGAATTCTTCCGGCTACTCGCCGCGGGAGAAGAGAGACTGCACGAGCACACTCAGATGTCAGTTCTTGGGACTCTCACAAGACTAACGGCGATAAAGTCAAAGCACAACATTTCAAACAGTGCTTACAACGACATCGTCCAACTGATGGGCGAGGTTCTCCCGGAGAATCATAAGTTGCCAAAGAATATGTACTTCACAAAGAAGATGTTGGCTGGTCTTGGGATGACATATGAGAAGATTGACGTGTGTCCCAACAGTTGCATGCTATTCTTTGAGGAGGATGACAAGCTGGACCGTTGTAAGCATTGCGAAGCTTCTAGATATGTCGAGGTGACAAATGATGAGGGTGAATTGGTAGATACGAAGGTCGCAGCTAAGCAACTTTGTCGGTTGCCCATCATTCCTCGGCTTTCAAGGTTGTTCCTCAACAAGGAAATAGCTCTACATATGACGTGGCCAAAGAATGGTGTACGTCTCGTCACTGATCCAGACATAACGGTCCATCCGTCGGACGGTGATGCGTGGAAGGCATTTGACGAGTTTGATCCCGAATTTGCAAACGACCCTAGGAGTGTACGGCTTGGTCTATCGACAGACGGATTCACACCTTTCAATACCAGTGCAAGCCCTTACTCGTGTTGGCCTGTCTTCATTGTGCCATATAATCTTCCTCCTGAGTTGGTCAATAAAGAAGAGTTCATGTTTCTTGCATTAGTCATCCTAGGCCCTGAGCATCCAGGGCCAAAGCTGAATATGTTTGTTCGCCCTTTAATTGAAGAGATGAAACAATTGTGGAGAGGTGTGAAGGCTTATGACAGCCATACTGAAAAGGAGTTTACCATGCACGCTGCTTATTTGTGGTCAGTGCATGATCTGTTGGCGTATGGAGATTGGTCTGGATGGTGTGTTCATGGTCGGTTGTGCTGTCCCATATTGTCGGGGACCATAATTAGGGGTACCCTCAAGACGCCTAATTCTCAGCTGGTAACCCCCATCAGCATAAAGCTGCAGAGGCCTGATGGGTTTGATTAAGTCAGGGATCAGTCCATACGAGCGACTTGATCGCGCCTCGCCCGAGCCTAGCCTCGGGCAAGGGCAGCCGACCCTGAGGTGTTTCCGTCTCGCCCGAGGCCCCTTTTTCACGGCAGACGCACCTCCGGCTCGCCTGAGGCCTTGCCTTCGTTGAGAAGCAACCCTGACTAAATCACCGCGCCAACCAACCAAGTCACCGGGGCGTTTAACGCAAAAGGTAAGACCGACGGGCGACCAGACTTTGCCAGAGGTGCCATAGGAGGCTCTGCCCGACCCGGGGCTCGGACTCGGGCTAAGGCCCCGGAAGACGGCGAACTCCGCTCCGCCCAACCCAGGGCTCGGACTCGGGCTGAGGCCCCGGAAGACGGCGAACTCCGCTCCGCCCGACCCAGGGCTCGGACTCGGGCTAAGGCCCCGGAAGACGGCGAACTCCGCTCCGCCCGACCCAGGGCTCGGACTCGGGCTAAGGCCCCCGGAAGACGGCGAACTCTGCTCCGCCCGACCCAGGGCTCGGACTCGGGCTAAGGCCCCGGAAGACGGCGAACTCCGCTCCGCCCGACCCAGGGCTCGGACTCGGGCTAAGGCCCCGGAAGACGGCGAACTCCGCCTCGCCCGACCCAGGGCTCGGACTCCGCCTCGGCCTCTGCCGAACGACCTCCGCCTCACCCGACCCAGGAGTTCGGGCTCGGCCTCTGTCATGCAGGATGGACTCGACCTCGACTTCGGAGGAGCCTCCACGACGCCCGACCTAGGACACAAGACCGCCACGTCAACAGGAAGCGTCATCATCACCCTGCCCTGAGCCGACTTGGGTCGCAGAGAACAAGACCGGCGTCCCATCTGGCCAGCTCCGCCAGATAGGCAATGATGGCTCCCCACTAGACCATGACGACGGCGACTCTCGCCTCCCTTATGAAAGCAGGGAGACGTCAGCAAGAGCACAGCTGTTCCGACAGCTGTCCCTCCATCAGGCTCCACTGCTTCTCCGACAGCCACGACGCCACACCAACAGGGTGCCAAGATCTCTCCGGCTGCCACCTTGGCATGTACTCAGGGCACTAGCTCTCCCCCGCTAGACACGTAGCGCCTTGCTACACCCCCATTTTGTACACCTGGATCCTCTCCTTACGCTTATAAAAGGAAGGACCAGGGCCTTCTTAGAGAGGGTTGGCCTCGCGGGAACGAGGGCAGGGGCAGGCACTCTCTTGGGGCCGCTCGCTCCCCTCACCCGCGCGGACGCTTGTAACCCCCTACTGCAAGCGCACCCGACCTGGGCGCGGGGCGAACACGAAAGGCCGCGGGAATCTCCGTCTCCCTCGTCGAGACCCGGCTCCGGCCACCGACCTCTCGCTCTCTCTATTCCCCCCTTCGCGCTCGCCCACGCGCTCGACCCATCTGGGCTGGGGCACGTGGCACTCTCACTCGTCGGCTCGGGGACCCCCCGGTCTCGAAACGCCGACAGTTGGCGCGCCAGGTAGGGGCACGCTGCGTGTTGACGAGCAGTTTCCCGTCAAGCTCCAGATGGGCAGTCTCCAACGACCTCTCCAACCCGGGACGGTGCTCCGTTTCGGGAGCCTCGAGTTCATGTCTCTCGACAGCGGCTACGACATGGTACTCCTTCCACCGCCGTACGGCGGCGACAATGGCGGTCGACAGCCCGCCCGCCGGCGGCGGAACCAACGACGTCTTTCCCGCGTGGGGGAAGGACAACTTTCGAGCTCGCCCCATCCTCTCCCTCGCCATCGGAGGAGGAGGAGGCGGGGCAACCAGGGCCGAGCGGGAGGCCGCGCTCCGACGGCTGTCGAGCAAATCGACATCCCCGGCGCCCCAACGGAGGACACGCCAAGCGTCGCCCTCGCGTTCGAGGCAAAGGCGAGCAGCATCCCCCCGCAACACGTCGACCCTGAGCAGGTGGACGACGCCGGCGCGCTCACGAAGGGCCTGCAGGACGTCGCCCTCGTACCCAAGACGACGGCGCGATCAGCCCCCGACATGACTTCGTCACTCCTCGTCGACAAAAAGGTACCAACTGCTCCCCATCTTTCGTCATTTCGACTCGACCTCAACCCGCCTAGCGATCTCGCTTTGGCGGATACTCACGTTGAGGCGAGTGCAACCCCTCTGGGGTTTCGTGTGCGGTCGCCCTGGGACCGATTGACGGGCGTCTCGACCTACGGGCCCTCTGGGTCCGAGGAAGATGACGACCCCAGCATCTGCTGGGATTTCTCCGGATCTGGCAACCCCAGTGCCATGCAGGATTTCATGACCGCATGCAACTACTGCCTCTCCGACTGTTCCGACGACAGCCGCAGCCTTGACGACAAGGACTGCGGCCCGAGCCGCGAATGTTTCCACGTTGAGCTAGGGGATCCCTCCGGAGGCAGCCAACTCGGCATGCCAGAGGATGGCGATCTCCCTAGGCCAGCGCCTCGCGCCGACATCCCGCGGGAGCTAGCTGTGGTCCCCGTTCAGGCGGGGGGTCACGACCCACAGCTCGAGCAAGTCCGCGGGGCGCAGGCCAGGCTCGATGAGGGAGCAGGAGCGCTCGAGGCAATCCGCCGGGACGTCGGGCAGGTATGGGCGGACCATCCCCCGGCCGGAGAAATACGTCACCTGCCCCAGGATCTCCAGCACCGCATCGCCAACGATGCCAGGGCCAGACTGCCACTCGCATCCGGCGGAACCGGTCAGGACCTGGCAGCCGCAGCGATGCTCCTCCGCGCGATGCCGGAGTCATCAACCACCGAGGGTCGGCGAATCCAGGGAGAGCTCAAGCATCTCCTGGAAGGCGCTGCGGCCCGGCGGGCCGAGAGCTCTACCTCCCGAAGGCAGGGGTACCCCTCGGAACCTCGTGCCGCGACTTCCCGACTCGTGCGGGAAGCCTCGGTCTACACCGGGCGCACGCGCAACACCGCGCCTGCAGCCCCGGGCCGCCTCGGCGACGAGCACCCTCATCGCGACCGTCGGGCACGCCTCGACGAAAGGGTGCGCCGAGGCTATCACCCCAGGCGTGGGGGGCGCTACGACAGCGGGGAGGATCGGGGTCCCTCGCCCGAACCACCCGGTCCGCAGGTCTTCAGCCGAGCCATTCGGCGGGCGCCGTTTCCGCCCCGATTCCGACCCCCGACTACTATCACGAAGTACTCGGGGGAAACGAGACCGGAATTGTGGCTCGCGGACTACCGCCTGGCCTGTCAGCTGGGTGGGACGGACGACGACAACCTCATCATCCGCAACCTCCCCCTGTTCCTCTCCGACACCGCTCGTGCCTGGTTGGAGCACCTGCCTCCGGGGCAGATTTCCAACTGGGAGGATCTGGTCCAAGTTTTCGCCGGCAACTTCCAGGGCACGTACGTGCGCCCCGGGAATTCCTGGGACCTCCGAAGCTGTCGGCAACTGCCGGGAGAGTCTCTTCGGGACTACATCCGGCGGTTCTCGAAGCAGCGCACCGAGCTGCCCAACATTACCGACTCCGACGTCATCGGCGCGTTCCTTGCCGGCACCACCTGCCGTGACCTGGTGAGCAAGTTGGGTCGCAAGACCCCCACCAGGGCGAGCGAGCTGATGGACATCGCCACCAAGTTCGCCTCCGGCCAGGAGGCGGTCGAGGCCATCTTCCGAAAGGACAAGCAGCCCCAGGGCCGCCCGTCGGAAGATGCTCCCGAGGCGTCTGCTCCGCACGGCGCCAAGAAGAAAGGCAGGAGGAAGTCGCAAGCGAAACGCGACGTTCCCGATGCAGACCTTGTCGCCGCCGCCGAGCACAAGAACCCTCGGAAGCCCCCCGGAGGTGCTAACCTCTTCGACAAGGCACTCAAGGAGACGTGCCCCTACCATCAGGGGCCCGTCAAGCACACCCTCGAAGAGTGCGTCATGCTTCGGCGCCACTTCCATCGGGCCGGGCCACCCGCAGAGGGCGACAGGGCTCACGACGCCGACAAAGGGGAAGATCGCCAAGCAGGAGAATTCCCCGAGGTCCGCGACTGCTTCATGATCTACGGAGGGCATGCGGCGAATGCCTCGGCTCGGCATCGTAAGCAAGAGCGTCAGGAGGTCTGCTCGGTGAAGGTGGCGGCACCAGTCTACCTAGACTGGTCCGACAAGCCCATCACCTTCGACCGGGACGACCACCCCGACCACGTGCCGAGCCCGGGGAAGTACCCGCTCGTCGTCGACCCCGTCATCGGCGACGTCAGGCTCACCAAGGTCCTGATGGATGGGGGCAGCTGCCTCAACATCATCTACGCCGAGACCCTCAGGCTCCTGCGCGTCGGTCTGTCATCCGTCCGAGCAGGCGCTGCGCCCTTCCATGGGATCATCCCTGGGAAGCGCGTCCAGCCCCTCGGGCAGATCGACCTTCCTGTCTGCTTCGGAACACCCTCCAACTTCCGAAGGGAGACCTTGACGTTCGAGGTGGTCGGGTTCCGAGGAACCTACCACGCAGTGTTGGGAAGGCCATGCTACGCGAAGTTCATGGCCGTCCCCAACTACACGTACCTGAAGCTCAAGATGCCAGGCCCCAATGGGGTCATCACCGTCGGCCCCACGTACAAACACGCGTTCGAATGCGATGTGGAGTGCGTGGAGTACGCCGAGGCCCTCGCCGAGTCCGAGGCCCTCATCGCCGACCTGGAAAGCCTTCCCGAGAGGTGCCGGACGTGAAGCGACACGCCGGCAACTTCGAGCCAGCGGAGACGGTCAAGGCCGTCCCTCTCGACCCCAGTGGCGACGCCTCCAAGCATGTCCGGATCAGTTCTGGGCTCGGTCCCAAATAAGAAGCAGTACTCGTCGACTTTCCTCGCGCAAACGTCGACATTTTTGCGTGGGGTCCCTCGGGCATGCCCGGCATACCGAGGGATGTCACCGAGCACTCGCCGGATATCTGGGCAGGAGCCCGACTCGCCAAATGGCCTCTGCGCGAACGACGCCCGGGGGCTGCGCCCTTTCCCCACTCACACATAAGAATCAGTCATCAAGGAAGGGTCGGCCTCGCCCCGGCAGAGCCCGACCCTCCCTCGGGGGCTAAAAAGGGGGAACCCCTCTCGTCGAGTTTGGACGTACCGTTCCGCGTCAAAGAAACTCTTTTTTCGGTCAAGAAGGGTTTTTTGCGTTCTCCCGGATGCGTCAGAAGCAGGGTCCCGAGGAGCGAACTTGGGTACGAGTAAATGGCGAGACCGACTGAGCTGGGGAACACCTATGCCTCCGGGCTAGGGACACCTCACTCGTCGCCTGCCACGAAAAAGGACCCAGCTCGGGAAATCACCCTGTTGTCGACACTACGGGCCAGGCGCGAAAATCGAAACGAAAAGGAGCATGACTACACGGAAGAGAAGTAAAATGTCCAGGCCTCGGTGGCCGCGGCAAATCACACATCCAACAGAAATTGTCCCAACAAAAATCAGGCGTCGCCTCGGGAAGGCGCCGCGCCCTCAACTCCACCCCCGCCGTCGGTAAGGTCCACCTCCGCTTCCGGCGGCGGCGCAGGAGGAAGAATCTCCGCTTCGAAGACGGTCGCCAGCGCCGCGCTCGGACCCGCAGCGACCGCGTCGAGCCGCTGAACTTCCGTCAGGGCCGCCTCGTCTTCGTCAGGAAGGCAGTACCCCTCACTGACCCGCTCCAAGTCCACGACGTAGTGGGAAGCGAGCACGGCGAAGGCCCGCCTGACGCCGTGGTGTAGCGCCCCGCGGACCTTACCGCGCGCGTAATCACCTAGGGCTTGAAGACGGCTTTGGGGAGAGCTTCCTGAAGGGACGTCGCCGGGACCGAGTTTCCGATAGACCTCCGAGACGGCCTCGGACATGGCCGCGAGATCGACCTCCCTCTGCTCAGCAGCTCCAGCGAGCGCCTCGGCGAGCGCTTTGGCAGACTCGTCAAGAGCAGACTCGAGCTCTGCGAACAACCGAAAGAAAGACCTCAAACTCAAGCGAAAGAAACGGGCAAGAACGAGAACCGAGGACGGACGGGGCGCACCTCCGGCTCGGACGCATTGCTCCGAGGCCGCGACCTGGGCCGCGGCTAGATCGGCCGCGAGGGTCTTGGCCCGGTTTTCAGCCTCGACGGCCCGGCCCCGAGTTTGGTCCCGCTCCTCGGCAACCTGGGCGAGCTCCGACCGCTGTTGTAGCACCTCCGTGCGCGCTGCCGCCGCCTCGGCCCTCAGGTCAGCGCAGAGCAACTGGAGGTCCGCTATCTTAGCGTCCTGCTGAGAAAGGCGCGCGGTAGCCCCGACGAGCGAAGTCCTCAGGGACCGCAGCGAGCCCCAGACGTCGGCCTCGCGGCGGATGAACGACGACTTGGCAGCGCTCCGGTCCGTCAGATCCTGGAAAGGAAAGCAAGACATCACGATGAACGCCTCGCTCGCAGAAGCGAGAAGGTATGCCTGAAACCATTACCTGAAGGATTTTGGGGACGTCCCCGCAGAGAACCTCCAGCGACGATCGGAGCAACCCCACTGTCGCCTCCGCACGCTTGCGGAGCTCGTCCCAGGACTGGTCCTCCTCTTCGTCGTCAAGAACGAAGATAGGGCCCGAAGCCTCGCGGGTCCGGAATCGGAGCAACTGGCCCCGGGCCTCGGGGCTCCGCCGCACAGCGACAAGGCTGCCGCCCGCCCGGAAGCACTGCGCGTCCGCGCCCACCTCTTCCGAGGCTCCGGGCGCCGACGCTGCGGCCGTCTCGACGCCGGCGGCAACCGTACGCTCTCCGACTGGGACGGTGCCAACTGCGGTAGCGGCAGACGCCGGCATGGCCGACATGGCAGGCAAGCTCGGGACCACGTCGGCGCCGGCCGCCTCCCCGATCACGATGGCCACCTCGGCAGAGGAGCCCGCCTCGGGGACCTGCTCCCCCGGAACATGCGACGCCTGAGCCCCGTGCGGCGGAGCACCCTGCGAAAGGGTCGGCTGAGCGGCAGGGCCCGAGGTGGCGCCAGCTGCCTGGACCAACGCCGTCTTGAGGGCCTTCCGAGGCGCCAGGTCGGTAGGGCCATGGCTCCGTTTGCTGGAAAAAAACAAGAAAGGGAAAATCACGGCCCAGACGTATGAATGAAGCGCCGGGACGGAGACATTCCAAGGTACCTACCCGCTCCGGACCATGATCCACGGTGCCTGGGGGGAGGTCTCTTGGCTCCCGCTTCCTAGAACCACCGCCGAGGTCCGCCTCACCAACAGCCCCGGCGCCGCCCTAGCCTCGGACGCCCCTGAGGCCCGGGAGGCGGACTGCCCAGGCGCCGCCATGGCAACCTGAGGACCGCTCCCCCATGCTGCCGGCGCGGGCGACGGTTCCCGAGGAACGGACCCCTCGGCCCGGCTCCCTGGAGTCGCGTCAGCTCCTCCAGCCGAGGGGTCAAGAACCCTCTCGGGTTGCCCCCGCCCCTCAGGTCGGGGATCCGGCGCCTCGGCTCCAGGGACCGACGACGTAGGCCCGCTCGGGGGCTGACTCGACGGCTCCCGGCCACACCCCAAGCCGGGGCTGAGACCGAGACGGGCGGCCATGTCGTCCTCCTCCTCTTCGTCGTCGTCGTCGTCGTCATCGTTGGACGTCTCCGGCGACAGCTCCCTGGGAAGTCCTTCCCTCTCCTGCTGGCGACGGCGTTTCTCCAGGGCGTCCCGAGCCCGCCTCCGCCTGCGGGCCCGGGCCTTCTCCGCATCCTTTCTCTTCTTCTCCTCCTCCGCGGCGACCCGCCGCGCCGCCCGACCCACCGCGTCCTCCGGGACCCGCGGCAGGGAGGGTTTGTGCCGCCCCACCTCCTAAAAAGGGGGGAGAAAGAAACCCAATCGTAAGAATCAGAAGCAACCTGGTATGTGAAGAAGGAAGGAACGAACACTCACCAGAGCGACGCACCCCTGGTCGGGGCGCATTCGAGGCTGGGAAAAGGCGCGGGGGTCCGGCTTCCCCATCGCGGCCGACACCCGCCAGTGGAGGGCGTCGTGGGGAAGAGGATCAGGGGACATCCGTGACCCCTCCCAGTCGGCCTCCTGGGTCATCTCCCAAAGCGACAGCCGCCGCTCCGCCAGAGGGAGCACCCTCCGGCGGTGGATGGCGGCAACCACTCCCGCGGCGGTGAGCCCTTCCTCCCGCAACGCCTTCAGGGCCTGGAGAAGAGGTTCGAGGTTCTTCTGCCTCTCGTGTGGAGTCCCGTGGCACCAGGCGTCGGGAGCGGCGGTGACAACCCGCTGAGAGAACGGCGGGAGCGACTCCCCGTCATTCCGGAGGTAGAACCACCGGCGCTGCCAACCCTTGTTTGAGGATGCAAGGACGGCAGGGATATACTGCGACGACCGCAACTGCCTCAGCAAGAGGGTGCAGCCGCCGGCCCGCACCGCCACACGGACCTTCCTCTCCCCCGTCGATGAAGCAAAAAGCTCGGCAAAGAAGAGATGAGTCCATAAATCCCAATGGGGGGCGATCCCCAGATACCCCTCGCACACCGCTACAAAGATAGCGGCCTGCGCGATGGAGTTGGGAGTGAGGTTGTGCAGTTCCACCCCGTAGTGGAACAGGATGGCCCGCATGAAGCGGCTCGACGGCACACCAAATCCCCGCTCATGGAAGGAGATGAAGCTCACGACATACCCCGGCGGAGGGGATGGAGCGACTCCGCCCGCGGGAGGAATCCATTCCGGCCGCTGCTTATCGGTGAGGGGGCGGAGCAAACCCTCGCCGACGAGGTCCTCCAGATCACCCGCCGTCACCGTGGAGAAGGGCCACGGGTCGCGCGGCGGGATGATGGTCACCCGGTCAGCCATCGCCAAGGCAGAAGGGGTGGCGGCGTGAAGGACAGGGGAGGGCGGTTTCCTTTTCCTGGCTAGATCTCTTAGGCTGCAAAAAACCTGAGAGGGAGGCGAGAAGCGGAGTCGAGAACCGTCACCGGACCCTCTCCGGGGTACATAAAGACCAAGGTCAAGACGGTTCCAACGTACCGCCCGAACCGGACGCGGGGTTCAAAAAACGCGAAGCGAAACAGCCGTTCCTCGAACGGCTCGCGCACGCAACGGCAGCCTCGCCGACCGCTTCCCCCGGCGCATTAACTCCGCGGCTGGACAGGTGACGTTTCTGGCAGGGGCAGCTGGCGACGCTTCGCCTCCGCCAAAACGACCACACCAAAAAAGGTACGCCACGTCGTTCAATTTCGTATCCTTTTTTCCCTTTTCCTTCTTTCTCTATCTCTTGCAAAGGGATCCTTCCCCGTGAAGGAACTAGGCTCCGAGCCTCCCTACTGATCAGGGGTTCGAAGGCTGGCCCCCCGAGGGGTTCAACAGCCGCCTCAGATCGCGTGGGCCCGACACCCACTACTAGTCAGGGGTTCGAAGGTCGGCCTCCCGAAAGGTTCCACGACCGCCTCAGGCTACTCGGGCTCCGCGCCCATTACTGATCAGGGGTTCGAAGGCTAGCCTTTCGAAGGGTTCACAGTCGCCTCAGACACCGAGCGAGGGATGACCAGGGGTACGTTCGATACATAACTAAGGCTCGGGCTGCGCTCCCGAGGTACCCTAGGACATTTCCGAGACCAGCGGGAACGACTCTGTAACGGAATCCCATCGGAGGGAGGCAACGAGCCCTCGGACCCCGTCGCCAGGGGACCGGGTCCGGCAGATCACCCGCAGGTACTTTTGGGCGTGCCTCCGGGCCCCTAGCCGACCCCCAACGAACGGGGCACGGACGTCCACTCGGATTACCCGATTGCAGCTCACCGGAGACACCATGTTCGGTGCCCATCGAGGGTAACATGGCGCTCTCCCCCCCTCCTCCTTGCGGAAAGGCGACGTAGGGGCATATGTAAAAAGTCGAGTCTGTCCCTGATCGTCCTCTCGCTCCGTGCGGAGGCTCGGGGGCTGCTCTCGCAAACCCGGCTCCGGCCAAACCGTTGACAGCGTCAACATACCAGCCCGAGAACTTGGGCCCCGACAGTGCACCTGGGCTACGGCCTGTTCGCATGAGGGAACTACCAGACCGACCGAAGCATTGCGCAAGGCATTAAGACCTCGAAGGAGTGAAACCACTCCTCCGAGGCCTCGGGGGCTACACCCGGCGGGTGCGCTCGCGCGCACCCACCGGAATAAAGAGCAACCGAGAAAGGCTGGTCCCCTTGCAAAAAAGTGCGACGGAAAGCCTCCAAGCGAGTGTTAACACTCCCTTCGAGGCTCGGGGGCTACTGTCGGGGACCATAATTAGGGGTACCCTCAAGACGCCTAATTCTCAGCTGGTAACCCCCATCAGCATAAAGCTGCAGAGGCCTGATGGGTTTGATTAAGTCAGGGATCAGTCCATACGAGCGACTTGATCGCGCCTCGCCCGAGCCTAGCCTCGGGCAAGGGCAGCCGACCCTGAGGTGTTTCCGTCTCGCCCGAGGCCCCTTTTTCACGGCAGACGCACCTCCGGCTCGCCTGAGGCCTTGCCTTCGTTGAGAAGCAACCCTGACTAAATCACCGCGCCAACCAACCAAGTCACCGGGGCGTTTAACGCAAAAGGTAAGACCGACAGGCGACCAGACTTCGCCAGAGGTGCCATAGGAGGCTCTGCCCGACCCAGGGCTCGGACTCGGGCTAAGGCCCCGGAAGACGGCGAACTCCGCTCCGCCCAACCCAGGGCTCGGACTCGGGCTGAGGCCCCGGAAGACGGCGAACTCCGCTCCGCCCGACCCAGGGCTCGGACTCGGGCTAAGGCCCCGGAAGACGGCGAACTCCGCTCCGCCCGACCCAGGGCTCGGACTCGGGCTAAGGCCCCGGAAGACGGCGAACTCCGCTCCGCCCGACCCAGGGCTCAGACTCGGGCTAAGGCCCCGGAAGACGGCGAACTCCGCTCCGCCCGACCCAGGGCTCGGACTCGGGCTAAGGCCCCGGAAGACGGCGAACTCCGCCTCGCCCGACCCAGGGCTCGGACTCCGCCTCGGCCTCTGCCGAACGACCTCCGCCTCGCCCGACCCAAGAGTTCGGGCTCGGCCTCTGTCATGCAGGACGGACTCGACCTCGACTTCGGAGGAGCCTCCACGACGCCCGACCTAGGACACAAGACCGACACGTCAACAGGAAGCGTCATCATCACCCTGCCCTGAGCCGACTTGGGTCGCAGAGAACAAGACCGGCGTCCCATCTGGCCAGCTCCGCCAGATAGGCAATGATGGCTCCCCACTAGACCATGACGACGGCGACTCTCGCCTCCCTTACGAAAGCAGGGAGACGTCAGCAAGAGCACAGCTGTTCCGACAGCTGTCCCTCCATCAGGCTCCACTGCTTCTCCGACAGCCACGACGCCACACCAACAGGGTGCCAAGATCTCTCCGGCTGCCACCTTGGCATGTACTCAGGGCACTAGCTCTCCCCCGCTAGACACGTAGCGCCTTGCTACACCCCCATTTTGTACACCTGGATCCTCTCCTTACGCTTATAAAAGGAAGGACCAGGGCCTTCTTAGAGAGGGTTGGCCTCGCGGGAACGAGGGCAGGGGCAGGCGCTCTCTTGGGGCCGCTTGCTCCCCTCACCCGCGCGGACGCTTGTAACCCCCTACTGCAAGCACACCCGACCTGGGCGCGGGGCGAACACGAAAGGCCGCGGGAATCTCCGTCTCCCTCGTCGCGACCCGGCTCCGGCCACCGACCTCTCGCTCTCTCTATTCCCCCCTTCGTGCTCGCCCACGCGCTCGACCCATCTGGGCTGGGGCACGCGGCACTCTCACTCGTCGGCTCGGGGACCCCCCGGTCTCGAAACGCCGACACATATGTATGAATGATACGGATGCATTCAGATTGAAGCATGGTGGGAAAGTGTCATTCTTTGATGCTCATCGACATTGGACTCCATTCAAGCATGATTTCAGGAGTTCGCTTACTGCATTCAGAAGTGGAGCCAAAATCAGAAATGGGCCACCAAAGAGGCAAACTGCACCGCAGATAATGGCATGGCATGCTTGTCTGAAGCAAGGAGAAAATGATAGGTTACAAGGCTACGGGGAGGACCACAACTGGACCCATATTTCATCAATATGGGAGCTTCCGTATGCAAAAGCCTTGATCATGCCGCACAACATAGACTTGATGCACCAAGAGCGTAACGTTGCTGAAAGCATCATAAGCACATGTTTCGATGTGACTGATAAAACGAAAGATAATATGAAGGCAAGAAAAGACATGGCTGAAATTTGTAAGAGGCAGATGCTCGAGTTGAAAGTAAGCGATAAAGGGCATGAGAGTAGGCCGCGAGCTGATTACTGCCTCAAGTTGGATGAAAGGAAAGAAATATTTAAGTGGTTGAAGAATCTGAATTCAGGTGGATGTATCCTATAGAAAGGGCGTTGAAAAAGCTCAGGGCGTCTGTTCGCAACAAGGCTAGAGTCGAAGGGTGTATTGTGGAGGCTTTTGCCCTTAAGGAGATATCTCAATTCTCAACTAGGTATTTCGCTCGAGCCAACAATGTGTTTGCGCCTTCAGTGCGACTTCATGTCGAAAATGAATCACCCCAAAGCACCCTTCAAATTTTTGCGAATCCGGGTAAAGCAGTTGGAAAAGGGAGTGTACGTCACATTGAAGGATCAGATTTGAACATGCTAATGCTATATATGTATAGCAATATTGACAGCACACAGGAGGCGTTCGAGTAAGTTTTCCTCATATTTACGTCCATTTTCTCATCTCATAATTTCTATAGTGTGTAATCTCCATGTTTCTAATATGTCCAGCATGTTTGATGAAGAATGTTGGAAATCTACTAGTAAACCTACGGCCATCCAATTAGAAAATCTTCGACGTGATGGGTTGAAAGGTGGACCAAACTTCGTGCAGTGGTTTCGTAATTATGTTAGTAATCGTCGTTCTCTCATTGTCCATACTTAATCTTTGAATTTTGGACTTGGAAGATATAATGCATATACTAATTCCTTGTATAGGTTTCCAAAAACTCTGTGCACCCGGACTTCCAGCAAATGGCACATATCTCTGTGTCCGTCCGGAACTATACTCGCTATGATGTAAATGGATATCGCTTCCGAACCGCAAAATTAGAGAAGAGTCGACCATTGGCAGCCACCACCAATAGTGGTGTGTTGGCAAGTTCATATGTTGACGATGACAAAGTAGTGGACTATTACGGTGTTCTTCAAAACATTGTACAGTTGATTTTCGATGGCCCCAAGGAACTTAAAGTCGTGTTTTTCTAGTGCGACTGGTTTGATGCTCATAGTGGGACTCGTGTCGACAAGTATGGTAATGTCGAGGTGAAGCATAGCTCTAGGATTCTGAGCAGTATGAGCGATGTTGTCCTTGCAAATCAGGCAAAACAGGTGTACTACCTGCCATATCCTCACCCAAGCCTTAGGGCTTGGTGGGTTGCAATCAAAGTCAACCCACAAGTCATCGCTCCAGAGAGTGCTGACTACGTGAGTACGAGCAGGGACAACGATGGTGCTGTTTTTCAACCAGAAGAGGTGTCGAATCAAGACATAGCTCACCGATTCCATGTGACCAATGGAGAAGGCCTAGAAAATCTCTGTTGCAATTCAAGCGACTTAATTGAAGAACCTAGGTCAAAGCGCAAACGACATGTCGTCGTTAGAAGATCAGTAAGGATCGAACGAAATCAAGAGCGTATGAATAAACAACGAGCCGAAGAAGCATCATCGGATGCGGATGACTTTTGATTAGTATGTTTCTTTTAGTTAATCAATTAAGCTATGTATTCCAATTTTCACATTATTAATTTTCATATTATTTGTTTCATATACTGTGGTTTGACATTAATTTATCTACAGTTGAACATGTTCAAGCATAGGAGATCGAGGAGGAGTGGGGGCAGCGCGGCCAGCGAGGACAGCTCAGGCAGTGGGCTTTTTCAGGGCACCTCACAGAGCCGACAGAGGCAGCAGCAACTTCTCGACTGTATAGACAAAGTGCATGGTGAGGAGGGTGAGCAGGAGGCTCCTCAGCAGGATGCTCATGTGCAGGGTGAGGAGGGTGAGCAAGATGAGGAGGGTGAGCAGGATGAGGAGGTTGACCCTATGGGGGCAGGCAGCGTGGGCGACACGTCAGATGGTTCTACGTCCTTCAGGTATTATTATGCATATTAATTTAATTGATATTAGTTTTAAATCATTTCATCATATTTAATTTACTTGTATACTTAGGTACAAGAAGAGCAATGCGCTTGGTCCGAGACCTGCTGAGAGGAGGCTCATCCGGCCACATGGAGAATGGTGGGGCTTATTTCTGTTGTGTTAATTTTTTAATATGAACGTGATTGCACTGGTTTACTTGTTTTATTAATGTTTGTAGGTCATGGGAAGACTTGACTTGGGACGATACAGACAGACGTCCCAAGGTGAACGCAGTGTTGGGTAGCCTCTGTCGCTTCTACTACCTTGGCATGGTGGAGCTCAATGGCGAGAGGTTCGCGGCTATGCAGTGGGCCGACTGGGGTCTGAAGGACTATGTCCAGCCAGGGGAGCCAGGGGAAAGCAGTAGCGGAGGGGGAAGTTCGGAACAAAAACGAAGGACTTGTCAGGTGGCTGTGTGGGACGAGTTCTGGGTGAGTTTACTTTCGTATATAAGCAATTCACTGCATTATTGCTTCTCCTAATCTTACTTTAACTTAACTTCTCCATTGATATGTAGGGGAGGTTCCAATTGCCGGATGACATCGAGGCAGATCAGGCTCAGTGGGCACGTGTGAAGAGACACTTTTGGAAGTGCGCTGATAAGGTCATCAAGGATGCCATGTACAATGCTCGCATCGCGACCATCAACTACTACTACAAGAAGATAAAGGGGCAGAAAATGAGCAAAGCATTAGGGGCCAATGAGATCTACCTCACAGAGGAGCAGTACCTGGAGAGCGTTGTGGATTGGCTGGCGAAGGACATGGAAGCCTGGAGGTGGTTGGCTAAGAGATGGGCGTCGCCTGAGTGGATTGCAGAGTCCAACAAGCACCGTGCCAACCGTGGCACTGAAGGACCGGGGCACAGGTACGGCGCCGATGGACACCTTGGTACCGCACGCCGCATGGTAAGTATATAAATCAAACTTGTATGTTACATCTATTACAATTCTATGGTTTAACTCTTCTTTTTCATGCAGGAAGCTGAAAGTGGAGTTGCTCCAAGTTTTATGGAGGTTTACGTCTATGGTCACCGTGGCCCGGATCCGGCGAACCCTGATGAGCTATGTAGCGAGGCGGCAAGGGAGAAAATGGTAAACAAGTTTGTATTTACAAATTAAATTGCATGTTTTGTGTCTAACTCCAACTCTAACTTTCTTTGCAGAATGCATATGGGGAGGAAATGACTCAACGCCATGGGCCTGATTTCGACTGGATGCATTCAGACTTAGATGCCTCGGCGTTGTACCAGTGGTGGGGGTAGAAAGCATGGCAGGTGAGGTGGTTGTCTTTGATTCGACAATTTCATCAACAAGAATGTGTCCACTTAATGGCTCAACTATGTGTATCATGCAGGTTTGCCTTTGGCACCGGCGTTGTGGAGTACAACAGGACCATAGGTCAAGGGAAGGCATCGTCTTTGGCAGGGAGTTCTCGCTCCTCCAAGTCTGCTCGAGAGGCTCAGCTGGAGGAGGAGACTCGGGCAGCACAGGAGCAGGCTCGAGCAGCACAGGAGCAGGCTCGAGCAGCGTAGGAGCAGGTCGGACAGCTGACGCAGTATATGACTTCTTATTTTCAGGTAATTCGTCTATCTCATCACGTGTCATTGAATTCAAAGTATAATGTTGTGATTCTAACGTTTCATCCATTTGTAGGAAATGACTACTCGACTCGGCCCTGATATGAACTTGCCCACTTTTCGCCCTCCCCAGGTAACACTATCTGAACACTTCAATTCCATAGCAACTCTTTTTTTATTATTAAAAATGGCTCGCAGGCACAAGGATGGGGACAGTGGCCAGGACAAGCTCCAGCGTCGCAGCCACAGTGGACCGGTGTTGGGTGGACGTAGGCACCTCCAGGCACTTGTATGCCTCCACCACCCCAAGGATCGCATCCATTTCAAGCGTGGATGGCACCGCCACCGACGGGGTGGGTGCCACCACCTCAGGGGTGGCCAGCACAACAGTACCCGTGGATGCATGCACAACCTCCTTATCACCATGGATCACAGGTGACGTTCCATGTTTAGTTTTATGCAAATAGTGACCAAACATAGCCAGTATAGGTATAGGGATAGCAAAACACAGCCTTATTTGAATGATTGATGAATTGCAGGGTTCAGCGTCACATGCTCAGGAGGGTGCTGTCAACGTCCACGACTTCCTCGTCCATGGTTCTGGAGGGAGTGGCCACCTTCCTGGTGGTGGAGGAGGGAGTGGCCAAAACTCCCACAGCCCGCAGGAGTGATTAGTGAGTAGTGAGTTTGTTTGAAACTATGGATTTATGGTATTGAAACTATGTATGGACTATGGACTTATGGACTATGTACTATTTATGTATATGTGAATGTGTTTTGTGATATGTATATGTGAATGTGTTTTGTAAATTGTGTATTTTGCTTGTGAATCTGTATATGTGGTATTGTGAATTGTGTATTTTGCTGTCAATTAAAAGGTGCAGAAAAATCTGTTTTGTGGGGGGTATCATAAATTTTCGTCGACCTCTAATCAGGCCGACGAAAATACTGCCCAACCATTTTCGTCGGCCACCGAGGCCAACGTAAATAGCCAGCCGACCAACTATTTTCGTCAGCCTTGGGAAAGCCGACGAAAATAGGTCATTTTCGTCGGTACCGACGGAAATAGTTGATTATTTTCGTCGAACTTATTTTCGGCGGCTATTTTCGTCGGTTTAAGCTTATTTTCGTGGGTTTTTGGCCCACGAAAATTTAGGTGTTTCCTGTAGTGGGAGCGGGTGAGGCGGCGACGGGTGAGGGAGGCGGCGGCGGCGTCCGGTGAGTGAGAGAGAGTGAGCGGCGGAGTGAGTGAGAGAGATAGAGAAGGAGAACGAGGCGACGGCGTCGGTTGTATATTTCACTTCTTTGCCGAGTGCCCACGATCTGGCACTCGGCAAAGATTTTTTTTAATTTAAAATACTCTTTGCCGAGTGCCCTAGACCTGACACTCGGCAAAGATGTCTTTGCCTAGTGCCGCCTGACAAGCACTCGGCAAAGGTCTGACGTAGGGTTTTCAAATTTCTTTGCCGAGTGTCAACAAGCTGACACTCGGCAAAGGCTTCTTTGCCGAGTGTCATCTCGTGACACTCGGCAAAGTACATTTTTATTTATTTTATTTTCCCAACCAAATTTTTTGTGGTATGTTCCTACACTATTTAGACCTACATGTACCATTTAGGGACAATTATAAAAGTGTTTTCTATAGCTATTACATTTAGTTCGTTTATTTGAATTTTGATGAAAAATTCAGATTTGAACTGCAAGTCACTCGAAACTTGGAAAACCGTGCATGCAAAAATGATACCCATGCTATTTAGCACAAGTTACTACCGATTTCAGGAGCGGACCGGAAACTTCGAGCAATATGCTCACTAAACATGCCCGTGAACTTGCCATTCACATGTTTAAAAATTGTATAAAACACAAGGAAAGTCAAAAAATCATGAAACTTGTCCATGTGTCATGATTTCATATATAGAGGCTGTGATAAAAATTTGAGAAAGTTTTGAGAAAGCTGTGACGCACTATGTGTAGAAACCTAAGAGATCTACACATGAAATCACAGAGTTTCAATGTGGATCTCTTAGGTTTCTACACATAGTGCGTCACAGTTTTCTCGAACCCTTATCAAATTTTTATCACAGCGTCTACATATGGTATCATGACACATGGACAAGTTTCATGATTTTCTGACTTTGTTTGTGTTTTATACAATTTTTAAACATGTGGATGGCAAGTTCACAGTCATGTTTAGTGAGCATGTTGCTCGAAGTTTCTGGTCCGCTCCTGAAATTGGTCATAACTTGTGCTAAATAACATGTGTATCATTTTTGCAGGCACGATTATCCAAGTTTCGAGTGAATTGCAGTTCAAATCTAAATTTTCCGAAGAAATTCAAATAAACGAACTAAATCTACTAGCTATTGAAAACACTGTTATAATTGTCCTAAAATGGTACATGTAGGTCTACATAGTGTAGGAACATACCACAAAAACTTTGGTGGCCAAAATAAAAAAAAATAAAAATATGCTTTGCCGAGTGTCAACAGAAGACACTCGGCGAAGACCCTCTTTGCCGAGTGCTGGCTTTCGGCCCTCGGCAAAGGCTGATGGCAGTCAGCTATAGACGGCTGCTAACGGCCCTTTGCCGAGCGCCATATTTGTCGAGTGTTTGCCGCTCGGCAAAGCAGTCTTTGCCGAGTGTTTCTCTGTGCCGAGTGTCCCGCACTCGGTAAACAAGTTATTTACCGAGCGCAGGACTTTGCCGAGTGCGGCTCTCGGCAAAGTTTTCTTTGCCGAGTGCCCGATAAAAAGTACTCGGCTAAGAGCCTGACACTCGGCAAATGCCCGGATTCCGGTAGTGCATGCATGACGAGTAAATGAAAGATGATTGTTGTTCAGCTATGCTCTGCAAGATGTTTGTTTCGTAGAACGTACCTAAATAATATGACATGGTGAGTAAGAAATAAATTTAGAAATCTGAGACTAAAAAAACTCGTGGTGAGAGGCTGTTGGGAAGAACCAGTGCTGGAGGCTGGTGAGTGGAATCTAGGGTATGGATAAACCGAGGCTTTAAAGAATAGGAACTTTTGTAGCTTTGTTGATCGATGAAATAACGAAAAAAGATGCTTGTTTATAACTCTTTTTTATATCTTACACAATTTTTTGTCCTTCAAGATTTCCTGACATATATATGCCGAATAGTAAACATATGCATGTGGGTAAATGAAAGATGATTGTTGTTTTTTTCTTCAAGTAACTGAACGAGACAGCTATGAGACAGTTACTTGAAGATCAGACAACATACAACACGCAAAACCAAGTTGATGCAATTTGCAATCTGAGAACTAAAACTATCACATCGCACCCAAAAAAATTATGGTGAGAGGTTGTATCCCATAATATACAAAATGGGACATGTAATAACGAAATAACCTTGTTTACAACTTTTTTTATATCCTAAACATATTTTCTCTCTCTTTGAACTATGAACTCAGAAGGTCTTGGTGTGTGGTCTTCTGGTTCCAACCATGCGTGCTTGCTCGTCCGAGTCACGACATGTACCAATGGCGCGAGAGGCCGAGCTCCTGTAGGTCCTCTGGGTATATCGTCTCATCACGCAGCGCCGACTTCTCCATCTCCATCAGCATCTGGCGGAACTCCTCCCTTTCTTTCTGATACACAAACTTGGTTTCTGCATTGGGTTGCGACGTCGTCGTGTTTGCTGTCGACGATAGAACAGGAGCCCCTGATGTGGATGACCGTCCTGCAGATGATGGTGCATAGTTCTTCTTCTCGTCGGCGGCAGGGGACGTGGAAGGGGGCAAGGGCTTCACTTTCTTGAGGATGTCGTGGAGGACTGGAAGCTCCTCATCCATCCGGAGCTGCAGTGCCGACGACGACACAGCGTCGACATCGTGGCCACGCGACACAACAGGAGCCCCTGATGTGGATGACCGTCCTGCAGGTGATGGTGCATAGTTCTTCTTCTCGTCGGCGGCAAGGGACGTGGAAGGGGGCAAGGGCTTCACTTTATTGAGGAGGCCTTGGAGGACTGGAAGCTCCTCATCCATCCGAAGCTGCAGTGCCGACGACGGCGCAGCGTCGACGTCGCGGCCACGCTTCTGAGACGATGAAGTAGAAGCCTCGACTGGTCGCAGCTTGTTATCAGGAACTACCGGAGGGATCAGGTATGGGTGCTGCTCACTACCGGAATCAATAGCTTTGCCGAGTGCCTGAAGCACTCGGCGAAGCCTTAAAAACACTCGGCAAAGGCTTTGCCGAGTGTAACACTCGGCAAAGATGGCTCGGCAAATAGTGCATCGGCAAAGCCTCCTTTGTCGAGTGCTTTTTGTCGGGCACTTGGCAAAACTCTTTGCCGAGTGCCAGAGAGCACTCGGCAAAGAAAAGTGGCCGTTACGGCGCCGGGTGACGGAGACGGTAGCTTTGCCGAATGTCTCTTGCGACACTCGGCAAAGAAGTATGCTTTGCCGAGTGCCTTCCAGGCAACACTCGGTAAAGAATACTTCTTTGCCGAGTGTCACAAGAGACACTTGGCAAAGAAACCGCCAGGGAGGGTCCTCATGTCAGGTTCTTTGCCGAGTGTCTTAAGTGGCACTCGGCAAAGACGACCTCTTTGCCGAGTGCCAGCGACATAACACTCGGCAAAGAACCTAAGCCGGTGTCCAGGTCTGTGCTCTTTGCCGAGTGTTATGACCCAGACACTCGGCAAAGAGCCTCTTTGCCGAGTGTTACACTCGGCAAAGTGACCAGTATATACCTTTTTTATTTGTTTTTTGTATTCCATCCACACAAATAGAAGATATCACATATATATCATATATATACATCACAGATATCATCACAGACATAAATAGCCAACAAAAACATAAATATCCATCACAAACATAAGTGTTCAACACACGTATTAAACACAAACATAAGTCTCAAACGTCGCAAGCTCTCACATAAGTATCAAACACAGACATAAGTATTATACATAAGTTTTGAAGTCTAAAACAATGAAAACACAACACTCATGGAGGTGGGCGGTTTGACCGGGGCTGCGTTGGGCTGAACCCTTCTGGAGGGTTGTTGGATGCCGCCCCAGATTGGCCCTGCACAGAGAAGAGATTGCATGTGTTATACCAGATGCATTACAAACATGTAACTACAATTTTGATACTCACAGGAGTGTGGAAGAGAGTAGGGTCAACTGGGGGGAACAATGGAGGTGGCGGAGCGATGCCCTGTGCGGCGCCAAGGCTCTGCATGTACTGGAACATCTCTGCCATCCTCTGATCAGCCGCCGCCCGCTCCACCATTATCCTCGCCTCCATCTCTTGACGTTCCCTCCTCTCTTCTTCTAGTTGGGTCTGTAATATTACAAGCCAACGTTATAGTAACTCAAAGAGAAGGTATATAACTCAAGAAAGGACGAGTTACATAAGCACTAACCTCGAGTTGCTGTATGCGATGCTGTGAGCTATCGTGCCGAGGTCGTATGGCTGGACTCGAACCCGTGCTCCTTGCTCTAACCTGAGACAGAGTGGGAGTGGAGGACGAGTCGATTGGCCCGTCGGCAATCCAGGACCGCCCATGTCTCTTGCCTCCTCCGACCCTCATCAGCACATCGGGGTCGATCGGCTCGATGCTCGGATCATAGTCTGGGCCATGGACCTCCTGCGCCATGGCGGTGTAGTCATGGAGGCGGCTGTAGACGGCGGGGTTGGTGTAGGCCTCGGGCCCGTCATCCGGGTTGTAGGTGACATCGGACGTCGCCTTACCCTTATGGGCCATAGCATAGGCCGAGAAGGTGGAGCAAGGCCTGCCACCATGTGACGCCGACTGCAACGAAAACCAACGAGATAGTTAGAAATAATATCTAACTTAGTGCTATATATCTAAATAAAAATGGTGGCGTACCCATGCTTTGACATATTGGCCCAGGCTCCGGCTGCCTTGGTGGTGGGACGGGCCTTGCATCATCAAACGCCGTTCCCGGCTAGCTGTGTGTGCCTCATCCCACTCAGCCGATGTAACACCCGGATTTTAGGGGTCCAAAACCCGGGCGCTAACATAATCACCAGGTGTGCTGGGACCAAGTCTCACACATATGATGAATCATGGCACATGATCGAATGTCACATCTTTATATAAAACAGGGGTTCTATACAAAATAAATAATTACATTATAAGGAGACAACGGTCCAGCAACCCAAAGTTGACTGGGAGACGACGGCCTAGACCACTCACGAACTCATCACAGCATCCTCCAAGCGCCTCATCCTGCGGTACCTGTTCTTGACCTGTGGGGTGTGTGAGACAGCAAGAGTGAGCTCACATACGTTCATCGCTCAACAAGTTGTGGGGAATAATGTGCATGAACTCGCCAAAGGTGGGAGCTCACGTGAAGTGTAAGGCTTACCAAAGAAGATGGTTAGAGCTGAGCATTGCTTTTAAGGTTGGTCAAAATTTTATTAGCAGTTACTAAGTATAAGTAAATACCAACCCAATTAAATAGTAGAACAAAAGTAATCACCTCACCTGCAATGCAATGCATATGACAAATTGAATTTAAGTTCCATAATTTAATCATGTGAGTGTCCGAGCTGCTCATGACCGTGAGCACGGCTAGTATACCAGTTTTACACTCTGCAGAGGTTGCGCATCTTTACCCACAAGTCATGTTACCCATCTGCCAAGAGACGGCCAATCCCATACACCTCTACCGAGGAGGCGAGGCAGGGTAACACTACGAGGCCTTTACAAAGTTCCACTAGCTTCAGAAAACCCGCTACAGTTTATAGGAAGTTCCAGTGCAGGAATCCCTTGCAGGACCGCCATCGCAGCAAAATCCTCCCGAGGGCCTCCCTACACTGACCACTCCCCTACTGCCCTTGCCCCTTTCGGGTAAGGTAGTCTTCCACTAGCTTTCCTAATTAATCGGCCAAGGGCGTCCCATTCCACCCTTGTGGTAGCACTGTTTTCCCGGGTGGTTCTCCATGTTCCAATTAACATAATGATCTTAACATGATCAATAAATAACAACTGATAACAAAAGTATAATCATGAATAGTGTAATCTTCATACCCAAAACCACATATAGCACTAGCAAGTACTACCCAGAAAGTTCAGTGGTAAACAAGGTATAAAGATAGACAAACTAGGGTAACCTATTGGGTCCCATCAAAATTAACCTATGCAGATCATTATGATTAATTAGAACATGAGTAGGTGAAAAGAAGTGATCAAGGGCACAACTTGCCTGGGCCTTGAGATTCCAGGTACCAGGATGATCTTCAGGTGATACGTATCCTCACTGCTAGTCGTGGCAATTCAAACAAACATGGTATAGGCAAAATTAACATTACACCAAACATGTATGCCAAAATACATATTAATAATCTACATATTAAAATAAGATCATAGGAACAGGAATCATTAATTTTGGAGTTATAGTTTTTGAGTTATGAATTTCCTAAGGTTTAATGTGATTAAAATATGATTAAATGATAAATAAATTTTCTGACAGAGTTCTTGTCAAAACAGAGATACTAAATGATGAAGAATATTATTACAAAATTTTAGAAACTGGAATGGTTCAATTTGGAGCTAAAATGAATTTTCTATGAATTAACTAAGTTCTAGGAATTATTTTTGTATTAAAAATACCTTTACTAATTCATTTATATGTTTTAAACGTGCTCTGGACTGGGCGTCAAATAAAAAGAAACTCAGGGGCTACAGCGCAAGAAACCCGAGACTCAGTCAACAGTGCCCGTGGGACGGCGGGTTGATTTCACAAAACCCCGAGGGCTCTTTAACAAATATGGACGCGCGAAGGGGTATGCTTCAATCTGGACCATTGGATCAGTGTTGGGCGCATGAGATTAAATCAAGTCTCCCCCCTGAACCGGTACACGATTCCCGCGGTTGGATCTAAACTCAAGGGCAGGGATTTAAAGAAGTCGAGATCCCCCCAGAGCCACACGATCGAGATCAAACGACCCATAACCACACTGGGCGAATCGGTATCCACATCTAATCGTGGCCACATGCCCACGATCCAACGGCAATGGTGAATTCACCCAAATCGTTATACTCTCCTGTTAATCTACTCCCTTCATTCATCGATCGACGGCCGACGATGCATCTTCTCCAACCAGCTGGCCGAGAGCGGCAGTGCCCCTGCCGCGGCGGAGGTCTCGCCGGAGGAAGGGCATCGCCACCCTAGTCGCATCAAACACCAATCCGAAGCGCGCAAAACGAGGAACGTGCCCTGGCAAACATAGGAAAGGGCTGATTTCCACGAATCGTGCGAGCAGGAGCGTGGTCCACGGTGAAGGGCGGATCCGCGGCGGCGTTGTCCCACCGGTGAGCAATTACAGGCGAACCAATGCCCAGAAGCCTAAATTAACTTATTACTACCCCCCGTGAGCACATGACGAATGAACTAGGGTGAGAATTTACCTTGGTTCGCGGCGGCGAGGTCCCCGCCCACGGTACAGGGCGGCGTGGCACCCAAGCGAAGCTCCGACGAGCAATTACGGTTGCCCCGGCCGTCGATTTCGCCCGATAGCGACGCGGAAAGCCCCACGGTAGCTCAGTGTAGGTTCCAGGCCCGATCCTAGGCTTCGGGTGACGGCGAGGTGTTGATTACGTGACGGCGGGAGATCCCGGCCGACGAGTATGGCAGTAGGCTCGCGGATGGGGGAAAGAAGGTAGGATGGTAGGAGGGGCGCGGCCTGCGCATTTATCCTCCGATCCGTGCGGACGACTGGTTCGGCAAGCCGTTGCACCGGCTGGCCGGAATTCGCGCGGCGGCGGCAACGACGTCCGAAGTTCGCGGAACGAAGAAGGCCCTGGCAACGTGGGTCCAGATGTCAGCGAGAGAGCGAGGGGGAGAAGGCAGTACGCGTGCGGGTGGGAGCAACAGTCAGCCGGGCCCCAGTTGTCGGCGTCATAACGCGCGAGCATCGGCTGACAGTGTGGGCCCAGCGCGTAAGTGAGTCTGGACGTGGTGGAGTTGGGCCGCGCGGGATGGTTTGCGGAGATGGGCCGAATTCCAGGTAGTCGGCCCAGTTAGGTATAGTATTCCTTTCCTTTTTCTTTTATTTCCCTTTTTCTTTTTTTTTGATTCATTTTCTTTTCATTTGAATCTCAAATTTGAATTTGAATCCTGTTATGAACTTCACTTTTGAGTCAAATGTACCAACTCAGTTCTGTACAAGAATAATATATATATTATAATTATTTTTATTCACATAGTGATGTCTTCCTTCTCTTCTCTCTTTTACATATTATTTCTAAAACCCCAAAGTGCAACTTTGGTTAAATTCAAATCTCCATCTCATTATTGTATTTTATTATTATTTTAAATGCACATACAATTAAAACTCCATCTTGAGTGCCAAATATGGTTCTATTTATTATTTTATTCACTTAAGCAAATGCTTTTAAATAGGGAGATGAGTCTTCAAATGTTATGAGAGTCTTAAAGAGAGAAAAAGAAAAAAAATTCTAATGCAAGATCTTTGAAAAGTTTTTTTACTATATTCTCAAAAATGAGATTTAGGGTGTTACAAATCCTACCCCCCTTAAAAATAATCTCGTCCTCGAGATTTGTAAGAAAAGGGATGTATACTCATATTGTTCTCGGAACATATGCACAAACAAAGAAATCTCAGCATGAGGTATAATTCTTCAACAAAACATAGGGTCAATAGACCTTATTGTTTCTTCTAAATTAATATCATATCATCTACTAACTAAAGTAACATCTAGATCTTACAAATCATCATAATTTATATCTATGTAGCTTGGTGAAGCTGGTGGTGGTGGTGGAGGTTGTTGTTGTTGTTGCCTCTCCAACCGTGCTTGCCTTATTTCTTGGCGGGCCTGACGTATTTCCTCGCGTTGTTGTCTTATCTGATTTTGCATCTCGGTCACCAGGTCTGTTAATTGTTGTATTACCAGTCTTTGGGTAGCAACCACTTGATCGATCTCAACAGGTGGAGGATTTGGAGGATTCATTTCTGTTTGCTGTTTACGTGATAATCTTTCCTTTCCTGGTATTGACCATGAAAGTTAGAGGCACATGGTAATAGTTTTGCAAAGGAAATTATTCAATAAGCGGAATGAATAAGCTAGTAGCTGGTTATAATCTGAAGATTCTTTAGTAGGGCTTAATCTTTGTTTTACGTCCAGATTGGGGTAACCAGTCGTATAAGGTGGGTATCCAAAGGTAGGATAGAATTTTGTCACGATTAGATATATATGGGTGAGATAGACTACATGATGTAGGTCAAAATCTGGTTTGATTGTCAGGTGGTGGTTGATAGATTATGCAATCCATTAAGACTCTATTGATTGGGTAAGTTATGTAACTTGTTATATAGGTCGAGTTGTTGTGTATGGCCAAGTTGATGTAAGTCTCCAAATTAGGCTTAAGTGATTTAGGAGTATGGCCTTATCCTTTCTACCAGCATTAAGTAACTCACACTAGATTAGACCATATTAAATTAGATATGATCTAGATTAGACTAGTTTAAGTTAGATAGATTTATCAGGGTAAGATATATCTTGTTAGGATATGTTAGAATCTTTTGAAATAGGATGGGGTATATGGTGTAGGTAGGTCAGAAGCTCTATTAGGTTAACACAGAGGGATTATGCAACTATCGGATGGGTAAGGTAGTTGCATATGTATATGGTCAAGTTAATCTAGGGCATCAATTTAGCTTAAATCATTTTTTATAGGAGTGAGGTCTAATCCATTTCACTAGTACTAACTAATTTACTAAATAACTCACTTTAGATTGGATTATATTAGATTAGATGGGATCTAGATTGGTATCACCGGATTAGTCTAGACAATATCTAATTACTTTGAATTAGATCATGGTTGATATTTTAGACTAGGATAAATATGCTAATTAGGGTAGGATGAATTCATAAGGATAAGGTATAATCTTTTGAGGTAAATTAGATCTATTAGGATAACAAAATCTTTTCAAGATAAGATGAATTTATTAAGATAAGATAGAATCTTTTAAGATAAGATAGATCTATCAAGACAAGAGAGAGTCCTTTAAGATAAGATGGATAAGCTAGATACATTTTTTTTAATGAGGGACACTCTAAGTTTGATTAGTTATATATATATGCCTAAGTATATGTAAATGCAATTGTGGACATTACTCCACAACTCATCACATTCAATCAAAGATCCAAATCAGACAAATATCATAAGAACAAACATTCAAGTACATAGATAAAAATAGTTTTGTTTTTGTTCCTGAGAGTAGGTCTCCTATTCCTAAAGGTCACTTTAGGCACAGGATTTCAAAGTGTGAAATCCACATTTGTCTTTAGAAAAGAAAAGATAAGAATAATCAGAGTGAAGCGGAAATAGATGAGAAAAGATTAAGATAAGCTTAGAAAAGAATCAGAGTAGCAGAGGTAAGTAGACAATGGTTGTCCAGTTCTATCTAGGTTTCGTCCTACAGTCAACATTCCTCTGATACCACTTCTGTAACACCCGGATTTTAGGGGTCCAAAACCCGGGCGCTAACATAATCACCAGGTGTGCTGGGACCAAGTCTCACACATATGATGAATCATGGCACAGGATCGAATGTCACATCTTTATATAAAACAGGGGTTCTATACAAAATAAATAATTACATTATAAGGAGACAACAGTCCAGCAACCCAAAGTTGACTGGGAGACGACGGCCTAGACCACTCACGAACTCATCACAGCATCCTCCAAGCGCCTCATCCTGCGGTACCTGTTCTTGACCTGTGGGGTGTGTGAGACAGCAAGAGTGAGCTCACATACGTTCATCGCTCAACAAGTTGTGGGGAATAATGTGCATGAACTCGCCAAAGGTGGGAGCTCACGTGAAGTGTAAGGCTTACCAAAGAAGATGGTTAGAGCTGAGCATTGCTTTTAAGGTTGGTCAAAATTTTATTAGCAGTTACTAAGTATAAGTAAATACCAACCCAATTAAATAGTAGAACAAAAGTAATCACCTCACCTGCAATGCAATGCATATGACAAATTGAATTTAAGTTCCATAATTTAATCATGTGAGTGTCCGAGCTGCTCATGACCGTGAGCACGGCTAGTATACCAGTTTTACACTCTGCAGAGGTTGCGCATCTTTACCCACAAGTCATGTTACCCATCTGCCAAGAGACGGCCAATCCCATACACCTCTACCGAGGAGGCGAGGCAGGGTAACACTACGAGGCCTTTACAAAGTTCCACTAGCTTCAGAAAACCCGCTACAGTTTATAGAAAGTTCCAGTGCAGGAATCCCTTGCAGGACCGCCATCGCAGCAAAATCCTCCCGAGGGCCTCCCTACACTGACCACTCCCCTACTGCCCTTGCCCCTTTCGGGTAAGGTAGTCTTCCACTAGCTTTCCTAATTAATCGGCCAAGGGCGTCCCATTCCACCCTTGTGGTAGCACTGTTTTCCCGGGTGGTTCTCCATGTTCCAATTAACATAATGATCTTAACATGATCAATAAATAACAACTGATAACAAAAGTATAATCATGAATAGTGTAATCTTCATACCCAAAACCACATATAGCACTAGCAAGTACTACCCAGAAAGTTCAGTGGTAAACAAGGTATAAAGATAGACAAACTAGGGTAACCTATTGGGTCCCATCAAAATTAACCTATGCAGATCATTATGATTAATTAGAACATGAGTAGGTGAAAAGAAGTGATCAAGGGCACAACTTGCCTGGGCCTTGAGATTCCAGGTACCAGGATGATCTTCAGGTGATACGTATCCTCACTGCTAGTCGTAGCAATTCAAACAAACATGGTATAGGCAAAATTAACATTACACCAAACATGTATGCCAAAATACATATTAATAATCTACATATTAAAATAAGATCATAGGAACAGGAATCATTAATTTTGGAGTTATAGTTTTTGAGTTATGAATTTCCTAAGGTTTAATGTGATTAAAATATGATTAAATGATAAATAAATTTTCTGACAGAGTTCTTGTCAAAACAGAGATACTAAATGATGAAGAATATTATTACAAAATTTTAGAAACTGGAATGGTTCAATTTGGAGCTAAAATGAATTTTCTATGAATTAACTAAGTTCTAGGAATTATTTTTGTATTAAAAATACCTTTACTAATTCATTTATATGTTTTAAACGTGCTCTGGACTGGGCGTCAAATAAAAAGAAACTCAGGGGCTACAGCGCAAGAAACCCGAGACTCAGTCAACAGTGCCCGTGGGACGGCGGGTTGATTTCACAAAACCCCGAGGGCTCTTTAACAAATATGGACGCGCGAAGGGGTATGCTTCAATCTGGACCATTGGATCAGTGTTGGGCGCATGAGATTAAATCAAGTCTCCCCCCTGAACCGGTACGCGATTCCCGCGGTTGGATCTAAACTCAAGGGCAGGGATTTAAAGAAGTCGAGATCCCCCCAGAGCCACACGATCGAGATCAAACGGCCCATAACCACACTGGGCGAATCGGTATCCACATCTAATCGTGGCCACATGCCCACGATCCAACGGCAATGGTGAATTCACCCAAATCGTTATACTCTCCTGTTAATCTACTCCCTTCATTCATCGATCGACGGCCGACGATGCATCTTCTCCAACCAGCTGGCCGAGAGCGGCAGTGCCCCTGCCGCGGCGGAGGTCTCGCCGGAGGAAGGGCATCGCCACCCTAGTCGCATCAAACACCAATCCGAAGCGCGCAAAACGAGGAACGTGCCCTGGCAAACATAGGAAAGGGCTGATTTCCACGAATCGTGCGAGCAGGAGCGTGGTCCACGGTGAAGGGCGGATCCGCGGCGGCGTTGTCCCACCGGTGAGCAATTACAGGCGAACCAATGCCCAGAAGCCTAAATTAACTTATTACTACCCCCCGTGAGCACATGACGAATGAACTAGGGTGAGAATTTACCTTGGTTCGCGGCGGCGAGGTCCCCGCCCACGGTACAGGGCGGCGTGGCACCCAAGCGAAGCTCCGACGAGCAATTACGGTTGCCCCGGCCGTCGATTTCGCCCGATAGCGACGCGGAAAGCCCCACGGTAGCTCGGTGTAGGTTCCAGGCCCGATCCTAGGCTTCGGGTGACGGCGAGGTGTTGATTACGTGACGGCGGGAGATCCCGGCCGACGAGTATGGCAGTAGGCTCGCGGATGGGGGAAAGAAGGTAGGATGGTAGGAGGGGCGCGGCCTGCGCATTTATCCTCCGATCCGTGCGGACGACTGGTTCGGCAAGCCGTTGCACCGGCTGGCCGGAATTCGCGCGGCGGCGGCAACGACGTCCGAAGTTCGCGGAACGAAGAAGGCCCTGGCAACGTGGGTCCAGATGTCAGCGAGAGAGCGAGGGGGAGAAGGCAGTACGCGTGCGGGTGGGAGCAACAGTCAGCCGGGCCCCAGTTGTCGGCGTCATAACGCGCGAGCATCGGCTGACAGTGTGGGCCCCGCGCGTAAGTGAGTCTGGACGTGGTGGAGTTGGGCCGCGCGGGATGGTTTGCGGAGATGGGCCGAATTCCAGGTAGTCGGCCCAGTTAGGTATAGTATTCCTTTCCTTTTTCTTTTATTTCCCTTTTTCTTTTTTTTTTGATTCATTTTCTTTTCATTTGAATCTCAAATTTGAATTTGAATCCTGTTATGAACTTCACTTTTGAGTCAAATGTACCAACTCAGTTCTGTACAAGAATAATATATATATTATAATTATTTTTATTCACATAGTGATGTCTTCCTTCTCTTCTCTCTTTTACATATTATTTCTAAAACCCCAAAGTGCAACTTTGGTTAAATTCAAATCTCCATCTCATTATTGTATTTTATTATTATTTTAAATGCACATACAATTAAAACTCCATCTTGAGTGCCAAATATGGTTCTATTTATTATTTTATTCACTTAAGCAAATGCTTTTAAATAGGGAGATGAGTCTTCAAATGTTATGAGAGTCTTAAAGAGAGAAAAAGAAAAAAAAAATCTAATGCAAGATCTTTGAAAAGTTTTTTTACTATATTCTCAAAAATGAGATTTAGGGTGTTACAGCCGAACACCACCTATCCACCATCTGCTCCCAGCACAGAGGATGTGCGGCGCACCAATGTCGAATCACCTGCAAAGTAAACACATAAAGTGCATATCAGAAGATAAAATAAAATTCATGCATGGAGTACTGGTACCAAACATGCATGACTTTACCTGCAGGTACTGCTCCCTGGTCAACGACATGGTTCGGGCTTGAGGTTTGGTCACCTTCTCCCCAAGGACGGAGCCGTGGTAGGTGATGATGGCCTGGATGCGGGCCTCATAGTGCATGTCCACAACGAGCTTCTTACAGCTCGTGGTGGCCACCACATCCGCCCTAGCCTCGTATCCAGCATTGCATCTGAAAAAATCCTGCATACAAAAACGATGTATCCATACATTATTTCAAGAATTTGCAACGAATGCGACATATTTTACATTATACTAAGACTTACCCACAGCTCTTGCTTCACCCGCTCCGCCTTGTTATTGAATTCCCTGCCGTCCCGGTCTACTGCATCGGGGGCGACGCCGTAGTGGTCGAAGGTGAAGGCTGGGCCCGTCACTCCGGCGTACTCCACAAGTCCAGGGAAGTGTTCCCTGCACAGCAGGCCGAGAATGTTGTTGGGGGGCGACGATGACCCCCAGCATAATCCAAAACCGTCCAAGACCTGTCCAAGTGATAAATAAAAAGTATTAGTTTATATTGTCATTTTGAACACATAATATGAACAAGAATGAAGAACATAAAGTTACATACCTCTCCCCTTCCGGCCGAATCAGCGGCCGTCTGTCCCGAAGTATGGGACGCGGCGGGAGACTCGCGGGGCCTCGCAGGTAGATGCTCCTCGAACTAGAGCCGCCTGAACCTGAGGCGTCCTGATGCTGGTCGTCGTCGTCCTGCTGCTGGTCGTCGTCGTCCTGAGGCGCTGCCTGCTGCTGCGCTGCCTGCTCTGCCTCGTCCTGCTGCGCTGCCTGCTCGGCATCGTCCGCCGTCCTACTCCTCCTCCCCCTCCTCCTCCTCAGGAAACCGCCCACCATATTTGTCCAACAACCTGCAATTAAGAGTAAACAAATAAGCACATATAAAAAGATGTATTTAAAAACAGGTGCGAAATAAAAAGTCATATAACATTACATCGATTAAAAATAATCCTCATATGTGTTGGGGTTAGCCGGATCATAACTCTCATCATCACTATCAAGCATTTCAATCTCAACACCATCGGAAGACGCAAGTTCGTCATTAATGTCATTGCCTTCAAGGATTACTAAGTCATTATCATTTTGCACCTCATCATCCTCCTCATCAACAACCATTTCAATATCTACGTCCATTCCGATAGCTTCGGTTAAGTCTATCTCAAATCGCCCTTCTAGCCCATCTTCTTGGAAGAACTCTCCATCATATGTGTCCGGATCTAAGTTGTAATCTTCATCGTTAGGAATAGGTAACCTCCCATGCGGCGATACCTTATACACAACATCCCAACCCTTAAGATGTTCTTTCGTTTGACACGCATATGGGAGATAATACACTTGTGTGGCCTGTTGGGCCATGATATAGACATCGTCTCCTGCTAAGGTGGAATCTTGTCGAATTTCGACTATCCCAAGATTAGAATGTGTCCGTCTCGTCACTTGAGGGTCAAACCAATGACATTTGAATATCACTGGAGTAAGAGGTTTGGAACCATAAAAATTGAGCTCATATATTTCTTCAATTCGTCCAAAATAATCGACATTGTCAAGGCCCGGCGTAAAGACTCCAGAACACGTTGTTTTCCGATTGGGCCGACTTTTGTCGTAGTGTGTTGTGCGAAAATGGTATCCATTGACGTCATACCTAGAATATTTCTTGACCCTATAAGCAAAGCCATTGGCTACTTGTCTCAACTCGGCACTCATAGACGGATCTCTTTGGCCCTGCAAGTATTCGCAAGTTAAAAGACGCTAAATTGAGTTCAAAGACGTATCTCTTTTACAAACTAAGCACGTACCTTACGTTTGAACCAGGAAATGAAATCAGGCAACCCATTTCTCGCACCCTTTCTAAGAAGACCGTCATATTCCTGTGGAGTGGGGTCCCTTGATCGACGCCAGAATTCATGAAGAAATTGTTCCATGTATGGCGTCACCTCTTCAAGGTTGGTCAATACGTATAGCATGATATGTCGCCACTCTTCATGTGTCAGGGTCTTCGTGGTCGAGCCACTTGCGCTTCCGAGTTGGCCTCGAAATATGCTAAGGTTCGATTCATTGTCGCCATCATTGTAACGAGGGGGTGGATTATGCACGCTCGGCAGTTTGTCACCATAATAAGTTGTTGTGAAGTTTGAGACCTCCTCTAGAATGTATGCCTCTGCAATGGAAGCCTCGATTTTGCATTTATTTCTACATTTCTTTCGAATAGTCTTTAGACATCTCTCGATTGGATAGCACCAACGTCCCTGCACGGGGCCCCCCATTCGTGCCTCATAGGGGAGATGAAGAATCAAATGCTGCATTGGATTGAAGAAGCCGGGTGGAAATTTCTTCTCAAGCTTACACAGTAACACGGGGGCCAATCTTTCCAAGTCTGCAACCACGGTCCGAGATAACTCTTTTGCACAAAGCTGACGGAAGAAATAACTCAACTCTGAAAGCGCTAGCCAGACATGCTCAGGGACATAGCCTCGAACCATCGCAGGAAGAATCCGTTCAATCCATATGTGGAAGTCATGACTCTTCATCTCTAAGACTCGCATAGTAGATAAGTTCACCCCCCTACTCAGGTTAGCTGCATACCCATCAGGGAACATCAACATCTTGATCCACTGAAGTACTTCCTTCCTCTGGGCTCTGCTTAGGACGAAATCGGCCTTAGGCCTTCTCCATGTCTTTCCGCCACTTGGCGGCTTCATCTCTAGTTTTGGTCTATCACATAACGCTGCCAGATCCACTCTTGCCTTCACATTATCCTTTGACTTATCAGGAATGTCCATAATTGTTGCCCACAGTGCCTCGGCAACATTTTTTCAGTGTGCATCACGTCAATGTTGTGTGGAAGGAGCAGGTTGTCATAATAGGGGAGCCGAGTCAAACCAGACTTATGTGTCCACATATGCTGCTCACCATATCCCACAAAACCACCTTCTGTATTGGCCACGAGCCCATCTATCTGTTGACGAATTTCGGCACCAGTCATCGTTGCAGGTGGGCGGTCTGTCACTACGACACCTTTTGTAAAGTTCTTGATGTCTAGGCGGAATGGATGGTCAGCAGGAAGAAATTGTCGATGTTTATCGAAGGACAAATATTTGCCACCCTTTTTCAACCAAATGAACCTAAGAGCTTCCTTGCAAACTGGGCATGGGAACTTACCGTGAACACACCAGGCGCAGAATAGCCCATACGCCGGTAAGTCATGCATGGAGTACTGGTACCAAACATGCATTCTGAAGTTTGTCTTCGTAGCTCGGTCATACGTCCATACCCCTTCTTCCCAGGCACGTACCAATTCATCGATCAAAGGCTCCATGTACACGCCCATTTTGTTGCCCGGGTGTCCTGGAATTATCAACGACACGAATATATTCTGCCTTTGAAAGCACACACCAGGGGGGAGATTGATTGGGATAACAAACACGGGCCAACATGTGTACGGGGCAGCGCTCATTCCATAGGGATTGAACCCATCTGTGGCCAACGCAACACGTACATTACGAGCCTCTTCGGCTTTCTCACGGTGAATGTCATCAAAGTGTTTCCATGCTTCACCATCTGATGCGTGCACCATCTTGTCAGGATTGTATCGTTTTCCATTTTTGTGCCATGTCATCTGTTTCGCGGATTCCTCTGTCATGTAAAGACGCTGGATCCTCGGTATGAACGGAAGGTGTCGTAGGATTGTCAAGGGGATGTCGAGCTGCCTCTTCTGTCCATCACCAGAGTCTACCTCCATAAACCTAGATGAATTACACTTGGGACAGTACTTTGCCTCCGCGTATTCTTTCCTAAATAGCACGCAGCCCTTCGGACAAGCATGAATCTGCTCATACGTCATCTTGAGTGCACGAAGTAGTTTTTGTGCCTCGTACATGCTCTTTGGCATAAAGTGATCATCCGGAAGCAGACTCCCAATAACCGTCAACAAGCCATCGAATGCGTCTCTACTCATGCTGTACTGCGACTTGAACGCCATTACACGCCCAATGGCATCCAGTTGAGAAACCTTTGTCTGGCCGTGAAGGGGTTTCTGTGCCGCGTCGAACATGTCGTAGAACGCCTTTGCAGTCGGCTCTGGCTCGTCATCCATACATCGTCCCGTGTACTGTGCCTCCTGATAGTCGTTCAACATATCTGCTACCCCCGCATCCGCGTCATAATCCTCGACACGTTGTCTCAACACCTCCTCTCTCGTACGATGCGCTTCACCATGAAATATCCACCGAGTATAGCCCAGCGTAAATCCATTCTTCCAAATATGTTCTACCATGGCCTTCTTTGGTTTTCTTTTCCGATTGTCACATTTGCCACACGGGCATGGGACTAGCTTCGCCCCTTTAGCAGCTTCGCCATATGCCCGTTCCACGAAATCATCGGTCTTTCTAATCCATTCAGTGGTGACATCGTTCCTTCCTCTACGGCCCGTGTACATCCACTCACGGTCCTCCATCCTCTAACAGAAGCCTAGCAACAGAAAATTTCGGCAGCACCTCCCCTGCACGGGGAGGTTTCAAAATCCTGTAAATAAAACTATCAGCACGATGGCTGACATCCACGCATAATTCAACGGCACGATGGCCGGCAATCAACAATACTACATATTAACCTAATCATGCACGTATATAATTAACTTAATATTAAAACTAATCATTTCATATAAATCATACACGTATAACATAAATCAAGCAATCACCTTGGAGGTTTCGTCGCGAGCGAGGCGACGGGGCGCGGGCGAGACGACGGGGCGCGGGCGAGACGACGGGTCGCGGGCGAGGCGCCGGGCGGGCAAGGGCACGGCGGGGAAACGGCGGGGTCACGGCGAGGAGTGCGGCGAGGGCGGTGGGCGGGGGCGGTGGGCGGGGCCGCGGCGGGGGCACGGGCGAGGGCGAGGGGTTAGGCGAGGGGCACGACGGGCGAGGGCACGACAAACGAGGGGCACGACACGGCGAACGCGAGGGCGAGCGCGGGCACGGCACGACGAGTGCGGACACGGCACGGCGAGCGCGGGCACGGCGGGCGCGGCTGCGGCATCGCGGGCGCGAGGGCACGACGGGCGCGGCTGCGGCGAGCGCGGGCGCGCGGCGGTGGCACGGGAGCGCGCGCGGGCGAGGGCGCGCGGCGGCGGCGCGGGCACGGGAGCGCGCGCGGGCGAGGGCGCGCGGCGGCGAGGGAGCGCGCACGGGCGAGGGGGCACGGCGGCGGCGGCGAGGGAGCGGCGTTGGCGAGGGCGCGACGGCGGCGGCGGTGTTGAGTGAGTGAGTGAGAGAGAGAGTGAGGAAGATGCGCTCGGCCGTTGTATGTAGGGCGCTTTGCCGAGTGCCCGTGATCTGGCACTCGGCAAAGTTTTTTTTTAATTTTAAAATACGCTTTGCCGAGTGCCAGATCGCTGGCACTCGGCAAAGCCGTCTTTGCCGAGTGTCGCCCAAGGGACACTCGGCAAAGACTCTTTCCCTATTCTTTGCCGAGTGCCACGCAGCTGGCACTCGGCAAAGGAAGCTTTGCCGAGTGTCTTATTCAGACACTCGGCAAAGTATATTTTTATTTTTTTGATTTTGTCTCCCAAACTTTTTGTGGTATGTTCCTACACTATGTAGACCTACATGTATCATTTGTGGACAATTATAACATAGTTTTCAATCGTTAGTAGATTTAGTTCGTTTTTTTGAAATTCTTCGGAAAATTCAAATTTAAACTGCAGGTCACTCGAAACTTGGAAAACCGTGCATGAAAAAATGATATTCATGTTACTTAGCATAAGTTACAACCGATTTCAGAAGCGTACCGGAAACTTCGAGCAACATGCTCACTAAACATGGCCGTCAACTTGGCATGCACATGTTTAAAAATTGTATAAAACACAAACAAAGTCAGAAAATCATGAAACTTGTCCACGTGTCATGATATCATATGTAGAGGCTGTGATAAAAATTTTAGAATGTTTGGAGAAAGTTGTGAGACACTATGTGAGTAAGAAATAAATTTAGAAATCTAAGACTAAAAAAACTCGTGGTGAGAGGCTGTTGTGAAGAACCAGTGCTGGAGGCTGGTGAGTGGAATCTAGGGTATGGATAAACCGAGGCTTTAAAGAATAGGAACTTTTGTAGCTTTGTTGATCGATGAAATAACGAAAAAAGATGCTTGTTCATAACTCTTTTTTATTATCTTACACAATTTTTTGTCCTTCGAGATTTCCTGACATATATATGCCGAATAGTAAACATATGCATGTGGGTAAATGAAAGATGATTGTTGTTTTTTTCTTCAAGTACCTGAACGAGCCAGCTATGAGACAGTTACTTGAAGATCAGACAACATACAACACGCAAAACCAAGTTGATGCAATTTGCAATCTGAGAACTAAAACTATCACATCGCACCCAAAAAAATTATGGTGAGAGGTTGTATCCCATAATATACAAAATGGGACATGAAATAACGAAATAACCTTGTTTACAACTTTTTTTTATATCCTAAACAGATTTTCTCTCTCTTTGAACTATGAACTCAGAAGGTCTTGGTGTGTGGTCTTCTGGTTCCAACCATGCGTGCTTGCTCGTCCGAGTCACGACATGTACCAATGGCGCGAGAGGCCGAGCTCCTGTAGGTCCTCTGGGTATATCGTCTCATCACGCAGCGCCGACTTCTCCATCTCCATCAGCATCTGGCGGAACTCCTCCCTTTCTTTCTGATACACAAACTCGGTTTCTGCATTGGGTTGCGACGTCGTCATGTTTGCTGTCGACGACAGAACAGGAGCCCCTGATGTGGATGACCGTCCTGCAGGTGATGGTGCATAGTTCTTCTTCTCGTCGGCGGCAGGGGACGTGGAAGGGGGCAAGGGCTTCACTTTCTTGAGGATGCCGTGGAGGACTGGAAGCTCCTCATCCATCCGGAGCTGCAGTGCCGACGACGACGCAGCGTCGACATCGTGGCCACGCGACACAACAGGAGCCCCTGATGTGGATGACCGTCCTGCAGGTGATGGTGCATAGTTCTTCTTCTCGGTGGCGGCAAGGGACGTGGAAGGGGGCAAGGGCTTCACTTTCTTGAGGAGGCCTTGGAGGACTGGAAGCTCCTCATTCATCCGAAGCTGCAGTGCCGACGACGGCGCAGCGTCGACGTCGCGGCCACGCTTCTGAGACGATGAAGTAGAAGCCTCGACCGGTCGCAGCTTGTTATCAGGAACTGCCGGAGGGATCAGGTATGGGTGCTGCTGTTGCTTCGAGTTCGTTTCTGGTGCCGTGATCCGAGTCTGATACGCAGCCTCCGTTGATGCCTTGGCTCGCGACGTCGTCTTCCTTGGTGTCGACGACACACCACGAGCCCCTGATGGTGATCGTCGACGTTGTGGCGCTAGCGTGTAGTTCTTCGCTCTCTTGAGGTGGCCTTGGATGGCGAGGAACTCTTTGTCCATCCGGATCCCCAGTGCCGACGACGCAGCGCCGTTGCGGCCAGGCTTCTGAGACAACGGGGAAGTAGACATCTCGGCGCCGACCGACGTGGTGCGTGGTCGCGGGATCGGCGCGACCCTCACTGCCGGTCGACAAACGAGGTGGCGGCGCCCAAGCCTAACGCGTCGCGGCAAGAAGCGAGGCTGCACGTGGCGAGCGAGGTCACAAGCGAAACGACGATATGATCTCACCTGGCTGGCTGTGTAGAACAGCGAGTTGTATTTATAACCCGGCCGGCTAGCGATCGAGTCTGATCGAGTTGGCTGCGTTTGTTAGGGCATGCCGCTTGGATCAGAGGGGCTTTGGATAGATTATAGATAGATTGCATAATACCGCCATGCATGGTTCCTTCTAGAGAGAGCAGGCGCCGGTCGGACATACGTACGACGTCAACGGCTCTAGACAGAGCAAAGCACTAGTCCGCATGGGGGAATACGTACGAGACACGATAAGGCTGACGTTCCTCTTCAATAATAAATTAATAATCTACTCCAGAAATTAAGGAAGCATATCGCTCCATAAGTTTCATTGTGAGTTTAATTTCTAGGTCTAAATATGCTAAAACTATTTATGGCATGCAGATCGGTAGTTAGGAGTACGAGTTTCCTCCAATATTTACCAATAAGAACCTTGGATTATGGATATATTCAGATATTATCTGGTTGAAAAAATAGTACACGTAGATTAGTGTGAAATTATATATTTTTTCTGATTACTTTCTCTAGAAAAGGCATAATAGCGTAACAAAAATATAAATATATTCGTGTAAAAGGCCGGTTTGTCTACAAAATATATATAATGATAGTCAACCAGTTAGAGGTGTTGTCTAGTCCCCACATTTTATTCTATTTTAGTTCCAAAATTATCAAATACGAAAACTAAAATCCGTATTTAACAATTTGATGATTAAAATGGAATAAAATAGAAGGACTAAAAATTAGTCCCTATAAACCAAACACTCTCTTAGTACTGAGTAATTCATAATCTGAATTTTACAAGTCTAGTTACTTGTTGACAACATACCAACAATCAACCCTACATTTGAGACATGTTCCGTCCAATAAGGAGCGTTCACATATGTAACCCAAAAATCATGGCCTGTCCGGTCTTTATTTGATATAGGTGTTGTCTAGGCGGGTGGAAATGGATTTTAGAGCAAAACCTAATGGGTCGGTGATAGTTTGTTAAAAAGTGCGAAGGAATGAGTTCTCAGGAACAACCTTTACCCCGCACTAGACATGTAAGTGCGTCCACCTTTTAAGCTATGATCCATGTGTGAATCTTCTTAAAATATTCTGTAAGGAAAATGGAGAAGATGAAGCTACTTGGGAGAAAGAAGAAAAGCTTCAAATAGATTTTCCCCATCTTTCCTCTAGTCCTTTCTAAATCTCGAGGACGAGATTCTTGTTAAGGGGTAGGATTTGTAATACCCAAATTTGTAAATCATATCATTGGAGATGAATTCCTTGAGTATTTTGCCTCTATTTAATTGAGCATGTGAATAACAACCTTTAAAGTTAATAAATAGCTAATGACACTTAAATAAAATATGCATCATGCTGAGGTTTCATTTTGTGTGCATTTTGTGACAATATAAAAATAATGTAAAAAGAATTATATGAATACCCAAATTGGAATTTAAGATCTAAAGGAAATTTTAGGATTTGAGAAAAGAGAAGAAAATACTAAACATATGAGATAAAATAAATATATAAATAAGAATATATTTCCTTACACTAACATTTGAATTTATTACATTTTGATCCATGGTGAAACTCATAACAAAATTTAAATTTAAATTTGAAAATCAAGAGAATGAAATAGGGAAAGAAAAGAAAAGGGAAAAAGAAGAGCAATTGGGCTCCTTGCACAATTTGGCCCACGTGACCTCACTCTTGCGCAGCCCAGTCCGTTTCCTTCTCGCGTCCGCGCGACCTGGCGCCCTGACACGCGGGACCGTCGCGACAGCTTCTCCACGCGCGCTTCCTTTCTCCTCTTTATGCCGACCTGTGGGGCCCGCTCGGCACCCGTTACTCGCGCCCACGTAACAACCCGGTCATCTCACTGCGCTCGGGGCCCACCTGTCACCACTTCGTCGCGTGACCGGGACAACGGAGCTCGCGGGATCCGCGGCGAGCACCCGCCACGTTCCTGTCAATGCCACCACCAGCTGAACCACCTCTCACGGGCCATATAGCTTTCGGGCGCGCCTCTTTCCTCCCCTCTTCCATTCTGCTGCTCGGGGTCGAGTACGGGATCAATTCACCGCCGTCGTGCACCATTGCCGAGGAGGGGAGAGATCCACCGCCACTGTCTAATTTGCGTTAGCGTCGCACCGGGGGCTTTGCGCCAGGGGGAAAGCATCATGTTCATTGATTAATATGAAGCACTAGCATATAGCTAAACCAAAATAATCCAACCAAAATAGGTAAACAAGGACAAGATAAACAAAAGCTAGTCAATCCTTAGGTATAAACTGTGTAAATGCGGGGACTGAATTATAAAATGAGTAGGACATAGATGGGTCAAGGTACACTTGCCTTCACCAACCAGCTGCTGCTTAGGGTCTTCACCTGCAACTCCTTCGGACTCCACCAACTGACTATTATCTATACGAGTTCAAACATACATTCCACAAATTTAATACAAAAGAACAGTACACCATACAATAAAATATCATAAATAGACAGACGCTCGGTGCAGGGCTCACACCTACGACTAAGCGAGAAAGAGAGAGTAACGGTCGAGGCTACGGTGGAAGAGCGATCACGTTACGCGATTATTGTAACAATATAAAAATCATCAAATAAAAATAATACAGTTAGTTTATTAATGGTAATTATGGTAATAATTTTTTCTTTTAAGTGTTTGATTTTTATTTGCATTTAGAATAATTTTTTGTTGCTCATGATTGATTTTGGTTATTGAATAACATTTCTTGTTACATAAAAATCCAAATAAATAATAAAATAATTAGTCCAAAAATAAATATTTTATTTAAAATAATTTTGGTTTAGTTATTATAAATTTAAGGGTTATTTAAAAATATATTTTGAATTTAGAAAAGAAAATAGAAAAAAGAAAAACCTAACCTAACCCTAAAAGCCCACAAGGGCCCATCCCAGCCGCCGCCCCCGGTTACTCCCAGGCAGCCGCCGCCGCCCTCTTCTCCTCCTCCCTTCTCTCCCTGCTAGTCGCGAGACGCCAGGAACCAGGCAACCGCCCACGACCGCGCCCATGCACACGAGCAGAAGCCGAGCAGCCGCCCGACGTCCCACCCCGACGCGCCGCTCGCTGCCCCGCAGCCGCGACCGAGCCCCAGCCCGACGCCCCATCCACGACTGCGCCATGCGCGCCTGAGCCGACCGCGCCAGGCCGCCCTGCCTCGACGCACCTGACGTGCCAGGAGCCCACACACCAGGATGCAGACCCAACCGCCCCGACCCCGTGCAGCACCGCGCCATGCGCGCCGAGTCTAGCCGGCCAACCCCGACCGACGCCGAGCAGCCCATGCGACCCCGCCATCCGTTTCTTCACCGCGTTATGAGCTGCAATGCGTCCGTTTCCTCTCCCTCCCCCATTACTCCCTCTCCCCATTGATGAACGCCATCAATGGCGTCTTGAACCCGCCGGCCATACCTCTCTCTCCCCAACACCCTCTCCCTATAAAATCCGTCGAGCCCTTGCTCCTCCCTACACGAGCTCTCTTCCTCCCCGAGCTCCCTCTCTCTCTCTCTCTCACTCCTTGCTCGCCCACACCGTCGCCGGAATCCGTGGAGGCTCGCCGGAGCTTGTACCTCGCCGTTCCCTGCCCGCCGAGACCGTCGGGCTCTCCATGCTTGTCGAGTTCATCCCTGCGCATGAGCAAGAATCCAAGGTTGAAGACAACCCGTTAATTTATTTTCTAAAGCATGTTCTGAATTTTGTGAATTATTGTTGTAATATTGAGATGATTTAATGATTCACGTGTATGATTTTAGAGATTTCGATTTGTACGTGTAGCCAAAATCGAACCACGCAATAATGCTTTGAATATGTGTATGATTTTATAATTTTAAAAATGAGTGCTGTCACTATTCACCACCTCGGTGATTTTCATACTAGAAAACATTTACAGATTTGATTTCGCTTTAGTGTGTAGAGCGGTAATTGGTTAGTATTGATATAAGTATAATTTTAGTGATATAAGAAATTGAAATAGGTATTAAGCCACGTATTTCCAGTCAAATGAAAATATAGATGTTACCATTCATGATAAATGTAATCATAAGTATAGCAGTTAATTACTTAGAATTAGTAAAATACTTATTTATGTCATAATAACCATGAATAAGTTATTAAAAGTCCCATTTAGTAATATATAATTAATTCTTAGTATATTAATGTCAGAAGAATTATAAATAAAAAATTTTTAGTTATACGTATAAATTCTATTTAGAAAAGAAAGGAGAAAACCGAAAGGATAAAATTTTATAATAATGTTAAAATAACCTAATTAAACGCTCATACTTTTCTAATAAAGAAATTGATAGTTATGTTGGTAAACATAGGTTTCTTACTAAAGAAGTAGATAACTTGCTTCTAGTTTAAAATGACCTTTTTAATAGATATCATATTTAACAAGGTTCGTTATAGATGTTTAAGTATAGCCGTATTAAATAGAAACTTAAAAGAATATGTAGACCATATGTTTATTAATAAAAATAGAAGATAAATATATGTCCAATTAATAGATTATTTATATTTTCTTAATTAAAAGATAACAAGGGTCATTGCTTTTATAAACTAAAATGATAGTTTATACATAATTTCCTTTCTAATGAATTAGATCATTTATTCCTACAATAGAATTAAAGATAATTAATAGATTAATTATCCTTTATCATAATTTATTAATCAAACATATAGTCAATTTGTTCTTAACTAGATTTATGGCATGATTAATGATTTCATAGAATTTAATCCACATTATATACGAATCACTTAGCTTTTCCTAAATGATAAAATAAAGTAATAAGAGTTTAAATTCTTTTATAACTTAAAATGTTAATGTATATATTCACTTTGAATGTAGTTTCTCAACAATAGGCTATGCATTTTCCTAATCAAAGTAAGACAATTAATAGTTTCTTTCTTTTACACAACAATCCACTTAAGGGCCTATAACCTAGTTTTTCATAAAATAGGTGTTTAATAATAATGATCTTTTCACATAAAACCTATTTAGACTTATATCTTAGTTTATCATAAGTGAATGTTTAACAATGATTTATAAGATGTTCCATAATGCTTCTAAAATTAATAACGTGTTTCGTAGCCCATTAACCTTAGATATAACATATATATTTTCTAAAAGGTTAAAAAGGTTTAATATCGTTATAACGTGTTTTATCATCTTATAAACCCTTAATCTTAGACATATCACATATGACATTTTATAAAAGATTAATTTGGTGAACCTAATATTTGTATATTTTAATTAAGATATTTTAAGCTCATGTCTTGTTTTATAAAGTATAGATCACACATTTTTGAAAAGAATACCTTCTTATTATAACCATTACTTGCGACGTTTTTGAAAAACGAATGCTCTTTTCGTTAAGCTTTCTTTTAGCTTTGCGTATGGTAAATGTTGTATGTTATTGAATGGTGCTTGTTTCTTCTTGTTTGTTTGTGTGATATTCAGTGGTTGATCTAGTAGTTAAGAATCAAGATCTATTCCTATCCGTGGAAGAAACTCAAGTTTTCTATAAGCAAGGTGTCGAGGACCATAATTAGGGGTACCCCCAAGGCTCCTAATCTCAGCTGGTAACCCCCATCAGCACAAAGCTGCAAAGGCCTGATGGGCGCGATTAAGGTCAAGGCTCGGTCCACTCAAGGGACACGATCTCACCTCGCCCGAGCCCAGCCTCGGACAAAGGCAGCCGACCCCGGAGGATTCACGTCTCGCCCGAGGGCCCCCTCAAGCGACGGACACACCTTCGGCTCGCCCGAGGCCCAGTCTTCGCGGAGAAGCAACCTTGGCCAGATCGCCACGCTAACCGACCGTATCGCAGGAGCATTTAATGCAAGGATCGCCTGACACCTTATCCTGACACACGCTCTTCAGTCGACAGAGCCAAAGTGACCGCAGTCACTTCGCCGCTCCACTGACCGACCTGACAGGAAAACAGCGCTGCCTGCCCCGCTCCGACTGCTGTGCCACTCGATAGAGTGAGGCTGACAGCAGCTAAGTCCAACCTCGGGCGCCATGGGAAGCTCCGCCTCACCCGACCCCAGGGCTCGGACTCAGCCTCGACCTCGGAAGACGGACTCCGCCTCGCCCGACCCAGGGCTCGGACTCAGCCTCGACCCCGGAAGACGGACTCCGCCTCGCCCGACCCCAGGGCTCAAACTCAGCCTCGACCCCGGAGGACGGACTCCGCCTCACACGACCCCAGGGCTCGGACTCAGCCTCGACCCTAGAAGACGGACTCTGCCTCGCCCGACCCCAGGGCTCGGACTCAGCCTCGACCTCGGAGGAGCCTCCGCCTCGCCCGACCTCGGGCTCGGACCCGCCACGTCACAAGGAAGGCCATCATTACCCTACCCCTAGCTAGCTCAGGCTACGGGGAACAAGACCGGTGTCCCATCTGGCTCGCCCCGATAAACAAGTAATGATGGCACCCCACGTGCTCCATGACAACGGCGGCTCTCAGCCCCTTACGGAAGCAAGGAGACGTCAGCAAGGATCCGACAGCCCCGACAGCTATACTTCCACAAGGCTCAAGCACTCCTCCGACGGCCACGACATCACATGAACAGGGCGCCAAAACCTCTCCGGCTGCCACAACGACATGTACTTAGGGCTCTAGCTCCTCTCTGCTAGACACATTAGCACACTGCTACACCCCCCATTGTACACCTGGGCCCTCTCCTTACGCCTATAAAAGGAAGGTCCAGGGCTCTCGTACGAGAAGGATGGCCGCGCGGGAGAACGGGCTGCCGGACAACCTCTCTCACACTCCCTCGCGGACGCTTGTAACCCCCCTACTACAAGCGCACCCGACCTGGGCGCAGGGCAACACGAAGGCTGCGGGATTCCCCTTTTGCTTGTCTCTTCCCCCCTTCGTGCTCCGTCTTGCGCCGACCCATCAGGGCTGGGACACGCGGCGACAATTTACTCGTCGGTCCAGGGACCCCCCGGGGTCGAAACGCCGACAGTTGGCGCGCCAGGTAGGGGCCAGCTGCGTGTTGACGAACAGCTTCCCGTCAAGCTCCAGATGGGTAGTCTCCAGCAACCTCTTTAACCCGGGACGATGCTTCGTTTTGGGAGTCTAGAGTTCATGTCCCTCGACAGCAGGTACGACATGATACTCCTTCCTCCGCCGTGCGATGACGACAATGGCGGCCGTCAGCCCGCCCGCCGGCGGCGGAATCGATGACGTCTTCCCCTCGTGGCGGAAGAGTAACATCCGGGTCTGTCCCGTCACCTCCCCCGCCAACCGAGGAGGAGGCGGGGCAGGCATGGCCAAGCAGGAGGCAGCACCTTGTCGGCTGTCGAGCGAGTCGACGGCGCCGGCGCCCCAGCGGGGGACACGTCGGGCATCGACCTCACGTCTGAGACGAAGACGAGCGCCGTTTCCCCGCAACACGCAAACTCCAAGCAGACGGACGACGCCAGCACGCTCGCGAAGGACATGCTGGGCATTAGCCTCGTACCTGAGACAACGGTGCAGTCCGTCCCTGACGCGACTTCATCACCACACGTCGATCAAGAGGTACCGTCTGTTTCCTGTTCCATGCCTTTTAGATCCAGCTGCGACCCACCAAGAGACCCCACTTCGGTGGATGCTTTCGTAAAGGCATGTCCAAACCCTCCGGGGTATCATATGCGGTCACCCTGGGACCGGCTGACGGCCGTCTCGACCTACGGGCCTTTGGGTTCCGAGGAAGATGACGAGACCGACTCTGGTTGGGATTTCTCCGGGCTCGATAACCCCAATGCCATGCGGGACTTCATGACCGCATGTAACTACTGCCTCTCTGATTGCTCCGATAGCTGCCATAGCCTCGGCGACGAGGACTGAGGCCCAAGTCGCGAATGCTTCCACGTTGATCTAGGGGGTCTCGACGAAGGCAACCATCTTGGTATGCCGGAGGACGTTGATCCCCCTAGGCCTGCGCCTCGCGTTGACATCCTTTGGGAGCTAGCTGTGGTCCCAGTCCCTGCGGGGGGTCAGGACGCACAGCTCGAGCAAATCCGCGAGGTACAGGCTAGGCTCGACGGGGAAGCAGGACAACTTGTGCAGCTTTGGCAAAATATCGGGTAGGAGTGGGCAGGCCGAGCACCGGCCGGAGAAGCGCGTCACCTGGCCCAGGACGTCCAGCACCGCATCGCTGACGATGCCAGGGCAAGGCTGCCTCCGGCTTCTAGTGGGGTCGGCCAAAACCTGGCCGCAGCAGCGATGCTACTCCGAGCGATGCCGAAACCATCCACCACCGAGGGGCGGTGTATCCAGGGAGAGCTCAAGAATCTCCTGGAAGACGCCGCGGTCCGACGGGCCAAGAGCTCTGCCTCCCGAAGGCAGGGGTACCCCCCGGAGCATCGCGCCGTGACTTCCGGGTTTATGCGGGAAGCCTCGGTTCACACCAGACACACGCGGAACACCGCGCCTGTGGCTCCGGGTCGCCTCGGCAACGAGCACCACCGCCGTGACCGTCGAGCCCACCTCGACGAGAAGGTGCACCGAGGCTACCACCCCAGGCGTGGGGGACGCTACGACAGCGGGGAGGATCGGAGCCCCTCGCCCGAACCACCCGGTCCGCGGGCTTTCAGCCGGGCCATACGACGGGCGCCGTTCCCGACCCGGTTCCGAACCCCGACTACCAGCACCAAGTACTCGGGGGAGTCAAAGCTGGAGCTGTGGCTCGCGGACTACCGGCTGGCCTGCCAGCTGGGTGGCACGAACGATGACAACCTCATCATCCGCAACCTTCCCTTGTTCCTCTCCGACGCTGCCCGAGCCTGGCTAGAGCATCTACCTCCTGCGCAGATCTCCAACTGGGATGACCTGGTCAAAGCCTTCGCCGGCAACTTCCAGGGCACATACGTGCGCCCTGGGAACTCTTGGGATCTCCGAAGCTGCCGCCAGCAGTCGGGAGAGTCCCTCCGGGACTACATCCGGCGATTTTCGAAGCAGCGCACCGAGCTGCCCAACATCACCGACTCGGATGTCATCGGCGCGTTCCTCGCCGGCACCACTTGTCACGACCTGGTGAGCAAGCTAGGTCGCAAGACTCCCACCAGGGCGAGCGAGCTGATGGACATCGCCACCAAGTTCGCCTCTAGGCAGGAGGCGGTCGAGGCCATCTTCCAGAAGGACAAGCAGCCTCAGGGGCGCCAGCCAGAAGACATCCCCGAGGCGTCCGCTCAGCGCGGCGCGAGGAAGAAGGGCAAGAAGAAGTCGCAAGCAAAACGCGACGCCACCGACGCAGACCTTGTCGCCACCGCCGAGCACAGGAACCCGCGGAAGCCTCCCGGAGGCGCCAACCTGTTCGACAAAATGCTCAAGGAGCCGTGCCTCTATCATCAGGGTCCCGTTAAGCACACCCTTGAGGAATGTGTCATGCTTCGGCGCCACTTCCACAGGGCCGGGCCACCGGCGGAAGGTGGCCGAGCCCACGACAACGACAAGAAGGAGGATCACAAGGCAGAGGAGTTCCCCGAGGTCCACGACTGCTTCATGATCAACGGTAGGCATGTGACGAATGCCTCGGCTCAGCACCGCAAGCGAGAGCGCCGGGAGGTCTGCTCGGTAAAGGTGGAGGCGCCAGTCTACCTAGACTGGTCCGACAAGCCCATCACCTTCGACCAGGGCGACCACCCCGACCGCGTGCCGAGCCCAGGGAAGTACCTGCTCGTTGTCGATCCCGTCATCGGCAACATCAGGCTTACCAAGGTCCTCATGGACGGAGGCAGCAGCCTCAACATCATCTATGCCGAGACCCTCGGGCTCCTGTAGATCGATCTATCCTCGATCTGGGCCGGCGTGACACCTTTTCATGGGATCATCCCTGGGAAACGCGTCCAACCCCTTGGGCAACTCGATCTGCCCGTCTGCTTCGGGACTCCCTCCAACTTTTGAAAGGAAACCCTCATGTTCGAGGTGGTCGGGTTCCGAGGAACCTACCACGCAGTAGGCCATGCTACGCCAAGTTCATGGTCGTCCCCAACTACACCTACCTCAAGCTCAAGATGCCGGGCCCCAACGGGGTCATCACAGTCGGCTCCACGTACTGACACGCGTACGAATGCGACGTGGAGTGCGTGGAGTACGCCGAGGCCCTCGCCGAATCCGAGGCCCTCATTGCCGACCTGGAGAGCCTCTCCAAGGAGGCGCCAGATGCGAAGCGCCACGCCGGCAATTTCGAGCCAGCTGAGACGGTCAAATCCGTCCCTCTCGACCCCAACAACGACGCCTCCAAGCAGATACGGATCGGCTCCGAGCTCGACCCCAAATAGGAAGCAGTGCTCGTCGACTTTCTCCGCGCGAACGCCGAAGTTTTTGCGTGGAGTCCCTCGGACATGCCTGGCATACCGAGGGATGTCGCCGAGCACTCGCTGGATATCCGAGCTGGAGCCCGACCCATGAAGCAGCCTCTGCGCCTATTCGACGAAGAAAAGCGTAGAGCCATAGGCGAGGAGGTCCACAAGCTGATGGCCGCAGGGTTCATCAAAGAGGTATTCCATCCCGAATGGCTTGCCAACCCTGTTCTTGTGAGAAAGAAAGGAGGGAAATGGCGGATGTGTGTAGACTACACTGGTCTAAACAAAGCATGTCCGAAGGTTCCCTACCCTCTGCCTCGCATCGATCAAATCGTGGATTCCGCTGCTGGGTGCGAAACCCTGTCTTTCCTCGATGCCTACTCAGGGTATCACCAAATCAGGATGAAAGAGTCCGACCAGCTCGCGACCTCTTTCATCACACCTTTTGGCATGTACTGCTACGTTACTATGCCATTCGGTTTGAGGAATGCGGGTGCGACATACCAAAGGTGCATGAACCACGTGTTCGGAGAGCACATTGGTCGAACGGCCGAGGCTTATGTCGATGACATCGTAGTCAAGACGAGGAAAGCCTCCGACCTCCTCTCCGACCTTGAAACGACATTCCGGTGTCTCAAGGCGAAAGGCGTAAAGCTCAATCCCGAGAAGTGTGTCTTCGGAGTCCCCCGAGGCATGCTCTTGGGGTTCATCGTCTCCGAGCGGGGCATCGAGGCCAACCCGGAGAAAATCGCGGCCATCACCAACATGGGCCCCATCAAGGACTTGAAAGGGGTACAGAGGGTCATGGGATGTCTTGCGGCCCTGAGCCGTTTCATCTCGCGCCTCGGCGAAAGAGGCCTACCTTTGTATCGCCTCTTGAGGAAGACCGAGCGCCTCACTTGGACCCCTGAGGCCGAGGAAGCCCTCGGGAACCTAAAAGCGCTCCTTACCAGTGCACCCATCTTGGTGCCCCCCGCTGCCGGACAAGCCCTCTTGATCTACGTCGCCGCTACCACTCAGGTGGTCAGCGCCGCGATCGTGGTTGAGAGACGAGAAGAGGGGCATGCATTGCCCGTCCAGAGGCCGGTCTACTTCATCAGTGAAGTACTGTCCGAGACCAAAATCCGCTACCCACAAATCCAGAAGCTACTGTACACGGTAATTCTGATGCGACAAAAGTTGCGACACTACTTCGAGTCTCATCCGGTGACTGTGGTGTCATCCTTCCCCCTCGGGGAGATCATCCAGTGCCGAGAGGCCTCGGGCAGGATTGCAAAGTGGGCGGTGGAGATCATGGGTGAGACAATCTCGTTCGCCCCTCGGAAGGCCATCAAGTCCCAAGTCTTGGCGGACTTTGTGGCCGAATGGGTCGACACCCAGCTTCCAGCGGCTTCGATCCAGCCGGAACTCTGGACCATGTTTTTCGACGGGTCGCTGATGAAAAGAGGAGCGGGCGTGGGCCTGCTCTTCATCTCACCCCTCGGGAAGCACCTCTGCTACGTGTTGCGCCTCCATTTCTTGGCGTCCAACAATGTGGCCGAGTATGAGGCTCTGGTTAACGGGTTGCGCATCGCCATCGAGCTAGGGGTTCGACGCCTCGACGCTCGTGGTGACTCGTAGCTTGTCATCGACCAAGTCATGAAGAACTCCCATTGCCGCGACCCAAAGATGGAAGCCTACTGCGATGAGGTTCGGCGCCTGGAGGACAAGTTCTACGGGCTTGAGCTCAACCACATCGCCCGACGATACAACGAGACTGCGGACGAGCTGGCTAAGATAGCCTCGGGGCGGACAACGGTTCCCCTGGATGTCTTCTCCCGAGACCTACATCAACCCTCAGTCAAGACCGACGACACGCCCGAGCCCGAGAAGGTCTCGGCACTGCCCGAAGCGCCCTCGGCTCAGCCCGAGGCACCCTCGGCCCCTGAAGGTGAGGCACTGCGCGTCGAGGAAGAGCGGAATGGGGTCCCGCCTGATCGAGACTGGCAGACCCTGTACCTGCAATATCTCCACCAAGGAGAGCTGCCCCTCGACCGAGCCAAAGCTCGGCGACTGGCGCGGCGTGCCAAGTCGTTCATCTTACTGGGGGACGGGAAGGAGCTCCACCACCGCAGCCCCTCAGGCATCCTCCAGCGATGCATATCCATCGCCGAAGGTCAGGAGTTACTACAAAAAATACACTCGGGGGGCTTGCGGTCACCACGCAGCACCTCGAGCCCTCGTTGGGAATGCCTTCCGACAGGGTTTTTATTGGCCAACCATGGTGGCCGATGCCACTAGGATTGTACGCACCTGCCAAGGGTGTCAATTCTACGCGAAGCAGACCCACCTGCCCGCTCAGGCTCTGCAGACAATACCCATCACCTGGTCGTTTGCTGTGTGGGGTCTGGACCTCGTCGGTCCCTTGCAGAAGGCACCCGGGGGCTACACGCACCTGCTAGTCGCCATCGACAAATTCTCCAAGTGGATCGAGGTCCGACCCCTAAACAGCATCAGGTCCGAACAGGCGGTGGCGTTCTTCACCAACATCATCCATCGCTTTGGGGTCCCAAACTCCATCATCACCGACAACGGCACCCAGTTCACTGGCAGAAAGTTCCTGGACTTCTGCGAAGATCACCACATCCGAGTGGACTGGGCCGCCGTAGCTCACCCCATGACGAATGGGCAAGTGGAGCGTGCCAATGGCATGATTCGGCAAGGACTCAAGCCGCAGATCTACAACGACCTCAACAAGTTCGGCAGGCGATGGATGAAGGAACTCCCCTCGGTGGCCACGGGCTTCACACCGTTCTTTCTAGTCTATGGGGCCGAGGCCATCTTGCCCACAGACTTAGAATACGGTTCCCCAAGGACGAGGGCGTACAACGACCAAAGCAATCGAACCAACCGAGAAGACTCACTGGACCAGTTGGAAGAGGCTCGGGACATGGCCTTACTACACTCGGCGCGTTATCAGCAGTCCCTGCGACGCTACCACGCCCGAGGGGTTCGATCCTCAGACCTCCAGGTGGGCGACTTGGTGCTTCGGCTACGACAAGACGCCCGAGGGCGTCACAAGCTCACGCCTCCCTGGGAAGGGCCATTCATCATCGCCAAGATTTTGAAGCCCGGAACATACAAGCTGGCCAACAGTCAAGGCGAGGTCTTCAGCAACGCTTGGAACATCCGGCAGCTACGTCGCTTCAACCCTTAAGATGTTTTCAAGTCGTTCATACACCTCGTTTACATACGCCAATAAAGTCTAACCATCAAGGAAGGGTCAGCCTTGCCTCGGCCAAGCCCGACCCTCCCTCGGGGGCTAGAAGGGGGGCACCCCCTCTGCGTCAAAATTTTCCTCGAAAGAAGTCTTCCACCAAAACAACTTTCACGTCTCCCGGCTATATCAGTAACAGGACCCCGAGAAACGAATAAGAGTGCATGTAAGTGGCAAGGCCGACCGAGCCGAGGGACTCCTACACCTCCGGGATACGGAAACCTCACTCGTCACCTACCGCGAAAAATAACTCTTACTTGGGTAAGCAATCCTTCTACTGACGAACGAGCCCGGACACGCAAAACAAGAGGAAAAGAGACACGACTTTATATTATGACGACAAAGTGTTCGGGCCTCGGCGGCCGCAAAAGACACATACGCACTACGCATTCAAAATAAACTGCTCTGGCAGAATCAGGTGTCGCCCGGAGAAGGAGCCGCGCCCTCAGCTTCGTTTCCACCCTCGGCAAGATCCGCCCCAGCCTCGGACGACGGCGCAAGCGGAAGGATCTCTGCTTCGAAGGTGGTCGCCAGCACCGCGCTTGGGCCCGCGGCGGTCGCGTCAAGCCTCTGGACTTCGGCCAGGGCAGCTTCATCTTCGTCGGGAAGGCAATACCCCTCGCTGACCCGCTCCAGATCCACGTCGTAGTGGGAAGCGAGCACGGCGAAGGCCCGCCTAACGCCGTGATGCAGCACCTCGCGGAGTCTGCCGCGAGCGTGGTCACCCAAGGCTTGCAGGCGACTCTGAGGGGAGCTTCCCGAGGGGACGTCGTCGAGACCAAAGACCCGGCAGAAGGCCGAGATAGCGTCGGACATGGCCACGTGGCCGGCCTCCCTCTGCTCGGCCGCCTGGGCAAGTGCCTTGGTGGACTCGTTGAGGGCAAACTCGAGTTCTGCAAACAGCCAAAGCAGAAGTCTTCAAACACGAGTTGAAGAATGAAGCTGAATCAAAATCTTAAAACAGTCAAGACATACCTTCGGCTCGGGCACGCTGCTCCGAGGATGCGGCTTGGGCCACGGCTAGGTCTGCCGCAAGGGCTCTGGCCCGAGCAGATGCCTCGGCTAGCTGGTCTCCAAGGGCCTCAGCCCGGCTTTCAGCCTCGACGGCCCAACCCCGAGATTGGTCCCGCTCGCCGATGACCTGGCCAAGCTCCAACTGCTACCGCCGCTGCCTCCGCTCCTAGATCGACGCAGAGCAACCGAAGGTCCGCCACCTCAGCGCTCCATTGGGAGAGGCGCTCAGTAGTCTCGACAAGCGTGGTCCTCAGGAACCGCAGCGAACCCTATACATCGGCCTCGCGGCGGATGAACGACGACTTGGTGGCGCTCAGATCCATTAGATCCTAAGGAAAGGAAGCGAGACGTCAACAAAAAATGCCTTGACCACGTGAAAGGTATGCCTGAAATCCTTACCTAGAGAATCTTGGGAACGTCCTTGCAAAGGACCCCCAGGGTCGACCGAAGCGACCCCACCGTCGCCTCGGCACACTCATGAAGCCCGTCCCAAGACTGCTCCTCTCGCTCATCGTCGAGAACGAAGAGGGGATCTGAAGCACCACGGGTCCAGAACTGGAGCGACTGACGCTGCCCGTCGGGACTACGCCGCGTGGGGATGAGGCTGCCGCTCCCCAGGACGGGTCGTGGTTCCGCGCCCCCTCCTCCGAGGCGTCAGGTAGCGACGCCTCAGCCATCTCAGCATCGGCAGCGACGGGTGACTCCACGGCCAGAACGACAACAGCCTCGGCAGAAGCCGGTGCCAGCGCCGACAACACGTCTGGTGGGCTCGAGGCCGCAGTCGCGCCAGCAGTCTCCCCCAGCACGATGGCCACCTCGACAGAGGAGTTAGCCTCGGGAGCTCGCCCCACGACAACTTGTGCCGCCTGAGCCCCCCGCTTTCGAGCATCTTGCGAGGAGGTCAGCTGGCCGGCGAGGCCCGGCGCGACACTAGCTGCAGAAGCCGACGCCATCTTGAGGACCTTCCGGGGAGCCAGACCGGTTGAACCGTGCCTCCGCTTGCTGGGGAGAAAGGGAAGACCAGGATCAGGACATACGAAGGAGGAGCCGGGACAGAGGTATCCTAAGATACTTACCCACTCTGGGCCACGACCAATCGTGCCGGCAGGGAGGTCCCTTGAGCCTCGGTCCCCGAAGGTACCGCCGAGGTTAGCCCCGCTGCCGGCTTCGACACCATCCTTGCCTCGGGCGCCCGAGGCACCAGAGGGACGGACTGCCCAAGCGCAGCCACGGTGACCCGAGGATCACCCTCCTGTGCAGTCGGCACGGGCAACGGTTCTTGGGGAACAGGCGGGTCGGCCTGACTCCCCGGGGTCACCTCAACTACCTCGGCCAAGGGGTCAAGTACCCCCTCGGCCTGCCCCCGTTCTTCGGACCGGGACCCCGACGTCTCAGCCCCGGATACCGACGGTGCCAGCCCGCTCGGGGGCTGGCTCGATGACCCCTGGCTCAGCCTCAGATCTGGGCTGAGGCCGAGGCGGGCAGCCATGTCGTCGTCTTCATCATCATCTTCATCGTCATCGTCAGGCGTCTCCGGCGACGGCTCCCTCAGGAGCCCATCCCTCTCCTACCGACGATGAAGCCTCTCCAAGGCGTCCCGAGCCTGCATCCACTCGCGGGCCCGAGCCTTCTTTGCGTCCTTCTTCTCCTTCCTCTTCTCCGTGGCGACCCTTCGTGCGACTCGGTCCACCGCGTCCTCCGGGACCGGTGGCAGGGAAGGCTTGTGAAATCCCACCTCCTGGAGACGGACAAAAAGTCTCGACTGTGAGAACCAAGGGCAATCCGACATAAGAAGGAAGAAGGAGCAGACACTCCCCAGGAACACACACCCGCGATCGGGACACATCGAGAGCTGGGAAAAGGCGCCGGCGTCTAACTTCCCTACTGTGCCGGCTACCCGCCTGTGGAGGTCGTCGGCGGGAAGGGGGTCCGAGGACATCTGCAAACCCTCCAAGTCGACCCCCGGCGTCATCTCCCAAAGCGGCAGCCGCCGCTCTGTCAAGGGGAGCACCCTCCAGCGATGAATGGCGGCAACCACCCCCGCGGCGGTGAGCCCTCCTTCTCGCAGCTCCTCCAAGGCCTTCAAAAGGGGCTGGAGATTCTTCTGTCTCTCGCGCGGGGTGTATGAAAAAAGCTGAGTCTGTCCTTGACCGTCCTCTCGCTCTGTGCGGAGGCTCGGGGGCTGCACTCGCAAACCCGGCTTCGGCCAAACCGTTGACAGCGTCAACATACCAGCCCGAGAACTTGGAACCTGACTATGCACCCGGGCTACGACCAGTTCGCATGAGGGAACAACCAGACTGGCCGAAGCATCATGAAACACGCTAAGACCTCGAAGGAGTCAAACCACTCCTCCGAGGCCTCGGGGGCTACACCCGGCGGGTGCGCTCGCGCGCACCCACCGAAACGAAACGCAACCGAGAAAGGCCGGTCCCCTTGCAAAAAAGTGCGACAAAAGCCTCCAAGCGAGTATCAACACTCCCTTCGAGGCTCGGGGGCTACTGTCGGGGACCATAATTAGGGGTACCCCCAAGGCTCCTAATCTCAGCTGGTAACCCCCATCAGCACAAAGCTGCAAAGGCCTGATGGACGCGATTAAGGTCAAGGTTCCGTCCACTCAAGGGACACGATCTCGCCTCACCCGAGCCCAGCCTCGGACAAAGGCAGCCGACCTCGGAGGATTCACGTCTCGCCCGAGGGCCCCCTCAAGCGACGGACACACCTTCGGCTCGCCCGAGGCCCAATCTTCGCGGAGAAGCAACCTTGGCCAGATCGCCATGCCAACCGACCGTATCGTAGGAGCATTTAATGCAAGGATCGCCTGACACCTTATCCTGACGCACACTCTTCAGTCGACAGAGCCGAAGTGACCGCAGTCACTTCGCCGCTCCACTGACCGACCTGACTGGAAAACAGCGCTGGCTGCCCCGCTCCGACTGCTGTGCCACTCGACAGAGTGAGGCTGACAGCAGCTAAGTCCAACCTCGAGCGCCATGGGAAGCTCCACCTCGCCCGACCCCAAGGCTCGGACTCAGCCTCGACCTCGGAAGACGGACTCCGCCTCGCACGACCCAGGGCTCGGACTCAGCCTCGACCCCGGAAGACGGACTCCGCCTCGCCCGACCCCAGTGCTCGGACTCAGCCTCGACCCCGGAAGACGGACTCTGCCTCGCCCGACCCCAGGGCTCGGACTCAGCCTCGACCCCGGAAGACAGACTCCGCCTCGCCCGACCCTAGGGCTCAGACTCAGCCTCGACCTCGGAGGAGCCTCCGCCTCGCCCGACCTCGGGCTCGGACCTGCCACGTCACAAGGAAGGCCATCATTACCCTACCCCTAGCCAGCTCAGGCTACGGGGAACAAGACCGGCGTCCCATCTGGCTCGCCCCGAAAAACAAGTAATGATGGCACCCCACGTGCTCCATGACAACGGCGGCTCTCAGCCCCTTACAGAAGCAAGGAGACGTCAGCAAGGATCCGACAGCCCCGACAGCTATACTTCTACAAGGCTCAAGCACTCCTCCGACGGCCACGACATCACATGAACAGGGCGCCAAAACCTCTCCGGCTGCCACGACGGCATGTACTTAGGGATCTAGCTCCTCTCTGCTAGACACGTTAGCACACTGCTACACCCCCCATTGTACACCTGGGCCCTCTCCTTACACCTATAAAAGGAAGGTCCAGGGCTCTCGTACGAGAAGGTTGGCCGCGCGGGAGAACGGGCTGCCGGACAGCCTCTCTCACACTCCCTCGCGGACGCTTGTAACCCCCCTACTGCAAGCGCACCCGACCTGGGCGCAGGGCAACACGGAGGCCGCGGGATTCCCCTTTTGCCTGTCTCTTCCCCCCTTCGTGCTCCGTCTCGCGCCGACCCATCTGGGCTGGGACACGCGGCGACAATTTACTCGTCGATCCAGGGACCCCCCGGGGTCGAAACACCGACACAAGGCAAGTGGACTTCTCCCTCTGCATACTCTGTTTGATCGGAAACAATACATTTAATAAGTTTATTCTTGGATATATATGCATAATTTGATGGGTTACCTATTCGGATACACCTAACCTTTTATACCATATTCCTTGATCAAACATGGGTATTATATTTTACCTTTGTAGCTATGCTATTGCTACAACTTAACTTTATGTAGTCACTCCTGTTTATGATATTAATGTTCCAAATGGTAAGTTTACATTGTTGTTGTTAATCCGATGATTAAACAAGATCATATGATTTAATTGGAACATGGAGTGACCACCCGGGAAAACAGTGCTACCATGAGGGTGGTATGGGACGCCCTTGGCTAAATAACTAGGGAAGTCTTATGTTGGGTGCTGGCCGTGGTCGACCAGAACGGGGGCATCTGGCAAGCGCTTATAGTTCCAGCTCAAGCAGATTGGATACGGGCATAGTTCCCAAAGCTTTACCCTATAGTCTGGACTATAAGTTGGTTACATCAGGTGTACCCTATGTAGTTTGACCATTTCCAGCATTTGCATAATGAGGACTCTAGGGAAAAGCCTCATAGTGAGACCCTAGCCATTCACCTCGGAAGTGAATATGGGTCTAGCTAACCCGGGCTAGAAGGGAATCGTGACTCATGGGTAAAGATGTGCCACCTCTGCAGAGTGTAAAACTGATATATCAGTCGTGCTCATGGTTAAGAGCAGCCTAGACTCCTCACATGATAATTGAACTTGAAGATGGAAATAAATCGAGAATCGATGATCTGCCAATGGTTTTGCTTCAGTGGTTTCACTTAAGTGTTTTTGATATACTCTTATACCTTTGTTTAATGGGAATACTTGGGATACACACTTATTAGTAAGACAGGTGTTGCTAATAAAATGTTGACCAACTAAAATGCTTACTGCTCAACCTTAGCCTCACCTTGTTAAACTTGCATTAATTTTCCCCCACTTGCTGAGCCCCGACCATAAGTGAGCTCACCCTTGCTTAAATTTTGATCAAAAGTTTGCAGATGAAGTTATGATGCTGAACTTCATGGATGCTAGTCTAGTGATACCCCCGGTCATCTTCCTGTGGATGGATGTCCATGTTTTGCTGTACTTTGATGAATAAAGGTTAAGACATTATGTCTGTTCGAAGTGTAATATGTTAATATAATCGTTATTTATGCTTTTATGCATTGTTCTTTTGATATATTACACTTGTGACGTCAACATATGTGTGGAAATAGGTCCTGGCACACATATGCTATGCACCCGGCTCTGCCCCCCTTGGAACCGGGTGTGACAATTATAAATCAAAGTACTCGTCTAAATAGAATGGTATTAATTTGGCCATCGCGTTATGCATAGAATAAAGTCGTGTTCCGTGTGTAATCATTATAAACAGACCAAAGTAAATTTAAAAAGATTGTTGCACGGTGAAACACGCGACACAACACCTAGACTGAATTGAGAATGAAACGACTCATCACGCGATGGAGCGCGCCACGAGGTACTTGAATTATTATGAGAATAACGTCAGGCGTCGCGCGATGAAGCGCACGACGGCACACGTCATCTAAATTGAACTTAAAACGAAACGTCGCGCGACTGGACGCGCGACGCCACACATTTAAATATTCCGAAATGAAGATGAATCGTCACGCGACTAAGCGCGCGACGCAGCTCATTAATAAATGTGAATTTAAAATAAACCGTCACGCGACGAAGCACGTGACGCAGCACGTCAACTAAACTAAATTTAAAATTAATTAAACCAAAATATAAGTGTCGCGCACGCGATGGTCGCGCGCGCGGGAAGGCAGCGCGCGCCGGGGGCGCGCAAGGTCGCCGAGGCAGGGCGCAGGGCTATCTGGGAGGGTCGCGGGGCGCGGGGCCGCCGCCTGGGCGAGGGCACGGGGCTGCCGGGGGCGTGCAGCGGGGAGGCGCGAGGGCGCCGCCGGGGGGCACGGCCGCTGGGGAGGGGCGTGGGGTCGCGGGGCATGTGCCACCGCCGGGCAGGGGCACGGGGCGCAAGGGCGCGATCCGTCGCCGGGCAGAGGCGCAGGGAGGGAAGAGGGAAGGGAGAGAGAGAGGGGGGGAGAGAGAGGGAGAGCTCACCTCGGGGATCCATATCCGGCGATAACCGTCACCAAATCACCTAGGGCTCAACAGGGAAGAGAGAGAGGTGGAAGAGAGGGAGTTGCTGCATGGGAAAATTGAATGAGGGAAAGGGAGAGAGAGGGGGCGCATGGGGAGAAGCAGGGGCATGCGGCCAAGGCCGGGCCGGGCTAGGTCGGGCCGGGCTGGGCTGGGTCGCGTCGCGGGTCAAAATCCCACGGCACGCACAACCACTGATCAGAATCCAATCGTGAATCAAAATCCGAAACGAGACGAGGCGAACACGCGATTAAACACAACATCAGACAAAAGAAATATGCTTCGGCATGATGCAACACCCATGACAAGTTAGGTTTTTGTTTACACGCAATACGGACACCAGTCGCTATACTGCTTTGAAATTGGGAAGAAGGAGCGAAACGGGAAGAGAAAAGAGAGTAACGCCTGAATTTGGTGAGTAAAAAAGAAGAAAAAATTCTACCCCCAAATTCAGGGAGTTACAAACCTATCCTTCTTAAAAGAATCTCACCCTCGAGATTCAAGTTTGGCCAGCAAAGAGTTCAAAATACTTGGCCATCAGATCATCTTCACGCTCCCAGGTTGCTTCTTCCTCAGAGTGGTGACCCCATCTGACTTTGCACATTCTGATAGTTTTCCTCCGGGTGACCCTGTCTGCAATCTCAAGAATCTGCACTGGCTTCTCTATGTAGGTCAAGTATTGGACTTCCAGACCTTCCACTGGCAACTGCTCTTTTGGCACACACAGACACTTCTTCAACTGAGACACATGAAAGACATTATGCACCGCTAACAAATCTTCTAGCAGACTGAGCTGATATGCCACTTCTCCACGCTTTGTGAGAATCTAATATGGACCGACATACCGTGGCGCTAGCTTGCCCTTGACTCTGAATCTTCTGACTCCTCTGATAGGCGATACTTTCAAGTAGACAAAATCTGCAACTTCAAAACTCAGCTCTCTCCTTCTTGTGTCTGCATAACTTCGCTGCCTTGATTGCGCTATCTTTAGATTCTCCCGAACCATCTTGATGTTATCTTCAGCTTCGAGCAAAATGTCTGGCCCAAACACTCGCTTTTCTCCAGGCTGATCCCATTACAATGGAGTTCTACAACTCCTTCCATAAAGTGCCTGAAATGGTGACATCTTCAAGCTGGCCTGGTAACTGTTGTTATAGGAGAATTCTGCGTAAGGTAATCTCTTGTCCCATCCAGACTAATCTTGCAACGCACAGGCTCTCAACATATCTTCAAGGATTAATCTATAGCATACATGTGCTTTTATGTCTTTGATCATGTTATTTTAAGCTTAATTGTCTTTATTGCTTATTTTGTGCTCAAGTTGTAGAATATTATCCCTAGACCTCACAAGTCCTTATGCAAAAGATGCATGTGTTTAGGGGGGGGGAAATGCTACAACTTGACCCTTTGAGACTAATATGTTTGCTTAAGTGATTTTGATGTAGTCTCAAAAGTGGATTGAATGGGAAGTGGTGGGCATGGACAAAGGCTTCCACTGCATAACAATATCAATGTACCTTGTTCAAGTTGCCCTTGGTGTTCATTGCCTTCTTTCTCTTAATTCACAATTTTTGGTGAGGCAATGAGGTTTAAGGCCACTAGTTTCTCTGTTTTGGTGCTTAATGCCAAAGGGGAGAAAGTAGTGCCAAACCAACTGGATCAACCGCCACTTGTGAATTACAAAAAAAATATTGTGTTTTGAAATTTTCTTTTTTGATAGCAACAGGAGCCCTCTGATTGCAAAACTACTCTCTTGTGGGGAAGAAATCTTTCTTATGGGGAAAAGGGGGAGCTCCTGCCTTTTGATCAAAACTAGTCTTGAAAAATGTCTTGATTTGCAAAACTAAAATATTTTTGTCTAAGTAAGAAAACAAATTTGTTTTGCGAAAATAAACCAAGTGGTGGCAAAATGATCCAAATACGCCAAATCTTATACTAATTTTATTGGTGTTTGACTTGACTTCAATTTGCAAAAGTTGGCTCATATTTGGTTATGTTAGTGCCTTTTAAGTTGTTTTTTGGTGTGTTGGCATAAATCACCAAAAAGGGAAGATTGAAAGGGAAATGTGCCCTTGGGCCATTTCGAGTTGTTTTGGTGATTAAATGCTCAACACATCACTATGAACTAACACTCCTTATATGAGCATGAGCATAGGTGTTTGGAAAGTAAATTGAGGAAAATAAGAAAAGCACTTTTGAATTTGAAATGGGCATATTGCAAACTTCTATGGATCAAATTGAAAAAGGTATGTTTCTAGTACTTAGTCAATTGTTTTAGGTACTAATCATGTTTGTCTAAGTACTAGGGATCAACTGAAGTCGAGCCAAAAGAAGCCAAAGAAACTTGTCATAAAAAGGAAGAAGCTTGGCTGATCTAGGTAGCACCGGACAGTCCGATGATCATACGGCCGAAGTGTCCGCTCCTGGGCTCGGCTAGGTCCCGATGGCTATAAATCGCCGAACGGTCCGGGGCCATCCACCAGACAGTCTGGTGTCAGGATAGCCAACGGCTATTAGCCACGTCAGCTATCTCCAACGATCAGATGGAGCATCGGACAGTCTAGAGCCCCTATCGAATAGTCTGGTTCCCGTCTAATAAGGAAAGTGACCAATTAGCGATCCTTCGACCATTGTACTGTGCACTGTCCGGTGTGCCACCGGACAGTCTGGTGCACCCGTAGACAGGGAGGCTGACAGCTTCCAAATGAAGCTCCAACAGCTTCTAGGCTCCTTGGGGCTATAAAAGGGACCCCTAGGTGCATAGAGAAGATGCCTAAGCATCATAAGAGCATACTACAACACTGAGACTTTGCGACCACACTTTTGATGTGTTAGAGAGAGATTTGAGCATGTTTTTGAGCTGTGACTCTGTCATTTTGATTCGTACACTCTCTTCTTTGCTTGTGTGCGTAGTGTTGCTACAATTGTGCTCTTGTGTGCGTTTCTACTCCTCTCCTTACTTCAGATTTTATTTTGATCAATTGTGTAAGGCGTGAGAGACTCCAATTTGTGGGGATTCCTCAAAACTGGGATATTGATATAAGGAAGACAATTGTGGTACTCAAGTTTGATCTTTGGGTCACTTGAGAGGGGTTGAGTGTAATCCTTGACCAACGGAGCTCACCACAACGTGGAGTAGGCATTGACCGAACAACGATAAAAATTTGTTGTATTTTGTCCATTTTACTTATTGCTATTACTATCTTCTTGAGTTCTCATATTCACTTGTAATATTTCCTCTAAGTTCAATACTCATCCTAATGGAGCAATCAAGTGAAGAGTTCTCTTTTCTCCTCTCTTCTGATCCTAACTTGGCTTTAGTTCTCACTAACAAATTTTATAAACCAAGTTTGTGTTGTTTAGTGCTAGTTTCATAGGATCACCTATTTCCCCCCTCTAGGTGCTCTCAGATGACAAGATTAATCAACCCAAACAACACAATGATCAAAATCTGTCTAGAGAGTAAATAGAGCACAACAGTCATCTTGCAAAAACCATACTCTTGAACTATCAGGTCTTTGGTCATGACATTTTAACACAAGCAAGATAAGGAAGTTATCTACAACTTTTATGCAGAACACATCTACAGAAAACATAATTTACTTTAGTAGATTAATTGTATATTCGAAACAGTACATGCAGTCCTAACAATAGCGGCATTTCACTTCGTCTTTGGTGTTGTTGCTATAACTATCACATTCTTGACAATCAAGTGATGCTAGCACTTGTAATCATAATCACACATTCATGGCACACAATGATACCTACTGAAAAAGCATGCAAGCTAGAGGAACATCATTACCCAGTTTCCCACTTTATAAATAGGTTATTAATCATCCACAACCAATTCATCGCCATTGATCGACTTAACCTCTAACTCGACGATTTGGGCACCATAACCTACAAGATTCTACCTAAACATCCAACATCACATAGAGGGCCTACTACTTCACATTGATATTCATACAGAGTGCTAGAGCGACAACTATACAAATAACATGCAAGTGTAATACCCAACTTGTAAACAATAAGAAAAAAGGTTGATCTCATTATAAGTTTTGCCTCTACTCATTATAACATGGAATACCCGTGGTTAAATTGAACCATTGACTAATAGAATACTTATGCATCATGTTGAATTTTTGCGTTGTGCATTTAATACTAACAATATTACTAGGAAAAGGCTAATTAGGATTTAACCTAAAAGAAAAAAATTCAATTTAGAAAATTGGGAAGTCACCTAGAAAGGGAAAATAGGAAATCCTACATAAAATAAAATAAATATGCAAATAAATTTCCTCCAATACTGGTATGTTCAAATTATGTATTTAATTGAGAACAATAAATCAACAACATCATTTGAATTCAAATTTAAAGATCAAATAAAAAGGAGAAGAAAGAAAAGAAAATAGAGGAGAAAAAGAAAAAGAGAAAGCCTTGCGCTAGGTCGAATCCCACTTATCTCAGCCCACCAAAACCCGCGCCTGCGGCCCATTTTGACACACCGCGTCTCGGGCGCTGACAACTCGGCCCCTTGAGTCAGTCATTGTCGCCGAGAACCTCTCCCACCGGGCGCTCTCTGCCATGTGGACCTCCCGTGCTCAGTCACCGACAGGCGGGCCCAAAACCCACCACGATCTTATCGTCTCCGTCGCAACGACCATGCTGGGTCCGCGTGCGACAATTCCGCGGAGGGTCGTTCATGGTAGCTGTCACTGTTGGTTCGTCCCGCAACCCTTCCTTGGGCTACAAATATTCGGGACCCCGCACCCTCTGGCCCTCTGATGCGTAGCGCCCAAGGCACCGCCACCATCACGGAGGGAGAAAAGTGAGCACCGCCGTGGGGGAAATCCTCAATTCGCCATTCATCGTGCCCTGGGGGTGGTGCTAGGGGCTTTTCGGGATGGGGAAAAGGTGGTTGTGCCCTCGCCACGCGAAATTACCAACCTAGGCTCGGGAAATCGCTCACCGGGGAGCAGGAACCACCGTGGACAGCCTCTCCCCGTGGTCCGTGTCCTGAACCGCTCAACCGTTGGTAAGTACCGCCCCATCGTTCCGCTTTCATCTCCGCTTTGTATAGCACCTATTGTTTCGAAGTTTGAACTGGGGAATCGCCCACCAGGTGGGTGCTGGCCATGGCACCAACGCACCGGCCTTCCGCGCTGTCCCACCGATTGGGCGCGTGGGGGAAGATTTGATGGCACACCCCCCCTATTCGCCTGAACCGTGGGATCGTTGATGGGCGATCCAGATTGCACCGTAGCTACTTAAAATCTGGGCCGTGGGATTCTGATCGGACGGGTACTGTGTGATACCGATCGGGTGGGATGCGATCTAATCCTCACCGTCGGCTGTTGATCGAACGGCTGTGAGCACGACATACCCCTTCGGCCTCTACGGATTTATGAAAGAGCCCCCGTAGTATTTAAGAATCAACCCGCAGTCCACCGTGAGTGTAGTCTGAGTCTGGGTGATTTTGCAAGTTAGACCCCGAGCTTTCTGTTAATACTGTGCGCAGTCCAGAGCCATAGGAAAAATAGGAAAATGAATTTAGAAAATGTTTTTCTAATATAAAAATAATTCTAGAACTCATTTAATTCATAGAAAATTCATATTAAATCCTTTTTGATCCTTTCTAGTTGCATTAATTTTGTATTAATATTGTCTATCAACTAGTAACTCTGTTTAGCCATGAAACTTAGATTAAAATTATTCACTTGAGTTATTTCATATTAAGCTCTTAATAACTTCGGAAATTCACAACTCGATAACTGTAACTCCGAATTTAGTGATTCTTGTCCCTACGATCTCGTTACGACGCGTATAATATTATCAAGCATTATGTTCTGATGTTTTGTGTGATGTTAATTTCTCCTATACCGTGTTTGTTTGTATTGTTGCGAGTAGACGAGCAAGAAGACACTGAGGACCCAGGTGTTCAGCAGGTGGAGACTATTGAGCAGGAGCTTGTTGAAGGCAAGTTGTACCCTTGGTCACCTCTATTTACCCAATAATGTTCTTATTAATCATTATGATCTGCATAGGTTAATTTTGATGGGACCCAATAGGATACCCTAGTTTGACTATCTTTATGCCTTGTTTACCACTGAACTTTTGAGTAGTACCTGTTATTGCTTTATGTGTTTTTGGGTATGAAGATACACATTATTCATGATCAGGCTCTTATTATCCATTTGTTATTTACTGTTCATGATAAGATCATATTGTTAATTGGAACAGGGAGAACCACCCAGGAAAATAGTGCTACCACAAGGGTGGTATGGGACGCCCTTGGCTGACTAATTAGGAAAGCTAATGGGTGACTACCTTACTTGAAAGGGGCAAGGGAAGTAGGGGAGTGGTCAGTGTAGAAAGGTCCTTGGGTTTATTTTGTTGCGATAGCGGTCAGGCGAGGGATCCCTGCATTGGAGCTTCCTAGAACTGTAGCGGGTTTTATGAAGCTAGTGGAAGTTTGTAAAAGCCTCGTAGTGTTACCCTGCCTCGCTTCCTTGGTAGAGGTGTATGGGAAGTCGCGATTCCTTGACAGATGGGTAACATGACTTGTGGGTAAAGATGCGCAACCTCTGCAGAGTGCAAAACTGGTACATCAGTCGTGCTCACGGTCATGAGCGGCTCGGACACTCACATGACTAATTTATGGAATTAAGTTCTATTTGTCATTTGCATCGCATTGTGGTTTATTATTAATTTGATCTATTTATTACTCTGTTTTGGTATTTACTTACATTGAGTAACTTCTAATAAAACTTGACCACTTATTAAAAGCAATGCTCAGCTTTAACCATTATTTGTTGATCAGCCTCACACTTCACATGAGCTCCCAGATTTGGTGAGTTCATGCACATTATTCCCCATAACTTGTTGAGTTATGATATTTTGTGAGCTCACTCTTGTGATATATAAACCCCCTAGGTGAAGAGCATGTGGTCCAAGAGGAGCCCTATAATGAGGAGTACGAGTTGATCTAGGTGACGTCTCCCAGTCAGCTTGTTGGCGCCAAGGAACAATATTTAGTTTGTTTTATTGTTATCAATTATTTTTGTAAGACTTCCGCTATGTAATAATGATACTTGTGACATTTATCTCTATACACTTTGTCATTATATGTGATGTTCTTCTTTGGCGCACATATGAGACGCACCCGGCTTTATCCCTTAAATCCGGGTGTGACAGCAAGCAATCAACTTTTCTCAATGACTTTCAACCAGGTCACTAAACAGACGATAGGATGACTACGAAGGCATGTCATCACTTCATCACATAAGCAAAATTAATTTTAACTATGCTAATCATCGACTGATCATTGAAACTACTAAACTTATCCTTCGCACCACTACACCACCCTTCACCTTTAAAGTTTTACCACATAAATGTAAATTATTCAAATTCACAAATGACACCGATGATACTTATTATATCCATCTATCACATTACTAATGCCATCACATGCCGCATACACCTTTACCAACACATTCCTCACGTAAATTTACATTTCCAAACCACACTTCATCATATTCATACACGACGCTGATTTCAAAAAGTAAGAACACCCCTAAAACAATATGACATGACTACCTCACAATTATGATCAAAATTTTAACCCTACCTACGGTGAGGAATTCATTAGCACTTTACGCACATCACCATACTCTTATCCACAATCTAAAAACATAAGAATTATATGTGTCCTTTCTGACTTAACTTTCTTTTCTATGGACTTTAATCCACCAAATACACATATACACTTATACACATCCACAGACACATATGCTTTCGCCATATTGACCGACTCACACGCATCGACCGTCAACATGTCAATGATGCATCACAAAATAACGCATAACAAGGGTCGAAAAACATAGAGAACTTCTCACCCCTTTTTACTTACTTTTGGAACGTGGCGATGCGACGGTGTGGGCCATTCACAGGTAGGATATTTCGTCGAACACTTGGTGGCATCACATAAGCAATCACATTTGCATAGGCCTCGATCCACATATCTTCGCACTTCGCTCGACGACGACCATGGTGATGTGGCTCTGGGTGGCGGAAGCACGCGATGGAGGGTCACGGTGATGTGGCAAGGTGACGATAGCGGTGAGCGTCATGGTGCATGAGAGTGCGTAGCGTGGGGCTGCAGGAACAACAGGGTGAGGAGTTCGTCGGCTTCCATGGACAAGAAGATCCCTGTGCGATGTTGGAGAGCAGAGGCAAGGGCTGAGCAAGAATCCCATAGGAGAGGGGGTGTCGACCGGCTTGCTTGAGGGAGCAGGGTAGGGGAACGACATGTTCCATGGGAGAGAAGAGGAGCGTCGATGGCCATGGTGAAAATCTTGGCCGACGTCCCTGCGCTCCTGGTGCTTGGGGATGAAGGGGGCGATGGAGGGGAGCTACTGGGGATGGCTCTGGTGGAGGAGATGCTGGGGGAAGGGCTGGGCACTAGCTCCACCATGGGAGGGAGGCTTTCCTATGTGCTAAGACCAGAGAGGAGGACTTGACCTGTGGGGGAGAGAAGAGGGAGGTGGCGACTGTCTAGAGGAGAGGGTGGGAGTGGAAAATGTCCCCAAATCCAAGGAAGGAGGCTCATATTTATAGGCAAGAGCTACGGTTAGGATTTACCAGGGCTTGCTTAGGGGAGAAAGAAAGGTGGGGGGAATTGCTTCTAGGCTAAGCAATCACTATTTAAAGAAATAAAAATATCCTGTGGGATTTGGCCGGTGTAGAGAACGGAGAGAACCCGCGTTTTAATGAGTGAGAGACAGAGGACCTTTTACACAAGAACAAAATTCGAATTTGGACTAGATACAGTATTAACATATTGGGTCGGATAAGATTTAAACAGATTTTGGATAAACATTTCGGACATGGATTGAATATCGAGGAATCGGACTCGGGCATAGATTTTCTAACCTTTGCCGAGAAGTTCGCATAGATGAGTTTGGACAGAAATTGCAGGACTAGATTCATCCTCAAATTTGCATTCGTCTTATAAATAAATTGTAATGGGCTCAAGATTTTGTGAGACCTTTATGAATAATCTTGATAGATGGAGATGGACATGATCGAGAAATCATTATCTTCACTGATGATCCGTGTTGAGGTCCAATCTCATGGCTTAACACAAGGCAAACCCCTAGGTGTTACAGCAATGAAAAGAAAATGATATCATACACCACCAACAAGTTTTGTTACAATAATATTTGCTTATAAAAAAGTTCCCTCGTCAACCTTCCTACAGTCTATATAAAATACTTCATCATATATGGTTCGACCATGTTCACTTCTTTCCTTTTTTCACTTCCTCTTCAAGGAAAAGAACATAGTAAGTACCTATTAAGAAAGGTTATGACAAGAAAGCTTCAAAAACACAAGTCCTAAAGTCAAACCTTCTAGGTATAAGCTTCGGCTTTGGAGGTGGCTAGTTGCCGACCGCCTTTGTTCTAGATCTCTACAAAAAACTGCTTCATCGCATTAAGCACCTCCTTCAAAGGTTTCTTGATACCTTTAATATCTATGCTGAAGTCGGTTCTGCTAACTGCTTTAATGTGCTCACATCCTGCTTTCTCTAGCATAAATGCCATGCCTCGAGATCCTATCATTGCGCAGTAATCGCCACGAGCATTGATAACCCCTTCGAGCTCTCCTAATTCTTTTTTTTCCCAAGACAATGCCCCTCCGACATCCCCACTAGCATATGAGATTCCTCCCGAAGTGGCACCAGTAGAGGAGAAGATCTTCTTCAGATAGTCACAACATCGGGAGGCAGCCCCAAAGCAGTGGTCTTGAAGGAAGGTCAAGGATTCTCATAACTCCACATTTCCCCATCCTTGGATTTAATGCTTTCTTTTGCTTTTTCAAGTTCATCACGAAGTTAATTAATGGTATCATCTTGCTTCTTGATTTTACTCCATCATTCTTGCAAATTCCTTCTACTTTTTTGTTTCCCTTCTTAGGTTCGGCTAAGGATTCTTTCAAAGATAAGATTTCATTGTTCTTTTCCTCTAAAGATTCTCGAAGCTTGTCAACTTCACTTTGAATATCTAAAACAACCGCTTTGTGCTCGACATCTTTGTTTTCTTGTTGAATCGATAGAGCCTTGCTTGGCATGAGGCGCTGCATGAAAATCACGAAGGAAAAGGATCGGTTATCCCATAGTTTTTTCTCCGAAGATATATAGAAAAAGAGAAGCTTTTTACCTTGATGCTGGTGCAATCCAAGCTTTGTGAAAGTTTCTGTTCTTGAGTTGGCTCAACGATTTCTCAATCTTTGGAAACCTGATGCTTTGGGCAATATTCCTAACAATTCTACCTTCGCCAACTTTAGGCACACATTCTAAAACATCATCCTCCACCAAAAAACCATAGTCCCAGGGTTATAGCCTAATGCTTTGGCTTGCTCTTTTAATTCCGAGGCATTTTCCTCGCTCAGCTGGCCCCTAGCAATGTGCCTCATGATGAAATCAATTTCCCTGCTCAGCTCCTCATCGTAGGATTGGCCGGGTCTGCTAGCATCTGCTTGAAGTGCAAGGCCTGGCCCTTCGGTCCCCTTTTCAGGCCCCAAAAGATCTGCCACCTTCGACATTCTATCCTTCATCTTCATCCTCCTCTAGCAACAAAGCCCTAAAGATTGCCTCCATGAGTGATTCAATTCGTGGGCTCTCCACTTCTGATGGGGACTCCTCAGTCTCCACGAGTGCCGAAGCTTGCCCACCTTTGCCTGTGCCCTTTGCATTAAGTAATAGGCTAGTCAGCTCTAGTCCTAGAAGACTCAGAGTGGAAAAGGGAAGAGGTCGAATCATTACCTCAAGAATCAGGGTGCAGCCCTGAGATGTGGTTGAAGTGCTACCCTATGCTTGTGCAATTGTTTTCTTAGCTCTCTTCATTAAAGGAGTTTCCTTATCCGTAGGTGACTCTTCTTCATTATCTATTTTAGTATTCTTGGCTTCTTCTTCAATAGATTTAGCTTGCTTCCTTTTCTTTGAGGACTTTTTGTCAGATGTCTTCACGCTTCTTTTCCTTTTTTCCCCAACTTCGGTGTTGGGCACATGTTTCGTGCAATCCACATATTCAAAACCAATTGCATTCATCACTCTGTTCAGCCATATCTTTGTGCTCCTTGGTAAGATAGTTTCCAGCAATTTCATCGCAATTATTTTATGTAAGTTGCAGCCATCCTGAAGAAGGAGCCTTAAATGAAGCTTGCTTCTAAAATTTGAAGGCTAAAGTCACAAGCTCTCCCTCCTTAGACTTCACCTACTTCGGCAGTTTCCACCCAATGTGGGTGAGAAAGATGTTATAAGCAAGAAATCCTTGAATTAAGTCCCAAGAACCAATCTTCTTCGCAACAGTGTTGAAAGCTTTATAACAAGCTTCATCATCTTCATTCATGTCACACTTCGATCTCTTCAGACCGATGCTAATCTCCAATGGACTCATCAACATATCCTTAAAGTCTATGTGATGCTCAGAATTCACTTCAGCGTAGAACCATTCCTCCGTCCAGTCCCCATGCCATTTTGTCCGATATGCAAGGACTGGGGTGGCTGTATCCTTCCTTTAAGCAAAGGTATAGCACCCTAAGTTGTTGCGAAGACCATCTAAAGGAATGCCTTTGGTTTGGTAGTGCAAGTTATGCACTCTGTAAACAACATCAGATTCGGTCCAAACACCTTGGCTTCGTGCAACCCATATGAAAACATATAGCCTAACTATAGCGTTGGGCGTCAGTTGATGCATGTAAATCTGATACTGCTGTAAGACCTTTGATATCATCCGATACATTGGCAGACAAAGGCTAGCTCAGAAGAAGCTTCTAAAAAGTAGGACCTCCTTGCTCTTCGGCTTCGAGTTATTTCATCACAAACAAGCCATACCTTACCCTTGTTCCCGAAGTAGTCAAGCTCTTTCATCTTCTTCAATTCCTTCTCCTTCAGAATAGATTGGCCCATCTCGATATATTTTGGTTTCGATGGCATATCTTCATGCCTTATTTAGAGCTGCTCTTGGATTTTGGAGCCGATGAAGCCTTCATGGCTTTAGAAATCAGCACCATAGAAATTGGCACAGTATCCAAAGCATTCTCATCTCTTTGGTAGGCCTTCGAAATAGTGGGGGTGGCTACCCTAACACTTGTGCGAATTCTCACCATCTCAACAGGGGATTGTCCCAAAGAGGTTTTTCTGAAGCAAGCTCTAAAAAACGATTTGTGACGGAAATCTTTAGAGTCACAGAAAAAGCAGCAGCAAGTAAGCGAGGGCAGTAAATGTGACCCTGCCTCGGCACACTCTTCTATTTTTATACTGCGAGACAGGTGCGAAGAGGAGCGAAACGTGAAAATTTTGACCGCGCGAAAAGTCATGTTCCCATATTCTTACTGTCAAGTGGACCGCAGACATATTACGATATTAAGCCGAAGCGCATGTTTTCGTCATTTTCAGTAACAAGCTCGGGAAGGTGTTTTTCGGACCTTCCGCCCAAGGTCTCTGAATCATATTTTATGCGATCTAAGCTGGTTATAAAAAACGAACTCATTCCGCAAGGGGCTACTGTTGGGGGCCTATATTGCCGAAGATCCTCAAACTCCTTCACCTTCGGGTTCAAACAATGTGTTTCAGGTACAGCACATGGAGTCAATGAAGCAAACACTTTCCAATAGCCATATACAAACTCAAGAAGAGAAGCTACGATGGTCATTGACATTGCGAAGAAATGAGCCGAAGCGGACAAATTCGTCGCCGAAGGCCAAATTCTACGAAGTAAAGAGGAAGAAGATCTAGAAGTCTTGATCAACAAGAAAGAAGGAGAAAAGATGATATTTTGACCATGTGTAGTTTGTAAATCATACATGTAAACTTTGTGGGCAAACTTGTAATTTCTTACGAAGCTATACTACTCCCCTATAAATAGATGAAGGGTGCGATGCACAAATCACGCATTCTAGAGCCCCAAGCTTCGTTTAGCTCAGCCTTCGAAACTACCTTCGAGCTGTCTGTTGTGTAAAGCCGAAGGTAAAGTTGTAACCACTTGTTACATTCCAAGGAATAAGAAAAAAGATGAAGTGTGCACATCCACATGAGTGATATGTTTACTCTTCTTGATTTACATATCAGCTTGGTCATTGTATAAAAATGTTCATTTATATTCTCCCTTAGGCTAACCTTCGAAGAGGAGTTAGACGTAAGGAGAAGCTCTTAAGTTACTAAGTTATGTTGCCTTGTTTTTTATATCCTTCAGAAATAAAAAAATGAGGGACCAACAATATATATGCTGAATAGTAAACATGCATGACGAGTAAATGACAGATGATTGTTGTTCAGCTATGCTCTGCATGCCTGAACGTGCTAGATGTTTGTTTTGTAGAACGTACCAAAATTAATATGATATGGTGAGTAAGAAATAAATTTAGAAATCTGAGACAAAAGAACTCATGGTGAGAGGCTATTGGGAAGAACCAGTGCTGGAGGCTAGTAAGTGGAATCTAGGGTATGGATAAACCGAGGCTTTAAAGGAGTAAAGAATAGGAACTTTTGTAGCTTTGTTGATCGATGAAATAACGAAAAAAGCTGCTTGTTTATAACTCTTTTTTATATCTTACACAATTTTTTGTCCTTCGAGATTTCCTGACATATATATGCCGAATAGTAAACATATGCATGTGGGTAAATGAAAGATGACTGTTGTTTTTTACTTCAAGTAACTGAACGAGTTAGCTATGAGACAATTACTTGAAGATCAGACAACATACAACACGCAAAACCAAGTTGATGCAATTTGCAATCTGAGAACTAAAACTATCACATCACACCCAAAAAAATCGTGGTGAGAGGTTGTATCCCATAATATACAAAATGATATACAAAATGGGACATTATATAGAAACTATTTTACTAAACATATCCACCATCACATTATATAGAAACTATTTTACTAAACATATCCACCATCACATTATATGATTTTATTCACAGCAGTGATGAAATCACGTGCACTCCTAACACATTTTGGGGCCTACTTTCTAAATGAATTTTAGGGAAACAAATGAACCAAACCTAAACAATTATTTAATACCCTAATCAATTACAAATACAAACATAAACAATCTACTCCACTACATTATACAATTATAAATATCATTCACATCACATTATATATTTAGCAAATATCATTCACAATTACAAATATCATTCACAATTAGAAACAAACAAACTAAAGTTTACATCACCTTGACTTGCAGGGAGGCGCGTGGGCGACCTCGTGGCGGCGGCGGTCCGGACGGCGGCGGGCGGGCGACGGTCGGCGGCGGCGTGCCGGGCACGTGTGGGCAGGCGACGGTCGGGCGGCAGCGTGGGGCGCAGCCGGGCGCGTGGGCGCGGCCGGACGGCAGCGGCCCGGCGCGTGGGGTGTGCTTGGACGGCGGCGGGCGGGCGGTGTCTTGCCGGGCGGGCGGCAGCGTTTCCGGGGAGGCGGCTGTTGGGGGCCTTCGTCCTCCGAAGGTCCTCAAAAACATGATTTGACAATGTTTTCCAAGTGGATTATGTGAACAGGTATTTTCGGACTCAGAACTATGAATATGAAGCACGGCCAGGACGAAACCTGAACCAGACGAAGGACGAGCGCAGCCGAAGCTGTGTGCAGGGAAGCTTCGTCGCGACAGCAGAGGGAGGAACCGACTTAAAGATGAAAAGACTGCGTGGGCCTTGACAAATTTCCATAAGCCATTAACAAATGTAATGGACATGGATGTAATTTTACGTGGGCTGCGTCCCGCGCCTATAAATAGATGAACAGTACTCCCGTACTGTTCACGCTGACTTGGCATTGGCTTTTGCGTCACGCTTGTACTTTTTACCTTCTCTCAGGACCGAAGGTACATTTGTAATTTGAAATCATTTCTATTTCTCCATGTTAATAAAATAGAAATGATTCTATGTTGATGTTTATATTTCACGCTTTATATGAATCCTTCGGCATTACTTATTATATTTACGAAGGTATGTCTCTTATGACCTTCGTCCTAAAATCATTATTTCCCGAAGGGGCATAATGTTTTAAAGGACGAAGGACCTTAGTGTTTAACACTTTTTATGTTGCCTTGTTCTTAACTCTTAGCATTTGAGAACAAGTCCCCAACATTGGCGCCCACCTCCGGTGAACTCACTTCCACTTCGAGTTTTCTTTTGAACATCTTCGGAAGCTGAAGATATTTGCTATGGCACCGAAGAAAGCTTCAGCGGCTGGGGCTTCAGCACTGCAACCGCCGGACCACAACCAGGAGACCGTCTCTCTTCGGGAGGCCCGAAGCCAGAAGAGAAAGGCTGCCAGCCCGACGCTTCAGGAGGAAGAGCTAGACCAAGAAATCAGGGATATGGAGATCCTACATCAACAGGTGCAAAGGAAGAAGGAGAAGATGGCCCGGCTAGCTGAGTTGCAACGGCAGATAGACGAAGCCTCTGAGGAAGTCCGCCACCTCACCCATGATGAGCAAAACAGAAGGCCTCAGCAGAAGGACCTCCATCAGGAGGGCTTCGTCAACGAAGATGACTGGTATGACAATTTCCATCAGGGAAATTTTGTTTTCGATGATGCTTCTCCTTTGTCCGCTGAGCTGCAGGCTACACCTTGGCCTCCATCCTATAAGCCACCTCAGCTTCCCATGTTCGACGGCCACTCAGACCCGAAGCAGTTCCTGATGAGCTACGAAGCAACAGTGTCTTCGTATGGGGGCAATGCTGCAGTCATGGCGAAGTCTTTCGTCATGGCCGTCAGGAATGTTGCTCAGACCTGGTATTCCTCCCTTCGACCAGGGACAATCACCTCATGGCAGAAGCTGAAGGATATGTTGTTAACCAGCTTTCAAGGATTTCAGACGAAGCCGGTCACAGCTCAAGCCTTGTTCCAGTGCATTCAGGATCATGAAGAATACCTTCAAGCTTATGTCCGAAGGTTCTTACGTTTGAGGGCGCAGGCACCAACGGTGCCCAATGAAATTGTTATCGAAGCCATGATCAAGGGGCTTCGTCCTGGGCCTGCAGCTCAATACTTTGCTAGAAAGCCGCCTCAGACCCTGGAGAAACTGCTCCAAAAGATGGATGAGTACATTCGTGCTGACAATGACTTTCGCCAAAGAAGGGAGGAGGCCTTCAGATTTTCTGAAATGACCAGGGGCTTCGGAGCAAGATACTACCCGAGGCATGTCCGGTCCATTCACAGCTCCACTCAGAATGATGATAAGGGGAGTCAGCAGAGCAGACCGCAGTGCTCCTCACAGGCTTCGGGGCAACAACAAGCTTTCTTCCGGCCACCAGCTCTGAGAGGCAGAGGCGCCAGGGGCTTCGGCGGAAGATTCGGAGATCAACCAAGGAAATTGTTTTGCTTGTTCTGTGGAGAAGGCAAGGGCCATACCACCAGGACGTGCCATATCACAATCCAGAAGCAAAAGGAGATAGCCGAAGCTACATCCCAACAAGTTCAGCCGAAGCAGGTCATGCATAATGCTTCGTATCATCCGCCTTACATCCCACAATACATAGACAACCACCCTGCAGCTTCTGTAGCTTCGGCAAGTCAACCTCAAGCTTCCTGGCAACAGCCCCCGCCTCCACCTCCATTGCAACAGGGTCAACAGCCAGAAGGGAGTCAATATGCTCCACATCAAAGGGACTTCAGAGAACAGTCCGAAGCTCGCACAGTCAACAGCACTGTGCCAGAGTCGAAGCACATTTATTGACACATATCCTACCTTTGATAGTAGTCTTTTCCATTCAGTTCTATTTTCTGTAGCAAAAAACATTGATCGTTTTCATGTAATAATTCCGCTGTCTCCCACGAGGAAAACCTATTTTCTCCACAGGATTAAGTTGAAGTTTTAGTGTTAACAAGGAGGACCTTCGAAATATTAAAAATCCTTCGGATCAACACAAAGTCGTTCTAAGGAATGCAGAGTAAGTTCATGAAGTCACAAAAAGCCGTTCCAAAGGGAGCGCAGTGTAAGTTTTCTGCTCAAAAGTCGTTCCTAAAGGAATGCAGAGCTTACAGCGAAAAGTCAACGCTGATACCGTCTAAGTAAAAGACGAAGAAGCTCCTAAGGGAGGCTTACAGCGAAAAGTCAACGCTGATACCGTCTAAGTAAAAGACGAAGAAGCTCCAAAGACGTTCCTAAGGGAATGCAGAGCTTACGAATAAATTTTGTGTGTATCTTCGGAACAAAGGTCATTTGCATAACATAACATCATCACATCATCTTGCATAGCATAAGCATCATACATCATATTGCATTTTACAAGAGAAGGGTACACAGTATCGACCTTCGGAAGAATGCTTTGAGAAAGCAATATCGAAATTGTATAAATTCGGAATATAGCTTCGGAGAATATTTTTACGAAGCATGGACAAGCTTCGTCAGAGCAATATCGAAATTGTATAGCTTCGGAGAATGCTTTCACGAAGCATGGATGTGACTTATCAGAACAGTTTTAACGGAGAATATTTTCTTTACGAAGCATGAAAAGAAGGGAAGGTGTTTTTTCGCCGAAGGCTCAAAAATGGTATGTATGTAAAGTTTCATGCATCGTAAAGAACTGAATAGTGAAAAGAAACTTGTATATTACATTCAAATGTACAAAATGTTACATAGACCGCAATTTAAATGTTTTTTCTAAATATCATCTAGTCTTCTCTTAATACTGCTTCGACGGCTTCATTTAGAAGTTGATCAACAACTTTGTCCATGATAGCTTCGGCCATTTGTTTAATTTCATCATCACCTTTTGTGTGCGGGTCGGCAGTCGATTCAGCAGCTTCTAAGGCAAAAGAATATTTCTTCATTACTATTACAAACCGTGAGCAAAGTTTGAAATAAAAATTACAACACAATAAGAACGGCTAATTAATACCTAATTGCTTTTCGGGCTCGGTACTTCTTTCGGTAGCTTCTGCCACTTTCCTAGCATCATGGATGCCTTTTTCGCTCCTTTGGATGATTTCTTGTGCCATTCCTCGGCCGCCGTTGTTCCAGATATCAGTAAAAAATTTGCCACCAACAACGCTTGCTTCGGCCGAGGGGTCCTTGATGTCTTCGGAAGATAAGGCAGCTTCGGACTGAGCTAAAAATTTTACATGCCCGCAGCCTTTCTTCTCTAAGACAGAAGCAATTCCTCTGGCGCCCGAAAAAGCGCAGATGTCGCCGCGACTGCTCAGGATCTCCTCGAAGGCCTCTGCTTCGTGACTAATCCATTCCAGTGGACCTTCGGGATTACCTCGAGAGAAATTCTCCTCGCTGGAAAAGGCGCCCACGCTGGCGAAGCTGTTTTTAATTTTGTTCACGCATTCTACAGATTTAACATAGCATTTTCTTTGAGAGGCACGAAGCTCCTTAACCCTTAACTCCAACTTATCTACCATATGATCGCTAAGTTCTCGTTTTGTTTCCTCAAGCACACGTTCTTCTTTCGCCCGGGCTAGTTGTTTCTGAAGATCTTTGATCTCGTGTTTCTGAGCTTCGGCCTGATTCTTGCAGCAGCTTCGTCCTTTTTTATCTTGTCTACTAGAGTAACCAGAATTTTGTCTTTTTCCAGAGCTTCGTTCCTCAGTTTGATAACTTCGGAGCGTAAATTGTTAAACGCAATATCATAGCTTTCATCTTCGGCGCTTTTTTGGGCTCTTAACGCGTTGCTCAGAATTAGGCCCTGTATAAAAAAAAAAGAAGAATCCATATAAGAATAAAGGAATGAATTACGCATTAAAAAGTTTTTTCAAACGATTAGTTTCCATACCTTTAAGCTATTATATGCAAGACTGTCTGCAAGATCCTCTTTCGTCATGGCGCTTAGCCCAGCTTCGAGCTTCGGGAATCCCATGCTTCTAGCCATTTCCCGGCACACGGATAATTCTTTATTGTCTGGGAGGCAGTACAGGAAATCATCTTCGTTTGTCCCATTAAATATCACTGCCCCCTTCGGATATTTCAGCTCTTTTGCATAATGGTTGGCTTCATAAGTTTCTTCTGCAGATAGTTTTTTCCCGAAGCGTGTCGTATAATGTAATCGTATATGCTGGCAGGAGCTTCGGGGATGGCACTGTCCATTTCTTCAACTAAAACTGGTTCTGATATTTTTATTGCTTCGGCTTCCAAAGGTTGCTCCTTGTAGGGCTCTGAGGGCCCAGCTTCAGCTTGTTGCGACGAAGCTTCAGTAGAAGCTTCAGCAACTTCAACACTCTTTTTTGGAGTTGTGCTTGAAGACTTAATTGTCTCCAAGACATCTAGTACGTTTACCATTCTTTTCCTTTTTGGGGTCACCGATGGCCCCTTTTGGTTTTTTATTGCTTCAACATTTACCGAAGGACTTAAGATTTCAGACATTTTTGGCTCGTCTACCTTCGGTTTCTCTGATTTTTCCGCTGAAGGCGCTTCAATCTTTTCTTCCATCTTCGGCACTGAAGCTGGTTCGATAGCTTCAGAGGCCAGTGGGACTTCACCAATGAATTCTGGCACTGTGGCCGGCTCAATAAAGCGTGTCCGATGGGTGAGCACCTTCATCTTCTTTCTTTGAGGCGCTGGCTCATTTGGGGCACTCGTGGTAGCTTCTGTCGCAGGAGAAGTATTTTTCCTTTTGCGACCCAACACCGGATATTGATAATCAGGGTACAAAAACCCGACCGCGTCAAACACACGGTTGAGCCTTTTCTTCTTTCGGCCTCCGAAGGCTGCTGATAGCGCAGTATTTTTGGCCTTCGAATATGCCCCGAGTAGTTCATCACTTAATGTTTCAATGCTTTTTAGCCAGTCATCATCAGGTTCAACAAATTTATCTGCATATTTGAATGTGTATTTCAGTCTAACTAGTCCGCCTTCGTCGGACTCTTTAATGGTTTCCTTCGGCATTTCCCACTTTTCTGTAAGTGGCCATACCCTGAAGGCAATGTGCTCCTGGACCAAGTCCCTCGTTCCAATAAAGGAGCACACAACGCCGAAGGCTCTTTGGCACTCCTCGGCTGCTTCGTCCATTTCAACCTTCGGCCTTCGAAGTCCGAAGCGTTGCCAGATGGGGCACATAATAATACTCTTAACATTTTCTTGCGCTGATAAGTTATTCTTCACATAAAACCACTCTGTCATCCAGGCTCCGGGCCATCTCTTCCGAAAGGTCGGCACAGGGCAGCTCGACCCGGAGCGGGCACCGAAGCTATAGCACCCAAAATTGTTGTGATATTGTTCTTTTCCCCAGGGCTTCGTTTCATATAACAATTCGTGAATATTGCAGAAGCTTTTAGCGTTTGGTTCCAAACCTTGGCTTCTCACAGCCCAGACAAAAATCCCCATTCTTATGATAGCTTCGGGAGTAAGTTGATGAAGATAGACTTGGAATGTTTTCAGTACCTCAACAACAAAGTTGCTCAGGGGGAATCGAAGCCCAGCCTTGAGAAAGCTTCGGAAGATTACAACTTCATCTTCTTCGAGAGTGGGAGAAGTCTTTTCTCCAGCGTCAGCCCTCACAATAGATATATCTCGGAAATACCGCCCCCTCATATTATCAATATGGCTCTGCTTGATGGTGGTTTTCCCGAAAACCGTGTGACTTGGCCGCCATGGACGATCTTCGGCCTCTTCCCCACCACTCTCTACATCAAAGCTGTCGCTGTCACCAGTATCTTCGGACAAACCTTCGAGAATCTCCTTGGTGATTTTCTCTGTATTGGTCTCTGCCATCGCTATCAGGAACCCCAGATTCTTCTCCTCCTCGAGACTCAGCTTCGTCTCAGCAGGGATCTTCTTGCCTTCAGACATCTTCGGAAACGCTAAAAAATTGTTCCCGAGGCCGAAGCTTCAAAATCAAAAAGACCAGCAAATCTTAGTGCACAAGAGCTAAAAATTTTAGTGGGCCGAAGCAGATGGCAAGTGTGCGTACCAAATGAGTTTGCGATGCGATCTTATTTATACGCCCAGGGCGTTGAAAGTTGAAAGGCCCCGTTTGTCAGTGAATGTTGCTATTCTAGCAAAGGGAAGGTGTTTTTTCGGACCTTCGGCTCAAGGCCTTCGTCCATATCGCAATCTAAATTCATTATTAACAAATTAATATTGCGAGGGGCTACTGTTGGGGGCCTTCGTCCTCCGAAGGTCCTCAAAAACATGATTTGACAATGTTTTCCAAGTGGATTATGTGAACAGGTATTTTCGGACTCAGAACTATGAATATGAAGCACGGCCAGGACGAAACCTGAACCAGACGAAGGACGAGCGCAGCCGAAGCTGTGTGCAGGGAAGCTTCGTCGCGACAGCAGAGGGAGGAACCGACTTAAAGATGAAAAGACTGCGTGGGCCTTGACAAATTTCCATAAGCCATTAACAAATGTAATGGACATGGATGTAATTTTACGTGGGCTGCGTCCCGCGCCTATAAATAGATGAACAGTACTCCCGTACTGTTCACGCTGACTTGGCATTGGCTTTTGCGTCACGCTTGTACTTTTTACCTTCTCTCAGGACCGAAGGTACATTTGTAATTTGAAATCATTTCTATTTCTCCATGTTAATAAAATAGAAATGATTCTATGTTGATGTTTATATTTCACGCTTTATATGAATCCTTCGGCATTACTTATTATATTTACGAAGGTATGTCTCTTATGACCTTCGTCCTAAAATCATTATTTCCCGAAGGGGCATAATGTTTTAAAGGACGAAGGACCTTAGTGTTTAACACTTTTTATGTTGCCTTGTTCTTAACTCTTAGCATTTGAGAACAAGTCCCCAACAGCGGCGACGGCGGGTGAGGGAGAGCTCGGCGGCGGGTGAGGGAGCGGGTGACGGAGAGCGAGGCGGCGACAGGTGAGGGAGGCGGCGGCGGCGTGTGAAGGAGAGCTCGGCGGCGAGTGAGGGAGCGGGTGAGGCGGCGACGGGTGAGGGAGGGGGCAGCGGCGTCCGGTGAGTGAGAGAGAGTGAGCAGCGGTGTGAGTGAGAGAGATAGAGAAGGAGAACGAGGCGACGACGTCGGTTGTATATTTTACTTCTTTGCCGAGTGCCCACGATCTGGCACTCGGCAAAGATTTTTTTTAATTTAAAATACTCTTTGCCGAGTGCCCTAGACCTGACACTCGGCAAAGATGTCTTTGCCGAGTGCCGCCTGACAAGCACTCGGCAAAGGTCTGACGTAGGGTTTTCAAATTTCTTTGCCGAGTGTCATCTCTGGACACTCGGCAAAGTATATTTTTATTTATTTTATTTTGCCAACCAAATTTTTTGTGGTATGTTCCTACACTATTTAGACCTTCATGTACCATTTAGGGACAATTATAAAAGTGTTTTCTATAGCTATTACATTTAGTTCGTTTATTTAAATTTTTTCGAAAAATTTAGATTTGAACTGCAAGTCACTCGAAACTTGGAAAACGTGCATGCAAAAATGATACCCATGCTATCTAGCACAAGTTACTACTGATTTCAGGAGCGGACCGGAAACTTCGAGCAATATGCTCACTAAACATGGCCGTGAACTTGCCATTCACATGTTTAAAAATTGTATAAAACACAAGTAAAGTAAGAAAATCATGAAACTTGTCCACGTGTCATGATATCATATATAGAGGTTGTGATAAAAATTTGAGAAAGTTTCGAGAAAGTTGTGACGCACTATGTGTAGAAACCTAAGAGATCTCCACATGAAATCACAGAGTTTCAATGTAGATCTCTTAGGTTTCTACACATAGTGCATCACAGTTTTCTCGAAACCTTATCAAATTTTTATCACAGCCTCTACATATGATATCATAACACGTGGACAAGTTTCATGATTTTCTGACTTTGTTTGTGTTTTATACAATTTTTAAACATGTGGATGGCAAGTTCACGGTCATGTTTAGTGAGCATGTTGCTCGAAGTTTCCGGTCCGCTCCTGAAATTGGTCGTAACTTGTGCTAAATAACATGTGTATCATTTTTGCAGGCACGATTATCCAAGTTTCGAGTGAATTGCAGTTCAAATCTAAATTTTCCGAAGAAATTTAAATAAACGAACTAAATCTAATATCTATTAAAAACACTGTTATAATTGTCCTAAAATGGTATATGTAGGTCTACATAGTGTAGGAACATACCACAAAAACTTTGGTGGCCAAAATAAAAAAATAAAAATATGCTTTGCCGAGTGTCAACAGAAGACACTCGGCGAAGACCCTCTTTGCCGAGTGTCGGCTTTCGACCCTCGGCAAAGGCTGACGGCCGTTAGCTGTAGACGGCCGCTAACAGCCCTTTGCCGAGCGCCATATTTGTCGAGTGTTTGGCGCTCGGCAAAGCAGTCTTTACCGAGTGTTTCTCTGTGCCAAGTGTCCCGCACTCGGTAAACAAGCTATTTACCGAGCGCAGGACTTTGCCGAGTGCCCGATAAAAAGTACTCGGCTAAGAGCCTGACACTCGACAAATACCCGGATTCCGGTAGTGCATGCATGACGAATAAATGAAAGATGATTGTTGTTCAGTTATGCTCTGCAAGATGTTTGTTTTGTAGAACGTACCTAAATAATTGTTGGGGCGAAGGCAAAGGCGCCACCCTTCGCTCGAAGCCTTCGCTGCAGCAGCTGAACTAACAGAAACAAAACAGGCAGGGACACCCTTCGCTTCTTCCGCACCAGACGAAGACTGCCGACGAAGGGCATCCCACGGTGCGGCCTCGTCCAGCTCGGAGGCCCACGTGCAATCCGGCCCGTTGTAACGGGCCCCGCTTGGCCGCCGTGCGTTACGGGCCTAATCTGTAAAAGCATTCCTGTAATTACGGTCTGTAACCCCGCTTTATGGGAATATTCTAGGGATAACCTAGGTAGCTGAGGGCACATGCGTCCTTAGCTCAAGGTGCTGCGCACTCAGGTACCTATAAATACTCCTGCACAGTGCCCGTGAGAGGCCAGATTAATAGAGCTTTTGCCATCTAGCGCGAGTGCCCTGTTGACATCACTGTTCACCCTTGTTGGATCCCCTTGCAACTGAGAGCAAGTTCCAACAATAATATGACATGGTGAGTAAGAAATAAATTTAGAAATCAAAGACTAAAAAAACTCGTGGTGAGAGGCTGTTGGGAAGAACCAGTGCTGGAGGCTGGTGAGTGGAATCTAGGGTATGGATAAACCGAGGCTTTAAAGAATAGGAACTTTTGTAGCTTTGTTGATCGATGAAATAACGAAAAAAGATGCTTGTTTATAACTCTTTTTTATTATCTTACACAATTTTTTGTCCTTCGAGATTTCCTGACATATATATGCCGAATAGTAAACATATGCATGTGGGTAAATGAAAGATGATTGTTGTTTTTTTTTCAAGTAACTGAACGAGCCAGCTATGAGACAGTTACTTGAAGATCAGACAACATACAACACGCAAAACCAAGTTGATGCAATTTGCAATCTGAGAACTAAAACTATCACATCGCACCCAAAAAAATTATGGTGAGAGGTTGTATCCCATAATATACAAAATGGGACATGAAATAACGAAATAACCTTGTTTACAACTTTTTTTTATATCCTAAACAGATTTTCTCTCTCTTTGAACTATGAACTCAGAAGGTCTTGGTGTGTGGTCTTCTGGTTCCAACCATGCGTGCTTGCTCGTCCGAGTCACGACATGTACCAATGGCGCGAGAGGCCGAGCTCCTGTAGGTCCTCTGGGTATATCGTCTCATCACGCAGCGCCGACTTCTCCATCTCCATCAGCATCTGGCGGAACTCCTCCCTTTCTTTCTGATACACAAACTCGGTTTCTGCATTGGGTTGCGACGTCGTCATGTTTGCTGTCGACGACAGAACAGGAGCCCCTGATGTGGATGACCGTCCTGCAGGTGATGGTGCATAGTTCTTCTTCTCGTCGGCGGCAGGGGACGTGGAAGGGGGCAAGGGCTTCACTTTCTTGAGGATGCCGTGGAGGACTGGAAGCTCCTCATCCATCCGGAGCTGCAGTGCCGACGACGACGCAGCGTCGACATCGTGGCCACGCGACACAACAGGAGCCCCTGATGTGGATGACCGTCCTGCAGGTGATGGTGCATAGTTCTTCTTCTCGGTGGCGGCAAGGGACGTGGAAGGGGGCAAGGGCTTCACTTTCTTGAGGAGGCCTTGGAGGACTGGAAGCTCCTCATTCATCCGAAGCTGCAGTGCCGACGACGGCGCAGCGTCGACGTCGCGGCCACGCTTCTGAGACGATGAAGTAGAAGCCTCGACCGGTCGCAGCTTGTTATCAGGAACTGCTGGAGGGATCAGGTATGGGTGCTGCTGTTGCTTCGAGTTCGTTTCTGGTGCCGTGATCCGAGTCTGATACGCAGCCTCCGTTGATGCCTTGGCTCGCGACGTCGTCTTCCTTGGTGTCGACGACACACCACGAGCCCCTGATGGTGATCGTCGACGTTGTGGCGCTAGCGTGTAGTTCTTCGCTCTCTTGAGGTGGCCTTGGATGGCGAGGAACTCTTTGTCCATCCGGATCCCCAGTGCCGACGACGCAGCGCCGTTGCGGCCAGGCTTCTGTTGGATCTTTTATGGGCTTGGCCCATTTATTGAATAAACTCTATGGTGTGTAATGGTGGAGAATACCAATAGTACCACATTGGAAGTCCAAGGGTCTTTTGCCTTGACTTATATGGTGAGATTTATTCCACTTAACTTGAGAAGTCAAGAAATGGACAAGGGCGTGCCACACGCGCGCGCGCGCGCGCCGCCGCCGCCGCCGGCCGGGCCGGGCGTGGCGTGGCGTGGCGTGGCGAGGCGAGGCGAGGCGAGGCAGGCAGGCAGGCGAGCGGGCGTGGTGTGGTTGTGTTAATTTTTAGCACTCACTAACCGCGTACGTCAGCCGAGTGACCCTGTCTCTTCGTCGGCCGAGTGACTCTCCAGCCGAGTGACTCTGTCTCTTCGTCAGCCAGCCGAGTGACCCTTCTCCTTCAGCTGGCCGACTTATGGCGTGACTCGGCGAGTGCTGGCCGACTCATGGCATAACTCGGCGAGAGCTGGCCGACTCTTGGCGTGACTCGGCGACCTTTCTCCTTCAACTTCCCTCTGCGAGAGGTTAAATAGAGGAGCACCCCTGTCACTCGGTACACGTGAAAAACCACTTTCAGAACCACAGTCCAGCCGCCGAGTGAGGGTATTTCCATCTCGTGACTCTGCGCGCACAGAGAAGCGAGAGGGCAGGTGCCTCCGAAGCCGGTGCCGTTCGAGACCTTGCACGGGGGATCGGCAATTAGGTTTTTGGGGAGCGTCTACGCGACTGCCCAAAACATCTGCGACATGACAATTGAAGTTGGACAAGGATCTAGATCCTCGGAGCGCATGGGAGGGTATGATCAATTCATCTCCTCACTATTTTACATTCTGCAAATTATATATGTTCATACCTGCTGTTTTATTTATAGCCATAAATTTATCCAATCTGTTTTGTCGTATTATATCATGACATGTCTGATGTCTGATTATACTAGTAATATGATAAATCTGTTTGTCTTAATTTTACAGTTATGCTGTTTATGTTGCTATCTGTTTATTTTCAGTTGTTCCATAATAATACATGTTCCATGTTTATATGCTTATTATATTTATATGATCCATATGCTTTACGTTCTCCTGATCCATATTGTTATGGATATATTTGAGATAGTGATTTCTATAATTAACCATATTTTATATGTCATCATCATAATGTTAATTTATGGAATTAAAATGATATGGAAAATGCCTATATTTCTAACAATCCAAAAACCTAATGTTAGGCATTTTTCTGTCAGAGGTTTTGCTGCTGTGCTTAAGCCTGATCCTTTTGATGGTAAAAACTTCTTGATATGGAAAGCTAAGATGGAATTGTGGCTAACTGCAATGTCTTGTTTTCATGCCGCTGAGGGCAAGCCTGCCAACTTACCTCCTGAGGATGAGGCTAAGTTTAAGGCTGAAGACAACCTCTTTCGAGGAGCAGTGATTAGCGCACTTGATACAAAATTCCAGAAAAGCTATATCATCCTTCCCACAGGGAAAGAGTTGTGGGATGCTCTTGTTGGAAAGTTTGGAGTTACTGACGCTGGTAGCGAGCTGTACCTCATGGAGCAGCTGTATGACTACAAGATGGTTGAGAACCGATCTGTAGTGGAACAGGCTCATGAGTTCCAGGCACTAGCTAAGGAACTCGAACTTTTTCCTTGTCCTTTGCCTGACAAGTTTGTGGCTGGCGGTATAATCGCCAAGTTGCCACCTTCTTGGAAGGACTTTGCTACCTCTCTCAAACATAAGAGACAAGAGTTCAATGTGGAGGAGCTCATTGGTACTCTTGATGTTGAGGAAAGAGCTAGATCAAAGGATAATGGAAAGGTGTGGAGACCTCTACTGCTAATGTGGTGCAGAAGAGAAACTTCCGCAAGTTTAACAAGAAGAAAAACCAGAACAAACCAGAGAACGCAAATAAACCTGTTCATACAGCACAATTTAAAAAGAAGAACAACAACAAGGGAAAGGGAGGTTGCTTTGTCTGTGGCAGTGATCAACATTGGGCTAGAGAGTGCCCTGATCGCAAGTTCACTCAGGACAAGAAATCAGCCAATGTTGTAACCACTGAAACTGGAGATGGAACATCTGGGTATGGTAATTCTTTACCATTTGTTCTCTCAGTTTGTAATTCACCTGAGTGGTGGATGGACAGTGGTGCAAATATTCATGTGTGTGCTGATGCCTCTATGTTCTCCTCCTACCAGGTCGGGAGATCTGGCGCCTTGTTAATGGGAAATGGGTCGCGTGCTCATGTTCTTGGTGTTGGTACGGTCATTCTGAAGTTTACTTCGGGAAAGACGGTGCCATTGAAGAGCGTGCAGCATGTGCCCTCTATCAAGAAGAATCTCGTTAGCGCGTCTATGCTATGTCGAGATGGATACAAAGTTGTTCTTGAATCTAATAAATGTGTTGTGTCTAAACATGGTATTTTTGTTGGTAAAGGATATGACTGCGGAGGGTTGTTCCGCTTATCACTGCATGATGTGTGTAATAAACTCGTGAATTCTGTTCATTTTTCTGATGAGTCGGATTTATGGCATTCACGTTTTTGTCATGCAAGCTTTGGCTGTCTTATGCGGTTAGCAAATATAAATTTAATTCCTAAATTTAACTTGGTCAAAAAGTCTAAGTGCCATGTGTGTGTTGAATCAAAACAACCTCGCAAGCCTCACAAGGCTGCTGAGGCGAGGAGTTTGGCACCTCTAGAACTTGTTCATTCTGATCTGTGCGAGATGAATGGAATTTTGACCAAAGGTGGTAAAAGATACTTTCTCACTTTTATAGATGACTCCACTAGATTTTGCTATGTGTATCTCTTAAAAACAAAAGATGAAGCGTTCAATTATTTTAAGGCCTATAAAGCTGAAGTTGAGAACCAACTTGAGAGGAAAATAAAACGGTTAAGGTCTGATCGAGGTGGAGAATATTTCTCTAATGTGTTCGATGAGTTCTGCGTGGAACATGGTATTATTCATGAGAGGACACCGCCATTCTCACCACAATCCAATGGGATTGCTGAAAGGAAAAACCGCACTCTAACAGATTTGGTGAATGCCATGTTGAGTACAGCGGGATTATCCAAGGCATGGTGGGGTGAGGCGATTTTGACAGCATGTCATGTCCTGAATAGAGTTCCAACAAAGAACAAAGAGATCACTCCATTTGAGGAATGGGAAAAGAAAAGAGTAAATCTCTCGTATTTGCGCACTTGGGGTTGCTTGGCTAAAGTGAATGTGCCAATCAACAAAAAGCGCAAACTTGGGCCTAAAACTGTTGACTGTATATTCCTTGGGTACTCTTTTCACAGCACTGGGTATAGGTTCTTAATTATAAAATCTGATGTGCCTGATATGTATGTTGATACTATCATGGAATCAAGAGACGCAACATTTTTTGAGAATGAGTTTCCCATGAAGAATACACCTAGTGATACAAGTCATGAGACTATAATTCCCCATGAGCACGAACTGTCGATTCCTATAGATCATGCTGAGGATTCTCACGTGCACATCCCTGAGGAGGATGACACTATAGTCACTCGAAAGAGCAAGAGACAGAGGGTTGCAAAATCCTTTGGTAATGACTTTATAGTGTACCTTGTGGAAGACACACCAACTACCATTAGTGAGGCATATTCCTCTCCTGATGCTGACTTATGGAAGGAAGCAGTAAGGAGTGAGATGGAATCTATTATGTCTAATGGAACTTGGGAGGTCGTTGACCGTCCTTATGGGTGTCAACCTATAGGTTGCAAATGGATCTTCAAGAAAAAGCTTAGGCCTGATGGTACAATCGAGAGGTACAAGGCAAGGCTTGTGGCCAAAGGATATACCCAAAAGGAGGGTGAAGATTTCTTTGATACCTACTCACCAGTGGCTCGATTGACTACGATTCGCACATTAATAGCCGTGGCAGCCTCTTATGGTCTTATCATTCATCAGATGGATGTTAAGACAGCTTTCCTTAATGGAGAGTTGGATGAGGAGATCTACATGGATCAGCCAGAAGGGTTCATTGCGGATGGTCAAGAGAACAAGGTGTGCAGGTTGATAAAATCATTGTATGGCCTAAAACAAGCACCTAAGCAATGGCATGAAAAGTTTGATAATACTCTTACAGCAGCTGGCTTTGTTGTAAATGAATCTGACACGTGTGTATACTATCGGTATGGTGGGGGTGAGTCTGTTATGCTGTGTCTTTATGTTGATGACATTTTGATCTTTGGATCAAATCTCAATGTGATTGAGGAAGTTAAAAATCTTCTATCGAGCAATTTCGAGATGAAAGATTTGGGAGAAGCTGATGTCATTCTTAACATCAAGCTTGTTAGAGAAGCTGATGGTGGGGTAACTTTGTTACAATCCCATTATGTGGAAAAGGTATTGAGTCGCTTTGGTTTTAGTGACTGTGATCCTGCTCCAACACCTTATGACCCCAGTGTGCTATTAAGAAAGAATCGGAGAATAGCAAGGGATCAATTGACATACTCCCAGATCATTGGCTCGCTCATGTACCTTGCAAGTGCAACAAGGCCAGACATCTCTTATGCTGTGAGTAAGCTAAGTCGGTTTGTGTCGAAACCAGGAGATGATCACTGGCGTGCTCTTGAGAGAGTGTTGCGGTATTTGAAAGGTACTATGACATACGGTATTCATTATACCGGAAACCCAAAAGTGCTGGAAGGCTATTGTGATGCCAACTGGATTTCTGATGCTGATGAGCTTTATGCCACAAGCGGATATGTGTTTCTGTTTGGAGGTGGCGCTGTTTCCTGGAAGTCTTGCAAGCAGACTATCTTAACAAAGTCTACAATGGAAGCAGAACTCGCAGCATTAGACACTGCTGGGGCTGAGGCCGAGTGGCTTCGTGATTTCCTATTGGACTTACCGGTAGTTGAAAAACCGATACCGGCTATTTCCATGAACTGTGACAACCAAACGGTGATTACAAAGGTTAACAGTTCTAGGAATAACATGAAGTCTACAAGGCATGTTAAGAGGAGATTGAAATCTGTCAGAAAGTTGAAAAACTCCGGAGTTATAACTGTGGATTATGTTCACACATCGAACAATCTGGCAGATCAATTCACTAAGGGTCTATCACGCAATGTGATAGAAAGTGCATCGAGGGAAATGGGTATGAGACCCATGTGAGATCTACTCTAGTGGTAACCTGCTCTATGTGATCGGAGATCCCGTGAAGTAGAGTGGAGAAACAAGCTAGGAGTAGGTTGTGAGGAAAGATCCCTTTCTTAACTCATTTCTGATGCACATCTTTCCTATCTGTAAGGCAGGATGGTATTTACCTTAATGTATTCCAAGAGTCTTATAAAGGTGAGATGTTGTCCTACAGAACATCTTTTGAGGAATACACCTATATGAGTCAGACTGCTGGTCACAGTCTATGGGACTTGGGTAATCCCTAAATACTCATGAAAGGCACTGAAGTGTGACTTATATGCTTCTAAACAGCGGGAATACCCTTCTGCAGCCAAGTATCAGCAAAGGATTTGAGTGAATCTTATTTCGCACAAAACTGTCAATTCAAGGCATAGTCCATTGTTCAGTTGTGAATGAGTGAAACTCTTATTCTAGATGGATGTTCAACTTAACAGTCTCCATCGAAAACTGGTATATCAAAGGATTGTGATTCTGATACTTCATCATTACAAACCCTAGAGTTTGGTGGGGATTGTTGGATCTTTTATGGGCTTGGCCCATTTATTGAATAAACTCTATGGTGTGTAATGGTGGAGAATACCAATAGTACCACATTGGAAGTCCAAGGGTCTTTTGCCTTGACTTATATGGTGAGATTTATTCCACTTAACTTGAGAAGTCAAGAAATGGACAAGGGCGTGCCACACGCGCGCGCGCGCGCCGCCGCCGCCGCCGGCCGGGCCGGGCCGGGCGTGGCGTGGCGTGGCGTGGCGAGGCGAGGCGAGGCGAGGCAGGCAGGCAGGCAGGCGAGCGGGCGTGGTGTGGTTGTGTTAATTTTTAGCACTCACTAACCGCGTACGTCAGCCGAGTGACCCTGTCTCTTCGTCGGCCGAGTGACTCTCCAGCCGAGTGACTCTGTCTCTTCGTCAGCCAGCCGAGTGACCCTTCTCCTTCAGCTGGCCGACTTATGGCGTGACTCGGCGAGTGCTGGCCGACTCATGGCATAACTCGGCGAGAGCTGGCCGACTCTTGGCGTGACTCGGCGACCTTTCTCCTTCAACTTCCCTCTGCGAGAGGTTAAATAGAGGAGCACCCCTGTCACTCGGTACACGTGAAAAACCACTTTCAGAACCACAGTCCAGCCGCCGAGTGAGGGTATTTCCATCTCGTGACTCTGCGCGCACAGAGAAGCGAGAGGGCAGGTGCCTCCGAAGCCGGTGCCGTTCGAGACCTTGCACGGGGGATCGGCAATTAGGTTTTTGGGGAGCGTCTACGCGACTGCCCAAAACATCTGCGACATGACAATTGAAGTTGGACAAGGATCTAGATCCTCGGAGCGCATGGGAGGGTATGATCAATTCATCTCCTCACTATTTTACATTCTGCAAATTATATATGTTCATACCTGCTGTTTTATTTATAGCCATAAATTTATCCAATCTGTTTTGTCGTATTATATCATGACATGTCTGATGTCTGATTATACTAGTAATATGATAAATCTGTTTGTCTTAATTTTACAGTTATGCTGTTTATGTTGCTATCTGTTTATTTTCAGTTGTTCCATAATAATACATGTTCCATGTTTATATGCTTATTATATTTATATGATCCATATGCTTTACGTTCTCCTGATCCATATTGTTATGGATATATTTGAGATAGTGATTTCTATAATTAACCATATTTTATATGTCATCATCATAATGTTAATTTATGGAATTAAAATGATATGGAAAATGCCTATATTTCTAACAGCTTCTGAGACAACGGGGAAGTAGACATCTCGGCGCCGACCGACGTGGTGCGTGGTCGCGGGATCGGCGCGACCCTCACTGCCGGTCGACAAACGAGGTGGCGGCGCCCAAGCCTAACGCGTCGCGGCAAGAAGCGAGGCTGCACGTGGCGAGCGAGGTCACAAGCGAAACGACGATATGATCTCACCTGGCTGGCTGTGTAGAACAGCGAGTTGTATTTATAACCCGGCCGGCCGGCTAGCGATCGAGTCTGATCGAGTTGGCTGCGTTTGTTAGGGCATGCCGCTTGGATCAGAGGGGCTTTGGATAGATTATAGATAGATTGCATAATACCGCCATGCATGGTTCCTTCTAGAGAGAGCAGGCGCCGGTCGGACATACGTACGACGTCAACGGCTCTAGACAGAGCAAAGCACTAGTCCGCATGGGGGAATACGTACGAGACACGATAAGGCTGACGTTCCTCTTCAATAATAAATTAATAATCTACTCCAGAAATTAAGGAAGCATATCGCTCCATAAGTTTCATTGTGAGTTTAATTTCTAGGTCTAAATATGCTAAAACTATTTATGGCATCCAGATCGGTAGTTAGGAGTACGAGTTTCCTCCAATATTTACCAATAAGAACCTTGGATTATGGATATATTCAGATATTATCTGGTTGAAAAAATAGTACACGTAGATTAGTGTGAAATTATATATTTTTTCTGATTACTTTCTCTAGAAAAGGCATAATAGCGTAACAAAAATATAAATATATTCGTGTAAAAGGCCGGTTTGTCTACAAAATATATATAATGATAGTCAACCAGTTAGAGGTGTTGTCTAGTCCCCACATTTTATTCTATTTTAGTTCCAAAATTATCAAATACGAAAACTAAAATCCGTATTTAACAATTTGATGATTAAAATGGAATAAAATAGAAGGACTAAAAATTAGTCCCTATAAACCAAACACTCTCTTAGTACTGAGTAATTCATAATCTGAATTTTACAAGTCTAGTTACTTGTTGACAACATACCAACAATCAACCCTACATTTGAGACATGTTCCGTCCAATAAGGAGCGTTCACATATGTAACCCAAAAATCATGGCCTGTCCGGTCTTTATTTGATATAGGTGTTGTCTAGGCGGGTGGAAATGGATTTTAGAGCAAAACCTAATGGGTCGGTGATAGTTTGTTAAAAAGTGCGAAGGAATGAGTTCTCAGGAACAACCTTTACCCCGCACTAGACATGTAAGTGCGTCCACCTTTTAAGCTATGATCCATGTGTGAATCTTTTTAAAATATTCTGTAAGGAAAATGGAGAAGATGAAGCTACTTGGGAGAAAGAAGAAAAGCTTCGAATAGATTTTCCCCATCTTTCCTCTAGTCCTTTCTAAATCTCGAGGACGAGATTCTTGTTAAGGGGGTAGGATTTGTAATACCCAAATTTGTAAATCATATCATTGGAGATGAATTCCTTGAGTATTTTGCCTCTATTTAATTGAGCATGTGAATAACAACCTTTAAAGTTAATAAATAGCTAATGACACTTAAATAAAATATGCATCATGCTGAGGTTTCATTTTGTGTGCATTTTGTGACAATATAAAAATAATGTAAAAAGAATTATATGAATACCCAAATTGGAATTTAAGATCTAAAGGAAATTTTAGGATTTGAGAAAAGAGAAGAAAATACTAAACATATGAGATAAAATAAATATATAAATAAGAATATATTTCCTTACACTAACATTTGAATTTATTACATTTTGATCCATGGTGAAACTCATAACAAAATTTAAATTTAAATTTGAAAATCAAGAGAATGAAATAGGGAAAGAAAAGAAAAGGGAAAAAGAAGAGCAATTGGGCTCCTTGCACAATTTGGCCCACGTGACCTCACTCTTGCGCGGCCCAGTCCGTTTCCATCTCGCGTCCGCGCGACCTGGCGCCCTGACACGCGGGACCGTCACGACAGCTTCTCCGCGCGCGCTTCCTTTCTCCTCTCGGCATCCGTTACTCGCGCCCACGTAACAACCCGGTCATCTCACTGCGCTCGGGGCCCACCTGTCACCACTTCGTCGCGTGACAGGGACAACGGAGCTCGCGGGATCCGCGGCGAGCACCCGCCACGTTCCTGTCAATGCCACCACCAGCTGAACCACCTCTCACGGGCCATATAGCTTTCGGGCGCGCCTCTTTCCTCCCCTCTTCCATTCTGCTGCTCGGGGTCGAGTACGGGATCAATTCACCGTCGTCGTGCACCATTGCCGAGGAGGGGAGAGATCCACCGCCACTGTCTAATTTGCGTTAGCGTCGCACCGGGGGCTTTGCTCCAGGGGGGAAAGCATCGTCGGGTTTTCGGAAAGCTGCTAATTGCTTTCGCAGAGGAGGTGAACCGCGGGGTGGCCCGTAATTTCACGCCGGAACTCGACGTCCGCCGCTCCTCGAGGTCGGCTTCCATTACTCCACGGTAGCTGGTAAGAAACCTCGCAAACCACTTGTCTAGCATGTCCCTTCAATTATCTGCGTCCGGTTAATAGTTTGAGCATTGGTGTCAGACCCAGTTCTGGAGGCAAAACCGAATGCATAGCATATGTGGGCCAGGATCCATTTTCCACACATATGTTACGTCACATGTGTAATATATCAAAAGACAATGTAATAAAGGCATAAAGAGAGTAGAGTAACTTTATTACATCATCTGAATCATTGTATCTTTAACAAGTATCAAAATCAACATAGCCTGTGGACCAATGTTTATTCTAGTGTTTGTATTTATAGTTCACAGGATGCGAAGAGGATTGGACTAAGGCACTGAGATGCAACACCTCAAAAGAAGACATAAAAAGAGCTTAGAAGTCCAAGACTCAAGAACAAAAGGAGCCCAAGGAAACAACGAAGAAATCCATGAAGTGGGCAGTCAGTCAACACACTAATGGTGCACTGGACAGTGAACAGTAACCTGTCTAGTGTGCACCGGGCTATCCGATGGGACACCGGGTAGTCTGCGCAGAAAAGGCTGTAGCACCGGACTGTCAAGTGTGCACTGGACAGTCTAGGTAATGGTCGGATCCAACGGTCGACTGCTACAGACCTCAACAGTCGGCTGACATGGCAGGGCACTAGACAGTTGTCACACCCGATTTCAGAAGGCAAACCGAATGCGAACCATGTACGTGCCAGGATCAGCAATTCACGTACAGAGCAGTTACATAACTAGACATCATCACACATTGCTCAAATAATAGCATAAAAGAAGGTAATAGTCGATTACATCATGATGTCCGAGACATCCACATAGTCATTAAGAGTTATCAAAGTGCGGAAAAAGAAACGTAGATACACACGGCCTTCACAGGCAGCCGACTGGGGGTTTGCAGCTAACCCACGCCTAGAACTCATCATACTCGGGGAACTCCTAGAAGTCCTCCTCCACGTCTTCATCTTCTCCTGAGTAGTGGTTGCAACGTGGACAACCTTGGGGGTGGTGTGTAAAGCAAGGGTGAGTACACATCAACATACTCAGCAATTGTCATGTTTGGCTGTAGTGGACTAGATTTATGTGGGGTTAAGTCAAGCAGTTGATTTTAGTTGGTTAGGTAATTATTAGTAGTAGAAAGCCAGGTTTTAGCATTAACCCAAGTTGTTAACCCAAAGTACCCTTTCCAAACGGAAAGAATACCACTTACCATTACCATAAGCATAATCATAACCATCATCCTCGTCACCACATGTAAACCAACCATCTCTGATCAAGTATCTCTAATCAATGGAGCTCCCTTGGCCGCTCATAACCGCGAGCACAACTGATATATCATTTTCATAACACTCTGTAGAGGTTGCGCACTTTACCCACAAGCCGTGATTCCCTCTTGCCTCTGGCCGATCAAACCCTTAAACACTACTAAGGTGAACAGGCAGGGTTTCACTACGTAGCCTTTACAAAGATTCACTAAGGCTGTAGTCACCCTTTAGGTTTCCTAAATGTACCGCACTCCTCCCCAAGGGGCAATCCACCCTTGGGAGAGCGAGCCGCATATACTGAGCCCCATTGACGACAAGACACCGAAGCGAGCTACACCTCAGTTCCTCTAATTATTCAGCTAAGGGCGTCCCATTCCACCCTCATGGTTGCACTGTTTTCCCGAGCGGCCATCCAACGAACCAGTCCTTACAGAGAGGCACTCGAGAAACAGCTCGAGTCCCCTTAAATGCCACAAGTATATTATCATAATCAAAAGGGGAAACATCGTATCATAGATAATCTCATCATGTTCATTGATTAATATGAAGCACTAGCATATAGCTAAACCAAAATAATCCAACCAAAATAGGTAAACATGGACAAGATAAACAAAAGCTAGTCAATCCTTAGGTATAAACTATGTAAATGCGGGGACTGAATTATAAAATGAGTAGGACATAGATGGGTCAAGGTACACTTGCCTTTACCAACCAGCTGCTGCTTAGGGTCTTCACCTGCAACTCCTTCGGACTCCACCAACTGACTGTTATCTATACAAGTTCAAACATACATTCCACAAATTTAATACAAAAGAAAAGTACACCATGCAATAAAATATCATAAATAGACAGACGCTCGGTGCTGGGCTCACACCTACGACTAAGCGAGAAAGAGAGAGTAACGGTCGAGGTTACGGTGGAAGAGCGATCACGTTACGCGATTATTGTAACACTATAAAAATCATCAAATAAAAATAATACAGTTAGTTTATTAATGGTAATTATGGTAATAATTTTTTCTTTTAAGTGTTTGATTTTTATTTGCATTTAGAATAATTTTTTGTTGCTCATGATTGATTTTGGTTATTGAATAACATTTCTTGTTACATAAAAATCCAAATAAATAATAAAATAATTAGTCCAAAAATAAATATTTTATTTAAAATAATTTTGGTTTAATTATTATAAATTTAAGGGTTATTTAAAAATATATTTTGAATTTAGAAAAGAAAATAGAAAAAAGAAAAACCTAACCTAACCTAACCCTAAAAGCCCACAAGGGCCCATCCCAGCCGCCGCCCCCGGTTACTCCCAGGCAGCCGCCGCCGCCCTCTTCTCCTCCTCCCTTCTCTCCCTGCTAGTCGCGAGACGCTAGGAACCAGGCAACCGCCCATGACCGCGCCCCTGCACACGAGCAGAAGTCGAGCAGCCGCCCGACGTCCCACCCCGACGCGCCGCTCGCTGCCCCGCAGCCGTGACCGAGCCCCAGCCCGACGCCCCATCCACGACTGCGCCATGCGCGCCCGAGCCGACCGCGCCAGGCCGCCCTGCCTCGACGCACCTGACGTGCCAGGAGCCCATGCACCAGGATGCAGACCCGACCGCCCCGACCCCGTGCAGCACCGCGCCATGCGCGCCGAGCCTAGCCGGCCAACCCCGACCGACGCCGAGCAGCCCATGCGACCCCGCCGTCCGTTTCTTCACCGCGTTATGAGCTGCAATGCGTCCGTTTCCTCTCCCTCCCCCATTACTCCCTCTCCCCATTGATGAACGCCATCAATGGCGTCTTGAACCCGCCGGCCATACCTCTCTCTCCCCAACACCCTCTCCCTATAAAATCCGTCGAGCCCTTGCTCCTCCCTACACGAGCTCTCTTCCTCCCCGAGCTCCCTCTCTCTCTCTCTCTCACTCCTTGCTCGCCCACACCGTCGCCGGAGTCCGTGGAGCCTCGCCGGAGCTTGTACTTCGCCGTTCCCTGCCCGCCGAGACCGTCGGGCTCTCCATGCTTGTCGAGTTCATCCCTGCGCATGAGCAAGAATCCAAGGTTGAAGACAACCCGTTAATTTATTTTCTAAAGCATGTTCTGAATTTTGTGAATTATTGTTGTAATATTGAGATGATTTAATGATTTACGTGTATGATTTTAGAGATTTCGATTTATACGTGTAGCCAAAATCGAACCACGCAATAATGCTTTGAATATGTGTATGATTTTATAATTTTAAAAATGAGTGCTGTCACTATTCACCACCTCGGTGATTTTCATACTAGAAAACATTTACAGATTTGATTTCGCTTTAGTGTGTAGAGCGGTAATTGGTTAGTATTGATATAAGTATAATTTTAGTGATATAAGAAATTGAAATAGGTATTAAGCCACGTATTTCCAGTCAAATGAAAATATAGATGTTACCATTCATGATAAATGTAATCATAAGTATAGCAGTTAATTACTTAGAATTAGTAAAATACTTATTTATGTCATAATAACCATGAATAAGTTATTAAAAGTCCCATTTAGTAATATATAATTAATTCTTAGTATATTAATGTCAGAAGAATTATAAATAAAAAATTTTTAGTTATACGTATAAATTCTATTTAGAAAAGAAAGGAGAAAACCGAAAGGATAAAATTTTATAATAATGTTAAAATAACCTAATTAAACGCTCATACTTTTCTAATAAAGAAATTAATAGTTATGTTGGTAAACATAGGTTTCTTACTAAAGAAGTAGATAACTTGCTTCTAGTTTAAAATGACCTTTTTAATAGATATCATATTTAACAAGGTTCGTTATAGATGTTTAAGTATAGCCGTATTAAATAGAAACTTAAAAGAATATGTAGACCATATATTTATTAATAAAAATAGAAGATAAATATATGTCCAATTAATAGATTATTTATATTTTCTTAATTAAAAGATAACAAGGGTCATTGCTTTTATAAACTAAAATGATAGTTTATACATAATTTCCTTTCTAATGAATTAGATCATTTATTCCTACAATAGAATTAAAGATAATTAATAGATTAATTATCCTTTATCATAATTTATTAATCAAACATATAGTCAATTTGTTCTTAACTAGATTTATGGCATGATTAATGATTTCATAGAATTTAGTCCACATTATATACGAATCACTTAGCTTTTCCTAAATGATAAAATAAAGTAATAAGAGTTTAAATTCTTTTATAACTTAAAATGTTAATGTATATATTCACTTTGAATGTAGTTTTTTCTCAACAATAGGCTATGCATTTTCCTAATCAAAGTAAGACAATTAATAGTTTCTTTCTTTTACACGACAATCCACTTAAGGGCCTATAACCTAGTTTTTCATAAAATAGGTGTTTAATAATAATGATCTTTTCACATAAAACCTATTTAGACTTATATCTTAGTTTATCATAAGTGAATGTTTAACAATGATTTATAAGATGTTCCATAATGCTTCTAAAATTAATAATGTGTTTCGTAGCCCATTAACCTTAGATATAACATATATATTTTCTAAAAGGTTAAAAAGGTTTAATATCGTTATAACGTGTTTTATCATCTTATAAACCCTTAATCTTAGACATATCACATATGACATTTTATAAAAGATTAATTTGGTGAACCTAATATTTGTATATTTTAATTAAGATATTTTAAGCTCATGCCTTGTTTTATAAAGTATAGATCACACATTTTTGAAAAGAATACCTTCTTATTATAACCATTACTTGCGACGTTTTTGAAAAACGAATGCTCTTTTCGTTAAGCTTTCTTTTAGCTTTGTGTATGGTAAATGTTGTATGTTATTGAATGGTGCTTGTTTCTTCTTGTTTGTTTGTGTGATATTCAGTGGTTGATCTAGTAGTTAAGAATCAAGATCTATTCCTATCCGTGGAAGAAACTCAAGTTTTCTATAAGCAAGGTGTCGGGGACCATAATTAGGGGTACCCCCAAGGCTCCTAATCTCAGCTGGTAACCCCCATCAGCATAAAGCTGCAAAGGCCTGATGGGCGCGATTAAGGTCAAGGCTCGGTCCACTCAAGGGACACGATCTCACCTCGCCCGAGCCCAGCCTCGGACAAAGGCAGCCGACCCCGGAGGATTCACGTCTCGCCCGAGGGCCCCCTCAAGCGACGGACACACCTTCGGCTCGCCCGAGGCCCAGTCTTCGCGGAGAAGCAACCTTGGCCAGATCGCCACGCCAACCGACCGTATCGCAGGAGCATTTAATGCAAGGATCACCTGACACCTTATCCTGACGCACACTCTTCAGTCGACAGAGCCGAAGTGACCGCAGTCACTTCGCCGCTCCACTGACCGACCTGACAGGAAAACAGCGCTGCCTGCCCCGCTCCGACTGCTGTGCCACTCGACAGAGTGAGGCTGACAGCAGCTAAGTCCAACCTCGGGCGCCATGGGAAGCTCCGCCTCGCCCGACCCCAGGGCTCGGACTCAGCCTCGACCTCGGAAGACGGACTCCGCCTTGCCCGACCCAGGGCTCGGACTCAGCCTCGACCCCGGAAGACGGACTCCGCCTCGCCCGACCCCAGGGCTCAAACTCAGCCTCGACCCCGGAAGACGGACTCCGCCTCACACGACCCTAGGGCTCGGACTCAGCCTCGACCCTAGAAGACAGACTCCGCCTCGCCCGACCCCAGGGCTCAGACTCAGCCTCGACCTCGGAGGAGCCTCCGCCTCGCCCAACCTCGGGCTCGGACCCGCCACGTCACAAGGAAGGCCATCATTACCCTACCCCTAGCTAGCTCAGGCTACGGGGAACAAGACCGGTGTCCCATCTGGCTCGCCCCGATAAACAAGTAATGATGGCACCCCGCGTGCTCCATGACGACGGCGGCTCTCAGCCCCTTACGGAAGCAAGGAGACGTCAGCAAGGATCCGACAGCCCCGACAGCTGTACTTCCATAAGGCTCAAGCACTCCTCCGACGGCCACGACATCACATGAACAGGGCGCCAAAACCTCTCCGGCTGCCACGACGACATGTACTTAGGGCTCTAGCTCCTCTCTGCTAGACACGTTAGCACACTGCTACACCCCCCATTGTACACCTGGGCCCTCTCCTTACGCCTATAAAAGGAAGGTCCAGGGCTCTCGTACGAGAAGGTTGGCCGCGCGGGAGAACGGGCTGCCGGACAGCCTCTCTCACACTCCCTCGGACGCTTGTAACACCCCTACTACAAGCGCACCCGACCTGGGCGCAGGGCAACACGGAGGCCGCGGGATTCCCCTTTTGCTTGTCTCTTCCCCCCTTCGTGCTCCGTCTTGCGCTGACCCATCAGGGCTGGGACACGCGGCGACAATTTACTCGTCGGTCCAGGGACCCCCCGGGGTCGAAACGCCGACAGTTGGCGCGCCAGGTAGGGGCCAGCTGCGTGTTGACGAACAGCTTCCTGTCAAGCTCCAGATGGGTAGTCTCCAGCAACCTCTTCAACCCGGGACGATGCTTCGTTTTGGGAGTCTGGAGTTCATGTCCCTCGACAGCAGGTACGACATGATACTCCTTCCTCCGCCGTGCGATGACGACAATGGCGGCCGTCAGCCCGCCCGCCGGTGGCGGAATCGATGACGTCTTCCCCTCGTGGCGGAAGAGTAACATCCGGGTCTGTCCCGTCACCTCCCCCGCCAACGGAGGAGGAGGCGGGGCAGGCATGGCCATGCAGGAGGCAGCACCTCGTCGGCTGTCGAGCGAGTCGACGGCGCCGGTGCCCCAGCGGGGGACACGTCGGGCATCGACCTCACGACTGAGACGAAGACGAGCGTCGTTTCCCCGCAACACGCAAACTCCAAGCAGACGGACGACGCCAGCACGCTCGCGAAGGACATGCTGGGCATTAGCCTCGTACCTGAGACAACGGTGCAGTCCGTCCCTGACGCGACTTCATCACCACACGTCGATCAAGAGGTACCGTCCGTTTCCTGTTCCATGCCTTTTAGATCCAGCTGCGACCCACCAAGCGACCCCACTTCGGTGGATGCTTTCGTAAAGGCATGTCCAAACCCTCCGGGGTATCATATGCGGTCACCCAGGGATCGGCTGACGGCCGTCTCGACCTACGGGCCTCTGGGTTCCGAGGAAGATGACGAGACCGACTCTGGTTGGGATTTCTCCGGGCTCGATAACCCCAATGCCATGCGGGACTTCATGACCGCATGTAACTACTGCCTCTCTGATTGCTCCTATAGCAGCCACAGCCTCGGCGACGAGGACTGTGGCCCAAGTCGCGAATGCTTCCACGTCGATCTAGGGGGTCTCGACGAAGGCAACCATCTTGGTATGCCGGAGGACGGTGATCCCCCTAGGCCTGCGCCTCGCGTTGACATCCTTTGGGAGCTAGCTGTGGTCCCAGTCCCTGCGGGGGGTTAGGACGCACAGCTCGAGCAAATCCGCGAGGTACAGGCCAGGCTCGACGGGGAAGCAGGACAACTTGTGCAGCTTTGGCAAAATATCGGGCAGGAGTGGGCAGGCCGAGCACCGGCCGGAGAAGCGCGTCACCTGGCCCAGGACGTCCAGCACCGCATCGCCGACGATGCCAGGGCAAGGCTGCCTCCGGCTTCCAGTGGGGTCGGCCAAAACCTGGCCGCAGCAGCGATGCTACTCCGAGCGATGCCGAAACCATCCACCACCGAGGGGCGGTGTATCCAGGGAGAGCTCAAGAATCTCCTAGAAGACGCCGCGGTCCGACGGGCCAAGAGCTCTGCCTCCCGAAGGCAGGGGTACCCCCCGGAGCATCGCGCCGCGACTTCCGGGTTTATGCGGGAAGCCTCGGTTCACACCAGACACACACGGAACACCGCGCCTGTGGCCCCGGGTCGCCTCGGCAACGAGCACCACCGCCGTGACCGTCGAGCCCACCTCGACGAGAAGGTGCGCCGAGGCTACCACCCCAGGCGTGGGGGACGCTACGACAGCGGGGAGGATCGGAGCCCCTCGCCCGAACCACCCGCTCCGCGGGCTTTCAGCCGGGCCATACGACGGGCGCCGTTCCCGACCCGGTTCCGAACCCCGACTACCAGCACCAAGTACTCGGGGGAGTCAAAGCTGGAGCTGTGGCTCGCGGACTACCGGCTGGCCTGCCAGCTGGGTGGCACGGACGATGACAACCTCATCATCCGCAACCTTCCCCTGTTCCTATCCGACGCTGCCCGAGCCTGGCTAGAGCATCTACCTCCTGCGCAGATCTCCAACTGGGATGACCTGGTCAAAGCCTTCGCCGGCAACTTCCAGTGCACATACGTGCGCCCTGGGAACTCCTGGGATCTCCGAAGCTGCCGCCAGCAGCCGGGAGAGTCCCTCCGGGACTACATCCGGCGATTTTCGAAGCAGCGCACCGAGCTACCCAACATCACCAACTCGGATGTCATCGGCGCGTTCCTCGCCGGCACCACTTGTCGCGACCTGGTGAGCAAGCTAGGTCGCAAGACTCCCACCAGGGCGAGCGAGCTGATGGACATCGCCACCAAGTTCGCCTCTAGGCAGGAGGCGGTCGAGGCCATCTTCCGGAAGGACAAGCAGCCTCAGGGGCGCCAGCCGGAAGACGTCCCCGAGGCGTCCGCTCAGCGCGGCGCGAGGAAGAAGGGCAAGAAGAAGTCGCAAGCAAAACGCGACGCCACCGACGCAGACCTTGTCGCCGCCGCCGAGCACAGGAACCCGCGGAAGCCTCCTGGAGGCGCCAACCTATTCGACAAAATGTTCAAGGAGCCGTGCCCCTATCATCAGGGTCCCGTTAAGCACACCCTTGAGGAATGTGTCATGCTTCGGCGCCACTTCCACAGGGCCGGGCCATCGGCGGAAGGTGGCCGAGCCCACGACAACGACAAGAAGGAGGATCACAAGGCAGAGGAGTTCCCCGAGGTCCACGACTGCTTCATGATCTACGGTAGGCATGTGACGAATGCCTCGGCTCAGCACCGCAAGCGAGAGCACCGGGAGGCCTGCTCGGTAAAGGTGGAGGCGCCAGTCTACCTAGACTGGTCCGACAAGCCCATCACCTTCGACCAGGGCGACCACCCCGACCGCGTGCCGAGCCCAGGGAAGTACCTGCTCGTTGTCGATCCCGTCATCGGCAACATCAGGCTTACCAAGGTCCTCATGGACGCAGGCAGCAGCCTCAACATCATCTACGCCGAGACCCTCGGGCTCCTGCAGATCGATCTATCCTCGATCCGGGCCGGCGCGACACCTTTTCATGGGATCATCCCTGGGAAACGCGTCCAACCCCTTGGGCAACTCGATCTGCCCATCTGCTTCGGGACTCCCTCCAACTTCTGAAAGGAAACCCTCACGTTCGAGGTGGTCGGGTTCCGAGGAACCTACCACGCAGTAGGCCATGCTACGCCAAGTTCATGGTCGTCCCCAACTACACCTACCTCAAGCTCAAGATGCCGGGCCCCAACGGGGTCATCACAGTCGGCTCCACGTACCGACACGCGTACGAATGCGACGTGGAGTGCGTGGAGTACGCCGAGGCCCTCGCCGAATCCGAGGCCCTCATCGCCGACCTGGAGAGCCTCTCCAAGGAGGCGCCAGATGCGAAGCGCCACGCCAGCAATTTCGAGCCAGCTGAGACGGTCAAATCCGTCCCTCTCGACCCCAACAATGACGCCTCCAAGCAGATACGGATCGGCTCCGAGCTCGACCCCAAATAGGAAGCAGTGCTCGTCGACTTTCTCCGCGCGAACGCCGAAGTTTTTGTGTGGAGTCCCTCGGACATGCCTAGCATACCGAGGGATGTCGCCGAGCACTCGCTGGATATCCGAGCTGGAGCCCGACCCGTGAAGCAGCCTCTGCGCCGATTCTACGAAGAAAAGCGTAGAGCCATAGGCGAGGAGGTCCACAAGCTGATGGCCGCAGGGTTCATCAAAGAGGTATTCTATCCCGAATGGCTTGCCAACCCTGTGCTTGTGAGAAAGAAAGGAGGGAAATGGCGGATGTGTGTAGACTACACTGGTCTAAACAAAGCATGTCCGAAGGTTCCCTACCCTCTACCTCGCATCGATCAAATCATGGATTCCACTGCTGGGTGTGAAACCCTGTCTTTCCTCGATGCCTACTCAGGGTATCACCAAATCAAGATGAAAGAGTCCGACTAGCTCGCGACCTCTTTCATCACACCTTTTGGCATGTACTGCTACGTTACTATGCCATTCGGTTTGAGGAATGCGGGTGCGACATACCAAAGGTGCATGAACCACGTGTTCGGAGAGCACATTGGTCGAACGGCCGAGGCTTACGTCGATGACATCGTAGTCAAGACGAGGAAAGCCTCCGACCTTGAAACGACATTCCGGTGTCTCAAGGCGAAAGGCGTAAAGCTCAATCCCGAGAAGTGTGTCTTCGGAGTCCCCCGAGGCATGCTCTTGGGGTCCATCGTCTCCGAGCGGGGCATCGAGGCCAACCCGGAGAAAATCGTGGCCATCACCAACATGGGCCCCATCAAGGACTTGAAAGGGGTACAGAAAGTCATGGGATGTCTTGCGGCCCTGAGCCGTTTCATCTCGCGCCTCGGCGAAAGAGGCCTACCTTTGTACCGCCTCTTGAGGAAGACCGAGCGCTTCACTTGGACCCCCGAGGCCGAGGAAGCCCTCGGGAACCTAAAAGCGCTCCTTACCAGTGCACCCATCTTGGTGCCCCCCGCTGCCGGAGAAGCCCTCTTGATCTACGTCGCCGCTACCACTCAGGTGGTCAGCGCCGCGATCGTGGTTGAGAGACGAGAAGAGGGGCATGCATTGCCCGTCTAGAGGCCGGTCTACTTCATCAGTGAAGTACTGTCCGAGACCAAAATCCGCTACCCACAAATCCAGAAGCTACTGTACGCGGTAATTCTGACACGACAAAAGTTGCGACACTACTTCGAGTCTCATCCGGTGACTGTGGTGTCATCCTTCCCCCTCGGGGAGATCATCCAGTGCCGAGAGGCCTCGGGAAGGATTGCAAAGTGGGCGGTGGAGATCATGGGTGAGACAATCTCGTTCGCCCCTCGGAAGGCCATCAAGTCCCAAGTCTTGGCGGACTTTGTGGCCGAATGGGTCGACACCTAGCTTCCAGCGGCTTCGATCCAGCCGGAACTCTGGACCATGTTTTTCGACGGGTCGCTAATGAAAACAGGAGCGGGCGTGGGCCTGCTCTTCATCTCACCCCTCGGGAAGCACCTCTGCTACGTGGTGCGCCTCCATTTCTTGGCGTCCAACAATGTGGCCGAGTACGAGGCTCTGGTTAACGGGTTGCGCATCGCCATCGAGCTAGGGGTTCGACGCCTCGACGCTCGTGGCGACTCACAGATTGTCATCGACCAAGTCATGAAGAACTCCCATTGCCGCGACCCAAAGATGGAAGCCTACTGCGATGAGGTTCGGCGCCTGGAGGACAAGTTCTACGGGCTTGAGCTCAACCACATCGCCCGACGATACAACGAGACTGTGGACGAGCTGGCTAAGATAGCCTCGGGGCGGACAACGGTTCCCCTGGACGTCTTCTCCCGAGACCTACATCAACCCTCAGTCAAGACCGACGACACGCCCGAGCCCGAGAAGGTCTCGGCACTGCCGAAGCGCCCTCGGCTCAGCCCGAGGCACCCTCGGCCCCTAAAGGTGAGGCACTGCGCGTCGAGGAAGAGCGGAATGGGGTCCCGCCTGATCGAGACTGGCAGACCCTGTACCTGCAATATCTCCACCAAGGAGAGCTGCCCCTCGACCGAGCCAAAGCTCGGCGACTGGCGCGGCGCGCCAAGTCGTTCATCTTACTGGGGGACGGGAAGGAGCTCCACCACCGTAGCCCCTCAGGCATCCTCCAGCGATGCATATCCATCGCCGAAGGTCAGGAGTTACTACAAGAAATACACTCGGGGGCTTGCGGTCACCACGCAGCACCTCGAGCCCTCGTTGGGAATGCCTTCCGACAGGGTTTTTATTGGCCAACCGTGGTGGCCGATGCCACTAGGATTGTACGCACCTGCCAAGGGTGTCAATTCTACGCGAAGCAGACCCACCTGCCCGCTCAGGCTCTATAGACAATACCCATCACCTGGTCGTTTGCTGTGTGGGGTCTGGACCTCGTCGGTCCCTTGCAGAAGGCACCCGGGGGCTACACGCACCTGCTAGTCGCCATCGACAAATTCTCCAAGTGGATCGAGGTCCGACCCCTAAACAGCATCAGGTCCGAACAGGCGGTGGCGTTCTTCACCAACATCATCCATCGCTTTGGGGTCCCAAACTCCATCATCACCGACAACGGCACCCAGTTCACCGGCAGAAAGTTCCTGGACTTCTGCGAAGATCACCACATCCGAGTGGACTGGGCCGCCGTAGCTCACCCCATGACGAATGGGCAAGTGGAGCGTGCCAACGGCATGATTCGGCAAGGACTCAAGCCGCAGATCTACAACGACCTCAACAAGTTCGGCAGGCGATGGATGAAGGAACTCCCCTCGGTGGCCACGGGCTTCACACCGTTCTTTCTAGTCTATGGGGCCGAGGCCATCTTGCCCACAGACTTAGAATACGGTTCCCCAAGGACGAGGGCGTACAACGACCAAAGAAATCGAACCAACCGAGAAGACTCACTGGACCAGTTGGAAGAAGCTCGGGACATGGCCTTACTACACTCGGCACGGTATCAGCAGTCCCTGCGACGCTACCACGCCCGAGGGGTTCGGTCCTGAGACCTCCAGGTGGGCGACTTGGTGCTTCGGCTACGACAAGACGCCCGAGGGCGTCACAAGCAGAAGAGCCATTCATCATCGCCAAGATTTTGAAGCCCGGAACATACAAGCTGGCCAACAGTCAAGGCGAGGTCTTCAGCAACGCTTGGAACATCCGACAGCTACGTCGCTTCTACCCTTAAGATGTTTTCAAGTCGTTCATACACCTCGTTTACATACGCCAATAAAGTCTAACCATCAAGGAAGGGTCAGCCTTGCCTCGGCCAAGCCCGACCCTCCCTCGGGAGCTAGAAGGGGGGCACCCCCTCTGTGTCAAAATTTTCCTCGAAAGAAGTCTTCCACCAAAACAACTTTCACGTCTCCCGGCTATATCAGTAACAGGACCCCGAGAAACGAATAAGAGTGCATGTAAGTGGCAAGGCCGACCGAGCCGAGGGACTCCTACACCTCCAGGATACGGAAACCTCACTCGTCACCTACCGCGAAAAATAACTCTTACTTGGGTAAGCAATCCTTCTACTGACGAACGAGCCCGGACACGCAAAACAGGAGGAAAAGAGACACGACTTTATATTATGACGACAAAGTGTTCGGGCCTCGGCGGCCGCAAAAGACACATACACACTACGCATTCAAAATAAACTGCTCCGGCAGAATCAGGTGTCGCCCGGAGAAGGAGCCGCGCCCTCGGCTTCGTTTCAACCCTCGGCAAGATCCGCCTCGGCCTCGGACGACGGCGCAAGCGGAAGGATCTCTGCTTCGAAGGTGGTCGCCAGCACCGCGCTTGGGCCCGCGGCGGTCGCGTCAAGCCTCTGGACTTCGGCCAGGGCAGCTTCATCTTTGTCGGGAAGGCAATACCCCTCGCTGACTCGCTCCAGATCCACGTCGTAGTGGGAAGCGAGCACGGCGAAGGCCCGCCTAACGCCGTGATGCAGCACCTCGCGGAGTTTGCCGCGAGCGTGGTCACCCAAGGCCTGCAGGCGACTCTGAAGGGAGCTTCCCGAGGGGACGTCGTCGAGACCAAAGACCCAGCAGAAGGCCGAGATAGCGTCAGACATGGCCACATGGCCGGCCTCCCTCTGCTCGGCCGCCTGGGCAAGTGCCTTGGTGGACTCGTTGAGGGCAAACTCGAGTTCTGCAAACAGCCATAGCAGAAGTCTTCAAACACGAGTTGAAGAATGAAGCTGAATCAAAATCTTAAAACAGCCAAGACATACCTTCGGCTCGGGCACGCTGCTCCGAGGATGCGGCTTGGGCCACGGCTAGGTCTGCCGCAAGGGCTCCGGCCCGAGCAGACGCCTCGGCTAGCTGGTCTCCAAGGGCCTCAGCCCGGCTTTCAGCCTCGACGGCCTGGCCCCGAGATTGGTCCCGCTCGCCGATGACCTGGCCAAGCTCCAACTGCTGCCGCCGCGCCTCTGCGCGTGCCGCCGCTGCCTCCGCTCCTAGATCGACGCAGAGCAACCGAAGGTCCGCCACCTCGGCGCTCCATTGGGAGAGGCGCTCGGTAGTCTCGACAAGCGTGGTCCTCAGGAACCGCAGCGAACCCTAGACATCGGCCTCGCGGCGGATGAACGACGACTTGGTGGCGCTCAGATCCATTAGATCCTGAGGAAAGGAAGCGAGACGTCAACAAAAAATGCCTTGACCACGTGAAAGGTATGCCTGAAATCCTTACCTAGAGAATCTTGGGAACGTCCCTGCAAAGGACCCCCAGGGTCGACCGAAGCGACCCCACCGTCGCCTCGGCACACTCACGAAGCCCGTCCCAAGACTGCTCCTCTCGCTCATCGTCGAGAACGAAGAGGGGATCCGAAGCACCACGGGTCCAGAACTGGAGCGACTGACGCTGCCCGTCGGGACTACGCCGCACGGGGACGAGGCTGCCGCTCCCCAGGACAGGTCGCGGTTCCGCGCCCCCCTCCTCCGAGGCGTCAGGTAGCGACGCCTCGGCCATCTCAGCATCGACGGCGACGGGTGACTCCACGGCCAGAACGACAACAGCCTCGGCAGAAGCCGGTGCCAGCGCCGACAACACGTCTGGTGGGCTCGAGGCCGCAGTCTCCCCTAGCACGACGGCCGCCTCGACAGAGGAGTCAGCCTCAGGAGCTCGCCCCACGGCAACTTGTGCCGCCTGAGCCCCTCGCTTTCGGGCATCTTGCGAGGAGGTCAGCTGGCCGGCGAGGCCCGGCGCGACACTAGCTGCAGAAGCCGACGCCATCTTGAGGACCTTCCGGGGAGCCAGACCGGTCGAACCGTGCCTCCGCTTGCTGGGGAGAAAGGGAAGACCAGGATCAGGACATACGAAGGAGGAGCCGGGACAGAGGTATCCTAAGATACTTACCCACTCCGGGCCACGACCAATCGTGCCGACGGGGAGGTCCCTTGAGCCTCGGTCCCCGAAGGTACCGCCGAGGTTAGCCCCGCTGCCGGCTTCGACACCATCCTTGCCTCGGGCGCCCGAGGCACCAGAGGGACGGACTGCCCAAGCGCAGCCACGGTGACCCGAGGATCACCCTCCTGTGCAGTCGGCACGGGCAACGGTTCTTGGGGAATAGGCGGGTCGGCCTGACTCCCCGGGGTGACCTCAACTACCTCGGCCAAGGGGTCAAGTACCCCCTTGGCCTGCCCCCGTTCTTTGGACCGGGACCCCGACGTCCCGGCCCCGGATACCGACGGCGCCAGCCTGCTCGGGGGCTGGCTCGACGACCCCTGGCTCAGCCTCAGATCTGGGCTGAGGCCGAGGCGGGCAGCCATGTCGTCGTCTTCATCATCATCTTCATCGTCATCGTCAGGCGTCTCCGGCGACGGCTCCCTCAGGAGCCCATCCCTCTCCTACCGACGATGAAGCCTCTCCAAGGCGTCCCGAGCCTGCATCCGCTCGCGGGCCCGAGCCTTCTTTGCGTCCTTCTTCTCCTTCCTCTTCTCCGTGGCGACCCTTCGTGCGACTCGGTCCACCGCGTCCTCCGGGACCGGTGGCAGGGAAGGCTTGTGAAATCCCACCTCCTGGAGACGGACGAAAAGTCTCGACTGTGAGAACCAAGGGCAATCCGACATAAGAAGGAAGAAGGAGCAGACACTCCCCAGGGACACACACCCACGATCGGGACACATCGAGAGCTGGGAAAAGGCGCTGGCGTCTAACTTCCCTACCGTGCCGGCTACCCGCCTGTGGAGGTCGTCGGCGGGAAGGGGGTCCGAGGACATCTGCAAACCCTCCAAGTCGACCCCCGGCGTCATCTCCCAAAGCGGCAGCCGCCGCTCTGTCAAGGGGAGCACCCTCTGGCGATGAATGGCGGCAACCACCCCCACGGCGGTGAGCCCTCCTTCTCGCAGCTCCTCCAAGGCCTTCAAAAGGGGCTGGAGATTCTTCTGTCTCTCGCGCGGGGCCCCGTAGCGCCAGTTACCACCGGCGGCGGTCACCACTCGTTGAGAAAACGACAGGAGCCTCCCGTCGTCATTCCGGAGATAAAACCACCGGCGCTGCCACCCCTTATTCGAAGACGTGAGGATGGCAGGGATGTACCGCTGCGCCCGCGCCTGCCTCAACTGGAGGATGCAGCCATCGGCCCGCACCGCCATGCGAACTCTTCTTTCCCTCGTCGTCGAGGCAAAAAGCTCCGCGGAGAAGAGATGGGTCCACAGGTCCCAGTGGGGGGCAATCCCCAAAAATCCTTCGCAAACCGCCGCGAAGATGGCTGCTTGTGCGATGGAGTTGGGACTGAGATTGTGCAGCTCCACCCTATAGACATGCAGAATCGCCCGCATGAAACGACTTGCCGGCACACCGAACCCCCTCTCGTGAAAAGAGACGAAGTTCAGCACATACCCCGGCAGCGGGGACGGGGCGGCTCCGCTCAGAGGGGCCATCCACTCCAGCTGCGAGTCACCGGAGAGAGGGCGAAGCAAACCATCAGCAACAAGGGCCTCCAGATCATCCGCCGTGACGGTGGAGAAAGGCCACGGGTCGCGCGGCGAAACAACGGTCACCCGGTCGGCCATCACCAAGCAGAAGAGGTGGCAGCGGAGAAGACAGGGTGCGCGGTTTCTTTTCTCTGGCTATTCCCTCAGGTTGCGAAAACCTAAGTGGGAGGCAAGCAGCAGAGTAAAGAACCGTCACCGGTCCCTCTCCCGAATATATAAAGGCCTAGGTGAGACCCGTTCAACACTTCGCCCGAACCCGCCGCGAGATTCAAAACTCAAAGGCGAGACGCCCGTTCCTCGAACGGCTCGCGCGCGCACAACGGCTGCCCCACGAACCACTCGTCCCATCGCATTAACTCTGCGGCAGGACAGGCGACACCTTTGGCAGGCGAAGCAGGCGACGCTTCACCTCCACCATGATGACCGCATCAAAAAGGTACACCACGTCGTTCAAATTCATATCCCTTTTTCTCTTCCCCTTTCTCTCTCTTGCTATAGGGACCGGGAAAGGGGATACTCCGAAAGGGATCCTTCTCTGCGAAGGAAGCGGGCCCCGAGCCCTCCTACTGATCAGAGGTTCGAAGGCTGGCCCCTCGGAAGGGTTCGGCAGCCGCCTCAGAGCACTCAGGCTCCACGCCTACTACTGATCGGAGGTTCGAAGGCTAGCCCCTCGGAAGGGTTCGACAGCTGCCTCAGAGCACTCGGGCTCCGCGCCCACAACTGGTCAGAGGTTCGAAGGCTGGCCCCTCAGAGGGGTTCGACAGCCGCCTCAAGCCACTCGGGCTCCGCGCCCACTACTGATCAGGGGTTCGTAGGCTGGCCCCCGAAGGGTTCGACAGCCGCCTCAGAGCACGCAGAGCGAGGGATGACTCTGGGTACGTTCGATACACAACCAAGGCTCGGGCTTCGCTCCCGAGGTACCCTAGGACATTTCCGAGACCAGCGGGAGCGATTTTGTAACGAAATCCCATCAGAGGGAGGCATCGAGCCCTCGGACCTTATCAAACGGGACTAGGTTTGACAAATCACCTGCAGGTACTTTTGGAGCGCGCCTCTGGGCCACTAGCCGACCCTTATCGAACGGGGCACGGGCGTCCACTCGGATCACCCGCTAGCAACTCACTGGAGACACCATGTTCGGTGCCCTCCGAGGGCAACATGGCGCTTTCCCCCCCCCTCCTCCTTGCAGAAAGGCGACGCAGGGGCGTATGAAAAAAGCTAAGTCTATCCTTGACCGTCCTCTCGCTCTGTGCGGAGGCTCGGGGGCTGCTCTCGCAAACCCGGCTTCGGCCAAACCGTTGACAGCGTCAACATACCAGCCCGAGAACTTGGAACCTGACTATGCACCCGGGCTACGACTAGTTCGCATGAGGGAACAACTAGACTGGCCGAAGCATCATGAAACGCGCTAAGACCTCGAAGGAGTCAAACCACTCCTCCGAGGCCTCGGGGGCTACACCCGGCTGGTGCCCTCGCGCGCACCCACCGGAACGAAACGCAACCGAGAAAGGCCGGTCCCCTTGCAAAAAAGTGCGACAAAAGCCTCCAAGCGAGTATCAACACTCCCTTTGAGGCTCGGGGGCTACTGTCGGGGACCATAATTAGGGGTACCCCCAAGGCTCCTAATCTCAGCTGGTAACCCCCATCAGCACAAAGCTGCAAAGGCCTGATGGACGCGATTAAGGTCAAGGTTCGGTCCACTCAAGGGACACGATCTCACCTCACCCGAGCCCAGCCTCGGACAAAGGCAGCCGACCTCGGAGGATTCACGTCTCGCCCGAGGGCCCCCTCAAGCGACGGACACACCTTCGGCTCGCCCGAGGCCCAATCTTCGCGGAGAAGCAACCTTGGCCAGATCGCCACGCCAACCGACCGTATCGCAGGAGCATTTAATGCAAGGATCGCTTGACACCTTATCCTGACGCACGCTCTTCAGTCGACAGAGCCGAAGTGACCGCAGTCACTTCGTCGCTCCACTGACCGACCTGACTGGAAAACAGCGCCGCCTGCCCCGCTCCGACTGCTGTGCCACTCGATAGAGTGAGGCTGACAGCAGCTAAGTCCAACCTCGGGCGCCATGGGAAGCTCCACCTCGCCCGACCCCAAGGCTCGGACTCAGCCTCGACCTCGGAAGACGGACTCCGCCTCGCACGACCCAGGGCTCGGACTCAGCCTCGACCCTGGAAGACGGACTCCACCTCGCCCGACCCCAGGGCTCGGACTCAGCCTCGACCCCGGAAGACGGACTCCGCCTCGCCCGACCCCAGGGCTCGGACTCAGCCTCGACCCCGGAAGACAGACTCCGCCTCGCCCGACCCTAGGGCTCAGACTCAGCCTCGACCTCGGAGGAGCCTCCGCCTCGCCCGACCTCGGGCTCGGACCCGCCACGTCACAAGGAAGGCCATCATTACCCTACCCCTAGCCAGCTCAGGCTACGGGGAACAAGACCGGCGTCCCATCTGGCTCGCCCCGAAAAACAAGTAATGATGGCACCCCACGTGCTCCATGACAACGGCGGCTCTCAGCCCCTTACAGAAGCAAGGAGACGTCAGCAAGGATCCGACAGCCCCGACAGTTGTACTTCTACAAGGCTCAAGCACTCCTCCGACGGCCACGACATCACATGAACAGGGCGCCAAAACCTTTCCGGCTGCCACGACGGCATGTACTTAGGGCTCTAGCTCCTCTCTGCTAGACACGTTAGCACACTGCTACACCCCCCATTGTACACCTGGGCCCTCTCCTTACACCTATAAAAGGAAGGTCCAGGGCTCTCGTACGAGAAGGTTGGCCGCGCGGGAGAACGGGCTGCCGGACAGCCTCTCTCACACTCCCTCGCGGACGCTTGTAACCCCCCTACTGCAAGCGCACCCCACCTGGGCGCAGGGCAACACGGAGGCCGCGGGATTCCCCTTTTGCCTGTCTCTTCCCCCCTTCGTGCTCCGTCTCGCGCCGACCCATCTGGGCTGGGACACGCGGCGACAATTTACTCGTCGGTCCAGGGACACCCCCGGGGTCAAAACACCGACACAAGGCAAGTGGACTTCTCCCTATGCATACTCTGTTTGATCGGAAACAATACATTTAATAAGTTTATTCTTGGATATATATGCATAATTTGATGGGTTACCTATTCGGATACACCTAACCTTTTATACCATATTCCTTGATCAAACTTGGGTATTATATTTTACCTTTGTAGCTATGCTATTGCTACAACTTAACTTTATGTAGTCACTCCTGTTTATGATATTAATGTTCCAAATGGTAAGTTTACATTGTTGTTGTTAATCCGATGATTAAACAAGATCATATGATTTAATTGGAACATGGAGTGACCACCCGGGAAAACAGTGCTACCATGAGGGTGGTATGGGACGCCCTTGGCTAAATAACTAGGGAAGTCTTATGTTGGGTGCTGGCCGTGGTCGACCAGAACGGGGGCATCTGGCAAGCGCTTATAGTTCCAGCTCAAGCAGATTGGATACGGGCATAGTTCCCAAAGCTTTACCCTATAGTCTGGACTATAAGTTGGTTACATCAGGTGTACTCTATGTAGTTTGACCATTTCCAGCATTTGCATAATGAGGACTCTAGGGAAAAGCCTCATAGTGAGACCCTAGCCATTCACCTCGGAAGTGAATATGGGTCTAGCTAACCCGGGCTAGAAGGGAATCGTGACTCATGGGTAAAGATGTGCCACCTCTGTAGATTGTAAAACTGATATATCAGTCGTGCTCATGGTTAAGAGCAGCCTAGACTCCTCACATGATAATTGAACTTGAAGATGGAAATAAATCGAGAATCGATGATCTGCCAATGGTTTTGCTTCAGTGGTTTCACTTAAGTGTTTTTGATATACTCTTATACCTTTGTTTAATGGGAATACTTGGGATTCACACTTATTAGTAAGACAGGTGTTGCTAATAAAATGTTGACCAACTAAAATGCTTACTGCTCAACCTTAGCCTCACCTTGTTAAACTTGCATTAATTTTCCCCCACTTGCTGAGCCCCGACCATAAGTGAGCTCACCCTTGCTTAAATTTTGATCAAAAGTTTGCAGATGAAGTTATGATGCTGAACTTCATGGATGCTAGTCTAGTGATACCCCCGGTCATCTTCCTGTGGATGGATGTCCATGTTTTGCTGTACTTTGATGAATAAAGGTTAAGACATTATGTCTGTTCGAAGTGTAATATGTTAATATAATCGTTATTTATGCTTTTATGCATTGTTCTTTTGATATATTACACTTGCGACGTCAACATATGTGTGGAAATAGATCCTGGCACACATATGCTATGCACCCGGCTCTGCCCCCCCTTGGAACCGGGTGTGACAATTATAAATCAAAGTACTCGTCTAAACAGAATGGTATTAATTTGGCCATCGCGTTATGCATAGAATAAAGTCATGTTCCGTGTGTAATCATTATAAACAGACCAAAGTAAATTTAAAAAGATTGTTGCACGGTGAAACACGCGACACAACACCTAGACTGAATTTAGAATGAAACGACTCATCACGCGATGGAGCGCGCCACGAGGTACTTGAATTATTATGAGAATAACGTCAGGCGTCGCGCGACGAAGCGCACGACGGCACACGTCATCTAAATTGAACTTAAAACAAAACGTCGCGCCACTGGACGCGCGACGCCACACATTTAAATATTCCGAAATGAAGATGAATCATCGCGCGACTAAGCGCGCGACGCATCTCATTAATAAATGTGAATTTAAAATAAACCGTCACGCGACGAAGCACGTGACGCATCACGTCAACTAAACTAAATTTAAAATTAATTAAACCAAAATATAAGTGTCGCGCACGTGATGGTCGCGCGCGCGGGAAGGCACCGCGCGCGCCGGGGGCGCGCAAGGTCGCCGAGGCAGGGTGCAGGGCTATCGGGGAGGGTCGCGGGGTGCGGGGCCGCCGCCTGGGCGAGGGCACGGGGCTGCCGGGGGCGTGCAGGGCCGCGGGGAGGTGCGAGGGCGCCGCCGAGGGGCACGACCGCTGGGAAGGGGCGTGGGGTCGCGGGGCGTGTGCCACCGCCGGGCAGGGGCACGGGGCGCAAGGGCACGATCCGTCGCCGGGCAGAGGCGCAGGGAGGGAAGAGGGAAGGGAGAGAGAGGGGGGGAGAGAGGGAGAGCTCACCTCGGGGATCCATATCCGGCGATAACCGTCACCAAATCACCTAGGGCTCAACAGGGAAGAGAGAGAGGTGGAAGAGAGGGAGTTGCTGCATGGGAAAATTGAATGAGGGAAAGGGAGAGAGAGGGGGCGCATGGGGAGAAGCAGGGGCGTGCGGCCAAGGCCGGGCTGGGCTAGGTCGGGCCGGGCTGGGCTGGGTCGCGTCGCGGGTCAAAATCCCACGGCACGCACAACCACTGATCAGAATCCAATCACGAATCAAAATCCGAAACGAGACGAGGCGAACACGCGATTAAACACAACATCAGACAAAAGAAATATGCTTCGGCATGATGCAACACCCATGACAAGTTAGGTTTTTGTTTACACGCAATACGGACACCAGTCGCTATACTGCTTTGAAATTGGGAAGAAGGAGCGAAACGGGAAGAGAAAAGAGAGTAACGCCTGAATTTGGTGAGTAAAAAAGAAGAAAAAATTCTACCCCCAAATTCAGGGAGTTACAAACCTATCCTTCTTAAAAGAATCTCGCCCTCGAGATTCAAGTTTGGCCAGCAAAGAGTTCAGAATACTTGGCCATCAGATCATCTTCACGCACCCAGGTTGCTTCTTCCTCAGAGTGGTGACCCCATCTGACTTTGCACATTCTGATAGTTTTCCTCCGGGTGACCCTGTCTGCAATCTCAAGAATCTGCACTGGCTTCTCTATGTAGGTCAAGTCTTGGACTTCCAGACCGTCCACTGGCAACTGCTCTTCTGGCACACACAGACACTTCTTCAACTGAGACACATGAAAGACATTATGCACCGCTAACAAATCTTCTAGCAGACTGAGCTGATATGCCACTTCTCCACGCTTTGTGAGAATCTAATATGGACCGACATACCGTGGCGCTAGCTTGCCCTTGACTCTGAATCTTCTGACTCCTCTGATAGGCGATACTTTCAAGTAGACAAAATCTGCAACTTCAAAACTCAGCTCTCTCCTTCTTGTGTCTGCATAACTTCGCTGCCTTGATTGCGCTATCTTTAGATTCTCCCGAACCATCTTGATGTTCTCTTCAGCTTCGAGCAAAATGTCTGGCCCAAACACTCGCTTTTCTCCAGGCTGATCCCATTACAATGGAGTTCTACAACTCCTTCCATAAAGTGCCTGAAATGGTGACATCTTCAAGCTGGCCTAGTAACTGTTGTTATAGGAGAATTCTGCGTAAGGTAATCTCTTGTCCCATCCAGACTAATCTTGCAACGCACAGGCTCTCAACATATCTTCAAGGATTAATCTATAGCATACATGTGCTTTTATGTCTTTGATCATGTTATTTTAAGCTTAATTGTCTTTATTGCTTATTTTGTGCTCAAGTTGTAGAATATTATCCCTAGACCTCACAAGTCCTTATGCAAAAGATGCATGTGTTTAGGGGGGGGGAATGCTACAACTTGACCCTTTGAGACTAATATGTTTGCTTAAGTGATTTTGATGTAGTCTCAAAAGTGGATTGAATGGGAAGTGGTGGGCATGGACAAAGGCTTCCACTGCATAACAATATCAATGTACCTTGTTCAAGTTGCCCTTGGTGTTCATTGCCTTCTTTCTCTTAATTCACAATTTTTGGTGAGGCAATGAGGTTTAAGGCCACTAGTTTCTCTGTTTTGGTGCTTAATGCCAAAGGGGAGAAAGTAGTGCCAAACCAACTGGATCAACCGCCACTTGTGAATTACAAAAAAAATATTGTGTTTTGAAATTGTCTTTTTTGATAGCAACAGGAGCCCTCTGATTGCAAAACTACTCTCTTGTGGGGAAGAAATCTTTCTTATGGGGAAAAGGGGGAGCTCCTGCCTTTTGATCAAAACTAGTCTTGAAAATGTCTTGATTTGCAAAACTAAAATATTTTTGTCTAAGTAAGAAAACAAATTTGTTTTCCGAAAATAAACCAAGTGCTGGCAAAATGATCCAAATACGCCAAATCTTATACTAATTATTTGGTTATGTTAGTGCCTTTTAAGTTGTTTTTTGGTGTGTTGGCATAAATCACCAAAAAGGGAAGATTGAAAGGGAAATGTGCCCTTGGGCCATTTCGAGTTGTTTTGGTGATTAAATGCTCAACACATCACTATGAACTAACACTCCTTATATGAGCATGAGCATAGGTGTTTGGAAAGTAAATTGAGGAAAATAAGAAAAGCACTTTTGAATTTGAAATGGGCATATTGCAAACCTCTATGGATCAAATTGAAAAAGGTATGTTTCTAGTACTTAGTCAATTGTTTTAGGTACTAATCATGTTTGTCTAAGTACTAGGGATCAACTGAAGTCGAGCCAAAAGAAGCCAAAGAAACTTGTCATAAAAAGGAAGAAGCTTGGCTGATCTAGGTAGCACCGGACAGTCCGATGATCATACGGCCGAAGTGTCCGCTCCTGGGCTCGGCTAGGTCCCGATGGCTATAAATCACCGAACGGTCCGGGGCCATCCACCAGACAGTCTGGTGTCAGGATAGCCAACGGCTATTAGCCACGTCAGCTAGCTCCAACGATCAGATGGAGCATCGGACAGTCTGGAGCCCCTACCGAATAGTCTGGTTCCCGTCTAATAAGGAAAGTGACCAATTAGCGATCCTTCGACCATTGTACTATACACTGTCCGGTGTGCCACCGGACAGTCTGGTGCACCCGTAGACAGGGAGGCTGGCAGCTTCCAAATGAAGCTCCAACAGCTTCTAGGCTCCTTGGGGCTATAAAAGGGACCCCTAGGTGCATAGAGAAGATGCCTAAGCATCATAAGAGCATACTACAACACTGAGACTTTGCGACCACACTTTTGATGTGTTAGAGAGAGATTTGAGCATGTTTTTGAGCTGTGACTCTGTCATTTTGATTCGTACACTCTCTTCTTTGCTTGTGTGCGTAGTGTTGCTACAATTGTGCTCTTGTGTGCGTTTCTACTCCTCTCCTTACTTCAGATTTTATTTTGATCAATTGTGTAAGGCGTGAGAGACTCCAATTTGTGGGGATTCCTCAAAACTGGGATATTGATATAAGGAAGACAATTGTGGTACTCAAGTTTGATCTTTGGGTCACTTGAGAGGGGTTGAGTGTAATCCTTGACCAACAGAGCTCACCACAACGTGGAGTAGGCATTGACCGAACAACGATAAAAATTTGTTGTATTTTGTCCATTTTACTTATTGCTATTACTATCTTCTTGAGTTCTCATATTCACTTGTAATATTTCCTCTAAGTTCAATACTCATCCTAATGGAGCAATCAAGTGAAGAGTTCTCTTTTCTCCTCTCTTCTCATCCTAACTTGGCTTTAGTTCTCACTAACAAATTTTATAAACCAAGTTTGTGTTGTTTAGTGCTAGTTTCATAGGATCACCTATTTCCCCCCTCTAGGTGCTCTCAGATGCCAAGATTAATCAACCCAAACAACACAATGATCAAAATCTGTCTAGAGAGTAAATAGAGCACAACAGTCATCTTGCAAAAACCATACTCTTGAACTATCAGGTCTTTGGTCATGACATTTTAACACAAGCAAGATAAGGAAGTTATCTACAACTTTTATGCAGAACACATCTACAGAAAACATAATTTACTTTAGTAGATTAATTGTATATCCGAAATAGTACATGCAGTCCTAACAATAGCGGCATTTCACTTCGTCTTTGGTGTTGTTGCTATAACTATCACATTCTTGACAATCAAGTGATGCTAGCACTTGTAATCATAATCACACATTCATGGCACACAATGATACCTACTGAAAAAGCATGCAAGCTAGAGGAACATCATTACCCAGTTTCCCACTTTATAAATAGGTTATTAATCATCCACAACCAATTCATCGCCATTGATCGACTTAACCTCTAACTTGACGATTTGGGCACCATAGCCTACAAGATTCTACCTAAACATCCAACATCACATAGAGGGCCTACTACTTCACATTGATATTCATACAGAGCGCTAGAGCGACAACTATACAAATAACATGCAAGTGTAATACCCAACTTGTAAACAATAAGAAAAAAGGTTGATCTCATTATAAGTTTTGCCTCTACTCATTATAACATGGAATACCCATGGTTAAATTGAACCATTGACTAATAGAATACTTATGCATCATGTTGAATTTTGCGTTGTGCATTTAATACTAACAATATTACTAGGAAAAGGCTAATTAGGATTTAACCTAAAAGAAAAAAAATTCAATTTAGAAAATTGGGAAGTCACCTAGAAAGGGAAAATAGGAAATCCTACATAAAATAAAATAAATATGCAAATAAATTTCCTCCAATACTGGTATGTTCAAATTATGTATTTAATTGAGAACAATAAATCAACAACATCATTTGAATTCAAATTTAAAGTTCAAATAAAAAGGAGAAGAAAGAAAAGAAAATAGAGGAGAAAAAGAAAAAGAGAAAGCCTTGCGCTGGGTCGAATCCCACTTATCTCAGCCCACCAAAACCCGCGCCTGCGGCCCATTTCGACACACCGCGTCTCGGGCGCTGACAACTCGGCCCCTTGAGTCAGTCATTGTCGCCGAGAACCTCTCCCACCGGGCGCTCTCTGCCATGTGGACCTCCCGTGCTCAGTCACCGACAGGCGGGCCCAAAACCCACCACGATCTTATCGTCTCCGTCGCAACGACCATGCTGGGTCCGCGTGCGACAATTCCGCGGAGGGTCGTTCATGCTAGCTGTCACTGTTGGTTCGTCCCGCAACCCTTCCTTGGGCTACAAATATTCGGGACCCCGCACCCTCTGGCCCTCTGATGCGTAGCGCCCAAGGCACCGCCACCATCACGGAGGGAGAAAAGTGAGCACCGCCGTGGGGGAAATCCTCAATTCGCCATTCATCGTGCCCTGGGGGTGGTGCTAGGGGCTTTTCGGGATGGGGAAAAGGTGGTTGTGCCCTCGCCACGCGGAATTACCAACCTAGGCTCGGGAAATCGCTCACCGGGGAGCAGGAACCACCGCGGACAGCCTCTCCCCGTGGTCCGTGTCCTGAACCGCTCAACCGTTGGTAAGTACCGCCCCATCGTTCCGCTTTCATCTCCGCTTTGTATAGCACCTATTGTTTCGAAGTTTGAACTGGGGAATCGCCCACCAGGTGGGTGCTGGCCATGGCACCAACGCACCGGCCTTCCGCGCCGTCCCACCGATTGGGCACGTGGGGGAAGATTTGATGGCACACCCCCCTATTCGCCTGAACCGTGGGATCGTTGATGGGCGATCCAGATTGCACCGTAGCTACTTAAAATCTGGGCCGTGGGATTCTGATCGGACGGGTACTGTGTGATACCGATCGGGTGGGATGCGATCTAATCCTCACCGTCGGCTGTTGATCGAACGGCTGTGAGCACGACATACCCCTTCGGCCTCTGCGGATTTATGAAAGAGCCCCCGTAGTATTTAAGAATCAACCCGCAGTCCACCGTGAGTGTAGTCTGAGTCTGGGTGATTTTGCAAGTTAGACCCCGAGCTTTCTGTTAATACTGTGCGCAGTCCAGAGCCATAGGAAAAATAGGAAAATGAATTTAGAAAATGTTTTTCTAATATAAAAATAATTCTAGAACTCATTTAATTCATAGAAAATTCATATTAAATCCTTTTTGATCCTTTCTAGTTGCATTAATTTTGTATTAATATTGTCTATCAACTAGTAACTCTGTTTAGCCATGAAACTTAGATTAAAATTATTCACTTGAGTTATTTCATATTAAGCTCTTAATAACTTCGGAAATTCACAACTCGATAACCGTAACTCCGAATTTAGTGATTCTTGTCCCTACGATCTCGTTACGACGCGTAGAATATTATCAAGCATTATGTTCTGATGTTTTGTGTGATGTTAATTTCTCCTATACCGTGTTTGTTTGTATTGTTGCGAGTAGACGAGCAAGAAGACACTGAGGACCCAGGTGTTCAGCAGGTGGAGACTATTGAGCAGGAGCTTGTTGAAGGCAAGTTGTACCCTTGGTCACCTCTATTACCCAATAATGTTCTTATTAATCATTATGATCTGCATAGGTTAATTTTGATGGGACCCAATAGGATACCCTAGTTTGACTATCTTTATGCCTTGTTTACCACTGAACTTTTGGGTAGTACCTGCTATTGCTTTATGTGTTTTTGGGTATGGAGATACACATTATTCATGATCAGGCTTTTATTATCCATTTGTTATTTACTGTTCATGATAAGATCATATTGTTAATTGGAACAGGGAGAACCACCCAGGAAAATAGTGCTACCACAAAGGTGGTATGGGACGCCCTTGGCTGACTAATTAGGAAAGCTAATGGGTGACTACCTTACTTGAAAGGGGCAAGGGAAGTAGGGGAGTGGTCAGTGTAGAAAGGTCCTTGGGTTTATTTTGTTGCGATAGCGGTCAGGCGAGGGATCCTTGCATTGGAGCTTCCTAGAACTGTAGCGGGTTTTATGAAGCTAGTGGAAGTTTGTAAAGGCCTCATAGTGTTATCCTGCCTCGCTTCCTTGGTAGAGGTGTATGGGAAGTCGCGATTCCTTGACAGATGGGTAACATGACTTGTGGGTAAAGATGCGCAACCTCTGCAGAGTGTAAACTGGTACATCAGTCGTGCTCACGGTCATGAGCGGCTCGGACACTCACATGACTAATTTATGGAATTAAGTTCTATTTGTCATTTGCATCGCATTGTGGTTTATTATTAATTTGATCTATTTATTACTCTGTTTTGGTATTTACTTACATTGAGTAACTTCTAATAAAACTTGACCACTTATTAAAAGCAATGCTCAGCTTTAACCATTATTTGTTGATCAGCCTCACACTTCACATGAGCTCCCAGCTTTGGTGAGTTCATGCACATTATTCCCCATAACTTGTTGAGTTATGATATTTTGTGAGCTCACTCTTGTGATATATAAACCCCCCAGGTGAAGAGCATGTGGTCCAAGAGGAGCCCTATAATGAGGAGTACGAGTTGATCTAGGTGACGTCTCCCAGTCAGCTTGTTGGCACCAAGGAACAATATTTAGTTTGTTTTATTGTTATCAATTATTTTTGTAAGACTTCCGCTATGTAATAATGATACTTGTGACATTTATCTCTATACACTTTGTCATTATATGTGATGTTCTTCTTTGGCGCACATATGAGACGCACCCGGCTTTATCCCTTAAATCCGGGTGTGACAGCAAGCAATCAACTTTTCCTCAATGACTTTCAACCAGGTCACTAAACAGACGATAGGAGGACTACGAAGGCATGTCATCACTTCATCACATAAGCAAAATTAATTTAACTATGCTGATCATCGACTGATCATTGAAACTACTAAACTTATCCTTCGCACCACTACACCACCCTTCACCTTTAAAGTTTTACCACATAAATGTAAATTATTCAAATTCACAAATGACACCGATGATACTTATTATATCCATCTATCACATTACTAATGCCATCACATGCCGCATACACCTTTACCAACACATTCCTCACGTAAATTTACATTTCCAAACCACACTTCATCATATTCATACACGACGCTGATTTCAAAATGTAAGAACACCCCTAAACAATATGACATGACTACCTCACAATTATGATCGAAATTTTAACCCTACCTACGGTGAGGAATTCATTAGCACTTTACGCACATCACCATACTCTTATCCACAATCTAAAAACATAAGAATTATATGTGTCCTTTCTGACTTAACTTTCTTTTCTATGGACTTTAATCCACCAAATACACATCTACACTTATACACTTCCACAGACACATATGCTTTCGCCATATTGATCGACTCACACGCATCGACCGTCAACATGTCAATGATGCATCACAAAATAACGCATAACAAGGGTCGAAAAACATAGAGAACTTCTCACCCCTTTTTACTTACTTTTGGAACGTGGCGATGCGACGGTGTGGGCCATTCACAGGTAGGATATTTCGTCGAACACTTGGTGGCATCACATAAGCAATCACATTTGCATAGGCCTCGATCCACATATCTTCGCACTTCGCTCGACGACGACCATGGTGATGTGGCTCTGGGTGGCGGAAGCACGCGATGGAGGGTCACGGTGATGTGGCAAGGTGACGATAGCGGTGAGCGTCATGGTGCATGAGAGTGCGTAGCGTGGGGCTGCAGGAACAACAGGGTGAGGAGTTCGTCGGCTTCCATGGACAAGAAGATCCTTGCGCGATGTTGGAGAGCAGAGGCAAGGGCTGAGCAAGAATCCCATAGGAGAGGGGGTGTCGACCGGCTTGCTTGAGGGAGCAGGGTAGGGGAACGACATGTTCCATGGGAGAGAAGAGGAGCGTCGATGGCCATGGTGAAAATCTTGGCCGACGTCCCTGCGCTCCTGGTGCTTGGGGATGAAGGGGGCGATGGAGGGGAGCTACTGGGGATGGCTCTGGTGGAGGAGATGCTGGGGGAAGGGCTGGGCACTAGCTCCACCATGGGAGGGAGGCTTTCCTATGTGCTAAGACCAGAGAGGAGGACTTGACCTGTGGGGGAGAGAAGAGGGAGGTGGCGACTGTCTAGAGGAGAGGGTGGGATTGGAAAATGTCCCCAAATCCAAGGAAGGAGGCTCATATTTATAGGCAAGAGCTACGGTTAGGATTTACTAGGGCTTGCTTAGGGGAGAAAGAAAGGTGGGGGGAATTGCTTCTAGGCTAAGCAATCACTATTTAAAGAAATAAAAATATCCTGTGGGATTTGGCCGGTGTAGAGAACGGAGAGAACCCGCGTTTGAATGAGTGAGAGACAGAGGACCTTTTACACAAGAACAAAATTCGAATTTGGACTAGATACGAGTATTAACATATTGGGTCGGATAAGATTTAAACAGATTTGGATAAACATTTCGGACATGGATTGAATATCGAGGAATCGGACTCGGGCATAGATTTTCTAACCTTTGCCGAGAAGTTCGCATAGATGAGTTTGGGCAGAAATTGCAGGACTAGATTCATCCTCAAATTTGCATTCGTCTTATAAATAAATTGTAATGGGCTCAAGATTTTGTGAGACCTTTATGAATAATCTTGATAGATGGAGATGGACATGATCGAGAAATCATTATCTTCACTGATGATCCGTGTTGAGGTCCAATCTCATGGCTTAACACAAGGCAAACCCTGGGTGTTTACAGCAATGAAAAGAAAATGATATCATACACCACCAACAAGTTTTGTTACAATAATATTTGCTTATAAAAAGTTCCCTCGTCAACCTTCCTACAGCCTATATAAAATACTTCATCATATATGGTTCGACCATGTTCACTTCTTTCCTTTTTCACTTCCTCTTCAAGGAAAAGAACATAGTAAGTACTATTAAGAAAGGTTATGACAAGAAAGCTTCAAAAACACAAGTCCTAAAGTCAACCTTCTAGGTATAAGCTTCGGCTTTGGAGGTGGCTAGTTGCCGACCGCCTTTGTTCTAGATCTCTACAAAAAACTGCTTCATCGCATTAAGCACCTCCTTTGAAGGTTTCTTGATACCTTTAATATCTATGCTGAAGTCGGTTCTGCTAACTGCTTTAATGTGCTCACATCCTGCTTTCTCTAGCATAAATGCCATGCCTCAGATCCTATCATTGCGCAGTAATCGCCACGAGCATTGATAACCCCTTCGAGCTCTCCTAATTCTTTTTTTGCCCAAGACAATGCCCCTCCGACATCCCCACTAGCATATGAGATTCCTCCGAAGTGGCACCAGTAGAGGAGAAGATCTTCTTCAGATAGTCACAACATCGGGAGGCAGCCCCAAAGCAGTGGTCTTGAAGGAAGGTCAAGGATTCTCATAACTCCACATTTCCCCTCCTTGGATTTAATGCTTTCTTTTGCTTTTTCAAGTTCATCACGAAGTTAATTAATGGTATCATCTTGCTTCTTCATTTTACTCCATCATTCTTGCAAATTCCTTCTACTTTTTTGTTTCCCTTCTTAGGTTCGGCTAAGGATTCTTTCAAAGATAAGATTTCATTGTTCTTTTCCTCTAAAGATTCTCGAAGCTTGTCAACTTCACTTTGAATATCTAAAACAACCGCTTTGTGCTCGACATCTTTGTTTTCTTGTTGAATCGATAGAGCCTTGCTTGGCATGAGGCGCTGCATGAAAATCACGAAGGAAAAGGATCGGTTATCCCATAGTTTTTTCTCCGAAGATATATAGAAAAAGAGAAGCTTTTTACCTTGATGCTGGTGCAATCCAAGCTTTGTGAAAGTTTCTGTTCTTGAGTTGGCTCAACGATGTCTCAATCTCTGGAAACCTGATGCTTTGGGCAATATTCCTAACAATTCTACCTTCGCCAACTTTAGGCACACATTCTAAACATCATCCTCCACCAAAAAACCATAGTCCCAGGGTTATAGCCTAATGCTTTGGCTTGCTCTTTTAATTCCGAGGCATTTTCCTCGCTCAGCTGGCCCCTAGCAATGTGCCTCATGATGAAATCAATTTCCCTGCTCAGCTCCTCATCGTAGGATTGGCCGGTCTGCTAGCATCTGCTTGAAGTGCAAGGCCTGGCCCTTCGGTCCCCTTTTCAGGCCCCAAAAGATCTGCCACCTTCGACATTCTATCCTTCATCTTCATCCTCCTCTAGCGACAAAGCCCTAAAGATTGCCTCCATGAGTGATTCAATTCGTGGGCTCTCCACTTCTGATGGGGACTCCTCAGTCTCCACGAGTGCCGAAGCTTACCCACCTTTGCCTGTGCCCTTTGCATTAAGTAATAGGCTAGTCAGCTCTAGTCCTAGAAGACTCAGAGTGGAAAAGGGAAGAGGTCGAATCATTACCTCAAGAATCAGGTGCAGCCCAGAGATGTGGTTGAAGTGCTACCCTATGCTTGTGCAATTGTTTTCTTAGCTCTCTTCATTAAAGGAGTTTCCTTATCCGTAGGTGACTCTTCTTCATTATCTATTTCAGTATTCTTGGCTTCTTCTTCAATAGATTTAGCTTGCTTCCTTTTCTTTGAGGACTTTTTGTCAGATTTCTTCACGCTTCTTTTCCTTTTTTCCCCAACTTCGGTGTTGGCACATGTTTGCAATCCACATATTCAAAACCAATTGCATTCATCACTCTGTTCAGCCATATCTTTGTGCTCCTTGGTAAGATAGTTTCCAGCAATTTCATCGCAATTATTTTATGTAAGTTGCAGCCATCCTGAAGAAGGAGCCTTAAATGAAGCTTGCTTCTAAAATTTGAAGGCTAAAGTCACAAGCTCTCCCTCCTTAGACTTCACCTACTTCGGCAGTTTCCACCCAATGTGGGTGAGAAAGATGTTATAAGCAAGAAATCCTTGAATTAAGTCCCAAGAACCAATCTTCTTCGCAACAGTGTTGAAAGCTTTATAACAAGCTTCATCATCTTCATTCATGTCACACTTCGATCTCTTCAGACCGATGCTAATCTCCAATGGACTCATCAACATATCCTTAAAGTCTATGTGATGCTCAGAATTCACTTCAGCGTAGAACCATTCCTCCGTCCAGTCCCCATGCCATTTTGTCCGATATGCAAGGACTGGGGTGGCTGTATCCTTCCTTTAAGCGAAGGTATAGCACCCGAAGTTGTTGCGAAGACCATCTAAAGGAATGCCTTTGGTTTGGTAGTGCAAGTTATGCACTCTGTAAACAACATCAGATTCGGTCCAAACACCTTGGCTTCGTGCAACCCATATGAAAACATATAGCCTAACTATAGCGTTGGGCGTCAGTTGATGCATGTAAATCTGATACTGCTGTAAGACCTTTGATATCATCCGATACATTGGCAGACAAAGGCTAGCTCAGAAGAAGCTTCTAAAAAGTAGGACCTCCTTGCTCTTCGGCTTCGAGTTATTTCAT